>CM050436.1:15287764-16487764 GCA_027564155.1 Gymnocypris eckloni scoliostomus | reverse complement strand
TTTAAGACTATTTGTTTTGTCTTAATTTTGCTTGAAAGTAAACATACTGTATCTTTCTTTAAGGGTGTATTGATGCTTTTATTGGAGAGGAAGACAAAGACCCTAATGCAATGTATTGAATTATATTTTTTGATGTCTTGTTTTCCAGAAACAAATATCTAAACATATTCAAAAGGAGATAAATTGCAGGCAGCATATGATACATCCTTTTTAAAATATATCTTACATTTTATTTTATTGTTTTTCAAGCTGCCTTTATATTTTTCCTAACACCATTTATTGAGGTTTATGCTTAAAACAAGGAAGAAACTGTAGCTCAAACAGTAGAGTAGTGCTTGCAACACCCGGGTCATGGGTTTGACTCCCAGGGAATGCATGAACTAATCAAAATGAATGCAGTGTAAGTTGCTTTGGATAAAAGCATCTGTCAAATGCACAAATATATATTATAAACATATATAAATATAAATATATTAACATTTATACATATTATTAATTCATACTAACATTATGCTATCACAATTTTGTTGTACTTTTTTCTTTAATCTAATTTTTATTTCTATATTTTTTATTATCTTCTTTTGTTCTTTTTGAAATTTTACAAGTTTTGAATACAATTTTGAATCTTGATTTAGGTAAACAAGGTTGGATGTTAATTTTGCATTGCTGTCCTCCCCGGCAAGCGATGCAGCTTTGGGTCTGTGGCGAGGATGACTAGATTCCCATGGCACAGAGAGCAGCTGCCTTAGTTTCAGGGCTCTGGATAAAACTGTTTTTCTTCCATGCCGGGAGAGCGTAATGACAGTAGGGCCCTTTGGGCCTGCCAGCCATCTGCAGGTACAGGTACACACTCTTCCACCTCCAGATCTCTCTCTCTCTCTCTCTCTCTCTCTCTGCAGCGCTGCTCCAGCTAACTTCCTCTGCTCTTTACACTTGTTGAACGTCCCCTTTCCATCTGTCCATCATGGCGCCTGCCCCTAGTCTTGGCGTGCATGCGGTGCATCTGCTGCCAAGGGAAGGACAGAGAGAGAAAAGGAGAGATGGTGAGAAGGAGAGCAATATCAGGCAGTACAGGGCAGATAGCGTATGACATTGTGACAGCAGACAGAGGTCAAACTCAGCTGGCACAGAACCAAGCAATATCATCAGTAGTGGCGCTGTGGGCCTGAACCTCAGGGTCCGGCTTCTTTACCATTGTGTCCAAATCTCGAAATCTGTCTTTGTTTGTGCTATATGTTCGTTTGATGCAGTTGCGGTGTCAATATGGTATAAAGCAGCAGCTCGTTTTTGATCTGTGCTGAATTATTTTATGGTTATGCAAGATTCTGCATGTGTGTGGTTTACCTAAACACAGCCGTGGCGGTATGAAAACTCACTAAGCCGTCGTGGGATGACCTAGATAACTGAAGCCGAAACGCTGCTCACCCACATAATAATGGCAGATAATTTATGCAGGATTGGCTCGTTTTTCCTCTTCTAATAATGGCGGTTATCTGGAAATAAGGAGTGGCTGTCATTTCCTGCACCTCACAGAAGTTCTATATTTTAATACAGATTAATCACAAACATTAGAGATGCATTGGTCCCACTGTATATTAGGTGGCCTTAACTGCTATGTACTTTCATTTAAATGAATCATGTGATACAATGCACTTATTGTGTACATACATGTTTTTACATTGTACATATATTTGTACAAATACCTATATGTAGTTAAATCTGTAATTCATTTCTGTAATTACATTTATAATTACACTGTTGACCTATACCTTACACCTTAACCCACCGTTAAACCTACCCATACCACCAAACCTGTTCCTAATCTTACCCGTATCCCACCTCAATAGCAGCAAACACAATATGACCACAATAAGTACATTGCACTTATTTTTTGATGTAAGTACACAGTAGTTAAGGCCATTTAATATAAAGTGTGACCGATGCATTTGCAGGTAATGTTTATATTGAGAGTATTATGATAAATTACAAAAAAGGCAGTGTAAGTCATGCCTAAATGTAGATAATTGTAATTACAAATGAAGGGAACTAATTAAAATAATTTGTATTTGAAGATTTTGAGCAGTTCTATTTATATACAGCCAAACCAAAAATTATTCCAAAAATTATAATAAAAATTACACACACACCAAATATCATTTTTTATACTAATGGGTGCAGGACAGATCACACCTAATGACTATGCCACGGTTGCTGAACTATTGCAAAATATGTATACTTTTATTGCCATATATTTAGAGTTTATTTTATCTTATGTATACATATACTGTATATATATATTTATGTAATATTGTTGTGTTTTGTTATTTTTATTACTTTTCTTTTTTTAAATATTTCTATATAGTTTTTGTTACTTTTATATCAGCTTTAGTTTAAACTATAGGAAAATTAGAAACATTGGCTGAAATATATATATAGTGTGATTTCTTTTCTTCATTTTTAAATAATTATTTATGGTTTTATTTATTTTAATTTATCTCTCTCTCTTTCTTTCTATATATAATTTTTATATATATATTATATTTATATATAATTTTAATTATATATACACACACACACACACACCTTATTAATAAGCAGCAAATTAGGATTTTATATAGTATATAGTTTATATAGTATAGTATATTTCTCCATTTATTTGTTCAGTCCCTCACTCACATATTTCTGTGTGCTTAAACACACAGTCATTATTTTGTGCCGCTATCATGACCCCTGCATACATGCGGCATGTGAGCTGGAGAGACGGAGGGGAGGAGGGGTGGAACATGATGGTGTCTTTCTTTCTTTGCCTTTCTCTGTCCTTGTCACTCCCTCTTTTCCTCTTATTCCATTTTATCGTTCAGTTTCCCTCCGATTTTCCATCTTTCATGCTCTCTTTGTCACTCATCTCCTGTTCGTTCCATACACACTGACACACAATAGATAATGAAAGGTAAATAATATCTCTGTTTGGCAAAATGCGTTCAGCCTAAACTGCACCGAATCTTCAATTAATCTCTCCTTGACTGTGTTTATATGCTCAGGTAGAAGATGATTTGAAAAAGAAGAGATCTAAAGTAATTAACCAATAAATTTAAGGTGAACAATAGTGTGTACATTTACATTTATGTATTTAGCAGACGCTTTTATCCAAAGCGACGTACAGTGCATTCAGGCTATACATTTTTTGTCAGTATACAAAAATACTGTTACTGTACATACCTTTGTAAAGGTATGTAAAAATACAGTGCTCGTGCATGTGCGCCTGCATGCTTTCATGAGTGTGTGTGTGTGTGTGTGTGTGTGTGTGTGTGTGTGTGTGTGTGTGTGTGTGTGTGTTTGTGTGCTCACTGGCTCTCACAGACAGTTAATAATGTTGCATATTAATCAGGGCCTAGGCGCCCTATGGCGGATCAAAGCCTTCAGGTTGAGATTTTCTGCCATTAATTTTCTGAGGATGTGGAAGAGGCATTTAACCCAGCTGGGGCTGCCAAATAGAGAGCAAATCATTCAATGTCCTACCCATTACATTCTACTAAAAACCTTAAATGTGGCTTAAAGGGATAGCCCCAAAAATCCTTGTCCTTCCAAACCAGTATGACCTTCCTTTGTGGAACACAGAATGAGGTGTTTAACAGAATGTCTGAGCTGCTCCACACAATGAAAGTAAATGGGGACCGGGTGAATAATAGCTTCATAAAAGCATCATTAAAATATTCCATATCACCCAAATGCACAAGCATTTATTTATTTATTTATTTTATTTATTCATTTTTGTATTATTATTATTTATCTCTGAAACTAGACAAGCGATTTTTGGTCTGTGCCTTTAAATTCCTTTTTATATTATTTAATTAATTTGCATACTAACTGACTTAAACGAGGCAAGAGGTTTTTGGTTTGTTTGTTGTACCTTGTACTGTTTGGCGAAGCTCTGGCAAAATAAGGAGAGATTGAGGAGAGAGTCCCCCAGTTGATTGTAAAGCGCTTTGGGTGTACAACAATACACAATAGAGCGCTATATATATGCATCATCATCAAAATAATAATAATAAAAAATGCCTTTTAAAATTCTTTTTTAAATGTGGTTTTCTTAAGGTGCAGCTCATTTTTCAATTCTAAATCTAAATTTGTGTTATCCATATCATATAAATATTTGTACATTCTTTAGTTACCTTTAGTTAATGTTAATCGCTTGACATTCATTAAGCTCTTGTTTCTTTTTGTGTTCTTATATCGTCCAGGTCCAGGTTAAGCATGACCACGTGCTGAGAAAAGTCTTCTTGCTTCCTCTCAGCTGATTAGTGGAGCCGGTTGATTGGTGCAAATGAGGACGCTTTTATCCTGCTTGAGTATAATCTGCTTGCATCTTTATTGGCTAAAAGCAGGCATGATGCTGGCGTGACCCAGGCTGGCCCAGGTACTGTCCTCAGAAAGGGTACTGACACTAATGTCTTCTGACACACACCTCCCCCATGCCCTTCCTGTTAAAGGTAGATACACAGATACGCTGCGGGGGAAATCTCCAAAGCTGATGCATGCACTTTCCAATAACACTATTTTTACACATATACACCATATTAAAATGCACATTCGCTGTAAAGGCGTGCGGGAATGATGAGCGCTTTGTAGCTGCCGGCTTTGGCGTAATGGCTGCCTGTTTTCTTCTCATCCTCTTTTGTCCTTAAAGGATGCTGCCTTGCCTAGCTGCACAGATCCTCGGAGCATCTTTCCTATCTGTCTGTCCCTCTCTGTGCTGCAACACAGCCTGTTATTTCAAGGAAAGCGCAACCTTTGCCTTGGGCTTTAATTATGTTCAATTTGCCAAGCCGAGCCTGAAAAATTCAGAGGGTAAAAAAGCTCTGTGACCTATTTATTAATGCTGCGTTGGGTCTAAATCTACCCTGAGATCAGCACTGCATCACTCAACAATAACATCCATCTCTGGAGAACAGACTTCAGTCGCGTTTTACAGCGGGAATTCATTATTCATAATAGATCACTGACCAGTTAATCATTATTAAAAGAAATGAAATAGTTTGTAGTTAATCTGATTTGTAATTGGTGTTGGAATTGTACATGAAATTGGCAAAATGGAAATAAGTATATGTGTTATTCAATATTTTATGTAATAATAAATAAAAAAGTGTATATTTAAATATCGAAATGATGCATTATATGTTATTTTACAACAATATCAAACAATGTTTTCTTTTCTTTTAAGTGATTTATCTCTGTTTTTAGTACCTTGTACTGTTTGGTTGAGCTGTGCTCTATAGCGGTGGAAGAGAGAATTCTTTGTGTCGATACAGAAGGAAAAGCATGAATGATTTATGGGTCAATCTGAAGGTTTCCCCAGCAGTGCAGTCACTGCTTCAGCCCTACAGCAGGCAGAGACCCCCTTCCACCCCCCGAAACGCTCCCTTCTGCAGTCATGCAAATGAGAACATTCTCCAGCCAAGGCATTTGACAATTAGTTTTATTTTTAAAGCTTGTCCGATTTAATAATTAAGGCATGCAGTTGTTGTATTCAAAGAGAATGAAAGCGAGAGAGGGAGAGAATGTGTCAATGTCACAACCTTTGTTTATAAAAATTGAGAAATATTGATCTAGATTTATCTAAAGAGGGCATTGCTATTTTAGAATCTGTTGAAATATTGTAAAAAAAATGGTTGTCCTGTATGCTCCGTGCCAGTCACTCAAATATTAGGTGTGCAATGTAGTCTGACATGTATACAGTGCATGAATGTGGCATTCATCATTTATGTGTGTGTGTGTGTGTGTGTGTGTGTGTGTGGGCATGTTTATGTGGTTTATGAGGACACAAATTTGTATAATGACATGGGTATAACATAGGTATTACAAGGAGAAGGTGATTTATGAGGACATTTTCAGTGTCCCCATAATTTAAAACGCTTATAAATCATACAGAGTGAGTTTTTTTGAGGGAAAATAGAAATGCACCGTCTCCTGTGAGGGCTAAGTTTAGGTGTAGGGTAGGTGTAGGGCAATAGCACATACAGCTTGTACAGTATAAAAACCATTACGCCTATGGAAAGTCCCCGTAAACCATAAAAACCAACATGTGTGTGTGTGTGTGTGTGTGTGTGTGTGTGTGTGTGTGTGTGTGTCCACTGTCATTTCATCTTCCTCTCCTCTCTATTGCACACACCTCTACATCTTCGCAAAAAGATGTCATATTCAATTCAAAATCATGAATTACACAACCACTTAAATATTTACATGTAGAAAAGTTGCTTTTGTTATTACAGTCACTGTTCGTCCATAATGCATTTGTTCCCATACAAAAATAATCACAAGAATTAACTGTTGGCAGGTTGGGGTGAAATTTTGAATAGTTATAATAGATGGAAAGCAAAATATCTTCACTGTTACCCTGAAGCTCAGCACAGAAATAGAATCAGCCGCTCCCTTCCTGAAAGCACAGAGGATTTCATGAGCTTACATTATTTGATGCCAATAATGACTGATTTATTAGTGAATGTTTCTAACAGCAATTATCTTTGATATCTATTGGTGTTCAAGTTAGTGTGACTCTCAGAATGACCCTGATACGACATGGGGGGGGGGGGGCGTTCCATCTCTCTAGCCTTAATCACTCTTAATTATCATAGTTATTTTCAGCTGGGTTATTTCCACTGTCTTAATTCTGAGAAGAAGAAACTCATCATTGACAAACAAATGATTGATTTTGTTATAGATTGTTTTTATCATAAACAGGTTGACACTGAAATGTTATCTCAACTTTCTCTATACAGGTAATTCTACCATGTAAAAGTTGAATAAATTAATACTTTTTTTAACAAGGATGACTTAAATTGATCAAAAGTGACAGTAAATAATTATATGTTACTAAATATTTTTTACTTTCTAATTATCAAAGAATTCTTAAAAGAGAAATATAAAAAATAAATAATAAAATGAAACAATAAAAGGGAAATAGTACATTTTCACAAAAATATTAAACAGCACAGTTTAATGACTGTTTTCAACATCAATAATAATAAGAAATATTTCAGAGTATTATAATAATTTCTGAAGGATCATGTGACACTGAAGACTTCTGAAAATTAAAATTCACCATCACAGAAATAAATTAGACTTGAAAAATTATTAAAATAAAACTGTTATTTTATATAATATTTTACAATATTATGTTTTTACTGTATTTTTGATCAACAAAAAAAAATGTTTATTTACAAATGTTTTTAAAACAATCTTTCCAGACCCCCAAACCTTTTAAATGGTAATGGATATTAATATTTCTACAGATATTTAGATAATATAAAGACCATTGCAAAATTACCCTCCCTTGATTTGGAGATGCTAAAAATATGATCAGCTTAGATACAAACAAAAAAATGCTAATATCCCCCAATTATTTGTGACAATAAAGACCTATTGCAAATTCATAATTGCTCTGAGACTGCTGCAAGTATTAACAATTTGCAATTATGCATACAGTTATATAAATTGTAATGGCCCATTGAAGATGAAGCTCTGTTAGAAGTTATCTATTCTTTCCTCCCATAAGATTTAGGAAAAACTAGTCATCCTGTTCACCACAAGGAGACGTATGACCTCCAAAGCCCAGGTGGAGGTAACATATCATTATGACAAGATATGAAATATTGATGGTGTTCAGTTTTCATCCATATTAATATGTCGACAGACAACCTCCAATGGCTTCATTTATGGTTATTTGTTTACTTTCATTTGGAGGATAGAGGAATGGAGCATTGCTATATTTAAGGCTCATTACACTAGCTCCATCTCACAAGAGCTTCACCTACGATCCAGTTAATCGCTCTGTATTGATCTCCCTGATGACGACGTATTTGACTGTGTTGTGACAGAGAATGTCACAGTGCTATAATCTTTGTTGGTGCTGGCAAAGAGCTTTCCAAATAGACTCACAACACATTTAAGGCCTATTGTGTCACAATATAAAGACCAAGTGCATCACTAATGCAATTTGACTAGCCCGTGCAATTGTGTGGAAGAAGGTAGCGCGTTTTCATGGGAGGAGAAAAGCTTTTAAACTGTCACCTCAACTGTCTTTCCTCCAGAGAGGAAACCTTTTAACGGGGAACGTCCTCTTGTTGGCCTAAGTTCTCTAATGGTGGAAAAACAATGTCTTTCTACATAATAGGGTGATGGTCTTTGGTTTAATAAGCATTTGTCTCATTCTCTTAAGGAAAGATACTAAACTGGAAGTTAGTGATGGGAAAAATGTGGTCAGTTTCTGTATATCAGCTCGTTCTGAGAGTCTTATATGGATAGTATATTCAAAAAACAAGAAAATTTCATTTACTCTCCTTCATGTCATTCCAAACATGCATTTTATTTTTCTGTCTTTTCTGAGTAATTACTATGAACAGGGAGCTGTTCAAAGCTTTCAAGCTTCAAAAAGAATGCAAAATCACAGTAAAGGCATCATGAAAGTGATCTATATGACTTGCACAATATATTTCAAGACTTAAAATCGCTTTGTTTGAGACTAGTGATGTGTAATTTGCCAATGAATCATTCGTTGTAGTTGTTTTCGATGAATCAACATGATTCTGATTCGTTCATGAATTAGATTAGATCAAGCCAGTTTTTATGATACATGTATAATGCTTTTATGGGGTTTTGCATCCCTTTTCAAGCCTCAGTCTCCGGATTTGTGAATATCCAGATCTACGTAACACTATTAATGTGTACTCTGTTAATGAATCATTCTTTGGAGTCAATTTCATTTTCAGCGAATCAGTTAAACCAGTACTCAGATCTGTCTGATTCAATCATGAATTAGACCAGTTTAGTAACAGTTCTTGAGTTCACCTCACTGACCCTGTAAGCAGATCATCAGTAAACAATGATTTAAATAAACTGCTTTTATGATACACAGTCATGAGTCAAAAGGGTTGTTTTGATGTCCTTTTATAAGCTTCAGTCTCCATTTATTTTAATTGCATGGAAAAGACTGTTCAAGATATTCATCAGAACTTCTCTTTTTGTGTTCCACAGAAGAAAGAAAGAGAAAAAGTGAGTAAATGATGAAGGAGTTTTCCTTTTGGGTGAATGATTCCTTTAAGCCTGAGGGAGATGAGATGTCAGCCATGATTCAGAGTGGCTCCTTTTATCAATTTGTTTATTTCCACTTCTTGTTTCTTGATCTCACTGGAGAATCACTGGAAAATATACAAGTGAAGTCATTCATTTGATGTGTTTCCCCACACAATGCTGTATCATGTAAATAGTTGATTTTTGTGTAATTGTGAAAAGAAATAAAAGTAAATAAATGAGCAAAATGCTCAAAGTTCAAGTTTGTTTATTTAAAAAAATGAAAATATTATTAGCCATGACAAAGTTGATGTGCCTGCATCTCGAGCTTCATGCATGAATAATGTATAGGAAGCCTTGGGCTATAGATTGAGTGTGAATATTCATTAATTTGTTTGCCCTTTGGGAGGTAATGCATATTCAAACAAAGTCGTGCTCAAGTCCCTGTTTGCCAACTTGTCTGTCCACAGCTTGTGTGAGTAAATGACAGAATAAGTGCAGATAGTTCTCTTCAGAGGGGCTCGAGTGACTCTGTCTGTCCCTCTTAACTACTTTACAATGACATCACGTCAACTTTACTAGTGGGTAAATAGTTTAAACTCAGATTACTTATTTCACAGAAGGAACCCAGCTAGCTCTTTAAGTGCTAAGTCACAGCAGCGCTGGAAATCCTATTACCTGACAGGACAGAATCAGCTCTGACTGCACTGATAGGATACAGCAGACCTGTGCTGTCCAGGTCAAGATTAATACGCCTCAGAATAGCCAATTGGATTCAAACATGGACTGTACCAAACAAACACATCCAGTCTAACTGCACTGTGTATTCTGGACAAAAGCAGTGTCTTTTCCACTTCTCAAGAGAAGGTATGTTACACCAGCAGGCCACACTGATGCCAAAAATTGATTGAGACATCAGGACCTGAATCAAGGGTTCAAGTTATGGCTGGTTATCATAATGCTGCAAGCCCCTGCTGGTAGATATTGTAACTACACCATCTTGACCCAAAAAACATTTTTTATTGATGCCAATGAAAAACAGTAGTCATGTTTTCTGACATAATGATATATATAGCTATTATGTAGATTGCAATAATATATTAGATTGAAGTAGATGCTTCACTTGTGCTTGTTTGTTTGTTTATTTATTTGTATTTGTTTGTTTGAAAATAAATACATTTAGCATCGATGTTGTTATTTAGCTGTTTAATTTAATAACAATAATTAGTTTAATAAGAAATCACTAGCTTTTATCCCTAATCATTATAAATTAATAATATAAATTAATAAATATTGTTGTTGTTTAATTATAATAATATACAAGCAACTATGTATAATTATTACAATATAAATTTATTTGTTTGTTTGTTTGTTTGTTTGTTTGTTTGTTTGTTTGTTTAATAATAATAATAATAATTCACTAGCTTCTATCCCTAATTATTACAGTTATAAATTATTATTTTTTAATAATAATAATAATAATAGATAATAATAATAATAATATATATAATTCACCAGCTACTATACCTAATTATTTAAATTGAAAATCATATCTATTTGTTTTTAATAATAATAATAATAATAAATATAATTGTCTGTTTATTGATTGTTAATAATAAATAATAATTACTTGGCTACCCCATTACGATTATAAATGTATTATTTGTAGAAGTAGTAGTGGTAGTAATATTTGTTGATGTTTTTAGTAGTATTTATATTTGAGGGCTGCATGAAATATACTTTTGTTTCTATTTTTCTGCTTGACTTCAGCTAACATTAAAGGGCTGTAGTCATCCTGAAGAAAGATGACAAGTAAGGTCAAATATATCATACTAATCTACTGGAAAGTCATAAATGATTTACCCCTCCACCTCTGCAAGCGTTTCATTCACACTGGTTCCAGCACCGCTCACCTCACCGTGCAGAAACGCTATTGAAGACAAATTGCTTTTGTTTAGATGTTGATTTGTGCAGAGTTCATCAGCGCCCATGAGCTGTGCCTGCCCTCGGAGTGAGGGTGGGGTACTGAATGGACCAAGATGAATGACTCATTAGCTGTAGATTGATCACAGGCTGTAGGCCCACACGGACATTTCACTCATTAATATTCCAATTTAATTATTCTGCCGGCTCGACACGCATGTTGACTTTGTTGCCCTAATTGACACGTCACTATGTGATATATGAATTATAATAATGAACGTCATTTTGGTTTTAATAGTTTGTGTGTTGTGCACAAACGTGTGTGTGTGTGCAAGTGCGTTCATGCACCGAGGATTCATACATACTAAACACTCGGGCATTTATCAGTACAGTCCAATCAGTCTGTTGCCGTCTCAAACACTCTGACCCAAAGGTCATCAGCAGTTCTATATGAAGTGCCATTGGAAATGTAGATAGAACAACTGAGCTGATTCTGAGTGTGGGCAAAGACTCAATGCAGTAGGATGACCCAGATAGCCTGTGGGCTTTGGTGGGTTGTGTTCGAGATAAAGCCAGTGTGTGTTTTGTCATTGTTAACACTTCTTGTTCTGAAGGGTGACTGTGGAGTCATTTGTCATTGCAGGGTTGGTAAACAGACAAATAGTCTTGTTTCTGCTTCTCTGCCTCTGTTATGTTTCCACAATGGATTTTTTATTTTATTTTTTGATAATTTCAAATTTTATATCACAATTTGGAATTCTCATCATCTGAAATCTCATCATTCTGTATTTATAGATCACAATTCTGAGTTTATATTTTGCAGTTCTGACTTTTTTCTATAATATTTGCCACTTTTTACCTCACAATTCAGACATTTCTTATTAGAATTGTGAGTTTATGTCTTGCAGTTTTGAGTGTATGCCTCACAATTCTGACTTTTGTTTCGTAATTGATACTTTTTGTCTTAAAATTCTGAAATTTTCTTGCAATTAATAGTTCATAGCACACAATCCAAACTTTACCTCTCAGAATGTTTAAATCAGACAATTCTGCATTTATCTCACACAACTCTGACTTTTTCCTCCAAATTGTGTTCATCTTGCTGTTCTATTTTTTTCTATAACAAAAAAGGAGACTTTATATCTCAGTTTTTCCTCCTCAAAATTATATATTTATATCTTGCAATTCTGTATTTATATCTCACAATTCTGCACAATTTATTCCCAATTTATATTTAGAAAAAGTAATATGCCAAAAAATCTGAATTTTGAGAAATAAACCCACAATTCAGGAATAAAAGGCCAAATTTCATTTTTTTTCACTCTCAATCTTGTGACGGAAACAAGCTTCCATATTACCTCAACACACTTGAACTGAAGAGAAGTAGAAACCTCTTTTCCAACCTGAGTCACATGACAAAATACACATGCATTTACACCAGTCTCTATTTTATTTCACTATTCCATTCAATCTGATCTGTAAAATTGATAAATGCATAGCTGCTGATATCCTGATAGGCTGCTAGTGCGAGAGACGAATCAAAACCGGTGCATCAGCATGTCTTAAATCCAAAGAGCATAATCTGGGATTATTCCTCATGTGGACACAGATCAGTTTGTGTGTGTGTGTGTGTGTGTGTGTGTGTGTGTGTGTGTGTGTGTGTGTGTGTGTGTGTCATTTTGTTGTGTATCTGTTGAAATGCGCCCATGCATGTATAACTATACACACGTGCATGGCACCAGAGCTGTCGCTGGGATGTTGGAGTGTGGGAGGAGCATGAATCAGTCGAGTAGGTTGGGATTGGTTGGTTTTTGGAGTAAGCCTCTGTGTTGCCGGATCTAAGAAACAGCTCAGATAGGCTATAAATGATTATACACGACAAAGCTCAAGAGGCACGTTTTTGACAAAAGACCTCCAGGATGTTCAGGCCTGAGTAACAAATGAGTCAGTTCTAGGAAATTCTTTGAAACGTCCATGCTATAAATGGGTGCATTATTCAGTTTTAGAGATTTTTAAAGGAAATATTTCAGAATATTAACATTCCAATTATAATAATGTTGCAATCTTAGTTTTGTTAGTGTTTCAGCAAATATCCAATTTCAGTTATCAATTGCTGATATAATGCATAATCAGTTTATACATTTGAAAATCTTTGAATTCATATACCGTGTGTTCATTTATATAACATCTGAGCAAAACCAACAAAACATTTACTTCCAATCCAAAGTACTGGATAATAGACCTGGTTTTACAACACTATGTGTCTTGCTTCTATGTTAAAAGGACTTGCATTTAGATTCTAGAGTGATTGTTTTGTGATTCATTTAGTAGGTTGTTGACAAAGAAATAACTATTTGTCAGTTTAGACAATCAGAGACAATGCGGTTGTACAGTATCTGAGGTGATATTATGTTTCAGACAGTAATGTTGTCCTCCCTCCCTGTGCCACATGGCCTAACCTTAATCCAGAGGTCAAGGGTCAAGCTGGAATGGCAGTCCATCCAGTCTCAGCAGCTTAAAGGACAGATGGGTGCTGGCTGTCTCGTTGTCTGACCTGGGTTCAGCCTACTGTCCAGGTCTGGATCGGAGCAGATATACTCATGGGTGTGCATAAACTACCATTCATTTCAATGGATTTGACCCTTTGCATTATAAGCTTCAATAAGAACTTAGCTTACGGATTGGAACATTTTAACATCACTGGTAACATGAATCAAAAGCAGAAGAAAAGCCTGTGCTGTAAATGTATTTATTTATTTATATTTAAATTTAATTACATAACTGAATGCAATTTCATATCATTGTCAATAATGCAGCATCGTATGCTACAGCATTCATTAGTGGTTGCGTAACTCTCATTTCATGCACTGCTGGCTGCATTATCTCCTTCCTTTCGATTTTTCCTGTTTTTTTAGTATCTTGGATTACATTTCCGGCAGTGTTTGTTTTAATAAGTTGTTCTCAGAAGGACTCAGAGGTTAATTCAGTGCAGGGGTAGCTCTCTCGCCTGTGGGCACATCATAAATGAGATTGAACGCTGACTGTCTGTGTGTAGGACTGGTCCCACAGCTCTTAATTTGCTCAGGTTTTGCTCCAGGGACTTCATGTGCCATAAGACTGCAATTTCCAGCCCGATATAAGCCTCTCGACTCCTTTGGCCAGTTTCTTTACTGCTGTCGTATTTATTTACAAGTGTAGATTCAGAACGTACATGAACACAAGTCACTACTGGTGCAGTTTGTGGATGGTTTAGCACATGTTTGTGTGCAAGGAGAGTTTGTGGTTCTAAAAATTATGGGATCATTGATTTACAGAACTGTAGTAGAGTATTAGTAATGTAATATCATCACGACAACTTAATTTTTTTAGGACTTTATACAATACAGATTGTGTCAAAACAGTGCTAAACCGGAAAATAACAATCAACTATGGAAATATAATATATGGGTATGTACTGTATGTGAATATATGATATTTGGATTGAATACATGTTGTTATAACACTTGGTCTTATAAGGCGAAAAAGCAACTCAGATCAGGAATGAACAAAAGCATCACATTATATTGAGTTCAGATTGCTTTTAGTTTGTTAATACTCTGAAAATGAGTAGTTTTCAGCTGCTAAAAAAACAGCACTGCGTTTTTAATTAACCTTGTTTTTTGTCTGTAAATAACTCAATTATTTAATCATGAACTGGGACTTTTATTGTATTTATTGAACAATTTGCAAATAAATGCCATATGTCTAAGCTCCAATAAATAATTAATCTAGTAGCTAAACAAACAATGGTCAATTCATGTGTTTTTACTTGTGCCAATACTCTGTGATTTATTTATGTATTTTGATTAAATGTTGATGTGCATGTCTGATATGAAAGGACAAATTGCTCTGCATTTCACTTTAGATGTTTGCTGCATTTAGCCATAATCTGGCCGTCCCTTTCCAACATGAATGTAGTATTAAACTAGTCCCATTCAAAATAATTTAATGCACCGTAATCTGCTTTCCAAACCCAGATTAGATATTCACATCAGAACAAATCATCAGGATGACACAGAGTGCACAAGCTGCAGGCTTTGAGCATTATATTTTCTCTCAGCATTATTCTGGTTGGTTGCAGCAGAGAGAGGTAATGGGCTCTACTGCTGGATGTGTTTTAACACACACACACACACACAACACACACACACAAGATTATTCCGGAGAGTGGCCAGAATGAATATTAAAACATTTTCAGATAGTACACGTCCAATGCCTTATTACTCCCATTCTATGGTGCTAGTCATAAAACTAGCCTAAATGGAAGGTGACATAATACGGAGCTGAAATTGAATAAAATAATGAACACATGATTTAAGATATCAGCGACATTGCTGGATCAAAATGAAGACCATGCCGTTTAGGGTGAGTGTGTGTGTGTGTGTGTGTGTGTGTGTGTGTGTGTGTGTGTGTGTGTGTGTGTGTGTGTGTGTGTGTGTGTGTGTGTGTGTGTGTGTGTGTGTGTGTGTGTGTGTGTGTGTGTGTGTGTGTGTGTATGTGTGTGTGAAATAAGAACAATTTACTTATTTATGACTCAGATGTCTGAACGTGATCCGTGACATCGTTATAATGACCAATGGCAGAGCACCTTTGACACTGTCAGCAAGTGAATATGTGAGTGTTTGTACACAGATGAGTGTGTATGTATTGTGTGCAGTAGTGGGAGCAGGTGAGAAAGGTGATGCCGGGGGGGAGCGTAACGATCAGGATGAGCTGTTTTTCAGTCAGGCCTGTCAGACCTGCAGCTCAACAGCCTGTCAATGCCAACACAAAGCTGAGAGACTGGAATACATTTCATCCCTGGCCTCCTACAGGTCAGCAATGACAGGCCTGTTCTTCAATTACCAAGCATCACTGCTTTCTCTCTCTGTGTCACACACAAATACACACACCTGTGCACATGCATGTGTCCCAGTCGTGTGTCAGGATGTATGTATGTTGTTTAACTGCATGTATTTTATGTGTGCATATGTGTGTTTCCTATATGGACTTGTGAACCTTTCACACCCTAACTAGTGCTAACTACATCTAACACTGAGGTTATACAGTATAAAAAAGGATTTTCCAAAGTTTTTTTGGAGTAGGTTTTACAAGAATACACTATTTCAGTTTTTCCACTTCAAAATTTCACACTGAACGTGTGTTACTTGCAGTTTCTTTGCCATTGTTTGTGAAATGAATTAGCAATTGTTTTTCAGTATATGTGTATGATAGGAGAATTATATCATTTTTGTCATATTATGCAAAACAAATAAAAAATGTATTTGCAAATGATGCACAAGAATATTATGTTGATATACAGTATATACTGATTTATTTATTTGTGCATCATGTGTCTTATATCTCTTTTTCTGACACTGTAAACAAGCAAACTAATATTTGAATTTTGGGTGAAATTTGTGCTATGTGTAAAAAATCTATGTTTATTTAAAAATGTAACATTCGTTTTTTTATTGGGACAAGGGTCAGAGAAAGGAAACATTACAATTTATCCATAGATGTCTCATGTTTGAAAACCTGAAAATAACAGCAAAAAAGTGGCAATAGTTGAAGAAACACTCAAAGAAACACACAAACTTGTTTGTACATATGCACATTTGTACGTTTTTAGTATGAATGTAATGAATCACTGCATATTGTGTGATATTTAAGTATGTAGGTGGCATCATCATTTTTTTCTAAATCTCACCACCATGTCTGATTCTTGACAAAGCACCATTGTCTCATATAGATAAACTGTAGCTTTGCATATGCACACAAATGGGGGTTATCTAATAATCAAAGGCTGAACCGAGGGCTATGCATTTTAATGGCACCTCTAGGAGAACAGACAATAGAATAGATTTAGGATAAGTCAATACAATAGCAGATTGACCAGCTGGAGCCTGTACTCTCTGACCCGGGTCAGCAACCATCATAGATCCGATTCCGTGCCCTCTCATTTAATTACATGCTCCTTTTTAAATACAGCTCATTTTGGCATAATTTTCAGTAATGATTGTCCATTTACCCTCTTTTCATTGATTCTTCTATTCAGATACATTGAATTCTATTCATATTCATTATAGTATGTTTAAATAATTTTAATGTACAATCGTCACAATTCTATAGAAGCCTATTGTGACAATTGCGCATTAAAAATGATTTAATATACTGCGATGAGATAAGGTAATTGCTGTTTTTTATCTCAAAATTAGGACTTCAGAATTATAAGTTTCCATCTCACAGTTCTGACTTTTCTCATAGTTGTTGTATCTGAATTCTGAATTTACATCCTGCTGTTCTGTTTTTCATTGTTCAATGTGACTTTATATCCCACAACTCATACGTTGTCTCGCAATTCTGACTTTTTTCTCACGATTCTGACTTTTCAGGTCAGATATCAGGTGTGAATCAGAATTGCGACACATAAACTGACGATTATTAGGAAAAAAGTAATAATTGTGAGTAAAAAAAAAATCACAATTACCTTCCTTATTTAAGTTTTTTTGTTAGTGATGTTCACAAACTATATATTAAGCAAATAAAACATCATATGAGATAAGCATAAAAGATCTTGTCATTTCAAAGCTTAAAATAGAGTTCAGATTTAAATTGTCAGTTGACCCAAAATAGAAATTGTCAAAAGATATGTGTCCTATTTTAAGTTGCGTGCTATGTTAACACTGTGTTTTTGTCATGGTGAAAAGCTGAAGAGTTTTGCTGACTTTGCTGAGAGTGTGTAACACCACAATCAGCAACCAAATAAAATGAGACTTTTAATTATCTTCCGCTCTACTGCCTGAACACAATATCAGTCGTATAGTTATCTAATCTTTTTGTAAATGTAATTTGTCATTAACATTAAAGGTAGGAGGCGATTGTCAGGTTCAGTTCTGTATATATTTTGTCTTTGTAACTTTCAGTGTGGTGATTTATGCTTTTGAGGTGCTGGCTGAGAAAGTGTTCGCTTTGCTCTTTACTTTCAAACCCTTTTTAGAGAGATTCATGTAGCCTGGAGCTAACCGTGATGTCAGATATAAAGGACCTTCATGTTTCTCTGTGGCTGAAGTAACCAAACAGTTCTGGATAGACGGTAATAGACATGCTTACCATTAACAGAGAGATGGACTCAACAAAATACAGGCCTCGGAGGTTTGAATCTGTGGGCATCTATTGTTAGCTGTGAATGCCTGGCAGCCATCCCATAATATCTTGAGAGCTCTTTGTTCGCTCAAGCCTGTCACCAGCCGTTTTTCCTCACATTCTCTATAAGCTGCTTTAGCCTGATAGGCGGTTTGTTGTGGATTTCCCTCTGATATCTTCTGAAACGGGCCAAGTGGTTGACAATATGAAGCATTAACTAACTGAACTACATTTTTCAGTATAGTACGACGGTCACAGTAGCACAGCTGTTATCATTTTTTATAAATGATTATAAATGGTAAATCACCATTTTGATTAGCTATTTGTCATTTATTGGGATATATTTTCCTTAACATATATATATATATATATATATATGTTATAAAATATATTCATTTATATACTTTTATTAGTGTGTATGTACAGTTTTTATATATTTTTTATTAATATTTCAATTATTTCAAAAATAATAAATAAAAATATAGTCAAAATAGTAATATTGTTCAATATTATTGCAATTCAAAATAAATGTTTTCTATTTGAATATGTTTTCAAATGTAATTTATTCCTGTGATGGCAAAGCTGGTTTTTCAGCATCGTTACAGTGTCACATGATCCTTCAGAAATCATTCAAATCAAATCAATCAAATATGCGTGTGTCGGTGCTCAAAAAACATTTCTTATTATCATAAGAAAACAGTTATTCTGCTTTTTATGGAAACCATTTTGTTCAGGATTCTTTGGTACATTTCAATTTCTATTCTAATTTCTATTTCTAAATTTGCAATTCTATTTCTATTCTATTTTAGATTTATTTAATTTGAAATAAATCGTTTGTAGCATTATCATTGTCTTTAATATCACAAATTAATTAAAAAAATGCTGAATAAATATAATATTTACTTTATATTCAATATGTACTTACTGAATCTATATCACATACCACTGCATAGCATTCATTGAAAATATTTGTAACAAAAAAAAAAGTAAATGTTTGGGCATACTTGGTCACTATAATATATTTGCTAGCCAAAGAGGTGGAGTTCTCCATACCTGTATGCAGCAGCAAATTCCCATTTCTCTAAGAATTATGTCCTGTGTCTCAGAGGCTCCAAATCAATAACCGAAACACTGATGGAATTTGCAGCATGAGTGCGTGCAGAACTCAGGCCTAGTTCTAGTCAGCCCGGCATGCTTTCTTATTCAACACTTTTTATTTGACTTTTCAATGCAAGAGGGATTGTATTTTTCATTAGGATTATTCCTTTTTTTTATCTAGTTCCCCCAGGCTGAAATAGACTGATATATTTTGTATAACCGTGGCAGACCCTTTTCAAAGAAGGTTTCATAAGACAGGGACACTGAGGCAAGTGAATCCACGAAGCCCTCCGTAAGAGCATTGTGCACCTAATTCATACTGATGGATCCAGGTCACCCCAGTGAGACGGCCTGACGGGTCTGTTCCTGACCTTGACTTAAAATCTGGGATTGTAGGAATAAAATGTTGAATTCTGAGAAGCTGCGGTCTGGATATTGATTTCTGTGGAAAAATGATTTAAGAAATCACCAGATTAAATGCAATTCAAATGGCTCACCAATTTTCTGACTTCTTCTGCAGCAAACTTTCAGTTCCCATGTTTTAGTTACTCCGTTTGCCTTTTAAACAAATGATTCTTAAAGGAATATTTCACCCAAAATTGAAAATTTGCTAAAGATTTACCAACCTTCAGGTCATCCAAGATGTAAATGAGTTTGTTTCTTCATTGGAACAGATATGGAGAAATGCATCATTACATCACTTGCTCACCTTTGCAGTGAATGGGTGCCGTCAGAATGAGAGTCCAAATAGCTTGTAAAAACGCTTGTAAATACTCCACTAGTAATCCACATGACTCCAGTTCAACAGTTAATATCTTGTGAAATGAAAATCTACGTGTTAGTAAAAAAAAAAAGGAAATTTGTCTTCAAAACAAATTTGAGAATATTTTTTGTTTGCTAACCGTACTGGATTTGTGCACATTTCTCTCACGGTTCAGACTAAACTTTTTCACTGGAGAAAGCAATGTGGATAGAGGGCACCTTTTTCAGCTGGAAGCAACTGTTTTTTTTATCAGCTGTTTGGACGCTCATTCTGACGGCACCCATTCACTGCAGAGGATCCATTGGTGAGTCTGTTCTGATGAAGTAGCAAACTCGTTAACATCTTGGATGATCAGAGGGTAAGTAAATTTTTATTTTTGTGGTGAAATATTCCTTGAAATATGAAATTATTCATTTGAAAAAATTAGTATTAAATTGGATTTTATTTGTTATTTCCTTAAATATTAGTGCATTTTGGCAGGAGGTCATGTCTTTTTTTTCTAGACTTGTCATCCTGGACTAGGCACTGCATGACTGTGAAAACACTGCACTGTGTGGCATGTTGGAGAAAGAGAGAGAGAGAAACACTGTTTTAATCAGATTAAGCTTAACTACAGTCCCAAGATGAAGTGCAGTACTTGTGTTTTGTGCATGGCTTATCCTAAATCTCATCCATGGAAATAATCTGCTTTTAAAAAGCAGGAAACAAATCAGCTACAGTAAGGACATAAGTCAGTGTCATTAGAGAGTGATTAAATATATTAGTGCGCTGCTGAGGTTTTGCATGAGTTTTGGTGTGTGTGTGGTCCAGTTGGGAGAAATAGGACGCATGCGCTGAACTCTTCTTCATAGAACAGGAGTCACGGCCTGCCGCCCACCTGCCTGTTTTCTCTAATACTAAATATCACACTTAAAGACCCAATCATAACACACACTTATAATGTACATGCTGCCTCATAATAATACAGCAGCCTTGACTGCAAGAGTTCTAATTGTTCAAGACAATATTCTAGATAAACCCACAATAATCTCATTTTTAGAAGCATTAATACAGATAAATCTGTACATAAGATTCGTAACAGTACTTTAAATGTGATTACTCTTGCACTCACAAACATTTCACTTGCACTATGCCATCTATGTCTCCTTAGTAAGATTCTCATTGCATCATTATAAGCTTGCAGCTTCTGTAAAATAAATGCTCTGTAGTTACACCACAAATGAGCAGTATAAAGTGTTGTGCAATATGCTTTAAAAACGGCAAAATGTACAACATGCTTTACAGCAGCTTTGTAATGATAACAAAGCTGCTGTAGTTTTCAAACAATAGTTTAAATCTATTAAAAGTAAATTGTTTATTTTTATTTATTTATTTATTTGTACATTATTATTATTATTATTTTTGTTATTTTCTTAGTTATTTTCTTCTAAAAACAACAGTTGTTGTGAGAACAAATTAAATATTGTACATTTTAGAAGGTGTTATTATAGCATTTTAATTATGTTATTTAATTATTATTATTGTAGCTAGCCAAGTCCATATGCTTTCAGACAGTGAGGATTTACTTTATTGCAATAATGAAGTGATTTCCTTGGTCATGCGAAGTGTGTGTGTGTGTGTGTGTGTGTGTGTGTGTGTGTGTGTGTGTGTGTGTGTGTGTGTGTGTGTGTGAGAGAGATCAGCTGGTGTGGTTTTGCAGAGGGTCGAGGGCCATGGTTTGGTTTTAAATTATTTATCAAAGGCCTCAGAGAAGTCACTGCAGTGGTTCATTTCTCTTGCTGCCTCTCGTTCGTTCGCCTTTTCACTCAAGCGTAAATATCTAACAAGGAAAAGATGAACATCATCACACTCAAGATCATACATACCATTCGACCAGATTTTAATGACACAGACCGATGTCTTTCATTAATTACAATACTCCACTGCAGCACTCCTGCGCTATACAGTAGGACGACGCGGTGAAGAACAGATTGATCAGACTCTGGTTGGGTTTGTCCATGTCAGCTGCTGCCACACTTACCTTGATTGGATTCCGATACAGCCTGTTTCAAAACGAGCCAGGACTCATTATTTCCTTGGAGTTGACTCATTTCATTCTATGCTCGCTAGATAAAATGTAAGAAATGCCATAATGCAATTTTAGCTCATTGAGTGCTGGGGATTTAATTGCATTAGGCTCAAGCGTTTACACGCAGACACATGCATGCATCCGCTGTGGAGCAGCAGGTGGTGTTTTTGCATGTGCCAGCACTCAGTCAGATTAGTTGCAATCCATCCACCTTAATGCACACAATAGCATAGCATATGCCCTGTAGGCCGCCTGTCTGGTCTGTTTCGGGATTTTCCTGCTGAAGATTTTGTCCTCTATGGTAGAAAGACGTGCCTGCACAAATACGTCTAGCCAAGGACATGCTCTTCACCTTCACTCATACAGCAGGGTGATTGGAAACTGAAGGATGGAGACCTTGGCAGGGAGGTTGGTTCGGTGATCTAAAGCAGGCTATTGAGATGACTTTTTGGATCCTGTGTACAGCTTCTTTAGATTGGAAAAGTTTTCCCCCCATCAATGCATCTGTAAAAATGTATGTTTTTGTATCACTGATTCTTATGTAAAGGGTGTATAAAGGTAATACTACCATTTAGATGTAATTTTGATAAGGTGTGACTCACATAGAACATGAAATGTGTCCTGTGAGTCCATCCGTGAAATCAGAAATAGGCCAATTTCTCTCGGTGTGCCATCTTTCTGCCTTCTTCCTGTGGGATGTGATATTCGACTATGTGTGCAGCCTGCTAATGGAGTTGATTTAGAGCCGTGTGCATGTGGATTATATGTTTGTTAAAGCATTTGTCATTTCCAGTTTTCAACCAGTCTCACTGCGCATATAAGTCATACACACACTACCGGTCAAAATTCTTCCAATATTTTAAAATTAATCTCTTTCATAATCTTTTAAATCTCACTCACTTAATATCTCACTCAAATAATCAGTAATAAACAGTGATATTCTGAAATATTATTACCATTTAAAATAACTGTCTCTATTTTAATATATCTTAAAATGTAATTTATTCATGTGCTGCAAAGTTGAATTTTCAGCAGTTATTACTCCAGTGTTCAGTGTCACATGAGCCTTCAGATATCAATCTAATATGCTGATTTGGTGCTTAATTTGATCAATTATTTTTGGTGCTCAATTATTAACAATGGTTCCTATTAATATCAATATTGAAAAGAGTTTTGACTTTTTGCGGGATTCTTTGATGAATAGAACTGTGCCAAAGCCAACTGTGTGCTTTGACTCTGGAGTGAGTGAATTTGCTCTTTGAGTCATGGCATCCACTGCTGCAACCCCACTGAAAGGCAGAAGGCAGACCCCAGTATTATACTCTGTCCCACGCCGCAAGAATGGTCCTGTCAGGCTGTCACCAATTACTGGGACAAGTGCCTAAAAGTAAACCAAACACGCCAGTCCAGCTTCCAGCAGACCCCACAAAGAACCAATTGAGTAACCAAGTCTCCATGAACTCTTTAGCCAATTTGTAAACATCACGGGCATTAACTTTGACACCCACAGGCCACTAACATCTTAAGCCTCAGAATTGTGAGATTTTGCCTGATTAAGTGGAGGGAACGTGTCTGGCACGTGTGCGTTAGGCCAACAGCACAACCTTAATTAAAGCCAAAGGCCACAAACCCACTCGCTCCCATCATGCATCATTCATGCAGATGGTGGAACAGAGCTGATTTTTTGTGCTCATTTGGCCTTTAACTGAACAGAAGGTCTTTAGGGATCAAAACACAGCATTGTTTTTGTAATCAGTTGTATTTAACAAAGAATGAATCCAGTTTAGTTAATTAACACGGTTTCTGCCAGTACAAGTGAATGCTATATGTCAATTACATTTTAATTTTATTACTTTTATTTTATTATTTTCTTTTCTATGCAATGAAAGTCACTGTGTCCATTATTGTTTTGGGCTCTTCTGAGTTTAATTGTATGTACAAAATCAGTTGAAACTTTCTTCAGAATTTCATCTGCTGTGCTCTGTAGAAGATGTCTGGAGAACTATTCCCCTTTAACATGATTTGAATATGTTCCTGTACAGTTCAGTAAAGCAAGGAGAAAAGATTTGAATAGCGGTATATCCTTTAAGACAACATCAATAATTAGAAGCATAAAAGCTTAAATGAGAGGTGGACGAGATCTAAGACATATAAGAACAAAGCAAAGTATGAACAGAGAGGATGAAAGCAGTCAACACGACTGCTTTTTAACTTTTCGTTTGAAATATAAACCAGACCATTTTTATTCCTGATTACTATCTGCAAATGAACAGAATTCCCATAATTGCACAATCGTTAATGAGTAAAATTATGCTTAATCAACATTGGTTTTGTAAAACTGACAAAAATTCACTGATAATAAGTCAACTGAATTTAGAGCAGCTGTTTAAATAAGGTCCTTGGCCTCTAATAATTAATATTTGTGCTCATAATTTTACTACTGTGAAAATGTTCCAGCACTGTTTCATGATCTCTTTCGGCCACATTCTTCATTCTGGTTTTGCTGTATTTAATATAATATTTATCGTTCTTAGTTATATTTTAGATCAGCATGATTTGCTGTTTGCACATTTTTTATTTTACTTCCATTGTGTGAAGTGAAACAGGACATTCAACAAGCAAAAGTGAAGGGTGGGATTTGATTGGGTCTTAAAAGTGGGCGTTACTGTCCAGCTTGTTAAAACAATGTTTAAACCGCTATTGGTTAACATCATCCATTCACAATTAAACCAGGAATGTGCGAGTGAAATGGAAAATAGGGTCAGCTATAAACAACTCACTATTGATTACTGTCTTCTGGCTCTTACACACACAATCACATTCACACACACTCTCGTGCAGCATAACTACTGTACACTGTGCTGCAGATGTGCTGCTTGCTGCTAGGTTTTATTACATTTTCATCTTATTGAGTCTGACTCATAACAATGTGATCACCTCAGTGGAATGATACATCTACCTTCCAGTCTTTAAGAGAAGATATGTGAGGAAAGGATTTGGCACTTTTCCCTCTAACAACCGAGGAACCCCAAGATGCTAATGTATTAAAGAAGCAGCTTTACGACTTTAAGGACACTGTCTTTTCATGTCTTCTATTTTTGCAGCATAGCACGTATGTGTTAGTCACTGTTTTAGGGAATTTGTGTCTTATTGTATACTGCATATTTTTCATGTGATTTATTTTTATTTTTGCATATACAATGAAATAGATACCTGGAATGCAGCATTAGTGCTGTGAATAATCTTTGATTTATTTTCCTCCATGGAAGTTTTTCTCTTACGAAATAAAAATATATGGACATATCGGGAAATACAGTATATGATATATTACATAAGGCAGTCTAGTTCTGTAATATACAGTATGCATGGAACACACACACACACACACACACATATATATATATATATACAGAGAGAGAGAGAGAGAGAGAGAGAGAGAGAGAGAGAGAGAGAGAGAGAGAGAGAGAGAAACTGTACTACAGTTTTACATGTAATGGCTTTAGCGAAACATTTAAGTTTTACTTTATTATTCTTGATTTAAAAATTATTCTTAATTCACAACATGTGTGTGTGTGTGTGTGTGTGTGTGTGTGTGTGTGTGTGTGTGTGTGTGTGTGTGTGTGTGTGTGTGTGTGTGTGTGTACATATACTGTATATATATACTTTTTTAGTGGTATCACATGCATCACATAATGTATTATGCAGTGTATTACTGAACATAAAAATAACATTATGATATATATATAACATTTTCAGCTCCTTATCAACTCCTTATATTATTCTGTATAATTACAATATGCATTCATTTATTTCATATATTGATTGTTAATGTATAAGGTAATATCTTTTCTTTGTGTAAGGTTTGACAGTGCTGCACATCCCCATCATGAATGTAACACTGCAGCAGGGCCCACATAAGCTTAATGCATTAGTTTGCACATTACGCATTCATTTGTGTGATATGTCTTTCCTCGCTGAACGCTGATGACAAACAAAGCTGTTTAATCCTCAACAAGCACCTTGGTTTGATAAATAGTGGGATAAAAATAATATGAAGACATCAGTAGGATTCAGAATCTTCTCGTTAGGCTCCCTCTCGTGTGGCATGAGCAGAGACCCTTATAACAAGTTCATAATTAGTCGCATGCATAACCTACGGTGATTAGCGCAGGCATAAGGTTGTTAACACTACGTTTCCTCATTTCCCTAAAGAGGTTGCTTTTAATTAGAGAGCGTATTGTTAGTTTTTCTGCTGCTATCTTTCTCTTTGTGCTAAACAAAAATTGCATCTGTTATAATGTGAGCCGAAATGTAAACTGCATAATGTATGTGTCAAATTCATCCATGCACACCCGGCAATAGCCTCTCTTCTTTATTTACAGCAAAATAACTATTTTACTTTTTTACTCAGACAGCATTTCTGGAAGTCTATTGTTCCTTGAAATTGAATTCCTACAATCCACTAACCCTGAAAGGAAATAAACAAAACACAAAGCCATAAGATAACAAGACTGACTTGGCTATAATATAAAGTTTAATGAAGGTTTCCTCATCACTCTCAGCTCACACGTTGGCCATCCTCTCACACATGGTCGGTCAGTGGTGACTGACACAAGAGAATCTATTAAAGAGGTCAGGATTTTATCAGCACTGAATATTGATCCGTCGCCTTGCTAAGCCTACAAAAATACATGGAAACTGAAGGAAAGTGCAGTCAGCTTCTCGCTATATACAGTTATGCTGTTTTGAGTTTGCTCATTCTAATGCAAGATGAGTTTGACTGTGTAAGATCCATATTTATTGCTGTATTTTTTTATGATTAAAACCTGAAAAATCCAATGCAAGAAAACCAGCAGCAACATTTCAGTCAGTGACTTTCATGCCTAAAAATAAGTCTATTCAGTCTATTAATATTTGCATTTGAGTTTGTTTCAGAGAAACTCTATCTATCTATCTATCTATCTATCTATCTATCTATCAAATGAATAAATCTAAATTTTAAAAATAAAACATTTAAATGGCAAAGAGACAACTAAATTAAAACAACTTTGAAATGACTATGAAAACAGAAAATATAAATAAAAAATAAAATATAAAAATAAAAATGAATTAATAATATAATAGAATCTTTAGTATGATATGAAAATAACACTATTGCAAATTGCACATATATTGTGCACATGTGTATTGGTTGGGGCAATATTATTTTAACTTCCATAAACCTAACTAAGATATGCTGTTATTTTGAGGCAAACACAAAAACTGCACTTCTTTTAAAATAAACATTGCTTTTTAAGTGATGCATTACTTCTCCTGTCCACAACAAATTCTAGATGAATATATGAAATTTTTTCGAAATTGCAAAATCGATGCAAAAATTCAGAGTACAGTGCTCTCTCCCCCGGTGTCAACATTCATTTGCATGTTCTGTCAGCAGTGGTCAGAAGAGCTTTGATTCAGCAGAAAGAGGCATGCCCCAGTCTATAATATTGATGCCAAAAGAAAGAGGGGAAAGAGGGGGAGGTGTGGAGGGGTAAAGGATGCAGAAGGGGCGGTGGGGGTGGGGCCTCTGGATTGGTGGGGGTGGGGCTGAGCCTGAGCTGCAGATTATTCTAGAAATTGCCAGCTGCAGCAGTGTCTGCAATCAGGCTAAAACCGGTTTGACTGGGGAGGTGGAAGTCACAGTCGATTTTTGTCAAGCCAGCCCGGGTGACTGTTTATCTCTAGGGCTCAATGGGACAGCATGCATTACAGCGAATGTGAAAATGTCCCAGCACTTCATAGTCAGTTTAATAATTCATTCACCTCCCTCTCCAGCCTGTCACAGATTGAGAGAGAGAGAGAGAGTTGTGATACTTCTGTCTATGATAAACCGTAACCCATGGGTTAAAATTCAAACAACAATAATATGTACAGAACAAAGCAAAGTAAACGGTGTAGTTTCGAGTGCTGGGATATTATATACAGCACAGGGTGTCAGGCCGCATTCGGGTTTTTTTCCCCCTCAGGACGGTGTTCTCATTTCCACTGCACATCTCTATGGAGCCGACAGATGCTGGAGGTCCTGCAGGATCCAGAGCCCTGGGACAGTGCCTGATTAAAACACACTATTAATAACGTAGAGCCGCTCTGCCAGCGCCCGCACCCACGCAGATTTAATCTTAATCTGTAAGTGTTCGCATTACGGAGCCCAGAGCTCCGGCTCTCAGCCCTGACCCCCGATCGCCTCCATTCTCCGTGACATCAGCAAAGGCAGGGCGGCCATTTTCCCACACAGCGCTGAGAATTTGTAATGGAGGGAGCTGAGCTTGGTGTGGGGAGAGAAAGAGTGGAGGCGAGATGCATGGACGGCAATGCAGCAAATCGAACGCATGCATCTTGTGAAAAAAATGGGCAGGTTTAAAAATTTTACACTATCATTCAAAGGTTCAGGGTCCAGTAGGATTTTTTTCAGTAATATTGGATTATGCTATCCAAGTCTGCATTTATTTGATCAAAAATGCAGTTAGAGCATTGTGAAACATTATTACAAATTAACCGTCTCCTTTGTTAATATATTTCAAAACGTAATCCTGTGATGGTTAAGATACATTTTCATTATTTCAGTCTTTAGTGTCACATTATCCTTCAGAAATCAACCTAATATGCTAATCTGGTAGGCATCTTTATTTTGATACCTCATTTTAGACATAGTACAAAGCAGCACAATAGGCTATCCTTCCTGTAGAAAGCAATCCCAGAATACATTGTGACAAGAAAAAAATACATCTAAGATGGAGGACAAGGTGAAAGAAATGTGGACTTTTGTCACACCTTACAAAAATTAACCATGGCTTAACTACAAATAAAACCAGAAAACCATGGTTTTGCTACACTATCCATACTTTGACCATGGTATTTGTAGTAAAACTGTAGTTATACAAATGGTAATCAATATGCCAAAAAAACATGGTTGCTACACCTTTACCACAATAAAACCATGTTTCATTTTAGTAAGACTGTGGTAATGCATTGTAACCATAAATCTAGCCACATTTTCATTTGTAAACAATTTTGCGTACAAGTAACACTATACTGTGCAGTGGGAGCAAAAGGAAATGGAAAAATATTTGCTATGGTCTCCCATGGAAAGTTTGCCCTAATGTAGTTCGCATTCACCTTTGAAATGTTAAAAAGTCCCTATAGGCTAAATGTATCAAATGAATTTAATTATCTTCTGAAAAGCATTAATACATTTGATTTAATCTGATTTAAATAATCGATTATTTTACCCTATATTTTAATTTATTATGCTAGTTTGGGCTAAGAGTATCACAGCTTAGCAACATGCTAACATCAAACTATTGCAATCAGTTCAAAGTCAAATCTCCTATTTGTGTGGTGTTGCTTTCTACAGATCAACAGCATTTTAAATTGGCCACTTATTGATGTTAAAAGAAGACAGCTGTCTAGGGAGCGAGAATTCTCACTAGAGTTTGAAACAGAGCTTATGTCTGCAAATACAACATCATTCCTCAGTAAACACAATTTATCATATGGATCGCAGGATCACTTCATCTTCAAACTGTCTAGAGACAAACATCCTGTCTTTCAAACCCAAATCATTTTTCTGACTTCAACATGAGCATACAGGTTCAGTCTGCAGAAGAAAACGAACACCCACAACGATTTCTTACGTTAGCTAGCCTCTTTACCTGAGGTTGATACACATGCCGTTTGTGAGTTAGTGAGTATGTGCTCTTCATCTGTGTTTGCGGAGTGAATTTGTGATAATATCTCTGGGCAGAGTAGTATGTCCTCCAGCAAGGACTAGTAGGGGGGCAGTCAGAGATCAGGTGGATAAATTTAGCCTCGCTCCATCCTGGATTCACATCTGGAAAGGGCGGAAGAGAGCTGCGTAACAGCAGTTTGATTAAAATAACCACAGGTAACTATAAACCAGGTCAAAGCAGACACAAACTGTGCACATTTAAGAGAGACCCATGTGACAACTTGCCCCAGTCTTTTCATATATATTTAGCTTGTAATAAACCTTGCAGAAATTTAAACGGTCATTGGTTTTAACAGAGCCTCGTTCATTTAAATACTGTATATAATTCTGATCACTTTTGTTTAAATGTGAGGGAATGAGGGTAAAATCCCAAGAAGCAGTAGAAAGCAGCCCCTGAATTTCAATCGATGGTTTGGCATCATGTGGAGGCTGATATTTCCTCTGTTGTTCTGCTCGTCGTGTCACTCTCTCAAGGCACTCTCTCTCTCTCTCTGTTAGGCTCTTGGTTTTGCAGAGCCATAATCCCTTGACATTTGATGTTCTCACGTTTACTGTTTGAAGTTCTCTGTGCCTTGCTGCTCGCTCACTTCCAAGCAAAGACGCGATCCTTCGTCCTGCCTTTGTACAATTGCAGGGCACAAAACAGCTTCTTCTACATATTCAGCTGTTGTCGCCATCAGTCTTTGACGCATGTGCCCTAGCAGGAGCTCAGTATGACTGCTACAGTACATGCATTTGTGTTAGGCTTAATTTATGATATGATTCATATTCTCTGAAAACAAATCTGAATAACTCTCCCAAGTAGATGTCAAATTTTGGGATGTTATATAATATTTTATTGGATGAAAAAAAATAAGAAAATAATTTTGTAGTGGTCACATTTACCATTATTCAATCATGTTTCATATCAAAGGTAAATTTTTATGATATGTCAAGTTTTTGAATAGATGGTGCAGCTGTATGATACAAACCATTATAATTATAAATATCATGCAGTATCTTCATATAAATATATTGATTCCCTCTTTATGTTTAGCTAATATAAATACAATTTGTGTAGGATTTCAGGGTTTAATATGCTTTTTGATTATTTGAATAATGAATTGCATCTCAAAAACTTGGAATATCTGGATTTCTTTGGGGAAGGGGGTAACTTATTTAAAAAAAAAACTTTCATATATTCTAGATTCATTACATTTAAAGTAAAACAATTACTTTAACAAACAAACAAAGGTTGTTTTTTATTATTATTATTTTGATGATGAGAGTTAACAGCTCTACTTTAAAAAAAATTGTTTTGCAAATCCTTTTTTATTATTGATCTTTGGAAATATTCTAATATTTTGATATACTAGATTTCATGAGCTGCAAGCTCTAATCATCAAAATGAAAACAAATATTTTTTAAATGTTTTACTTAGCATGTAATGAATCTATATATGAAAGTTTCACTTTTTTAAACAAGTTACCAAAAAATAACTTTTTCACAATATTCAAATTTTTTGAGATGCGCCTGTATTAACGGTGCCTTACTATTTCTCTTTGTATAAGTAATACATTTCAATGCATAACTTGCCCTGCAACATGAATTATGTTCAATTGTGAGACTTGTTGGGCAGAAATATACTGTTCAATAATCGATCGATCAATCAATTAATCAGTCAGTCAGTCAATATGTGTTTTTTAAATACGAATGAAACGAATCAATCAATCAATATCAAACAAGCAACAGACATGGACCAATATATATAGAGATATATAGAGACTGGACTCTTTTTCCCCAGAAATTATATGCACAACAATATCAAAAACCATCTTAGTTAAAGAAAACACAGAAGCAGTAGATTGGATTTCAGGAACTCTTGAGGAAGAGGTTAAATCACTTGAAGATGTGGTGGAGCGCTTCATAAGGTAAAGATGGTAGAAATGAACCTGGAGAACTGAGCTAATCAGACCCAGCTACAGCCAGGTGTAACTTTACCACAACTGCACAGCAGAAAGAGTGCTATTTCCTGGAGATCCATGAGCTTGTTCTTAGAAGTAGATATTCCCGTTTAATTCACATAATGTAAAAAGTAAGTCGAAACTTGTCAAAAAAGACACATGTGGTCCCATCAGTAAATGACACATCTGCCAATTTGATTACTTCTGGGAATTGAGGATATCGTATCCCATGACGTGGAACCTGTATTTTAATTTCTAATTCATTTCCCCACAATAGTTTTATCATTTCAAATGTTCTCTGGAAAACTCCACAAATGCAGTGCCCATTTGTTTGGACTGAAACAGCCAATCACTTCATCTAAATTTAAATCTTAAATACTCGACACATTTATTTGCAAATCGAACAAAGGGAACTTATATGTGAGATGGACCCCTGTGTCATCACAGCTGTAATTTAAAGCAGTGATCCCGTGTTCCTGCCTCATTTTGCAATCACTCAGGGGGGTGTACGTCGTACTTTGTTCAAATGAGGCTATTTGAATATGAATAACACAAGGTGTGGTGCATTATGATAATAGCTTTCAATTAAGCACAGATATCTACATACTCCTTAAAGAAGCTGGAGTGGTATATTAGCCTGATGGATAACAACGCTTTGCACAATAGGAAGTGCTGGTTCTCATAACAACATGATATGGTGATTTGCAATTTCATTATATCCTTGTATTTGTATTTTAATCTGTTTGCATTAATGTTAATGGATTGTCTTGTTTTTCAAGCCCTCCTGATTTTAAAATAGCTTGGTGGCTGTCAATTGTGCGATTCAATTTTCTAATAGTCACCAAACCATTTAGTAAAATTGGTCCTTTTGGGGTGTCTTTTCACATTTTATGTGAATAGAGTATTGATCAGTACTTCAGATTAATGGTTAAAATAACCTTTGATAAGTGCCAGAAAGAACCATTGAAAAATACTTAAACCCAGACATTTTGCAGTGCACTTCACTTGAAATACTAGTTATGGTAGAAACATATACACTGTGTATGTTATTTGTAGTACTGTCCTGAATAAGGTATTTCACATAAAAGATGTTTGCATATAGTCCAAAAGACAAAATAATAGCTGAATTCATAAAAATGACCCTGTTCAAAAGTTTACATACACTTCCTTTCATTCCTAATATGTTATCTAATGTAGATGATTCGTGTCTAATTTTTTTCTTAGAATTTGAATTTGAATATCATGGAAAATTGTACTAACTTTGTCTTCTAGGAAACATGTAAGTATATCATATAGCTTCTGAAGGTCAGTACTAAACGTAAACAAATATTTATGATATTTAAACAATATAAGGAAAATTACAATCATTCAAAAGAATTGAATTTCATGAATTTGAGTTTCAGCATTTTTAGCTCCACACCATGCCAATTTATCAGCTTTATGAATACTATATTTTTTGTACTAGCCTTCAACAACACACAGATTGTGCAGTTCACAGACTTGGTATCAATCACAAAAGCAAGATCCGAAATGGCATTTTATGCAGTGACAACAAAAACGTATTTTCATTTCTGTCTGGTTTAAATAGCCCAATTTAACAAATCTTTCATCATTCGTCATGCTTGAATTAAGAAACAAAGTCTATAAGTTGTGCTGTGTACTCATTCATCATGTTGGTAGAAAAAACTTTTTCATTAAATGGCTTTTTTGCTTAGATGATGTTGTTTAGACAATCAGTGTAGGTCCTGAATAATGTATTACTCGTGATTGGGAGCGCTGGTGATTTGGAGAGGTCAGAACTGTAGACTTATGCTGAAAAAAAAGAAAGATTTATGGCAGCATAATGACATGGTGGCATGAATATTCATGAGAGAAAAATTAGAGTAGGCTATGATAATTCTAGGGTCCTTTGTCCTAACAATGACTGAAAGCAGAAGAGCTTATGTCTATTAGACAGATTCTATAAACAAGTAAAGCTTCAAGTGAACACTGAAAAAAGAGGATTGTTCTTCTTTATCTGCCTTTGTCTGCATATTTACCTAATTTGGATGAATTCAAAATTCATGGTGGACTAATTATCATAATTATACATGTTTCTATGGAAACCTGCTTGTCCTTTATTTTTGATTCATTAAGTTTTACCTTCCGGCAGATTTGATTTATTATGTTTTTATGTACAAGTGTTTTAAAAAGGCTAGATTGTGGAATTTCAGCAGACATCAAAGTGTGTCCTTTAAGAGTATTTCACAGTTTCAGTGTGAAGAGAGCGTTTAAATGTATATGAGCAGCATTTGAATATCAGTTTATACTGTTAGATGGACAAAGCTGATGTCATGTTGATGTATATTATAGATTTAAGTAATGCTTAATCTCCTTTTTAAAATTGTATTAATGTATTTATTTATAGTGCTTTATCATTCCGATCATAAATTATTGTATATGTATGTTATTTGTTGAAGTAGTCTCCAAATGCCCACCAAGATGCCGGTCATAAACCAGGATAACCATCTTTTATCTCTCCTGCAGCAGTATGTGATCACTTCATTTCAGCGAGACACCCAGATAGCTCTAAATGGATTAGATAGCATCCATTCAGGATCATGCACTTATAAAAGGAGCAGTGAAGGCCTGTTTCTTATTCAGGGGTAGTTCTAATCATATATCTAGGAGGTCTGTCAGCTTTTGACGATTTTGTCAATTTTATTAAAACAAAGATCTTCTTAAGTTGTCCTCTGTAACATGTAAGTCAATGTCCTGCTTATTTAAAAGCAAATAGATAAATACATAAATATTAAGTATTGTTTGTTTTTAGTTACCCGGATGAGAGCATTGATATCCATCTTATTTTTTCAGCCACTCTAGGTAAATAACTAGAAGAATAACAGTAGACTAAACAGTGCAATAAATAGTTAAACTATTTCCAGTACAAACCAGTGTGTTTGTAATTACAATGTTTGTTTACAATATCAAGTAGCATGAGGAGCTGCTTTGAACAGTTGAAAATAGCTGGAAGCGAATGACACCGGAAGTCTCACACATACACGTTACAAATCGACACATCTGCTCCAACATTAAAAAATTAGGTGGATACAGCTTGAATGACCACAAAACATCAGCCTGCTGAATGCCACGATTGACCAATTAGAACGAGTATTTCAGAAACCCATGTAATAAGGCATAACTCTCTGTAAATCTGAGGCATTTTATTGTCATTTAAAGGTTGATGCAGTGCCTTTCAGTGTGCTGGCTTTGAAAATGAGACAGAGAGAGATTTGACAAACACCATTAAACTTTGATAATGGAGTACAGTAGAACAGCTACAGCAGCTGTGTGGACAGATGTCCGAACCTGAGAGAAAAACGCACAGTTATCCATCAAAGCAGCAAGCGAACACACACGCGCACACACATGCCATTTGCAGTATATTAACAATGTGTGTGTGTGTGTGTGTGTGTGTGTGTGTGTGTGTGTGTGTGTGTGTGTGTGTGTGTGTGTGTGTGTGTGTGTGGATGAGGACACAAATTTGTATAATGGCATGGGTATGACATAGGTATTACAAGGAGAAGGTGATTTATGAGGACATTTTCAATGAGTTTTTTTGGGGGAAAATGAAAGCCTTCGGTACAGTAGAAATCAGTACAGTAGAAATCTCCTGTGAAAAAGTCTCCTGTGAGCGCGTAGATTAGGTGTAAGGTATAGGGCAATAGCACATACAGTTTGTACAACATAAAAACACTTATGCCTATGGAGAGTCCCCGTAAACTATAAAAACCTACGTGTGTGTGTGTGTGTGTGTGTGTGTGTGTGTGTGTGTGTGTGTGTGTGTGTGTGTGTGTGTGTGTGTGTGTGTGTGTGTGTGTGCGTGAGTGCGTGAGTGAGTGAGTGAGTGTGTGAGTGTGTGAGATGCCTATAATAACCCTAGTAATGGGGAGGGAGCTGTCCAACATCAGGTGCTGAAAACCACAGATGCACATTCAAATATAGTATTCCTGTCTGCATCCGAAACACAGCTATGCGTTCCTCACATATGATATAGAGGCACATTTCCGATATCATTCTCATAAATGTTTATTAAATATCATGCTGTAATGGAAATCCCAGGAAATCACAGCTAGGTGCATTTTAGAAACCCTGCCTCCTCTCTCCTCTTCCCCAGACATGAGCGTATTGATGTGAGACAGAAGCAGAGAAACTGATATTCTCCTTCTGCTACTTTCATGAATTTCACTTGCAATGCAGGGGTCAGGCTATTGCACTGAAACTGTAGCCAGTCTATTTCTGAGCTACCCTAGTAGTGCTCTTTCCTTTCTGGTTACATGTTTGCAAAGCATTTTCCTCTCTCACTTTCTCTTCTCTTCTTTATTTGTTCACCTCTTTTTATCCATTTCTATCTTGAGTCAGGGAAACGGTGGTCTTGTGTCGTCCGTCCATTCTGCACTGTCCTCCCATAACCTTGGAGAAGAGGCACGCGCCGTGCTGTCGCTGTATTCGGCACAAGGCTCCTGTGGCTCGTTGGGGCCAAGGCCTCTGCGGGGATCCATCCAGCATGAAGGCTACAGTGTCGGTTGCAGAAATTAACTGTGCATGGCGTGATCACGTGGAAGGCTATCGGTCTTTGGGCAAAAAATGAGGGTGAGAGCAGCAGTCTGAAGCACAAGACAGTTCATCTCACACACAAATGGGATGAGGTACAAGGTTTTTTGTCAAGGTGGATCAGGGAAAATATTGATAGTTTCTGAATATCAGTGTTCTCAAATTATTTAGAAGAAAATTTAAAATTGTTAATTTTTCATCTTCAGATTAGTGTGTGTGAGTGGGTTTCCTTAGAATTTAAGAACAAATTTGTTGTTAATCTGAGAAGAAAAAAGTTCTTAATTAAAAATAGATTTATAGATGTATTATTACATTTTATATAGTTGTAATATTATGTATGTGGTATATTTAAAATATAAAAATATAATTGTACTATAATTCTATCTCTCTTTTTCTATTTATGGTATAGCTATTTAGCATACATGTTTACTGCCAAACAAATAAAACATTTTGAATATCTTATTTAGGCATGATTGTAAATTTGAGCATAATTCAGAGTTATTTAGTGTATTTGTCCCTATAGTATAGAGTATATATATAAAAAATTAAACAGACACTATGTAAATAATAAATACCCTACCCTAAATACTATAATTAATATAATATAAATGATATATATTATATTTATAAATATGCACATTGTGGTGCAATTAGTGTGTGTGTTTGTTCCTTTACTAAAGCAGTGTGGGAAAATCTAGTCTAGCCAGTTTAGAGAAAACAGCGTCATCACCAGGTACAAGAAAGACATGCATCCAGCAAACCTCCAAATTCTGACCCCAAAAATGATCCCAGTCTCCAAACACACATCATTTAGTATTCAGACTGACAACAATCAGTGATTCCTCTAATGGTGTGTTTATTTGACTCACAAAGGGGAAAAATTAAAGGCTGAGTGTTACCTATTATCATTATCAAAATTACTAGAAGTCCTCGTTTAATTCTTATTAGCATTTCACAAACACTCAGCCTATTTTCATTTCATTTTTCTGTACCTGTTTATTGAATCCACCCACACATTCTGACACACAAATGAACCCATTAGAATGTTGGCATTAAAAGCATTAAAATCAGTTTAATTCATAATGAAGTGCTTCATTTTAGAGCAATTCTTTTTACTCTAATGTTGCTACAACAATGCTGATGCTTCAGTGATATTTGTGGCAGGCTATTTTCAATATTACCTTGCTCAAGTCATATAAAATAAACACATTAGTAAGACCTTACCAAATACTTTTGAGGAACAATGTGACCCAGGAGAGAACCGTGATATTGTTTGGTAATTTAGGGTTAGTTTTTCTGGGCATGTTATGTTGGTTTCTCCTTGGTGAAGCATACAAACTCAAACAAAGAGTTAAATAAGTAAAATAAAGTAAAGCCTTGTTTTGTTTTACTAGTTTTTTTTATTTTTTTACTTACCCTCAGGCCATCCAAGTAGATGAGTTTGCTTATACATCAGAACAGATTTGGATAGATTTAGCATTACATCACTTGCTCTCCAATGGATCCTCTGCAGAAACAAATCCATCTTTAACGCGTTTTAATTTCTGGCCAAAAATATCAGTCCATAATCCATACTAAGGCTTGCACAAGTGGAAAAGTCCATTCCATGTTGTCTTCTGTTTTGGACAGTTTCCATTTGTAAACAGTGCTTGATCTGTGCATATTTCTCTCCTGATTCAGATTAGATGACTTTTTCACTAGAGAAAGCAATATTACGAAAAAAGCAAGAGTTTGATGTTAAAAATGCAGCTTTTCACTTCATAAGATGTTAATTTATGGACTGGAGTTAATTGGATTATTGTGATGTTTTTATCAGCTGTTTGGACTCTGACGGCACCCATTCACTGCAGAGGATACATTGGCTTGCAAGTGATGTAATGCTAAATTTATCTAAGTCTGTTCCAAAGACAAAACAAAGTAATCTTTGATGGCCTAAAGGTGAGAAGCAAATTTTTAGCAACTTTTTCATTTGTGGGTGAATTATCACCTTTGATTGACAGCCCCAGTTTCTACACATGAATTCCATGTTCCTGTATTTAAATGCACATATGATTCACACAAATGCACAGAAGCACGGCCATATTTCATAATCGATAACAGGCCTGCAAAGAATGAGATATGACTATGTGCTAGTTGCTTGTGTAATTTTAGGTTCACACACTCTCAGTGTTTGTGTTTATTCTGCTCATTTTTAAACGCCACTGACTGTGATTTACCTTTCACTACATAATTGAAAAAGAAAATCAATAGAACTCACTTGAGATTGCTGTCTCTCAGGAACTCTGACTCTTGGCTAATGAATCGATCCAGGGTTTTTTCTCCACGTTTTGTTCTCGGCTGATAGAACAACCCACCTCTCGCATTCATATCCACATATCTCGAGCTGTCAATCAAACCGCCAGACTCCTGACATTACATATTAATTTCGACACATACCATCACCACATCTCACATGATTGCAACATGACTTGTTTAGCACTGCTATCACAAATCGATGGCAGGTGGAATTTGTTTCTGACACACTTGGGCGTTTCTGAGTCCTGCTGTAATCTGTCCACTGGCAGAGGGAGGTGGAATCCATTGTGCATCTCTGATATCTGCTGCAATGCTGAAACAATCCAGCTTTCTTCCTCCAGATGTGGTGAGCACACATGACTGGGCGGATCAATAGTGCTGGCATGGGAAGCATATTGACTGGGGTATAATCACAGAAGAGATCGCTGCTTCAAAAATTCACAATCAAGGCTTAGAGAGAGATTCTGGTTTTATTGATTAGCATTATCCATATCCAGTATTATTTCTGAATCTTTAGTCATAGGTGGATGGCCAAGATAGCAGATATTTTTGTGACAATAAATGGAGGGAAAAATGTGGTTATTATTTTAAAAGTGTTAGTAACTATTGTTTTGCACAGAAGGTGTATACAAAAAATGTGAAGGAACATATTGTATCATTACTAAAAAATTAGTGGCTTTAATAGTGGCCTTAGCTGTATTGTAAATAATTATACTGTAAATTTAAATTAGGCACCAGCATTTATTTGTAATTTAGAAGTCAATTTGTGAGAAATTATGACCAACTATATTGAGATGTTTGCAGTTTGTTTCTTTATAATGACAGAATGAGAGCAGCTCTCACCTGCCTCTGATCGCATCTCTGGGCAGGCCCATGTTGGAGTGTTATTAGACAGGCTGTTTGTGATGTGTGCAGAGGAACTCTATGAAGACTGGTTAATTCATGCTGCCTGAGTTCCTCTCACCTTTGCCCAGGGGTGAGACATCACACACGTATAATTACACACACACAACACACACACACGCAGGCACGCACGCAGCACACTTAGACACACATATACACACATTCTGTCACACACACACACACTCACACACACACACACACACGTTTGTTTCTGTGAATTGTGGGAACTTTCCATAGACTTCTATTATTTTTATACTGAACAAACAATATTTTATCCCCTAACCCTAAACTTACCTCTTACAGGAAACCTGTTTGCATTGTTACACTTTCAGATAAACATAATTTACTATTTTTATTTGAGACAGGTGAAAACTATTGTCCACAGGCTGGTTCACAATGTCAAAATAAGTGACCAGGTTTTACTATCCTTTTTGGGGACATTCACTCCCACAATGTAGAATAAACACTAATTCATTCACACAACACACACTAAATGTGTGTGTGTGTGTGAAGTGTGTGTGTGTGTGTGTGTGTGTGTGTGTGTACTAAATAAATAAGTGGATTAAATAACTGTATGCAGCCGCACTGCTTGGCTAAATTAGCTTAGGTTTACACATAGTATATTCATGGTATTTTTGGAACTGTTTCCCATTACTTAAAGATTAACGTGCCATCTATGATTCTTCAGCATCTCTGGGCAGGTAATTTCCTTCATCAGCCTTTCCGTAGATGGTGACCTCCTTTTACATGGCAGGTCTCCGCACTCCAACCCATGTTGGAAAGAGTGTTATTAGACAGCAAACTGGCTGTGTGAGGTGAATGAGAGAGGACAGCTCTATGAAGATGGTTAATCTTGTGAGTTCCTCTCACCTTTGCCCAGGGGTGAGACATCTACACTGTATAATTACCACATAAAACTTGCAGGAAACACCTCCAGCATACTTAGAGAAATATAGAGTATATTCTGTCATTTCTTGCTCTCTCTCACTCTAACTGCTAATTGTATCCCACTGTGAATGAGAGGAGAAATGGTCCAGAGAGTGGTTACTGTAATCTATGAATGATCTAAATGGGAATATACTGTAGACTAAATAAAGCTAATTATACAGCATTAGTGGTGGGGGGTTTCAGTTACTCCATCTGCAGGTTACATTGTTACACCATTAGGTGAAAGTGACTGAGACAGGTGAATGAACTATTTGCTCAACTGATTAATTCAGAAACAAAATAAGTGACCATGTGACCATTACATGTGAGCAATTTAACCATTCACTCAACCGATTTGTTCAAAACACTAATTCATTCAGAACAAAACAAATGTCTTTTTGAAGTGTCCTTGTGTCGATTTGTTCACAAATACTAAATAAATAAGGGATTAAATAACTGTTTTTATGAGGAAGTCATTAAATCATTTACATGACTCCAAAACACTCTGGCTGCATCTGTATTTTCATATGCATTTATATATGTAGCATTTGTAGCTATATGCTGAGATTACGTTCATGCTATACACATTTATATTACATACCTTTAATGGTTGCAAGGTTATTTTGCAAAGTAGTACATACTCATATTTTTGGATACAGCTACTATAAGTGAGTGTAAGAAAAATGATGAGGATGTTGAAGATCTTGATGAAAACGTTTATTACAGCATCGCAGTGACAAAGTACATGTTGTACCTTGGGTTCAGTGGAGTTGGAATGAACCCAGAACGTCCTAAGTTCTAACCTTTTATACATTTTCAGTTTACTACCATTCATGTAAATGAAGTTGCTCCTGTTGTAACAGCTGTAGTCTGTATGATAATTATGTTCTGACACCCCTTATGACGCTTTTCCACTGTGTGGTACGACACGGTTCGGCACGGCTCATTACGTTTCGTTCGGTTTGCGTTTCCACTGCAGTTTAGCACCGCTTTAGAGTGGACGGGATTATTCACGTGCCGTTATAGTTGCACCGGCTCTACTGCGGTGACATCATCGTTCGGTGACGCAGTAATGGCGATTTTCTCCGGCCAATCAGTGATCAGTAGAGTTTATACGTCACGTTTTGGTAACGGTACGGATTGCTTGGAGCCCCGGCCGAGGTGGTACTAAAAAAGTACCAGGTACAGTACCCAGTGGAAAACCCCCCAAAAGTGAACTGTACCGTGCCATACCATGCAGTAGAAAAGCGTCATTAGTCTGAGATGGTTCTTGGTGTCCCACACCCATTCCCATTCTACAATTGATGACCATTTGTTCGTGATGTGATCATCCCAAATTGCCCACAAACAACATAACTGTTGACTTTCTTCTTCTTTATAATAATTAAGCAATTTTGGAAAATGAGCATGATCAAATATATTGTGGAGTGGAGGCTGTGTGGAGAGAATCTATAGATTCTTACATGAGTCTTTGATTCATTTACTCAACCGACTTGTTCAAAAACACGGATTTGTTCAGGAATGCCGCTATTGTGTGTTGTTTGGAGATGTACAAATATGTATTCTACCTTGGCTGTGTTTGGATCCATTTCCTTTGGTGAGGCAAACATCACTGTTGATAAATGAATTTTGTATTTTTGAATTAAATTATTTATTTTTGGCTTTTTACTTCTTACTTGCTTTTGTGGATGTCACATGTCCCCAAAAGCTAGATCACATTTACAGATTTAGCTCACATTTGGGAATAATACACACACACACACACGTGCAACAGACGGTGTCTTATTCATTTAATATCATAATATTCATTTGTTTACAACTTGTCAAATTCCTGGTTTAAATTAGAATGCCATATTTTCAACGTGGCCTCAGACTTTTTGACCCCGTCATCTCTCTTCATCATTTCTTCTCCCATGTCTCTCTGTTTTTCCATCATTCCATCTTGCTTGTTATCTCACCCTCATATATTCTCTGAAAACGTCCATACATGTCAACCAAACAGTGAGAGGAGAGACAAAGCCACTGAGTTAATTGCCCATCATTTACAGCAGATGGCTGCTGACAATATGTAAATGGTAGTGTGTTTTTGTGTATTCGTATGCTGTTAGGGCATAAGTGTGTGTGTGTGTGTATTTGGGGGAGATTTGGTCAATGATTTTATTTCTCTTGATTGATAGTTAATGACTATAAACTGATAACAGCTGCAATTACCAGTTGTAATTTTCAGCTATTTTTTCTAACCTTGCTAAATATTTGAGCATGTAAACCCTTACCAAATAATTGCATAGTTCAAGTTTATTTTATTAAGCATATTTAAGTAAAGTTCAAGTATATTTTTAAGTATACTTTAAGTATACAAATATCAGTGTACTAGTAGTTTACTTATAAGTGTACTATTTCAATTCTCATTGGGACTAAATTAGCCCACTTTCAAGTATATATAATACACTTTTAAGTATACTTTTAGTATAACAGTTGTAAACTTTGTTTAAACTAACTGAAGCTAAGCAGGGTTGAGCTGGTCAGTACCTAGATGGGAGACCTCCTGGGAAAACTAGTTTGCTGCTGGAAGAGGTGTTAGTGAGACCAGCAGGGGGTGCTCACCCTGTGGTCTGTGTGGGTCCTAATGCCCCAGTATGATGGGGACACTATACTGTCAAAAAGCACTGTCTTTCGGATGAGACGTTAAACCAAGGTCCTGACTCTCTGTCGTCATTAAAAGTCCCGTGGCACTTCTCGTAAAAGAGTAGGGTGTAACCCCTGTGTCCTGGCCAAACTCCCACCACTGTCCCTTGTCAATCATGGCCTCCTAATAATCCCCATCCACTTGATTGGCTCTGTGACTCTCTCTCCTCTCCACCTGTAGCTGGTGTGTGGTGAGCGCACTGGTGCTGTTGTCCTGTGGCAGCCGTCACATGATCCAAGTGCATGCTGCACACTGGTGGTGATTGAGGAGAGAGCCCCCACGTGATTGTAAAGCGCTTTGGGTGTACAATACACAATAAAGCGCTATATAAATGCATAATTCCTTCATTCATACTTTAAGCTAGGGCTGTTCAATTAATCAAAATTCAGTTTCGATTTCGGCCTCCAACGATTATGAAAATACAGTAATCGAAATAAAACGATTATTGCGCCCCATTCTGCCCCCTTTTTGATGTCATTTTGTGTGTATTTGGCCACTTAAGCGCAACAAGCGCGCTTTGGATGTGACTGTGCTCACAAAAGGCTTAAAAAGGCTTAAAAAGACGTGCAAATAATAAATTTTTGTGACGATGCAACAATGACCGATTAGGAAATTGAAAATTCTGTCAACTGTACCAAAACGTGAGCTAAAGTCTTGCATTGTAATTTCCCTAATTTTACAGTCGAAAGTTGCGGGAATGAGCAATGCCATACATGCGCAATACCGCACTCAGTTTTTCATGACCGTATGAACCCTGAATGTGACGGGTGTGGGTCAGGTGTGGTTATTTCAATATTTATAAAAAAAAAATTAAACATAGGTGCGGGCGGTCGGTGGGTGGATAATTTATTTGAAGCTGCGGATTCGGGTGATGTTTTAGCTCATCCGCGCATCACTTGTGTTTTTGTGGAAATTCTGAACAGATTATGTGTACTAGCGCCCCCTACCGTATAACAATGAAAACATGGTTTCTAAGTATAGCTAAAGAAAAAAAAATGATGGTTATCATTTACTCACTCTGATATCATCCACATTTTTATTCACAATAAAAGTGAATAGTGACTGTAAAGCAAGGTTTCTAGTTTTTTACACAAATCATTCAAATGGACAGATTGATAACTTTTATAGTGTTTTTTCGAGCTTGAGGGCTCTAGTCCCCATTCCCTTTCATTATACGAAAGAGAAAAGCTTGGATATTCTGCTAAAATTCTTTCTTGTGTGGATAAAGTTATACAGATTTCAAACAACATTCTGGATTGAATCAATGTACTGTATAAACTCACAATTTGCAATTTGCGCTCAATTCGCTCCTCTAAAATATCACACAGATGTAAAAACATCACTTAAAGTAGCCTTTTTATCCATCCAGCAAAGCTCTCCTATGTTTATGTGACAGTAGTCCTTCTTATTTAAAGCAAGGCCCTTGAGGTTTTGCCTTCCAAATCAAGCACTCTTCATAAAGAGCATGGACAGTGTTGGTAATTTAAGACGGGTGGTTTTAATACTTAACATGAATTGAGTAAGAGGCTGGAATCAATGGACTAGGCAGAAGCTCAGTCCACAGAGCGTGATCTATGTTCCAGTGGGCAGCTCACCCCAGCACACAGGAAGCTGTGAAACCACAACCGTGCAGAATCTTCCTGTCGCTCAATCGATACGGCCTCTGTAAACACTCACCCTCTTACTCTCTTGCGTGGCTATAAATCAGGACTCAGCGTATAGTGCTTCCACAACAGACTTTGAAAGTGTGTGAATGTAAATATGAGGGTAGCTCCTTGGATATTAATAGTTTTAATCCCACATTTGTAATCCAAATCCTTTGAATGGATTTTGGGCGAAATATATATTGGGCATTATTTCCCATTCAGTGAAGAATGTATTCTCAGAGGACAATTTTATTGCTCAGAGGTTGCTCTGTCATGGCTCAGGATAATTAATAGAGCTCTCAGTTATGCTTCAATTAAGTAACTTTTTTAAGAGATTATTTTTTTTATAGAAACATGAGCAACATAGCATATATATATATATATATATATATATATATTGACAGTACTGTTCCAGTCTTATAATTTTGAAAGATTTTTATTTAATTTGATAATTTTGTCTAAGCTGGTTCTCAACCATAAAATTACCCTTATTAATAAGCCTAAAAGCAGATGTGATCTTGAAGTATATCAAGTCTTGTGTGAAACCATGAAACGAGCAGTCTGTTAAAACATGTCCCCCTCTCGCGCTGCATATTTTGGTTAGATTAAATATTTGCTATTAAGTGTTATTGGAGCCAGATGGAGTCTTGTTCATTTTACAGTAATTAGGACAAGACGAATCACTAATGAAACACACATACTTGTGTGGTGCTGCAGCATCCCTTAATTTGCTCACACACAATGCAATTTAATCACTGCAATGTGTTGTGATTTCAATGTCTGGATAAAATGACTCTGCTTCCGTTAAATTTTAACAATGTTATCGGACTTGCTTTTGGTGACCTCTAGAAATGTGCTTTACTGGTATTAAATAGCAGGTTTCTATGTTTATATTTCTTCTGCTCTCTATTATGGAGGATATACCAGTTGCAGTACTATATCAGACAAGAGCGTTGCCTTGAAATCAAGGATACACCTCTAGTGATCGAGTCAGTGCATCACAGCTGGCATTGAGTGCTTATTCGAGAGCAGAAACACAGTGCTCAGTAACCGGCTTCAAAGCAAGGAGGACCTCTATTGGTCAAGATCCAGCACTTACATCACAAATGCAGAGGGAAGAATAAACTGGCACTTATCTGTCAATATTCATTTGAAATGCAAATTCTGAGTGCCATGGAAATAACCACATGACAGCAATAAAAAAAATTGATTTGTCAGTGTTTAGCTTTTTAAAGGGATAGTTCACCCAAAAATATAGCTTTTGCTAACTGTTGTAGGCGCATTAGAGAGTTGCATTGCAGCGGATGGCGTTGGACGTAGACATAGTACAAGCTCTAGTGAGAAGTGACGAACACCAATCATGTCGGAGGATTTCAATATAAGCCAAGAGGAGACTGGTTTTCCTTTGCTGTACACAAAATGTGGTTCTCGTGGGACTAGCATATTCTCACCGGAGCTTATACTACACCTACATCCTATTTCATCCACTGGAATGCCACTCTCTTTGTGAACGTATGTATGACAAGTAGCGGAAACTAGAGATGAACAGATAGTTATACAGATATAGATCGTTTTAATTATGGATATTTTTCTTACACAAACGCATTGCTTTGCTTCAGAAGGCCTTTGATAACCCACCGGAGCTGTGTGGAGTACTTCTTGTGATGGATGGATGCACTTTTTGGGCTTCAAAATCTCAACTACCATTCACTGCCATTATGAAGCTTAGAAGAGCCATGACATTTTTAATATAACTCTGATTGTATTCGTATGAAAGAAAAAAGTCATATACATCTAATGACTTGAGAGTGAGTAAATGGGGTAATCTTCATTTTTGTGTGAACTATGCCTTTAAGTAAGTTAGACAAATTAAAAATAATTTTTCAAATTGAGTATGATTCTACCAAAGCTAGCGAATTCCCAACAAACAAGAAATATTATCAGATTAACTTCAGTTAACATTCTGGCAAGGTGCTTCAAAAGTATTTTTCTAAATTAATTCTCAAAACATTAGCACTAAAAAAATTATTTATACATCACTCATTGGAAAGGTTTTATTTCTGAAATGTTTCAGTTGGACATTCATCTAATGTTTTTTTTATGTTTCTGCTTATTTCGGATGTTCAGAGAACATTCAAAACTAACATTCCCATAATGTTTGGAAAATTATAAAATGTAATGCTGCCTTAATGTTTGCAGAACAACAAAAACGTTTTTTAACATAAAAAATTGTCGTTTTGAATGACATTCATTCAGCATTCAACATTCATAAATAAAATTTTCCTACAGCATATGGGAATGTTAGCAAGACATCAGAGCATATTTTTGTTAGCTGGCGTTAAAAAGGTCTTGACCTATTCATATTGGGGAGCTAGACAATTATCTTATTAATTTATTAGCAGACATAATACAACCATACAGCACATCATGAAAAATACATATCATGCATCTGCTTTGCCCACTAACAGCCAGTGAAACCCCTCACTCTCTCTCTCTCTTTTCATACAACCCTTCTCATCCCCAATCACTTGCATCACTTTCTGCCTGCTAGCGGTGTTTGTGTAGCTCTTTGATCCTTCCCGATCGCAGGATAAACACGGGTCCCGTCCTGAAGCAGAAAGCCATTATATGCACTCTGTGTCTGCAGACGGCCGTCATGCATCGCGAGGCTCAGATCCCGGCGAATCAAAGGTGTCCATTCTACCTCCAGCTCTGGCATGAATATTAATGTGTGCTGTGCCGGCTGCCCTTCTCTGTGATGTGATTGCAGTGCTGAGTGCCTCCATGCCACAGAGTTCATCCAATACAAAATAAAACACAAGGACCAACCACACCCCCTCTGTGTTCTAGCTTGTTTTTGACAAGAGAAAGTGAAAAGCATTATTTCAGTGCAAAAAATAAACTCCTGAGATTAGCACATGCTCCGCAATTTGGAAAAGATGGTTATATAACATTTCAGGCTGTGGCTTCTACACACGTGTTAGTATTCAGGACAGAACAACTGCCTTTTTTCATCACCTGATATGGCCTTTGTCTATGTGACCATCTGCCCACAACACATATTCATATACACAACTGATGCATATCATTCATATTTGACAGATTGCCATTCATCTGTGCAATATACAACCTCTGCACAGTAATGAGAACTGTAGTGGTTCTGCTTAATTACAACTAACTGTGAGTTTCTGAGTGGTTGTTTATGATTCCTCTCAGTATAATACAACCTCAGCACAGTGATGAGTTCAACTGTAGCAGTTTAACTAACTTACTAGTCTAATTACAGAATGAATGGCTCCTATGAATCGGTTCTTTTTAGTGAATCAAAACAAACAGCACAACTAATGTAGTTGGATTCTTTAAAGAATCATTTTATGAGTCTGTTCATTTTAGTGAAACAAAACATGCAAAGCTACCAGTGTAGTAGCTCATGATTCCTGAACGAATGATATGAGTGTATTTTAGTAAATCAAACACATTTTGCTTAATTAAAGCTAATGGTGAGTTACTGGTTGTGACATATGCACATTATGAGATTTGTCAGCATCTAATCTCTCAAGAATCAGTAATCTGATGACACTTTTAGCATCATTGAGTCTCAGTTTCTGCCAAATTACTCTGTGATAAATCCTATCGTGGTGAAACTTGGGAAGTGACCCTGGTAAATGATTTATCGGCAGCCACTGCTGAGACGTGGAATTTAACAGAAATTCTGCTGTTCTGAAGTTCTGAGAACTTTGAGGATATTATTTTCTCTCTCTCAATCTTTTGGGTTTATTTGGCACGTTGTTTGTTTGTCCTGGATCTGTCAATCATGTGTTATGTGAGAGATTAGAGAATAAAAACCAAAAGGATGGGAGAGACAGAGTGCGGTAATCACCAGCACATCCACTCTGTGGAATAAGACCCAGTTCTGTCATGCTTTTCCTTTATAAAAGCTTATATGAGCACTATAGAGACTTCTAGAATGAGATCCAACTTCAGGTCCAGACAGAGAGCAGTCTGTAATTCTATCCCTGATGAATGGATAGCAGACATGCACACCTTAAGACAGGGATTTGAATACTTAATCCTAAGTATTAAACTTTGGCATGTAACTTATCCCATTCTATTTGTGGTACGGTTCATCCTAAACCGTCCTTTTCTAATGTCTAGTTAAAATCTACGATTAATTCAAGCAAATCAATTCATCCTGAACGGACCCCTCTCTCATATCTAGTTAAAATATACGATTCATTCTAGTGAATTTTTGTTCGGACAATTCATTTAAATGACATGAAATGATTCACCAATTACTGTGTATTTGTGTACGACTCAATTCTTTAAATAGTTTTTGTTGTATTTCATATTAATTTGCTCATTTAGATTTCATACTGTCACTCTAATTGAGATTGATAATTCATTCAGAACCCCACATTGCTTTTAAATGAGCAAAATATATATACTTCTGGTTACATTATTAATTATATTACTGAGCAATTATACTTTAAATACTTTTAATTACTATACTTTACATACTATACTTTTAATATAATCATGTCCCTTTAATTATTGTAATATATTGTTTGTATTGTGACTTTTTGCATCTGTAGGTTTAATTTCTGACACTATAAATTATTTTATTATTAGAATTATAAATATATAGTAATGCAAATAATAGCAAAATTAGGTTGCTGTTCTGGGGCCGGTGGCATAAATCGTTAAGACTATTCTTAAAAATTAGTTAGCTAATTTTTTTCTTTAAAACTGGTCATCATTTTTTTTATTCAGTTACATAAAAATGTAGATTAGTCTGAGTTAAATCCAAAAATAAGACTGATTAACCTTTGGCTCACTGCTAGTTGGCCAGACTAGTTCTTAAGACACAGTTTATGCAAGGGCCTGATTTTGAAACCACAGCTGCACATGTATTTCAGGTTAAAATGGCTATATTGTGATCATCCAGGCTGAGAAAGAGACAGAAAGCGGGGAACTCTGATACTCAGTGGGACACTGTGTAAATGAAATCCAAACAGATGAATAATAAGCTTTGTTAATGTTTGTTAGCTATTCCAAAGGCATCTTTCGACCCAGCTGTCCTATCAAACTTTACATTCTCTTAGCAGTTAAGGCTGTCTGTTTGCTGGGCTTCTTAACCCAGACCTGTCATAATCCAGCGTGGCAGAATTGCAGTCCAGCCTTGGTCTGCCTCAGTCCTGGTATGGAGCTTAAGGAAATGCACATGTCAGCATATGGTTCTATGGCATAACCGAGAACTTTAGCAGGGGACAGAAGGAAGAGGGCCAGGGGAGGGGTGACAACAGTTGTAATCGGCTCATTGGCTAAAACAAGCTGAGCCGATGGGATCAATAGAAACTGCACATGCAGCAAAGAGCCTTTAATGGCCTTTAATCTCCATTAGGTCTTAGAAGGGAAGTCAGAGGAGAGAAGGTTCAAGCCCCTCCAAGTGTCTGTTTTGTGAAGATTTGTGTTCTGAGTAGATTTGTTATATTTAAATATAACATTTAAATAGTAAATTAATATAATTGTATATAAAAAATCCCAAGTCTTATGTCTATATACACTATCATTCAAAAAAGGGGGGAAATTTCACATCAATAAATAAATATATAATACTTAATAACTCAGCAAGGAGGTATTATTTTGATCAAATGTGACAGTAAAGACATTTTAATGTTTTTTAATGATTGTATTCATAAAAATGTCTTGAAAAGTGCGTAATATATTCCTCAAAACTCAAAAATATTCAGCAGCACAACTGTTTTTAACATTGATAATAATATAAAAAATATTACGAGATACATTTAAAAATCAATAAAAATATGTTTCTTAAGCATCAAATGATCATATTAGAATGATTTCCGAAAGATCATGTGACACTGAAGACTGAAAAATATATCAATAGAAAGCATGTAATATTTTAATGGTAATAATATTTCACAATATTACTGTTTTACTGTAAATTTGATCAAATGAATGCAGCATTTAAAGGAAATGCTTTTAAGATATACTAAACATCATTATCAGTTTTTTTTCTGGCAAAGCCCTATCAGATGGATAAGTAAAATAATTTTTCAACAGACAAGACAAATTGTGCTATACACATCCTATAAAGCTTCAGCCTAACCTTGCTCTCAGCCATTTCTCGGCAGTTAAATACGACAGTTGCTTCAAAGAGAGCAGAATCAAAGGCCTTTGGCTGTGGCTCTCATCTCTTCCTAATTGGCTTTGCTGAGCATTCGAAAGGAGCATCTGTAGAATAACAGATCACCATTCAACTGCATCAGAATGAATCAGCTCCTTCTGATAAAAAAAGATTTAAATCACCCACTTGGTGTCCATCATGAGTAAATACTAAAGTCTCGAATCCAGCTTTACCCTTTAGGATGGATGATACAATTAAATGCATTCTAAAATATGTAAATCAGCGCTAAAGTGAAGTATGTCACAGTACCACTCACTGTTTCAAAGATGAGCCGATGTCACATTATGACTTTAAATTTGTGAAACATCCTCTAATCAGATGCTACATGGTTTAACATTAAAACTCCTATGCAAAGGAGGCAGAAGTTGAGGGGAAATAGAAAATGTAAAGGCTGGGCACTTCTCAAAAGGTTATTGGCAATCATTTGCAATGCTATACGATCAAGAAGGTGCACTCTTGAAAATGCCCATTTATATTATGCTCTGAAATGTTCTACAGATGCATTTACATTCCCAACATGGTTATTTAAAAAGAAAATAGTACTTTTTATGTACGCATGGCACAGTTATGCACGTCTATTGATTTGCTGTGATTAATCTAAGATTTATGTTTTGTTCGAAAGGCCTGTTGTGATCTGATCCGACTTCTCAAAAACAAGGGCTAGGAAACCCCAAGCCAGCACAAGGGCTGATGAAATAAAAACTATCATTTGCATATTCAGCCTTTGTTCTTTTCATGCCTGTGAGCCAAACTGGCAATTAGAGGGAGTGCAGCAAAGGTTATTAATAGCATAGCCTGTGTTGTACAAACTCACCTAAAAAAAAAGGTAAAATAATACGTTTAGCAGTTCGAGACAATACTGATACAGCTGTGGCGAACACTGTAGTCTTAATTTAAAGCCACCATCTTAGTAATTACAACTTTTCCTTCAGCACCAGACAAAGAGGAATTTCTTCTGTCAAGCAGAGGGATTCTCTTGGCAAGCCACCATTAATTGACTTTACAAAGGTGCATATTGGACAACAAGTGCCATGTTCATGCTGTAATTGCCTGATTAAAGATGAAGAGGCTTCTGGGAGCGAGACGAGAGCTCTGCCTTTTCCACCGAAATGACATAGAACCTTGTCACCGAGTTCATGTAGCTGCACACTCATCCTTGCTTGCCATTACTCTTCTAGTGGAACAGAATCCCTTGTAATATAATTTTCCTTTTACTGGTGTTGCTCTTTTGTAACATACATGCACACCACAATATGTGAAACTCCAGCTAGTCATTTTTTTGTGATTTGCTTTTCTACAAAAAAAAAACATTCTTCATATGGTAAAAAACATTCTGTGAAAATGTAACCTTTATATCATTAATATTGACTGAGTAAGGTTTCAAACATTGAAATGATAGTGAAATTAATGGTAGAAATCAAACTTTAATGCTTGTTATCTCATAATTCGATTTTGAGACTTTAGCCTGGATTTCACAGAGAGGGCCACACATAGTCCTGTAATATTTACCTTTAAGGGAATCTAGTGGAACACTGGTTTCAATTGCAATACATTTTGTTAAAAAAATTGTATATAAATAAAATAGAAAAAGAAATAGAGACTGTGAGTGTTAATATATTAATTAAACACAGTTCATGTTATTCGAGAAATTCTAGAAAAGAGTTGTAAAAAATAACTTGGGGGGGGTCGGGGAATCAAGAATTATGATTTCAGAAAACACCTTGATTGTATTTTTCTTAGCATTTAAAGCAAGTTAGAATATTGTATTTCATTATTAAAATAAATAACATTAATAATTATAAAAATAATATTGAGGCAATAGGTATTATGTATACCTATATATATTTTACATAATGGTTTTGACTGTATATGTTATAATAATTTGTTTGCCCAGATACTGGGTTAATTTTTGACCTTGGCACAGTCATTTTATTATATAGAATATAAATTATAATAAATGACATTAATTACAAGTCATCCTGCCTCATCAGTGAGTCATTAGGTATTACGTATTTTGTACATAATATTTTTCTTATTATTTGCCTTTTATTTTATTTTACTTTGCCCAGATACCGGGATAATTTCTTACCTTGGAAAAAATTTTTTTTTATATAGCTATTTATATCTTTTCATCTCAATAGATTTCAGATTAATAAGGAAAGTGAGTCATTTAAGAGAAAAATAAAATAAAAATAGTCTTTCCCAGAACAAGCTTTCCTACAGCACTTCAGCCAATAGAACTGACCTGTATTGTCCAATAGCGCCACCTAACGGAGGATCCATTAAACACTTACTCCGGGTAAAATACAATCAACCACGAACCTATTTGAATAATTTGCATTCAGACTTGCGTTATATCTGATTGAGACTATTAATATTAAAGATTATTAAAATTACTAAAAATGCAAAAATTGTTATTTAAAATTAGATCTGGTGCCTGCTGCCATGCGATATAAACCAAAGCTGCTTCAGTCAAGACAATTTTCAGAATCCATTTCCATAAATCTATATTTATTTTTCAAATCAGATTAATCAATCACATCATACTTCAATTAGCATCAGCATCATTAAGAGGCATTGACTTACAGTCACCTATACAAACATGGCCTTAAACCAAAGCACAAAGAGGAAGGGAACGGAAGGCGTCTCTTTTTGCAGCAGTGTCATCTTCCCACTGATTTTGACCGCAGAACATAAACCCAGATGTGATGCCTGTTCCATCACTGGGTCCAGTTCTTACCCACAACCTCCTGAAGCAAGAACAGCCTAAAGTGGTCTGTGGAGAAGGCAGCTTCCAGTGAACAAACAGGAAATAGCAGAGACGGTAATTACTTTGCATTACTCACAGATGTTTGAGAAGAACAAGTCTTATGGGGGGAGTGTGATCTCAAGACACCGGCATCTTCCCAGCGGGAAACATTCGGATTGTAAGGCCTTAGCAACATTAATTTTATCATTCATTCAATATAATCAAGACCTAAATAGATTGTTTCATTTGCATGGTCTCAGAATAATGCTCAGTATATAGTTGCAAACAGCAAAACTGAAAGTTCTCATGCGATACGAATTTGGAAGATACAAATAATGTTTCACGCTCATTAATTAAAGGAGGACATTCTGAAAGAAAAAACTCAAAACGTGGCATCGCTAAACATGGATAATGTTTATTTTAGCTAGTGAGTCACCTATAGGAGAAAACTGTCACGTTCTCACTGAGCTTCAGCAATTCGGACTGAATCCCGATTAGCAGCAAATTAGAATCCTGATCAGTCCAAAAAAGCGGTAAAGAGGTTCTGCTGAACACCAGGCCTGGTTACGTCTGGGGACGATGGACTTCAGAGGAACTTATGGCATTTCTGAGCAGGTTTCTCCTATGACAAATGCACTTCTGAATGATAAGATTGCAGAAAAAACTAACAAACAAACAAAAATGCATCGGCTGGTGTCATTGTACACCAAGCTGCGAAACTATTATTTGGTACAGAAATAGATGCTGATACACAAAGATGAAAGGGCTACTCTGGAGGCAGTCTACAATATCGGACGTGGTTATTCTGACTTGGGATTCAGTCAGGTGGGACGTGAGCTTCTGCACCCCAATTATGCTTTTTACAGCTTCACGTAAATTCAAGTAAAGATTTCTCTTTCCTTGGATACATAATTCTCATCTCCTCTGAGTGTGCTTAAATTTATAGAGAGCTAAAATCTAAATGATTTACCAAAACAAACAAGACAAAAGAATAAGCCTACAAATGCATTTGAAATCTTTAGAACCAACTACATTGGTTAAGTCAGTTAATACCAAACAGATGTCCAATGATAGTTAAGGGTACTGGTAGAAGCTTTTAGAAGGGCTAAAAATGCTTTAAAATACAGTTTACGTGAGTGATTTTCTTTCTGTTTCGTGCGAGATTGAGCGCAAGGGCAGATCCATCAGAAGTTGACGCAGAAAAGTCCACTGTCGTGATTAAGTGTCCATACATCGTTTTCAGCAGAGAAAATAGGTCAGAACCCATTCTTCCTCTGAGGTTACACAATATTTAAGGTTCTACATCATTAGTGTTGACGTTCTACCAAGGAGATCTCTGTAAACCTACTGTTTATTTCTATTTCGCTCCTGTAAAGAAAGAGAAAGAGAGAAAAGAGACAAAATTAGATGATTAAATGGAATATGAAGCCATTAAAATTGTACTAACCTAGTTGGTTTTAACTTGCGGTATGTTGTTATTTTTTTAATCATATAAAAGAAAACTAAAATTTAATTTTTTATGCTAACAATACATTATAATGTTGCGATACCTAAGTTCACTGAATGAAAAATGGATATTAATTTTGAATTCTGACAGATTAGACAGTGATATTAAATTAGTGTTTCTATGAAGGAACTTTACCTTTGTCATCATCTAACTCAATGTAAAATTTGATAAATGAGCACACAATTAAATATCAAGATTATATAATATAAAATTGACTGATGTAAATCAACTAAATAAAATCAATTTGAAAAACATTATACATGTTGTGGGTCACCAAGTTAGCAATTTTGAAAATCTAAGAAAGATTTCAAATGTTAGTTTGCTGAAGATGCAGGTCCAAACACTGCTTGCAATACTGATGCAAAATGATTCTGCGTATCTTAATATCAGAACTGCTGATACAGCCAGTGGTTTCAAAACAGTATGAGGTTGATTACATCTCTCGGACATGCAGAGAGTAAAACTTTTCACCCTTAAAGTAATTTTAAAAGAAGCGTAATATTTTTACAAATGTTTCACGGAGATGAAGACCTCGGTTACATAAAAGCCATGTTATTCTACATTAGGGTGGTGGTCCCACATGTTGTATGACCAGCTGCATACTACTCAATTCAGCTTAGTAACCCCTCTTGGAGATATTGGATTGGAGAATAATTAATCATGCATGACAAATATGCTTGTGAACAGGGTATTTTTACAATTATGTAACTGAAAGCCTGCTTTTGCGTTATGCTCAAACACACCAATAGGTCCAAGTCTGATGACCATTATCTTAATGAAGCTCAGAAACAACAGAGATAGTTCACTCAAAAATGAAAATTTGCTTAACAATTACTCACCCTGGGACCATCCAAGATGTAGCGGAGTTCATTTTTTCCATTGCAACAGATTTGGAGAATAACTTGCTCACCAATGGATCCTCTGCAATGAATGGGTGCCGTCAGAATGAGAGTTCAAACAGCTGATAAAAGTATCACAATAATCAAAAAGTAATCCACACAACTCCAGTCCATCACGTCTGGAGTGAAAATGTGAAAAGCTGCACGTTTGTAAGAAACAAATCCATCATGGTGTATTAACTTTAAAACTTACTTCTGGTCAAGTGATTATAGTCCATAATCCATAACAACATTTCCTCCAGTGACAAAGTGCATCCCCTGTTGGTCCCTTACATCAAAGTCCTCTGACATTTTAGTTTAAAACTGTTTTAGCTTGTTACCAGTGCATCTTTCTTTCCTGATTCAGACAAGACAATTGTATCCAATACTTTTCAATAATCAATATTATGATTAAAGGACTCTTATTTTAGCCAGAAACAACAGTTTGGAGTTAAAAACATGTTAATGATGTATTATTACAATTTTTTTATTACCAACATGCTTTTAACTTTCACTGGAGTTGTGTAGATTACTGTAATGTTTTTATCAGCTATCTGAACTCTAAACCAACGGCACCAAATCACTCCAGAGGATCCATTGGTGAGCAAGTGATGTAATGCTACAATTCTCCAAATCTGTTCGGATGAAGAAAAACTCATTTACGTCTTGAAAGTCCTGAGGGTGAGTACATTTTCAGCAAATTTTCATTTTTGTGTGAACTATTTCTTTAACCCTCTGGTGCAGTTTGCTCATTTTTTAATGTAAAAACTTAATTTTTAACTTTTACTTTTTTTGTTGTTGCGTTACTTCAACTAAATAGAATGTAACTTGGTAAAGGTTTTGGCATTTGCCATGTTAACAAACACACAAATCATGGATATGATCTGAAAAGGTAAAATGGTCCTGAAAAAAAAACATTCACTTTTGTACAATTCATGGTTAAAAAAAAAGATGAATTTTATTTAGTTGGAACATTTGGCATAATAATCTCTTAATAAAAGTTCAGTTTTATTTTAGATATCAACCTCAATTTTAGAACTTGATTAGATTTATGAATTGTATGCCGTTTTAGAGTAAAACATTAAATATTTTGGAAAATGTATATTTCATAGAAAATTTTCAAACAAAATTGAGCATTTCTCGTAATAATACATTTCTAGAACTTCAGTTTCAGTTTTTTCACTTCAGCAATAATCTACTAAGTGTCGTCTTGAAAAAAAGAAGAAGAGACTAAACTTAAGTCTATGCTCCAAAGCATTTGAGGTTTACAACAGTTTAAGTGGGACATTTCATTTTCGGGTATATGCTCAAAAAGGGCTTACCAGGTAATAAATGGATAATACCATACCATCTAAAAATACAAAATATTAAATAAAAAATTATCTGAAGAAAAAGAAAAACTGTCAATTTTGTAAACACCATGTGAGCAGCACCAGAAGGATATTAATGCATAAATCTGTTACATTTAAAAGCTATCATTAAGATATGAAGCAAAATAGGCAGTGGGCACAAGAAAACTGTTCATGTTTACCGGCTAAGCAGAGGTATGTTATCTACATCAGGAGTCATGTATGACTCCAGCCTCGCTCTTGTATTTCCAAACAACATAAAGCCATGTCAATTGAAGGCTTTAATACACTTAATTGGAGATACTGATTGCATTATAGACAGTACTTTTACATCCCACTGTTGGTGACTAAATCAGTTGTCACAATGTCAATGACGCAGACTGACAGAATAGATTAGAATTTATTAGCTCATCATTCTTAAATGCTTGACATTTCTGATGATAATGAAAAGTAAATAACTGCAGTTAAGCATCACATTTATGAATGCACAGTGCCATGCTATATAATGCAAATATTTTTTTTATATACACTGCTGTATGCCACAAATTAAGACCACTTCATTAGATTAAATAAAGCAATAAAGCACTAGATTTCACAAATTAAACCAGAGGCCTTGCAGACCTTTTTTATTTAAATAGTTTATTTTATTATGGCTTTGGCAATCTACACATGATTGGCAAAGTAATGAAATAGAAAGAAATAAGATTCTGAGAAAAACTTAATCTGAGGTTTGATAATCTCTCATGAAAAAAAAGAAGCTAAAGTAGTCCAAGTACAACAAGACATCATGATTAGGCCAAGCGCCATTTTGATTGCAATTTTTCCATTTATGTTCTTGACTAACAAGTTCATCCTAAAGTGGCTTACGTAAAGATGCACATATATCGTGTAAGTATACTCAATCAACTGAATACAAATGACATGCTGATGTAACAAATCCAATAGAGTTGCAGTGCTGCATACAGGCCATATACATGCAGCAACAATTTCAGTCAATTCACAATTTGGTTATTCACAGGAGTAAAAGAAGCAGCTTAACACTGATAAAACACAGAACTCTGTTCAGCCGAAGTTTATTGACAATTTCTGGACAATTAAAACATGTATGGTAGCTTTGGTCAAAATATCTCAAACTAAAAAACTCCTGGCATTCATTCTTCTTTATTCTATACAGGCACGTGACGGCAAAACATTGCAATGGTTATCACCATGTAAACCATCACACGTTTGGGAGTCACTCCCAAAACAGAAGTGAATACATGACCACAGTAGTACAAAGTTGGGCCAATGAGTTTAGTGTAGATATTAAGCCTTTTAGTGCCAAACAATTTCCAACAACTTCCTAACAAGTTTAAGCTCTATAAGGATGAGATACTGAATGACTATTTGTTCAGATGCAAGACACAATACATGTTTAAAGGTTTGACCTGATAAACCCCCAAAATCATGTGAAATCTGATCTAAATACTGTTTTCATAACTCACATACAAGGACAAAAAGCAGCTGGTGCAGAGGTAACAGGCACAGATATTAATTATTTGTGTTGGTTGGGCAGGAAATGATGTAAGTCAAATCTATTATTGGGACATCTGCCTGCTGTGTTTGAGCAGAGACACTGATTGGCGTCACAGCTCAATGCCAGCCTGTGTCAATAAATGGTCAGACTTTCTGGATTTTTTTTTTTCAAGAACCATTTATTTCACAATACCCATCTTCTGAGACTTTAACAGTTCAGTTAATTGAAATATAGGGGAAATGTAAAGCCGTATTGAGCAATAACACAAACAACTTATGTGACCACCAGTAATTATGTACTGAGTTACCAGATCTAACATTTAATTTCTAATTATGACATACTGCACTGTTTTTGTCTTGCTGCTGCCTATTTCTGAAACTCAAGAGACAGAAAGGCTTGGAAATTAGTTGCTATTAAAAACCTACCTTTGGAAATGGATGGACATTCTGACAGCACTGAAACGTAACAATGTGGATCTAAAAGATCTAAAGGTGCAGTGCCTGCTTTCTGCTATTGTGAAGAGTGGCAGTAAGCTGCGCTTACCCTTCGCATGGCTTCCTCTTCCTCCTGCCGCTTTTCATAATGTGCAAAATCGTCAAAGATTGAGGTGGTATGCTTGAAAGTCGCAATAATTTTAAGCACTTGCTTTGCCTTTTCTAGGGGCACTTCCTGAGTGTCCCTGGAGTTGGTGACTGGCTTGTTGTCATTGTTTTCTAAGCGAATGTGCCGCAGTTGGTTATTAGGCACATCCTTAACAAAGATCCATTTCACCTCAAACTTGCCCTTCCACTTATCCTGGGACCAGACGCCGGCGTAGGCGTTATAGTCCACGGTTGACTTCATCTCAGCCACGCCGCAGAAGTGTCCGCTGCCGTTGACGCTAAAGAGCAGGTACAGTGGACCTTTGGCACAGAGCGAGCGGTAGGCGCCATCCAGGCGCTTGTTTCCATGCTCTGTGCTGCACCAGATGGAGTACTTGATGGAACGGTGAATGTCATCCTCTGAGTAGCTCTTGATGATAAAGACCCGTCCGTTCTTCAAGTTCCAGTCAAAGTCTTTGGGGTTGTAATTGTTGAGGGCCTTGAGCTTCTCCAGCACAGGGTGAACCTCACTGGAAGAAGGCGATGAGCTCATAGGGACTCCCGTCCCAAGGCCAAAGTTCTCCATGCCGCTGTTCTGGTTAAATGTGGTTCCTCGGTTCCGAGGAGCCACCCAGCGGTTTTGGGGTGGGAGGTTCTGTGCCTGAGGTGGGTGCAGGGGACCTGGTTGCAAGTGATGGTGCGGGTGAGGAGGACCTGGAGGCAGCTGCTGAGGGTGCTGGGGAGATTGTAGCTGGAGCTGCTGGTGTTGGTGTTGAGGAGGCAATTGACTCTGCAGCATGGGCTGAGGTTGGGCCAAGAGTTGCTGCTGCACCAAGGGCTGAGGCGGGAACATCTGCTGCCCAAGAGGGGGTTTGGTGATGGAGCCTTTGTCCTCCCAAGTCCCAATGTTCATGTTATGCTTTATCGGTGGAGGAGGAATTGTAGCGCCACTTCCTAAACCCATGTTGGGCTTTGTCTTCAACTTGGGCTGAGGTTTCGCCGGTTTCCTCGCGATGGCAGCCCACGAGGTGGGTTTTGGTGCGGAGGAGCAGACGGGTGGCATGCTGTTGGCAGCCATGCTACTCATACCCACCGTCCCACCTAAAGGAGATCCAACCGTTTTTGTAACAGTCGACATGTCAGAGCCAAGCTTGAGCCCGGCCATTCCCTGATCGATACTACTGAGCCCTGGAACTTTACTAAGTTGCGAGTCACTGCCAAATCCGGCCTGTCCATCAGCAATGGCCCGGCCCAATGAGCTCGGGGGATATCCGTAACTGCTTCCGTATGCTGAGCTCTGTGTAGACTGTCCCTGAGAACCACTGGTGCCCCAGGTAGAAAAGTCAGCATTTCCAGGAAAGAAGTTAAATCCGTGTTGGCTGAGAAAAGGGGGCGTGTTGCCTAAAGCACCAGGTTGACTGAAGACTCCGTCGGGAATGAAGTGATGCTCACCATTGCTCATCTGTCCATATGTGGTCAGGTACGGCATAGGCGGGTCTCCTGCAGTGGACCAAGCAGCCTCTCCCAGGGAGTAAGGGAATCCGATAGAGGGAGCATAATAGCTGGGCATGTAGGGATCAGACATTGGTGGGTAGCTATTACTCTGTAGGGGGTCATTAAAGATAAGTCAGTAATGATGATGTAACAAACCAGTGGCTAAATAAAGATAAAATAATAATTTAATACTTTTATTCACCAAGGATGCATTAAACTGATTAAAAATACGTGTTATAAATTATTTCTATTTTAAATTAATGCTGTTTCTATTGATCAAAGAATCTTGAAATAATACATGCATCAATTTCCACAAAAATATTAAGCAGCACAATTGATTTCAACATTGATAACAATAAATGTTTCTTGAGCACCACATCAGCATTAGATGAATTTCTGAAGGATCACGTGACACTGAAGAAATTTAACAATAAATATGAATTAATATTTCACAATATTACCATTTTGATATGTATGTTTTATCAAATGCAGCTTTGGGGAATATAACGGTCAATATATAACACAAATATTTATAAAATCTCCACAAGATTTTGAATGGTAATACATAATATAGATAAGTATCAGCAAATAATAAAACATGGAAGTGGTCAATGATTTGTTACATATTTATCAGTTTAATCTTTAATATAATGGAACAGTGAATGAAATCATAAATATGGTAATACTAATATTTTCTGTACTGATAACTAATATGACAATATAAGGACAAAAACTCACCTGATTTGTTTGGCTGCTCAGGTAATTGTCAAATTCATCATCATTTACAGCATCCTTCTGATGCATTGAGCCGTTTTGCACTAAGCAAAATTACACCAAAGACAGACAGAGACAGAGTCAGTTAGTTTTACTAAATTCAATCCACCATGATGTTGATAAGAAATAATGACACACAGCTAAAGTAAATTACACTTGGAAATGAGTATGTCTAAGCAAGAACAACAAGTAAAAATATTAAAACTATGAACTATGAAGTCACATAAAGAGCTAGATTAATATCAAGACTGGTCTACTACATAAAATACGATTCACAGAAGGAGTGACTATTTATAAATGCACACAAGTGAGATGGCGAGAAACACATCAGTAAACCGAACCCCCTTAAAGAGACAGGTTTATACAGTTATACAGGTTTATAAAAACATGAGGGTGAGTAAATTACAGAAATGTAAAGGATTAGTTAACCCAAAAATGAAAATGATGTAATTAATTACTCACCCTGATGTCGTTCCAGACCTGTAAGACTTGCGTTCATAATCGGAACACAAATTAAGATGTTTTTCTTTTAATGAGAGCTCTTAGACCCTCCATAGACAGAAAAACAACTGAAATGTTCCCATGTCCAGAAACATAGCAAGGAGATCGGTAAAATTATCCATGTAACATCAGGGGTTCAACTGTAATTTTACAAAGCCACGTAAAATGGTGTGAGGATGTTGAACGCTGGATCAGCGCACGTCCACAATAGAAACAGGAGAGACGAAAATGTGGAATACATTCAGTATTTTTGTTTTCTTTGCGTAAAAACTATTCTTGTGGCTTCGTAAAATTACAGTTGAACCCCTGATGTTACATGGATTATTTTACCGATCTCTTTGCTTAAATTCTGGACATGTGAACCTTTCAGTTGTGTTGCTGTCTATGGAGGGTCTGAAAGCTCTCAGATTCAAACAAAAACACGAATATGTCTTACGGGTCTGGAACGACATCAGGGTGAGTAATTAATAACATAATTTTCATTTTTGGGTAAACTAATCCTTTAATGTTTGAGTGACCTGTCCCTTTAAGTGGACAGAAAACGAATCTTTTCATCACATACCTTTGTTTCCTTGTCCTTTAGGTCTCTGATTTTGGGTTCAAATTGTGAAGACAGTGACAAAAAGACAAAAACAAACTATGAACATCAGTTTATCACGAACAGAACATGGATACAATGATTCGGCCTAGCAGAAACAGCTATCAAATACCCACGACTCCCAAGTTTGTGGAGAAGCGGCTTGACTATGATTGACGTTATCTGCGTTTTACAACATAATGAAGAGCCTTGCTGTGCGTTTGTTTGTTTTGAAACGTTTATTCCTTCCAAGCGCGCTAATAATGGTGTCTAAGTAGGCAGATCACTAGGTTTTAAAACACAGCCACTAACGTTACCTGTACATGCATTATCATGCTTATATAGTGATATGGATGGAACCTGATCGACAGTTGTCGCAGACATCCTCCGGGAGCCCGAACTGATCGCTGTTATGACTGTCCACGGCTGTCTCTCCTGCCACCGCTGCGGGTTCACGTTTTTTCCTCTCTCCGGATTGCTCTATAATCACAGCGTATTTCTCAGGCGTTGATCTACTCGCCTGGTTTCAAACACGGTCGGCAGCGGTCCTCTCGGCGGTACTGACAGCGAACGTCAAACGGCTGGGGGAGGTTGGCTGCTGTGTGATGTGTTTGAGTTAGTCGAAAACATTCACACTGTGTAACGTCTGGAGAAAATATTACCACTGGCCTGCTCTGCTCCACAATGGCGGATGGGCTCTGGCTCTCACTTCCGTTTGAGCGCTGATCTTCCGCCGCTGACGTAAACGAGGAGACGTGCGCCTGCTTTTTCATACAATGCAAACTATTTATCTACATTATTAATGTAGGCTTTAATTGTGTTATTAATCTACTTTGTACATTTTGTGTGTTTACAACGCGGTTTCTTTCGGCTTGTTTTTGGTTAGATTTCTGTACATTTATTAAGGATCACATCATGTCCAGCTTTTAACTGTTTCACAAATGTTCGGGTATTCCCCTTTACGGTCCATGGTTGTTTCCTTGTGACATGTTTTATCTTAAAGGACGATATTTAAAGAAGCTGATGCTTCTACTCGCTAAATTTTGCATACATATTATGTAAATAAGCTTTTTCAATTAAAAAATCAACAATACTAAGAAAAAATATTTAACTTTTTGTTTACTTCCATTTTCATTTTTTTATAGTAAAATCTGCACACGGAAACAAAAATTCATAGGCTCATTCATAGAAAAAAATGTGGCAAAATGTTGTTGGAAATAATTATATAAAAAAGCATAAATCATATTTTCAATTATTCATATTATTTAGAAGTAGTACCAAATATTTTTTTAAACATTTTTATTTTATATGTGGCATTACGTATTAATTTTTAGTTATTTCATACATATTATTATTATTATATAATTTTACATTATTTTTATACTGAAATCATATGACAAGTATTTTACAGGACCTACCAAACAGGCAGGTGAAAACTAGTCAAACTATATCCATGAAAAGACAACATTAATTCTGCTATAACTGTTCTTTACCGCTTGGTGGCACTGTTATATTTCTTACGAAAATAACATGGCCGTAAATGACGTTCTTTACAAGTCATCAAAATAAAAGTCCCCTAACTGCTTAAAACCCTAATAACCATCAGAAATATTGTTACTTAATTTATAAACCTTAACCAGATCCAGTCTATATCTGTTATACTATATCTGTAATAATAATTTCCCAAAATGAATAAAAAAATGTAAATCAGTCATTTTGTCAAACTGTTCTCAGATTTGCTTTACTATTAAATTATTTATTTATTCATTCATTCATGTGTTTGTTAAATTTTTATTTTTGTACAAAATACAAATACAATTTTTTTCTGTATCTGTCATCGTATTACAAACGTGCATAATATGACTTACACATTTTATGTTACTTTAGTATCTATTATTTTAATAGATATTTCATAATTTATTTTGTTGTTGTGCACAGTTAACTGAACTTTAATCATTGAAACAGATTGTAGTCCAATCCTTGGCCATACTGAGCTAGTGTGAGTGTTTCTGGCTTCAGCTCACTGTGTGGGGCTGATCCTCCTCAAACACACTCAGGTTGGGCTTTGGAGCATGCAGAACATGCTGACAGTGATAGCTAACTCACTTAAGGGTGGTGCCAAAATAAATGTAGGTATCATAATGCATATGTGTTTGCTGTAAATAAGACAGAGCATTGAAAGAATCAAGCTCTGTTTAGCTTAGAGGCGTTAAAAGATTTAGCTAGGCTAAAATAGATCTCTGCAGTCTCATCGACCTTGTAAATGGAGTACCGTAAATGCAGAGTCATGTTTACTGTAAATGAAATAGCCACTGAACTGACCAGATTTGGGTCCTGTTGTTGATTTTTTTTTATTTAAAGGGATTGTTCACATGCATGGTACTGTCATGAACATACAAAGAGAAGAGAAGAGAAGAGAAGAGAAGAGAAGAGAAGAGAAGAGAAGAGAAGAGAGAGAGAATTGTTCAACAAAGTCGTTATTTTAGATTTATTTGTGCACAAAAAAATATTATCGTAGCTTTATAAAATTACGGTTGAACCACTAATGTCACATGGACTGTTTTAACAATGTCCTTGCTACCTTTCTGGGCCTTGAACTTGGTAGTTCCGTTGCAGGAGGATCAGAGAGCTCTCGGATTTCTGCACTGTGTTCTGAAGATGAACAAAGGGCAAAGTTTTTACGGGTTTGGAACGAGATGACAAGAGGTTGAGAAATTAATGCATTTTCAATTTTGGGTGAAGTACCTTTAATAGTTTCATCATTTACAGCAATGGCTGAGAGAGAAGTTCTTAAATATCCAAATTGGACTGTAACTAAAAAATACTAAATGAATCTGAATCAAATCAGAATCAAACTCAATCAAGAGCTTGTACTAGGAATCAAATCAAGAAATGTGTATCAATACCCAGCCCTTATTTGAACATGTTTACAATCCATTTCAGGTCAAAGGGGTGGTGTTGCCAAAGGCAAGGGTGGCTCTATGCACATGTATGCCAAGAATTTCTATGGTGGGAATGGTATTGTTGGTGCCCAGGGGAGATGTAAGTTTGTACCATAGCTTATAAGAATATTACATCAGGCATTTCTAAATCTAAATTTCACGGTTTTGAAGGTTCTTCTTGGGGCAGGTGTGGCCCTGGCATGCCAGTATCAGGGTGAGAATGAGGTTTGTGTCACTCTGTATGGGGATGGAGCTGCTAATCCGGTAAGAGCAACTACTCCTGTGTTCACAAGTTTGCGTGCGATCTGCTGTTGCAAAATAATGTCTTATCTGATTAATCTCTTTATCAGGGCCAGATCGTTGAGTCGTTTAACATGGCAGCTTTGAGGAAACTCCCCTGTATTTTAAACTGTGAGAATAATAAATATGGCATGAGGACATCAGTGGAACAGGCTTCAGCCAGCACAGATTATTACAAGAGAGGAGACTACATTCCTTTTCTGAGGGTAACGTTTTTTTTTTAGCTGTCTCATCCTGTTTTTATGTTCACCAGTGCATGCAAATTTACACAGAAGTACACAAAAGGCACAATCATCAAATCACAGTTTGACAGGGTGCAATCTTACATGTACATTCCAATGTAATTGTATGCCACCCAAAAAAATATGATAGATGATTATAATCGGTCTACCTATTAACGAGTGTACACATACTACGCAGCATTGTTAAATTCATGTGCATAGTAGATTTCATTGTAAGCAAAAGAGATGTACTGTCCTTTGCAATAAATTTAAGAAATAACTATTAAAATGTAAAATGATAATCAGGGGCCAGATTCACGAAACATTCTTAAGAGGAAATTTCTTCTTAACTTACATTTTCTTTCTTATTTTTTAACTTAAGAAAAACGTTAAGAATATTTTGTATTCCCAAAAATTATTTGAAAATCTTTTTTCATAAGATTGTTCTTAATACAAAACTTAAGATTTCAAATTCTTGAAAAGAATCTTCTTAAAAATCATGGTAAATAACTTCTTAAATTTACAGCCCCAGACTTGTCTTAAATCCCAAACAGTAAGAATTATTTAATACATTTATTGGGTTATTTCGAATTAATTGTTATATTTAAGCATTACAACAACATTAGCTACATAGAATACATAGTAGGACCATTAATATGGATGTGCACGAGTTTTCTGAAGTGACAGGGAGGCTAATGTAAACAATGATTGGTCATGATTAGTCAGTGTGTGTGCAAGTGTGTGACGCTACTTTTTGCTGACTTAAAAACTCAGTAGCAACTCTACAAAAACGAGTCAGATAGGGAGCTTTAATTGGACACTGTCATCATTTACTCACATGTTTGAAACCAGTGTGAACAAAACAGCATTGACAAGTATCTTCTAAAGAAGAATGAGTCATACACCATTGAAACAACATGAGAGTGAGTTCATTTTTATTTTTGAATGAATTGTCCCTTTAAAATGGACCTACAAAAGCATGCCATGTTTTTCTTAATTGTATTTAGTTACCAGTCAAATACAGAGCATTGCTTAACAGTTTAGAGAATCTGTGAAATAACTACAAATAATATTATAACAATACATATCATATATAATCATACATTGTGTTTGTTCTTTGGCCATATGTTGCAGTGAAAAACAATCTCTTTCATGTCATATGTTTAAAAATGGTGTGTGTGAAAACATCCACGATTTCATGAAGTCAGAAAGAGCTTTATCATCAAGTATGTTTACACACACAAGGAATTTAACTTGGCGACAAGAGCTTCCAAGAAGAAAGTACGGATAGTACAACATACATGCTAGTGCAGATATACATGAGAATCATGTTGAACATTTGAAAATCGTATTAATCTTAAGTGTTTTTCACATTTTACAACAATGAAACCCAAATGTTTTTATCAGCCAAACTGTTCTCCTGTTTCCTCCTGAGATGAATATCTTCTAAGATTAATTTAAAGTTAATATTTCAATAATTGTAACACTTTCATATTGACAGTTATCTGACATGGGTTAATTTTAACATGACATGCAGGTTATAAATAACGTTATCTTTTTAGTAAGTGTTTTATTTTGACTGTTTATATAAAAATCCTACTCAAAACATTGTTGTAGAGTATATATAAATATTAGTTACATTAATTAAATGTTATGCTATGACAAGTACAGAAGTAATTGCTTTATGATTATATCTCACATTGAAGAGACAAGGGACATTGTGTGAAAGTATGTGTATGTGGAATGAACCAATGCAAAATTAAGTCAGTGTCTGGTGTCTGAGATAATTATTAAAACAGGGCCTTGGCACTCAATGAAAACAGCCTCCATGTATGTTTAGTTCACCGAAAATGATCAGCTTTCTGCGATTTAAGCTCCACATCCAGTCTGAAACAAGACAATGAATTTACATGATGATGAATATATGTGGAAACATCCCACAAGCAATTCAAGGCCATATTATTACACTATTGATGATGACATATGATTTCCTATCCAAATTTAAAAATAATATTCTTGGAGTAGCTGCTGACCTATAGGTGTCTTGATGTCCAAGAAGACTGCCATCAGAATAAGGCTTTAAGATTTATGCACTGTATTTTATAATCAATTACAAATTATAATGATTACAATATTAATAATAATTCATTACATTTATATAGTGCTTTTCTGCTTTTTCGAAGCATTCAAAGCGCTCTACATTGTCAGGGGGTATCTCCTCATCCTCCACCAGTGTACAGCTTCCACCTGGATGATGCACCGGCAGCCATAGTGCGCCAGAACACCAATATTAACATTTTAACTACAAGAAAAAATGTCTCAGTTGGCATGTAGCTTATGTAGGTAACAGAAACACTGGCTATATGCAAAATAAAAAAGGGTTTATGAATGACACAGGATACTCACACCAGACTTGTGCATTTTATTAAGCCACAGATACATGTGTAGTGATTTGTTTCAGGCATTGTTGTTACACACTACAGTACTAGTCACCAAATGACAACTAGGTAGGCTAATCTATTCAAATAAATAAATACATTAATTAAAGCCCCACAAATGAAATATATAAAAGCTAAACTCGTCAAAAAGAAAAACTACATTAGCCTAGGTTAGCATAAGTTATTCACTGATTGTTTGTTTTGCTGTGTCCCTAATCAATCAGTTAAAACAGCTTACAGACGATTAATCATATTATTACACAAACTATGCATTGGTTAGACACTCTTGCAGTTAATGCTTTAATGCTGAACATTGATACTTCATTACCTATTCGAAATAGTCCATTAAACTCGAAGCGATTTGAGGAGCATGCACTAATATTTTCAGTTCCATTCGTTTGCTCGTTGTTTCAAGGACACGCCCACAACAGGGGAACTAATGACTATTCACGTAAACTCCACCCACTGGAACAGTTTTCCACGGGCACTGAATATTACACAACACCGGCCCCTGATTTTAATTTATGGGTGAAACTAGGCCTAAATGTACGGATTATATAGCCGACCGTACAGATTTTCCAACTTCCATACAGTAAAATATAATATTAATGTAATTATTATATGAAAACCTGTCAGCTCAGATCACAGGTTGGGGCATCGAATGCACTGCGCTCTTCTCACCTGTCCGTCCATGAGCGCCACAGCTTCAGCTCCACCCTCTGAGAATGATTGACAAGCGTATCAGCCAATCAGATGCGTCGTACTGAAAGAAGCGGAAGTGAATAGAGAGCGTGAACGTGTTTTTCTGTCAAAAGCGGACAGTGGCGACGCGAGAGAGAGAGAGCGACTGGCGCGAGATCAGGGGCACGGTCTTTCTATTTCTATGGAAACGCTGCACTGACTGACAGAGGTGAGCGGAGGTGAAGGTGCTTTCGGAGGCGTTACGCACGTAACGGATTCCCAGCTTTATTCCCTCAGTGTCAAGAGCGCGGAAACAAACAGACATACTCTCCTCAAAGTAGCTCAGAATTGTTCTTTTGAATCTGATTTATAAAAGAAGGAACCTCCAAAAAGTGAAGATGCCCCTGGCACAACTAGTTGACCCTTGGCGAAAGATGGCAATCGGGAGTGCGGCGAGCGAGGTGAGTCTGCACCGTGTATAAATCGCTGATATGTTCATTATAAATTCGCTACTTCTGTTTTTAGAGATCGTTTCTGTGTTTCGTTGTTGTACAACCTGTTCCAGATCTGTATCTCCGAAGCTGGGGCTTAGAGCGGCTATAGAGTATGACCCGTGTAATGTCTGTGCGTGAATGCTTTTAAAACAATGCGTTGCCAAAGACCACGGATACATTTTTTGACGTGTAGTTTCTTTGTAACTAGCATGAGTTCACCTCGACCACTGTGCTTTGTTAACGGAGACTGAAGTTTTAATGAATGAGACCGCGTTCACGGCTCTCAGGCTGATTCATACCGGCGCTGTGATGATGACACCTGAATGATGAATCGGTTCTGTTGTGTGGGACTCCGTTATCACCGAGGAGTTTATGTACATCAGTTCATTTAACCTGTTTAATATAATAATAACGTCTGTGTGTGTGTGCATAAAACATTATATTTGTAATTGATCGCATGATCTCTTATTTCTTTTCTTGTTCCATATTTTCATTTAAAGTAAACTGTACCTTTAAGGGGCAACATTTTCCCCTGAAATAATTGTTTATGGCATTTAAGGGCATTATGGGTTTTTGAGGTGTTTTATGCCAGTTTAAGTAAAATGCTTCTATTGAGTCAATTAATTGAAACAGTCACTAGAGTGTGTGACCCACTAGATAAGCCTAGAATAGAATATACTATGATATATCAAATTGTTAAATAATACATTTAAAATCTGAGGAATTCTAGGCAAATCTGTGGCCAAAATTATATTGATTCAAGTGGGGTTATTTTACTTATAACAAAGTTTTAACATGTATTTACTGTCCTCGTGAACTCACATCACTTTAGCACTAAATTTGCTCTCTAAGACTTGGTTTAATCAGTTTCATGTTATATGTTTTAAATATGTATTATATACACACATATACGTGAGTAGTGACACAAGGAAGATACAAAAGGTTTTTTGATGTTTCCCGAAAATTCTAAAGATAAATTGTATATAATTCAAATGTGAAAATAATTCTTTCATCATTTACTCACCCACAAAGTATTCCAAACATGTTTTAATATTCTTTCTGTATGTGGAGCACAAAAGGAAATGTTAGGAAGATAAACAATGAATGGCGACCGAGGCTGTTCTGTCTAATTTCTATTCTTGTTCCATAGAATTTTCATTTTAAGTGAACTGTCCCTTTAAGGGGCAACATTTTCCCATTACAATTAATTTTTATGGGCATTTTTTCTACACTCTTAAAAATAAAGGTGCGCACGATGCCATAGAAGAACATTTTCTCTAAATGGTTCCATAAAGAAGCTTTAACTTCTGAAGAACCTTTCTGTTTTACAAAAGGTTCTTTGTGGCTAAAGAAGGTTCTTCAGATTATAAAAAGATAAAAAAGAGAGAGTTCTTAAGAACTGAATGGTTCTTTGTGAAGGCAAAAATGGTTCTTCAATGGCATCGCTATGAAGAACCTTTTAAGCACCTTTATTTTTATTAGTGTATCATGTAAAATACTTCTGTTGAATCAGTTAATTGAAACCGTCACTAGTGTGGGCAAACCCATTATTAGATGCCTAAAATATAATATAATAATTTATATGAAAAGTTAGGTTACACATTTAAAATCTGAGGAATTTTTAGATACAGTTTTTGTTTCTGTGGCTGAAAGTACACTGAAATGATTCCAAGGGTTATTTTACCCATAACAAAGTTTAAATATTTACTGAACCCACATCACTTTGCGACAGCTAAATTTACTCTGTAAGACTGTTTGATTAATTTAAATTTAGAAAATTTCCTGAAAATTCAATACACCTTAACTTTGACTTTTCTGACACTGATCTATAATTCTGTGAATTCAGTAACATGCATGCAAATTACTGCAGGCTATATTCAGTCCAGCCTGCTCTTTCATCTACTCTGCAATAGCACAATGTTCAGAAATTACTGCTACAACCCCATTGATCCATGTGTAATACATTCTGCTGTAAAGCTGCTGAGATGGTATTGTGAAAGAGACAGAGAGAAAAGAGATGCAGGTAACACAATGTTCCCTTCCAGGCAGCAGATGATCACAGGCCATCCGTCAGTTTCACTCCTGCGCAGTGACAGATCGGGCCGTCTGAGTCGCCATCCTGATTAATTAACCTTGAACAGTCAATGACAGCATGTAGGCCCAGTCTAACGAGACGTTCCACCACTGCCATTTGGTGCAGAGGAGCAGACGTTCATACTGGCACGAGTGTGTGTCTGCTGTAGTAATCAAGGCTTTGTATCGCTCTTAGAAACTGATCCACACTGTGATTGTTATGTTCAGTGTCGCCTCAGACGGGCTGCCTACAGACCGCCCACAGTCAGTTCGATGACCATCTGATGATTCATATTTTATACAAATCTGAAAAGCACTTGTGAAATTCACAAGCTCCAATCAGATTGTCAGACAGCAGCACAAAATCAGGGAGTGTTGGGAAACCAGGTACCAGTCTGGTAATATAACTATTTGTCAGGTTAGGGATGCTTGGTACCATATTTGTTATTGATCGGTATTGGTCATATATAATATGGGATATTTAAGTGTTCATGTATTTAAGTGTTTGTCTTCACTGTGAAGCTCATTTTCCACCACATCAGAAAAATGAATCATGTAAAATCAAGTCATAAAATGAGAAAAACAAAATGTGAAAATAAAACTACATTAAAATTATAATTATGACATTGTAAAATGTGGGTTTTTATTTTGTGATTGAGTTCTTATCTCAAAAACTTTGTGAACAAATTTTAGACTTTGTGTCATACATTCATAAATAAATGTTTGTCATTGTTATTTTTACTGTCATAATTAGGATTAACTAAAATATTACTTTTTTTCTGGTGGCAATGGGCTTCCATATTCATCACTCAAAGTTAATCATTAAAAACCCTGCTTATTTTTATAACTGCCATGTACATCAGGGCAGAAACAAATCATGCTTTGGAAAGTGACATTTTATTCAATAAAATGTGTAATTATTATATACTATAGGTCATGATATGAGAAAAACTAAATGTCAAAATTGTCAAAAAAATGAATGATGACTTTTAAAATGTAGCTTTTTATGTCATAATTGAGTTCTTATATCATCATTTAGACTGTCATAAATGTCAATGTCGTGGTTATGACTTTTTACTGTTTTTACCAAAGATTACTTTTCCATATTCATCACTCAAAGTTAATCTATAAATCCTTAGTAACTTTTATAACACTGTTATGTAATCTTTAGCTAATCTTAAAATTTATGAATATCATTTTTTAAATACTGTACATTACAATGTTGTGATGCCTATATTCACTTTTAATTCAGCATTTGAAAAGATTGATTTTAGTGTCTTGTGTGATAATGTTTTTATTTATTTAGACAAAATTGCCCATTTATTGACCATAATATGAAAATAAGGTTCAAAATAATTGTAAAAAAATATCAACAATAGAGACATTAAAGCGTTGAAGCAGTTTTATCTGAAGTATGTTTTCCCATTTGTTTTGAGTTAGAAAATAAAATTGCCAGTACTTATAACTTTTGGATCCCAAAGTTCATAGAGCTTGTTTATTCAGGCACATAAATAATAAAGAATAAACTGTGGTTGTTCTGTGCTGGTCAGATGGTCTCTTCCTGTCTAAGTTGGCAGTTCTTGTGAACCATGCGTTACTCCGTTAGTCAAAGTTCTGACTATGCGCTACTGTGTTCAGTATAGTTCAGACCTTTAACACATTATATTGTGTTTTCTATTCGCAATGCTTCGTGAGACACTGATTTTCCATATTCACTTGTCTCTCTCATGACAGACGGAGCCCCATCATGTCTTGGAGGACTCCACGGGAGAAGATGAAAATCTATCATGTCAAGTGAGTGTCATGACTCCTCCCGCTTCTTTACCTTTCTCATGTCTCTCTCTCTCACTTTTCTCGGTTTTCTCAAGCTCTTTCTACCTTTTTATCCCTGTCTTTCTCATTTTTTTCATGGCACGTCCCCTCATGGGCTTTGATCTCCTTATATTATAGCAGTTCAGTGTTTTGTAACACTTGACATTTGTCAAGGAGCTTCTTTTCAAGGATGCGGCATAGAGAAGTGGCTCTTGTGACATGCTGGTCTGAAATGTCCCTCCATGTGCATCTGTAAGATGAGTTGGTGATAAATGGTAGCTATTGATCATTGTGTTCCCCATAGACAGCAGTTGTATCGATCGGTCCTCTGATTGCTGTATGCATGGTGGAGAAGCTGGAAATCCGGCTTGTTACATGGGCACCCTTACAGTCACACTGAGCGGCACTGTACCATACTCATTGTATGGGCGCCCAGCATTCCTGTGCCCCTGCTGAAAAGATACCAGCCTAGACAACAAAGTGCTCATTGTTTTTGTTTGTGGGAGCTTTCCTGTCTAAGCTGTAATGGTTGTTCTTGTTCAGGAAGGATTCTTCCTACACTCAAATGCCATTAATGAGTTTCCGTAACACGCATGTAACGAGTCCATTATGACATCATGCAGTCTGACCTCATACAGGAAATGGCAAAGACGTTTCAGGTCTCCTCTCCCACTAAAACACTCCCCCGTCTTCCTCCCTAGCTGGAGCTGAGAAGCATTGATTTTTAAATGCATGGCAGATGGACCTATGGATCTCGTTTGCGAGGAAAGCTGGGCCATCAAAAACACTCTCTGAAATTTTCTTTCCTCTCTGAACGTCTTCGCACACAAGCACACACTCCGATGTATAAAGTATCTGAAAGCTGCAAATGTTCTATTATAGACGTGGGATAAATGCATACTGTTGGTTGAGGACACTCCTTTTATATCCGTACTTGTGTTTGACCTTGTATTGGAGAATCTCATGAAAACGCCTCAGTCATATTTTACATAATCAAAATAAGAAAATTGGACATTTTTATAACAATTAAATATATTTTCATTTTCATTCTAAATTCATTTTACCAGAATTTGTCCAGAATTCTTATCACTCTGAATGGTGACTGTCATAAAATATTATTACTATAATGCATTATATATTCAGGCTTTCTGCAGATCTTCTGCAGAAAGGGTCTTTACAAATCTTAATTCACCTTTCCACAAATTAAGGTCTTAAAAATCAGAGTAGGTCTTAAATTCATAAAGTCATGGCATTATGTCGCATGCTGTGCAAAAACATTGATAAATTCCACAGTATTCTTGTCTTGTTTTCCTATGCAAATAACTAAACATCCGTAAGTCATAAATATAATAATGAAATGCAAAATGAATATAGTTGTTAATTATTGTTGTATACATGTTGTATATTATATAGTGATTATATATCTTTCTAATCCATTACAGTAATTAAAATTAGATTTTAGAGAATTTAATGGGAGGAATTATGCTTAATTATCATGACAGTAAATAATGCAAAAAAAAACATTTTATTCGTTAATTTATAAGCAACATGTAATAAACAAATAATTGTATAATTCATCATACATGCATAAAAAATTAAATTATAATAAAGTGGTGTGGGTATAATAAATATAATAATACATGAAAAATAATTAAATAATACAATAATAATAAAAAGGTGGGTGTATTTAGTAAAATATAATTTCTTATTTTAAATTAAAATGTTAGTGCTCTACCACTGTATCTTTGTCAAATAAAAGAGTGCATAATATGTCCATCAATGCTTCAGCTCTATAAATGGATGTGGGTGTATCTTAGGGTTTTTGTGTCTATTTAGTCGACTGTTGTTGTTGGGTTTATGTGCATATGTGTGTTCACCTGGACTTGTTCCGGTCCCTGTGTTTAATGGGGCGTATGAGGGTAAACAGTATTTCAGGAGTGTAATGAGAGTTAATGAGTAGGAGAGTGTGTGAATGCATTAGTCATGTGCTCAGTTAAATGGTCTTAAAGCAGCTCTTTTTCTCGGAACAGCTAATGAAACAGGAAGGAATGAGTGAAAGTGTGTATTCGTTATATTTAGTTTGCAAGCAGCCAATTAATTTTATCTGGAAGCCATTTGAGAGTTTATAAACAGGATCATATTTAAATTAATTCTCAAAACAGCTGCAAAACAGTGAATCGCTCCAGTTAGCAGCTCACTGGCTCCATCTGGTGAAAACGCACAGCTTGTATTTAGGTGATTCATTTAAATTTAGATGTAAAGCATTTCAGCCACACTAACAGAGTGGTTAGCAAAACAGTAAGACTGTTTGATCCAACACGTACACTTATTATAAGCACATTTCCCTGGAGTGTCCCGGGATTACGTGCACAGGAATGATGACTCACAAGTCTCCTTAGTTCAGAGTTTTTGGTTGCAAGCCGAGATGTTTATCCACTGCACCACAGTTACATTCGAAAGAAGCTCTATTAAAAGCGCTTGCTAAAAAATCCAACTAGACCAACACATTTTTACGATCAACACAACTCTTGAGGACTCCACATATAGTCTTTAACTCACATTAGTGAGATTTTCCCATAATTCAAAATGTTGAAACATGTTCACAACTATCCCCTCATCAGGTAGCTAGCCTCTAACTATCGTCGTCCCAGTCGCTGGGATCAGACCCTGACACTGATGTATTGTATGTGTCCAGCATCATCCATGTCTATGTGCAGGGTGTGTGTGGTGTGTGTCGCTCCTCTGTGCTAATGTTTGGCTGTGTCCAGATCTCACTGGCAGATGGTATTTAATCTTTTCTGGCCATCTGGACTGACTTTCTCTCGCATTGCGGACACCCACTCTTGCCTCTTTTTACCTCTCTCTCTCTCCATCCCTGTCTTCTTCTGCAGTCACTTGTGTGAGAGTGTGCAGAGACATCATGCTGTCTTTTATCTACTGACTCACTCTTCCAGCATGGCCCTGCACACCTGATTCACAGAACTTGACTGAGTGTGATTAAGTAACAAACTCGGCTTAAACTCTGAGAGCATTTTCATTTGAATCAGTCATTAGGAGCACTACTATTACTATTGTGTGTAGTTGAGGTTAGGGATTGGAATAATGCATTAAATGGAAATGAATGATACATTAGATCATGCAGATTGTTTCAAAGAAGTCTGCTATTTAGGCGCACTCAAATCTGTTTTATGTGGTCACTTGCAAACTAAAAAGCTTTTTGTTGGTCAGCCCAACAAATGTGCATTGACTACTTGAACCCAGGGTGAAATCTGCATGAGTAAATGTTTTGCTCCTATTCAAAATTCCAGTTCGTGTGGATTTCCGTTTAAATGTCTGGATTTTGCCAACAGAATTTTGCCTAGCAACAATAAATGTGACCGCACCTTTTATTTTTAAAGTTATTAGACAGACAGTTTTGGTTAATGAATGAAACATGAGCAAAACATTTCTTTAGACCGGGATTTCCCAAACTGGGGTTCGTGAGGGAACTGCAGGGTTTTTGTGAGTTCATGTGAGAGCTTCTGTGAGAGCACACTATGCTACTGACAATGAAAAATGCACCTGTTTTTTTCTTTCATGCAAAATTGAACTGAAATTGCATCAATACGTACCTATGACTCATGAAATGCACATGACCATCATTGATTTATGTGATACTGCATTTTCACTCAATTGTAAGCCCAGGATAACCATTGATAATGATAACCATTTTTAAAGGAAACGTATTCAATTATTTTTGCATTTATTTGACTATTGATCTAAATATAGAATGCATTTTATTTTTTCAAGATAAACTAGGTCTCATTAGGGAGTGCAGTGTAGACTCATCGTAAAGTGAATCTGTTTATGGTGTTTGTATATATCATGTAAACCTATAGCTTTTTCAGGATTACATTTCTCTGCAGTGTTTCTTCCTGTTTCTCAACCGAAATCAGTCCATCTATTTTCAGTTACAGGCCATAGTTACAGGCACCAATTGGTATAAAGTACCCATACCCTCTTGATTGATTAAAACATGGTTCTGTTTACTGACCGATCTATTAAGAGCCGTTTACACACGATGCTGATGGCGTGACCAGGCGGTGATTCAGTCACAATCCCTCCCCACCCCACCCTAAGTCCCAGCGGCATCGTGATAGGTCACAGCTGGTGACTTACAGTCCTCTAATGCTTGAGGATCAATAGAGCTTGCTGAGAGTGATGACCCTCTCTGCCTGTTTGCTGGGTCTGTGGATCCATGTGTCAATGCATGTAACACACACACACACACACAGAGAGGTTATACCGTGTAATGGCATTCGTTCTCACTAAAGGCTTCCTGTGGATCTTTCATTGTGAAGCTCTTTCCTCTAACGTCCCACATAACCTGGACACAAAAGCGGTGTGACGGCACTCTGTATGTGTGAGAGAGCGAGAGTGGGTGTGTGTCAGAGACGTGCCGTATGACTGTGGAGCGATCCGAGGCCCTCGGAATCCGTGTTGGTTAAACTCTGCTCTTTGTTCCCTGCTGAATAAGTGTGGGAGAGTTGATTCATCTTCATTCCTTCGCTCAAGAGCTGCAAGGACAGGCTCTCATTAGCACGGCAGACTCACAGCCTCAAAAGTGGGGTGGGGGATCGGTCAGGACCCGGAAAGTCTTTCTGTATTCGGGGTGATGATGAGGGGCACTGTACAACAATGCCTCAGTCTGCAAGGCTCAACAATAAGGATTTTATTCTGCTGGCACAGTCGGCAACTAGGTCTAATTTTTATTTGCCCTACTTTTGCCGTTTGACCTCATACATGTTTTGGCAACATATTTATGTGTGAGGGGGAAATGTTATAATTGTATTATGTGTTTATTTTATTTTAAAATATTTTAGAAGAAATATTTAATTAATCAAAGATGCATTAAAAATCTAGCAGTTTCATCAAAATTCCAATATTGATTATAATAATAAGAAATGTCTGAAGGATTATGTGACACTGAAGACTGGAGTAATAGTTGCTGAAAATTCAGCTTTGCCATCACAAAAATCTATTTTGTTTTAAAACATAATTACTGTCGGTGCCTATAACTTCATGGTTAGTGCGCCAATATATATATAGCGCAATAGCGCTTGTGGCGAAACAAGTACGATTCCCATCTTGTGGTCTTTTGCCGATCCGTTCTCCTCTCTCCACCCAACTCTTCCTGTCACTTTCCACGTATACATATACATAATTATACATAAAATAACTGTTTTAACCGATTTTAATACATTTCACGATATTCTTAATTTTTGATCAAATAACTGCAGCCATGGTGAGCATAAAATACTTGTTTCAAAAGTATAAAAAAATCATAATGTTTTGAACAATATAATATAATAACTGCAGCCATGGTGAGCATAAAATACTTGTTTCAAAGTATAAAAAAATCATAATGTTTTGAACAATATAATATATGACAGGCCGTTGAATTATTGGAAAATAATGCACACCTGGTGTGGTGATGTTGCCACGACGTGAAGCGGAAATATAATATTGACATATATTAAATACATTACTGTATACATTTGTATGCATCAGGTAAAAGTAAATTCACATTGCAATAATATCTGGATATTTTACAGCTCTGATATAAAAAATATTGCATATGGTGCAGACAGTATTTTTAAGTCATTTTTAACTCCGCTGTCTACATGGATGTGATGAGACGAAATGTAAGATGGCTGGAACTTACGTACTGTTTCGACTGGGTACAGCTCCATCAAGTGGTCTGAAACTCTCTCACAATGACTTTGATTCGTTGTTCGTTTTTATTGTTAAGCCCTGGACTGTATTGCCAAGATGAACACATGACAGAGGAATGTGAAAAAAAACAAGGAAAGGAAAGTGGCAGCCAGAGAGGAAATTGAAGGCAGAGGAAGAGAAACGGTTTTATGAGAGAGATTGTGGCTGTTGAAAGTTATTGAGATCTAGAGAGGGGGATCCATTAATCTTGTCTCTGTTGTCTTTAATGTAAATGTCTTCTTCAGCGGCACTCACTCTGCAGTTAAAACACTCTCCATCTCGTATACATCGGTGGCCCAGTGCCACATCGGCAATAATTGTGAATGACTCCAGTGAGTGTTTTGATAAGACGTCTGAGAAGCAGCAGGAGAGACTCACCGAGAAAATGCTGCTATTTTCTGCAGTGTGCCGTCAGTGCTGTGTCAGGAGGAGTAAGTGCTGTCCATTGTGCTGCATGAAGGACACGGCATGTGGAAGTGTATTAGGCATCTCAAAGGCAAGCAAGGCAATGCTGTTTATATATGTATATATGTATATATATATATATACGGATCAAAAGTTTGGGGTCAGATATATATATATATATTTTTTTTTTATAGATTTTACTTTGCAAGGATGCATTAAATTGATCGAAAGCACCAGTAAAGACATTGAACTTTCTATTCATCAACCCTAGTAAAAACGTAACATGCTTAATATACATTTATTTCATACTAAGTATAGTTCAAATCTATTAATGTATTTACAGACTTACAATATAAAAATTATATATGTTTTAATGTCACTATTGATGCGGGTTGTACGTTTTTAATATAATATCAGTCTTTAAATGCAAGATATTTAAAGTGTACCTGAAGTATAGTTTCAATCAAATCAAATATACTTCAGTGTATCTTTGGTTGGATTTCAGCTGTTTTTCCGCACAGTTAAAGTACATTAACTGCAAAATGAGTTGTTCCAATTTAGCAGACTTTAAGTATACCAGTTTAGTAAAAGTACAATTGCAGAGTGTTTATCTTAAGTACATAAATGTATTTGTAGTGAACTTAGCATGAAATAAATGTATTTCACATACATTTTAGTATATTTTTCACTAAGGAAAGAATCAAGGGATCACTGTTTCCATAAAAATACGAAGCAGCAAAACCATTTTCAATATTAATAATAATAAGAAGAAATGTTTCCTGAGCACCAAATCAGCATATTATAATGATTTATGAAGGATCATGTGACACTGAAGGCTGGAGTAATGACTGATGAAATTCTGATTTGCATCACATGAATAAATTACATTAAAAAAACATATTTGTTATATTAAATTGTAATAATATTTCAGTCAACTGTATTTTTACTGTATTACTATCACATAAAATACATATTTTGAAAAATAAATCTTTATAAAATATGTATACATTATTCTTGTTATTGGATTTTTAATTGGCTTTGTATTGATTTTATTTATATGAACTTTTAAAAAGTTTTTATATAATTATATTGTAGAATGTAGTTTAACAATGTCCAATATAAAAAAATATTCATGACTGGTAAGTTTTTCTTCATTTTGCCACCATTGGCAGGTGTGAAAAAACAATAATTTTAGACCCTGGTCTCACATTATTCTGTCTTTAGATCACTAAATCCTCCGGATTCTGTGTCCAACTTTGTTCAGTGTTAGGTGTTCGGTTTATCATTCTCTAACTTAGAAAAACAGCAGAGTTGATGTCGCATTTCCCACTGAGACTAGAAGGAGACAAGGACAATGTTTTTCCACATCTGAAGGCGTGATGGGAGGCAGTCTTGGCGCGGTTCCACGTGTGAGAGGAGGATTTTACATCCCTGTGAGGTCAGGATCTGAGGGTGATGTAATGCCCTCGTCAGGGTGCCGCACTTCCTGAGAGCTTTCCAAGAACAGGGGGTCGATGGGAAGGTTCCTGCTCTGTCATTCAGCACAGGAAGTCGGGTGAAGCAGATGAAAAAATAATACCAAACTTTGAACTTGATCTGGCACCACATGACCTGGTTCAGCCCAGGACGATCTGACGTACACTGAATCTCAACTGGAGAAGATCGGCACTCATTTTAAATGTTCTTTGAGATGTTAACAGCGTATCTCTTGGGTTAAATGAGCCCCACACATTAAAATATTAGCGACGGTCCTGTTCCTAAGCATTATTTAACTGTGGAGGATGTGACCAGACCAAGCAACAGGAAACTACATACACACTCATATACAGCCCTACTTGTATGTTCATGCTGATATTTTAGTGATGGTCTCTTTGGACAGATGTGCCTCTTCCTGTGCAGGTGTTGCCTAGGAAACCAGGGCAGGACACGGTCTAATCTCGGTGCTGACCCGCAGCCCTTCCTGGGCAGGCGTTTCCTTTTGCTTGTCTTTTGTGTAAATGTATGACTGCACCACAGTCAGACCGTCTAAGTGACCACTCCTGCCACGCTGGACGAGGGTTCTGGTTTAGCCATCTACAGCGGGAAGCGACTGACATGAGGACAGGACCATGCTGAAAATGTTTCCTTTGCGGATCAGGCAGAGAAACGCACGGGTAGGAGTCATTTGAAGTGTGTGCAGCACACACCTGCTTTCTGAAGGTTAAGTGTAGCTGATATAAACTGTTAGCTATGTTTCCTCCTTTTAAGGGAGAGATGTTTCATACGTTTTTCTAATAGGTCAAGGGAAGTGGAAACTGGGCATAAGGAGGAAGCTGATGATGTATTAAGAATGTGTAGATGGAACAATGTAGTGTAGTTTGTAGGGATTCTTTGCTCATTGTCGTTTTGAGCAGGAAGAACCACATCAAAGCTAAAACTCATTTTTTCAGAAGTCTACAGAATGAAATAGTTAGGAATCTCCCTCAGCTGTGCTCTGTTTTGTCATAGGCCACGCTTTCTTGTAATTCTGTTTTAGGTTTTGTGTATGTGTTCTTTTGTTGCATCTTTCTCTAATGAGCGAATGCTTTGTGCCCTGGAGACTGAAAGTTCGGCATGGTCTGAACTTTCGCAATTAGTGGACCTGGCTCCAGAAAAAGGCCCCGGAGAAACTAAATGAATAGGGACATTGACAGTGCGATTGTGTTAACCAGAACATGTGTGTTTGTGGTTGAAACTTTGTTTTTTGTGTTTGTATGTTACACAGTAGCTAAGATGAAATCTGTCAAGAAAACACATCTGGTAAATATATCACCCTAGAATCCATAACAAATTTAATTTAAATGTAATGTATTACCAATTTATTTATGAATAATAATAATAATTCTGAATGTAATTTAGAATTATTTTAAACTTAATGTTAAAAATGTATTAACGTTCAAATATTTTGGATCAGTTTTTTCATGTTTTGACAGAAGTATTATTGTGTAATAATGTGAAATAATATTACCATTTAAAATATCTCTTTTCTATTTTAATATATTTTAATATTATTTATTCCTTTGAGGTCAAAGTTACATTTTCATCAGCCATTACTTCAGTTTTCAGTGTCATGATCTTTCAAAAATCATTCTAATATGCTAGTTTTATTATTATCAATGTTGAAAACATTTGTGCTGCTTAATATTTTTGTGGAAACTGTCATTCATTTTTTTTTTTGTCAAATACAGGATTCTTTTATAAATTTGAAAATAATTATGTTTGAAATAGTCTTTTACTGTTACATTTGTTCAATTTAAGAAAAAATCTCACTTACCCTAAACTATGTAGAAATTGCAAATAAAAGTATTTTTTGCTGTATGTTAATTGCTACTAATGCATAAGCTAATTGAAAAGTTTTATGAAGTATTACCCTTTTGCCTGTACATTAGAAACAGTGTGACGATATTTTTATGATAGGCTTCATTTGTTTTATGCAAATATTCTCGTTTGGTTTTGGGGTGAAATGTGACCCAGATGTGTTCGTGACATATTTGATTCAAAGCCTGACTTGTCTGTTTGGTGTTGTGTGTTGGTCTGGTCTTTCTGACGTCTGTCAAAAGCAGATTGACATTTTGATTTCTCTGTCTTGGCTAGGAGGACCAAGCTTTCATTTCTTTCTTTCTTTGTGTTTTTGTCTTTTCTTTTCATCTCTTTTATGTTGTTTTTGCTCTCTGGGCATTTCGAGTTCACAGGGAGCACAGAAATTGTCAGGAAGTTGAGATTGTGGAGTTGGACACAAAGGACAGAGGAAACATAAAAAAAATATATAAATATATAACCCATTGCAAATACAGTTGATTTGCAAACCACCCAAAGGAGCTTGGAAACCAGATAATCAGGTTTTTGTTTTTGACTTGTCATGGCTCAGTTCAAACCCCTGACCCTTAAGAACCACAGAAACACAGAATACATGCTCTGGTTTTTGTGGGTTCTTTGCCTATTGACTTCAGACATCTCTTTGGATTAGTCATCCAGCTCCTGAGTGTTTCTGTCAGTTGAAATATTACAGAAAGTTCAGTGCTGTGGGCCCAAGAGTCAGACTGAGTTGAGGAGACTAGCTCACTTATAATTGATTAGTTCTATTGATCTTCCCGTTCCCCGTCGGAAATGTATGAATAAATGATGCCTCCATCTCTCTTCCATTTGCTGCATGTAGAAATCTTTTTGTCTCTTAAATAAAGCACACCCTTAATTTTTCCTTAAGAATATGGATTTATATTGTATATGTTATTTATATAATTGGTTATGATGTCGCTTGAATTTAATCCTTTTTAATAATTGTATATAATATTATTTATTACATATATTTTATTTTAGAAAAACACTTTATTTTAACCTTTTAAATTAATGATTAATTATTTAATCTTTTAATAATTTTTTATTCATTTATTTTAGAATATTATTTTGCCAATTTTATTAAGAATAGTGAAAGAACAAGAAATGAATAAATGCATATTTATAGTGACATTAAATGCTTATTTTCATTTGACCTTAGTTCCCACAATGCACCATGCCTCTGACTTCTTTGAGTTTTAAGAATGGTTGAATGTTTCTGTTCTAGAATGGATCATCAGGCTCTCACTTGTATCATTCAGTACGATTGACCTTGAAATCCAACAGCACAATGAGAGAAACTGGATCCTCGGAGATCTCACAGCTGCTCTCTGAGGTCAGAAACCTGCTCCGTTGAGTTGCATAACCCATTTTCTCTTACACACATACACACGCAAAACCCAAATCCAGAGCACCGTCCAAATCGGACAGAGTTCGCCACACTCTGCTTCTGGTTATTAGCACCTGGCTTATCGGAATAGAAAACTCTTCTCGTACCATGATAATGTGCTCTTTTCGGAGCTGTTGGTTGAGCTTGTCATCTCAGTGGAAAATGGTGAGTGTGGCATCCTGTTTATGGGGCATAGAGTTTGTCTTTCCGACTTCAAGGGCCTCAAAGCCCGGCCAGTCGAGCTGTTAATTGTGTTGCGCAATCGGCTTTAGTGAAACTGACTCCCAGAATTCCATGCAGCTGACCGGATCTACGAGCATAGAGAGGTGGAAAATAGATTGTATGTTCCACTTTGGTGATCCCTAGAAGCCATTATTGTCCCTCAGTAATGTGATCTTGGCTAATCAATGGTGTAAAAAGGAAATTGGGTTTGTAAAGTAGTTATTAGCTGATATATAGTTCAGACTGAATATTCTGATACTATTTGGCCAATGTGTTTTGGCGTCCTTGCCAATGGATAATACTTATTTTCTGTTTTCAAGTATTTTTCCAGTGAATTACATATTTTTTGTGTAAAATAAATGTTTATTTAACTTTAGGCCCAGTTTAACTTGCCCTGCTAATATTTATACAGAACCAATGAACCCCCCAAAATATATATTTAGATCCTTTTTTTTCTCATTTGTGTATATTTAAATGTATTCAGGTTTTCTCCACATTTTTCTTACACAAAGAACAACTGCAGTAAGATGTAAATTGTTCAGCTGTAACTCCATAAATTCATAAACACTTTTGCTGGAAAACAATGTCACATGATGCAAAACTACATTTTTCAAGTAATTTTTGTCAAAAGCTCATCTATCTTAGTCAGATACATAACACATACACTGTTTATTATTTATCATGGACATGGCTCTCTAGTTATCAACACTGATTACTTATATAAAGTATATGTGAAGCTATGTAAGTGTTTGTGGAGTTAATTGAAAGTTCACTGTGTTCTGCACACCTATGGACCGTTTGAAGGCAAACAGCCTTCTGGACTGTACACAACAGGTGTTGTTAATCTCAGCTGTAGCCCAACATCCTGAAACAAGGCTGAGCGTGTGTGTGTGTATGTGTCTCTGTGTGACTGGTCAGCTGTGAGAGTGTGTGGGGATCTCCAGGACTCTGTACTGGAGGGATTGGTGGGTTCGCAGAAGGGAATCTCCCAGTTTGGCTCTAACACTCTGTCCTTCAGGACTGGGCTTCCCGCCTCTGTGAGTCAGTGATTATCATCCAGGGATTCACTCCTTAAAACTTCTTGCATATCCTGGAACACACACACTCTCTCACTTGGACCGTGTTCCTCTAGACCAGAGACAGAAGCAGGGCAGTAAGCGGTATGGCAGCTTCTAAGCCCTGGACGCTTGTATTCGGAGAGGCAGTGATCCGCATGCTGCAATGTAAGCTGAAGAATCTTCGGAGGCTGTTTCGGAGACAGCCTGAAAGATTCCCCTGCAGAATGGTGAGTACTGTACTCTGGACAGTGATCGGGTTTCCGCTTGGTTCCAAAGCTGACGTGTACCTCCGGAAGGCATGTATTAGACACTCACTTACAGGCTATTATGGAAAACATAGGCCTACTTTATTATTATATATTGTTCCTTTTTAAATGTATTAATTTTGGGGTGTTTTTCTAGGCATCTTCAAAAAGTTAAATCTTTTAAAAAATAAGTAAATATGATCATTTAGATGCAAATATGAGTCATCGGAGGCAAAATTCACTTTACAAGTTGTTTGAACATAAACGTGTGTTGGAAGTGTGTGTACACATCCATCCAATGATAAAAATCCACCCAGTGTTTTTTTTTTAATCAGTTTTTTTAATTCTCAAATCAGGCTGTTCTGAGGTTCCTGTCAGAATGACGTTGTTCTGTACAGGCCGCTCCCACGATAGTTGATTGACAAGGCTGTCTTACCTTTGACCCGCCCTGAGAGAGCTGTCTGCCATTGTGCCGACTCCGTTGCAGGGGAAGACAAGAATGTCTCCGATTAAGCGATTGAGGCGTTCTGTTGTATGATGTAATAATGAATAATAGCAGTCATCATTTACTCCTGACATCTGAGCTGCTGTAGACGCAGTGGATTACATTTGTTTTTGAAGAGAATACGCCCCCTGATCTAACAAAATGCATCTATGTTTGCGCTGATCATTTGTGATCCAGCTTCACATACAGAAGCAGTGAGTATAAGGGTTTTTAATTAATCTTGGCAAATCTCCTTTCCTAATAATGTGCTTATTAGTAAGTTTCACGTTGAATGCGGCTAAAGTAAACAGTCCTTCAGAGAGCAACTCGGAAGAAGGGGCGGGGTCAGCAGAGCTCATTAACATTTAAAGGAAAATGCTACAAAACAGCTTGCTCTGATAAGAGCTGTTTTTACAGGTTTAAAAAAAAATGTATACTACCATTGAGAAATTTTAACCAAACTATTTTACAGACTTTTCATTAAGTTCCTACATAATCATATCAGCATGTGGAACATGGGCATCTGATGACCCCTTTAAGATTCAATATCCAATATGTATATTAGTATCTTCTTTTAATAAAAAAAAAAAAACATTTTATGAAATACGAGAGCTTTCTAGCCCTGCATAGACTGCAATATAATTACCACATTCAAGGGCCAGAAAAGAAATAAGGACATCAATAAAATAAAATAAAAAACACTGAATAAATTCATTATTTTTGTTTTCTTTGCACACAAAACGTATTCTAACCTTAATAAAACTACGGTTGAACCACTTATGTCACATGGACTATTTTAGCAATGTCCTTACTACCTTTCTGGGCCTTGAACGTGTCAGTTCTCTTGCTGTAAATTTGGAGAGTCAGAAAGCTCCCTTGGATTTCATGAAAAATATCGTAATTTGTGTTTCCAAAGATGAACGAAGGTTTTATGGGTTTCGAATGACATGAGGGTGAGTAATTAATGACAGCATTTCCATTTTTGGGTGAACTATCCCTTTAACCAATCCACCGTTCGACAGAGCATGCTCTTGAAGGGTTGCCATGTCCACTTGTCTTGGCTCATAAAGTGTTTTTTTCTAGCAAGTACCTTGTTCCCTGTGATTTCTTGCAGCGTGCACACAAAGAAGAGTCACTACTCTGATGTGTGTTTAAATATGTTGTTAATAACAAGTTGTTCAGTTGGTTTCCAAATGCGGTTTCTACTACCTGAATTTTATAGCAGTTAATTCCATTATAGAATATGGTTGTCACTTTTGTGAATTAATAAACTGAGTGTTAAGCTCTAAAAGATGAATTGACAAATACATTTAGGTGCCGTGTGTACTGCAGATGTGATTTTCTTTATATCAATAAGATGTGCCTTTGTTTGTGGTACAGGTGCTCTTTAAGTCAGTGATTACATGGTACATGCACATCCTGTATTGTCCCCATCTGTTCTCTGAATCACAATCTCTAACATGCCACCACAAGCATGCAACAGTTCCACCACAATCCACACACACACTAGACAACAGCTCTCCATCAGACAGGAATCATTCACAAACTGCACACAAACACACTCTCAAGCATCCTGGAATCAGTCCTCAAGTTTTAATTGTAAGACCTTTTGATCTTTGTAGTACATATGGCTCTGATTTGTAGTTGAAGTTTATAAGATGCGACTTAAATAGCTCATCTTGTATTCCTATCAACTTCCAAGTGGACCCTAAAGCATTAGCGACTCATTCTCATTCTGAAGTATCAGTTTTCCATTCTTGGCGACATTGAGATGAGGTGTGAATTATGCTCAGCGAGAGCTGAGGAAAGAGGCGGGGAAGTGCTGCTGGTTGGATTCTTGTATGTGTTTAACATTATGCAGGTGAACATCGGATTCATCATGCCTCCCTCCCTTTGCGTTTCTTTTCCTCCTTCGATTGGTTAAATTATTTTCTCTTTCATATATCAGGAAAACAGAGCTTGCATTGCAGCTTTATAGACTTCTGCTTGTTTCCAGAGAAGATTCCAAGTTCCTGCAGACACTTTCCTTCCTGTGCTTTTCAGCAAGAACTTAACAAGCCAAGGCATATGAAGTGGAGTGCGGTTGGCTTTAGTCTTTATCTCAACACACATTGTTTCTGGGAAATACTTAGCTTGGATGCTAGAGACAAACTCTCCAGACTGGACTAGACTAAGACGGCTGCACCATCATACCATAGACTTGCCCGCGGGGCTTCAGGATGCGACAGAAATGTTTGAAACGCTGTCAGGGCTGGACGGAGATCCAGCACCTCATGGCAGGATGCTGTCTGCTCTGAGGGAGCCCAGGCTGACACGATGCCAGACTGATTTGGGCTGGAACAGGATGGAGGATTCGCTGGCCTCACTTCCACATCATTCTAACTGGGACTCTGAGGTATTTATGGTTCTATAACACTGGAAACGGGAAGAAGAGGGGATTTGGGAATCTTCATGTAGGTGGACTTTACTTAAGTCTTGTGAGCTTTACACAGGTGATTGTAGAAAATCTCTGGGTGTGTTCAGAATGGAATACAAACATTCTACACAGTGTTTACCGCCTTTGTCCAAAATAATATTGAGAACAGAATGCAGTAAGCAATGATAAATGTTAATTTTGTCCTGACTTTTGGCAGTTCTGTCAAATGAGTCACTATGTAGATGAGGATTCATTATTCATATGTCACTCTCCAGATTGAAGGTTGGGTGCGTTGCATCGAGGAGAAAAACAAAACACACAGTGTGCTTGTACAGAGTGTATACTACATATTTTGACAAATGCAGTAGGTTTTTCAGGTATTTTATGACAAAAATTAACATTATGCAAAGTATACAGACCGCATTATTCCCTTCTGAACGTAACCTAATTTTTTAAATGGAAAGATCATTTTTAATTAATACTTATTACTTTTAATTGCCACTAATATTTTTCAGATAATATTATAATATTATTTATTTTAACATTAGTACAGGGATAACGTAACTACAACTGCATTGTCTTTAGAATATCACACATTATATGTGTGTATATATATATAAATATATATCCTTATTACATAATATCCTTATTTTAGGAAAGGAGTTCATCATATTGCACATATTTGGTGGTTCTTTGCATTACAATTCGATTATATAGAATATTATAATTCATTTCTTTTCCATTTTAATAATTTTAGTACAACTAAAGCTTATTTGTTTATTAGTTTTTTAGAATTGATATTTCTGCTAATATTTATATATTTAATTTCAACTGTATTTCACGTTTTATAGATTTTGTTTCAGTTAACAACTACAACTTCAATTCTAAGCTGTCAGACTTCAAACTTTTGTGTTCAATGGAAGTGTTCAGTTGCATTAACATAGCCACTATCAAAGCTGGGTAGATTACTTAGAGATTGTAGTCCATTACTGAAGGTAATTTTAGGTCATTTTGACCCAGAGATCGGCTCAATGGATTCAAAAACGGTAAAACTCAACTGTTTTACTCTAGGGGAGTTGGAAAATTATCGTATTTTCAAAAAAGTGGAGTGTTCCTTTAAGACTATAGCTAAAGTGGTTTATACAGCCAAATTTTGTATCATTTCAATTGAACTTTGTCTAAGCAAAACTTTGTCTTTCTTAATGCATCATGGTGGAGGTTTTGTTATTGTTTGGGTCTCAGTATATTGAGCAATGGAGGACCGTCTGTGCCCATAAACTTTCATCAGTTGCATGAGACACTTTGCTGGTACGCCAACATAGGATGACATCATCTCACCGTGTGGAGATGGAAAGCTGATGTATTAGAGGGGGAGACAACGAGAAATGGATGGAAAGATAGAGAGAGAGAGTGGGAGGAAGAGAGTGAGGAAAGAAGAGCTTGAACGTTGTCTCTTTAGTCACCCTTCTCCACGCCCACCGATACTGTGATGGAGCAGGAGGATTGGGGGTGGTGTCATGGCAACCGTGTGGGAAGCTGTCCGTCACATGAGCTTTCTACCGAGTTTAGTCCTGCTCTCTCTGTGCATCAGAAGCCCAGCAGCAGGCGCACACTGCAGGGGGATTGCCGGGGCTCAACCCCTTCTCCCTCAGACATGGAGCGGGGTGACGAGCCCCAGGTCGGGCCCGAGAACACATGGGACACAAGGGTGCACTGCTGTGATGTGCGTGGCGTGGGTGAGAGTGATGCGTTTGCGACCGCATATTCAAGCCGTGTGTTCATTTAACGCTGCGTGTTGGTGAATTAAGTAAAAGTGCTTTCTCTCTGGCTGGTGATCTTTTTTCTGGTTAACTTAAATTAGTTTGTACCGTCTGTCAAAGTTTTTGTGTTTCTCGCTGATTTAATTCTCTCTCTGGCTTGTTGTCATCTTCTCTCCAGGAAGAAGTGTCTATTAAAGAGATCAGCATCACACATCTTGTTAAAGAGGGCTCAGAGAAGGCCGACCCGCAGCAGTTTGAGCTCCGGAAGGTGCTTGGACAGGGCTCCTTCGGAAAGGTACGTCGCATTAATTTAGGGCTGTGAAGTATGATTTTATATACTGTATACATGAAGGTACAAATATATAAACGGGTAAATTTTCTGTTATACTGTTTATACCAAGGGTCTTCAACCTTATTTTTTCAAGCCAAGGACTCCATAGGTCCATAGAGAGACCGAGCAGGGACTACTGTGGTTATTGTAAACTAAAACTATTAAAAATCTAAATATTTGATGAATAAACTTTTTGTTTAATAAACTTAGCGACTAACTGAAATAATTATTTTTAAGTTGAAATACTAAAATATTAAAATACGGATGAATGGAAATAGAAAAAGTAAGTAAAATCATAAATCATTAAAATCAGAACTGATAATAAAAAAAAAGCTTATTCAAAATATTAATAATATTATAGTATTTAAATAAAAAGGCACCTCCTTATTGCATATATGGTGCTGTATTTTAAGACCGAACTAAATTAATAAATGTAATCAATATTATATTTTTGTTTAATTCTTAACTTTACAATAAGGTTTAATTTGTTAACTGCATTAGTTAGCATGAACTAACAATGAACAACACTTCTACAGCATTTATTAATATTAGCTCATTTTAATTTAATTCATTTACATTTTTAAGATTGTATCTAAAAGTTGAAAAAGTTGTAACATTAATGTACTCTGAATTAACATGACATTTATTTACTTAATTAACTAATACAATAAAAAAGGTTAATAAAATTATTAACTAGGTTAATGTTGTAAAAATTTAAAAAGAAAGAAAGAAGGAAAGAAAAATAAATAATTGTGATTGTCAAGTTCCAAAAAATACCTTAAAAAAAATCAAACAAGTTGCAATCTGTTTAAGTTTTTAAGTAATTAAGCTATTACTTAATCAAATGACGCGTGTAATGTGATATTTCAAATATTTAGGTAAAAGACTGTTTTGTGTAGATATTGTTACTGTGGTTTGGAATTACTCATACAGTGATATAAGGTTTTGTTCATACCGCCCACCTATACGAATATATTTTGTGTGTGTGTGTGTGTGTGCGTGAGTGCGTGTGTTTGCATTTTGCTTTGAGAGGCAATCAGCACAGATGAAAGCATGAGCCATGCACAGATGAAAAAACAGTCATTCATATTTTAACAACAATTTCAGTCAAATTACATGTGGAGCTAGTCCTGGTCACTATAGTTACAATGTCACAGCACAGAACTAATTATGTTTCCAAGAAGAACTGATGAGTAAAATAGATTTGAAGCGTTTTTAATGTTGTTTTGATGAAGCCTTGATTTTGTTTGTGTGTTGCAGGTGTTTTTGGTGAAGAAGACAACCGGCCCGGATGCAGGACAGCTGTACGCAATGAAAGTGCTGAAAAAAGCCACCCTAAAAGGTATTCAGTAAGCCAATATTGGGTTTTCAGGGGCCAGTGCTGAGATATAGAGCAATGGCTAACATTACAGTATGTGCATGTACATACATATATACATATTTATTTACATTTTTCATTAATTTTTCAATTATTTATTTAAACATATAACGTATGCATGCATTGAAATAATTTTAAAAGTGATTGAAAATGGATATAAAATATAATAAATGAATATGAATGTATAATTTATTCAGTTATTCATTTTTTATATAATATATAAAACATGAGATGTACACATTGCTAAAATGAAATTACAATTTTTAAATAATATTAAATCAAACTGCACTACAATTGTTTATCATACATTGACAAGACTGCTGGTACAATTTGAAATTGACACAAATGGAAAATTCTGTTCAAAACACTTTAACTTCTGTAATTATTATTGAACACTGTGTATTTATTGAATAGTCAAATACTGACGTTGCTCATGTGTAATCTAGGAATTGGATGAAGTATGATTTGACTCCTTGAAACAAATTCAATAAAACAGGAAGAAGGTTTGATGTTTGGCCTTAGTCCTATAGCTAAAAGTTCAAATGAATTATTTTTGTCCTCTAGGAAGTCTTGCAGGTTTGCAAGCCAAGATATTAAAGGCAGTTCAAACGTCTCATTAACATGTGGGACTCCAGATTGCATTTACTTTTTCCACAGTAGCCTGTTTAAGTTCTGTTTATTCCAGTGTTTTGGTTGGTTAATTCCCAGATGTAGCTGTTTAAGAATGTAAATTGATATTTGTGGAAGGGTACAACTATGGGAAAAAAAAGCCCCTCCAGATGAAAAACACATCTACATGTACTCAGGAGTAAAATGACTCTCCTCCCCCTACAGCTCTCAGCTTCTCTTGTCTCTATTGCACTGCATTTTTCTCCCTACTTTATTTAATTAGTCATCCGGTGCCATCTGCGTAATTCTGCTGTGCCAGATTTCTGGGCGGGGGGGGGCGTTGTTAGAGGAAGAGGAGTGTTGTTAGTGAACTCAATGGAAGTAAACAGAAGTGTTGTTATTTATGCGTGTGTTTTCAGTACGGGATCGGGTCAGGACTAAGATGGAGCGGGACATCCTGGTGGAGGTTAATCATCCTTTATTGTTAAGCTACACTATGGTAAGTGCTGGTCATCAGCCAATCAGAATAAAGAACCGCTCTTGTTCTAATGTTAACCAATGAAGACTTTCTTTCTTTCTCACACTTCTTGCAGCATTCCAGACTGAAGGAAAGCTTTATCTGATTCTGGACTTTTTAAGAGGAGGGGATCTCTTCACTCGACTGTCAAAAGAGGTAAATAGTGACTGGTTACCTCAGCATTACATTTACATTTAGCAGATGCTTTTATCCAGAGCTTAGTTTCATGTAGCAGCAGCTTGAAGTCTCTGAGACTGTCTGATTGACATGTAAAGCATGTGCTCTCTTTCCTCAGGTGATGTTCACAGAGGAGGATGTGAAGTTTTATTTGGCTGAACTGGCTTTAGCTCTGAACCATCTGCATGGACTAGGCATCATCTACAGAGACCTGAAACCAGAGAAGTACTGAATGTTCTCAAATATAGCCAATCTAGGATTAGACTAGACTTTAGACTAGAATTTAAAAGGATAGTTCACCAAAATCAATGAAAATTGTCATAATTTACAATATTTATTATTTTATTCCAAATGTATTTATTTTAAAACACAAAGTTCATCAAATTTATAACACATCAAATTCCAAAAATGGGGAAATATGGAAATGTAACAAAAATTAAGTGATTATATATTCATTGTTGTTTAGACTTTTATTGTACTTTTAAAAGAAAAAGAAGAAAAAACTATGTGGAGTATGGAAATAACATTTTGGGAAAATGTTTTGATTTAATATTTTTTCATACTTTTATTTTGCAAAGATGCATGAATTAATCAACAGTAAGAGTATAGACATTAATAATGTTACAGAAAATTATTTGTTAATAATTAATAAATAAATTATGTTCTTCTGAACGTTCCATTTAGGAAAGACATGTCTGAGGAAAATAAATTATAGTTTCTCAAAAAAAACAAAATTAACAGCACAGCTTTACTCAACATTGGTAATTATACGAAATGTTTCTTGAGCAGCATATCAGAATGATTTCTGAAGAATCATGTGACACTGAAGTAATGATAATGAAAATTCAGATTTGCGATCTATATATTTAAAATAAAAAGTTTAAATTGTAATAATTTCACAATATTGCTGTTATACTGTATTTTTATTCAAAATAAATGCAGCATTGGTGAATATAAGATACATTTTATTTAAAAAAGGTTTAAAAAGCATACATTTAAAATCTTATAGATCTTTGAAAAATAGTGTATATTGTTGCTTTCCATGCTTCCATTTTTGTGGCTTTTTTATCACTAAAACACTCGTTCTCTTTTTTATCCTTCCTCACTGCTGTCTGTACAGTCGTCCATAAATCACATTTATGTCTGGATAGAATAGGGCTATAAAAATAATGGCTGTAGTCTTGTAGCTGTGGCATATAGAGATATGTCCTCATGGCTCAGGGTGGGAATGGCAGTAGAAAATAAGGCGACCCTTTGTGTGAATGTGTTCATGCTCTGTTAAATGACTTTTTAATGCTGGGAATCTGTGTCATTTCAGCATTCTCCTGGATGAGGAAGGCCACATAAAGCTGACAGGTAGGTCATTTCAGATTGCTGGAATGGCTGCATCAGCACGGTGCCACCTTGAGCGTTTAGGGCTTTGTGTTGATACTGTTTGACTGCAGCCTCATGGGAGGGCAGACAGACGATTTATCCTTCCTTCTGTGGAGGTTTATGACCATCTATATGACAAGGTCAACTGCACGGAGCTAATGTGTGGAAAATTAGGTTTTGTGCAATGATTGTTGCCCCCTTTTTGAAGTATTATTTATTATTATTTTAAGCTGTTATGGTTTATATTTTAACTTTTATTTTTGTTGTACTTTTGTCTTTTTTATATTTATATTTAGCTTTTTTATTTATTTTTATTTGTTTACTTTTAGTACTCTTTGTTCTTCAACGTCAACTTAAACGTTAGTTGCCAAGGCGATATTTCAAATTATTTGTTTCATTTAAATCAATACAAATGTAACATTTTAAATGTATATTTTATTTCAGCATTAATTCAGTTAACTAAAACAATTGAGTAATTTAAATTGCCGTTTTAGTTAAGAGTTTAGTTAACACTAATGTTGCCACACTGAAAATGTGTATGTGTGTGTCTTCAGATTTTGGACTCAGTAAGGAGTCGATCGATCATGAAAATAAAGCGTACTCTTTCTGCGGGACAGTAGAGTATATGGCTCCGGAGGTGGTGAACAGAAGAGGACACACTTATAGCGCTGACTGGTGGTCTTACGGTGTACTCATGGTGAGGAAGCACCACTTCCTGTTTCTATTGTTATTTATTGAGCATTTATTCCCATTAAAGGTGATCTCAGTCATTTGTTTTCTCATTAAAGTTTTATTTAATCTACTTTGTTACTTTTATTTTACTTTGTTAGTAATTTTGTATAAATAAGTTATATTAATAATACATTTAAATTGTGTTATTTTAAAAAAACATTTAGGAAATAAAAATTCATTATTAAATAATAATTAATATAAAGTTATAAAAATCTTGAACTGTGCCGAAACAGTCTGGAGTAGTGTTCCAGCACCTTCAACTCTCATTCAGTGTAACATCAGGAAGTTAAACATAAACAAAAAATTACTGAGTGCACTTTTATTGATTATAAAATCAAAGAAACTACTTGTTTTGTTCTCCATCCTCAGTTTGAAATGCTGACTGGAACGCTGCCTTTCCAAGGCAAGGACCGCAAGGAAACCATGACTATGATTCTAAAGTGAGTGCGACTGCCTCATCCTTCCGCTATCCCAGCAGAGACTCCGCTCACACTATAATCTAAACACAGTCATCCAGCCAGCGGAAATGTTCGGTGTAACATCTGGATGCTAAGTGCTGTAGCGATGAGGATAAGCCCTTGGTTTAGCTGACGGTGCTGTTTAACTTAAAGACCAAGCACTTAACCATCAGTAAACGCAACCACACAAAACACACGTCACGTCATAATGGGGCCTGCTGAAGAGTGAACAACGCTCTGGTGTGACACTAGCACTGCTGTGGTGGATAATTATAACCAAAGGTCTGCGTACAGTTTTACGGCTTTGATAAACTGTAGTAATGTGGTTTTAGTGGAATGACTGCAGACATTTAGAAAAGGCAAGAATGGAGTTTGTCAATTACAGCATTCATCTGAGGCGTCTGCAGAGGACTGATAAGAACAGACAATTGCCACTGATGTGAATACACAACGCATTAGCTGTGGAAGTGACATTAGCGCAGATGATACTATCCTTTTCTTCCGTTCTTTGTTATCTGACCTCTAGGCTTGTGTAGACATATTTTGGACCATAATTTGACTTTATCATCACAAGATCTGATACGCATTACATGCTCATTCAAAACTGCTCACTTAGAGAGGAAGTGATTTTCTGGCCGACATGACATGTTTGACATGTAAAGGCTGAAAAAGGATGTAGAAAAGACCAGTGTTGGGGAAAGTTACTTTTAAAAGTAATGCATTACAATATTGCGTTACTCCCTAAAAAAAGTTACTAATTACGTTACTTAGTTACTTTTTGTGGAAAGTAATGCGTTACGTTAATTTTTAAATATGAGCAGGGCTTGATTGTTTGTTTTTAATACAAGAAGTTCTATTTATAGCAAATGTAAAAGCCTTTCACACCAAAAAGTGTAATGAATAAACCTCAGACTGAAGGAAGAGTAAATCACGTCTGTACAGTAGAACGCGGGAGAAGTTCAACACTCTTCAGCAATATAAAAACAATGAAGCATGATGAATACTGAATCTGTTTTTTGCGAGTGGGATGAATTAATACACATTCACATTTAGTCTAGAACTACAGTAAGATCATGTTCATAGCGCACTGTCAGTCAATAAATGGGAAAAAGTAACATCCGTTACTTTTTTGAAAAATAACTCCGATATTTTCTTGTAAATTAAAAAGTAATGCCTTACTTTACTAGTTACTTGAAAAAAGTAATATTATTACGTAACTCTTGTTACTTGTAGTGCGTTACCCCGCAACACTGGAAAAGACGCTTAATTGGATTACAGACCATTAGAATAACAATAAGTTCTTCAGTCTGATTGGTCAACGACCTTCACTTACAATTATGTTGCTTAATAATAAAAGGATTTTCATTTGTGTCTATATGAACTCTGGCTTGACTCTTGATATTTTTTTTTTTGTAGGGCGAAGCTTGGAATGCCTCATTTTCTGAGTTCAGAAGCTCAGAGTCTCCTCAGGAGCCTTTTCAAACGAAACCCTTCCAATCGATTAGGTAAGCCTTCTCACATACACTGGCTTTTAACAGTTTGGGGTCTTTATTCTATTCTATTCTGCAAGGATGCACTGAATTAACCAAAGGTGACAACAAAGACATTTATAATGTTACAAAAATATATATATTTCAAATAAATGCTGTTCTTTTAACTTTCTGCTCTTTAACGAATCCTGAAAAAAATACATTGTTTTCCACAAAAATGTTCAACACAACCCTTTCATTATTGTTAATAATAACGTAAATAATGTTTCTTGAGCACCAAATCACTAAATTAGAATGATTACTAAAGGGGCATGTGATTTTTTTTTTTTTACCATCACATGAATAAATTATCTTTTTAAAATATATTAATAGAAAGCAGTTGTCAAATTATATTAATATTTAATTCATCAAACATTATATTTAAATACATTTATTTTATTGTGTGAACTGTATTTTATACTAAAATAAAAGCTACTTTGGTGAGCATAAGAGACTTCTTAAATCATTAAAAAAGAATACTGACCTTAACCTTTTGAATAGTAGTGATATTAGCCTGACTGATGGTCATTTCTACAGAGTTATGCATAATTGATTTTAACTTGACTATGGTCATCTGCAGGTGCTGGTCCAGATGGAGTTGAAGAGATAAAGAGACACCTGTTTTATATTACCATTGACTGGAATGTAAGTGTTTACAGGACCCTTTTTAACAGGAATGACACTCTATTAATGTAAGGTGGCTTTAATGTTTTACCGTGTCTTGTTTGTCTAAGAAATTATTTAGAAGAGAGATCCACCCTCCCTTCAAACCAGCCTCTGGCAGACCAGACGACACGTTCTACTTTGACCCAGAATTTACAGCAAAAACTCCCAAAGGTACGTCAGCTTATAACGGACTATGTCTGACCCTAGATCAGGTAGACTGTTTGCCATCCGTCTTTAATCCCCTCTCAGACAAATACACAAAAACCTATTTAATGAAATGCTGCTAGACCTTTTGAAATCTGTGGGGATTATTTGATGGTGTATTTAATGACTTGATCAAAACCGCTGTGTGTTTTCTGGTAGACTCTCCAGGTGTACCCCCTAGTGCCAATGCCAATCAACTCTTCAGAGGTTTCAGTTTTGTGGCCATCAGCTCAGAAGAAGAGTCTCAACCCTTGCAGAGCAACAGTGTGAGCGCTATAGTTCAGGTATGCACACAACTAAGCCTCTTTCCATGTAGTATATGCTGTAATGACTGTTTTTAACATCTAGCTATGAGTCAGATTGTATGTCAGCATTACATCTGGTTGTTTTCACTCTGTAGCAGCTCCACAGAAACGTGTCTCAGTTCAATGACGCATATGAGGTGAAGGAGGATATCGGAGTTGGCTCATATTCCATCTGCAGACGCTGCATACAGAAAAGCACAGGCATGGACTATGCAGTGAAGGTGAGAAACGAGTCATATTAAACCAACACACTGATTGGTTGCTTTCATTGAGGCAGTAAGTCACCATACAGAACACTTTAGCAAATTAATAGAAAAAAAAGCATTTGAAACAATTCCTTTTATGTTTTATTTTCAATTAATTATTTCAATTCTAGACTTCTGGGCAGCATTCATTTTAAAAGTATTTTTGGCCTTTTGAAAGACAATTTAATACTGCCTTTATATACAATACGTTTCTTGGACATTGTAATATATCTCTCTCTATTTTTCTTGTTTAGATCATCAATAAAGCTAAACGGGATCCAACGGAGGAGGTGGAAATCTGTTACGCTATGGACAGCATCCAAATATAATCACCTTGAAAGACGTGAGTGTTTAGAAACAAGGATGCGGTCTTTTTATTTTCATCCATAAGGATGAAAGACAATAGTCTGTGGCGGCAGACTCTGAGCTTTGTCTTAGTGGCTAAACACAATTATATTAAAGTAATGTCTTGTTCTTTTCAAAGCGCATTGATGTTTACCTAAAACTGATTCTGCTCTGACATTTCCGGAATGAGAGAGTAGTGTAATGAGTTCTGCTCTTATAGTCTTTCCTGCTAATTACTCTGAGCAGGCTATCCATCATTCATATTCATTTAGCAGTGTATTAGTATTATTGTTTCCTTACATTATAATTTAATGCTTCTTCTTCTACACGGCATTTCTTGCCTTCAAACACAAAATTCATTTTGCTGCAGATGTAAACATCCTAATCATAGTGTTATGTATTGCAGAATTGGTTTCTATAGCATTTAATGAAAAGTGATGTTAGTAATAGAATAAGTAATAATAATAGATATTGAATTTAAACTGATTAGCAATGATCGACTAATATAACTGTCACCGTATGCAGGTGTACAACGATGGCCGCTCAGTGTATCTGGTGACAGAACTGCTGAAGGGAGGGGAACTGCTGGATAAGATCCTCAGACAGAAGTTCTTCTCTGAGCGGGAGACCAGCGCTGTGCTGTACACCATCACAAAGACTGTGGAGTACCTGCACGCTCAAGGGGTATGTGACCTCTCTAGAGCTAGTAAAGAACAAAGTGAAATGTGTGCAATGCATCAGTGTTTAGGGAGACAATAGCTGAGGGAATGAGACTTAAAGCCCAGATGAAGGACATTGAGATTGTGATCTTGGGAAACAGATGAGGTTTTGTGAGACTGCCGCACCACTGGTCTTACCACATACTGGTTTATAATGGCTCTGATGCAGATAAACTCCACATTAGAAGTCAAGAGGGTCTCATTCAAACCGTAATAGATGAAAAAGCCTGTAGTATACACTGCCATTCGAGAGTTCTCAAGACGTTTTGAATTGGTCTCATATGCTCAAGGCTGCATTTATATGATTAAAAATACAGTAATATTGTCAAATATTAATCGATTTTAAAATGTAATTTATTCCTGTGATGCAAAATTCCTGTGATGATTTATTCCTGTGATGAATATTCAGCATCATAACTCCATTATTCAGTGTCACATGATCCTTCAGAAATCATTCCAATATGCTGATTTGACGCTCAAGAAGCATCTTATTATTAATAATGTTGAAAACCGTTATGCTGTTTAATCTTTTTGGAAACTGGGATACTTGATTATGATTATGAACATTATGAGCATTATTTATTCTAAATCGAAATCTTTTGCAAGCTTATGAATGTCTGTACTGTCACTTTTGATCAGTTTAATTTTTTTATCTTACTGACTCCAAATTTTGAACGGTAGTGTATATAATAAAAATGAAATGATTATGTAAAAATGTATGATAACAGTAATGATTTTAATTAGAAATGGTCCATTTACACGGTCCGTGAGCCACCTTGGTTCTAATGTAAGCTTCCTTTCCTCCTCATCAGGTGGTTCACAGGGATCTGAAGCCCAGTAACATCCTTTATGTTGATGAATCTGGGAATCCCGAGTCGATCCGGATCTGTGACTTCGGCTTTGCCAAGCAACTGAGAGCGGAAAACGGACTACTGATGACGCCCTGTTATACTGCAAACTTTGTGGCCCCAGAGGTACGTTTTGCATGTCAGAAATGGCACAATATTTTGTCAAATAAAAGTTAGTTTCTTAATCAAAAATATAATTTTGGTCCCCAGGTGCTGAAGAAACAGGGTTATGATGCTGCCTGTGACATCTGGAGTTTAGGCGCCTTCTGTACACAATGTTAACTGGGTAAGTGTGTAAACCTAGCACTAGAGTTTTCAAAGTGTGTTTGTATTCAACTGACACTGGGCTTTTTCTCAGATTTACTCCATTTGCTAATGGCCCAGAGGACACTCCGGAGGAGATTCTAGCTCGAATCGGCAGTGGGAGGTTTTCTCTCACAGGTGGATACTGGAACTCTGTTTCACTTGAGGCAAAGGTACCCACTTGAGAAGAGCATCTAAATTACACTCTTCAAAAAACATCTCTTTAAAGCCCCATCAGACAAAGAAAATCATTCAAACACCTTGTCTTTTACAGGACTTGGTGTCTAAGATGTTGCATGTAGACCCCCATCAGAGACTAACAGCTGCACAGGTGTTGAAACATCCCTGGGTCCTTCACAGAGACCAGCTCCCCAAATACCAGCTGAACAGACAGGACGCCCCCCATCTGGTTAAGGTTTGGTCCAGTCCACACATTATGCTTTAGCATAAAACTTAAATATCTAAAAATATTCCCATTCATATTTTACTTTGCTCTTATACTTATTTTACATTTTAAATGCTCCTAGAATACACAAGGTTCCCAAATTCACAGAATATATATATATATGTATCTATAATTTACATTTTATAAAAAGATTAAACATGTCAGAAGTTTAATTCAGCAAGGTCTGTGTGAAATCTTTCCTCCTGTAGGGGGCGATGGCTGCTACATACTCGGCCTTGAATAGGAACGTTCCTCCTATGTTGGAGCCCGTGGGCTGTTCTATTCTCGCTCAGCGCAGAGGAGTGAAAAAACTGACATCCACTGCTTTATGAGCAAATACCGTCCACCTCCAACCCCGTGACCTCTAGCTTGGTTTGAGCACAGCCTAAACTCGGCTTGCTTGCTGCCCACCATGCATCAAGGCCTTAGAGCCAAGTGTAGATTCTGAGGACCCCTGGTGGACAGTCAAAATCTTCCTTCACTGGTTACTACAAGTTCGGCCTGTACAATCACGCCTCTGCCTCTAAACGCAAACCAATGAAGAATCTGTGGACTATTCCTGAGGAGCAAATTACCCGAGCGTATGAATATAAGCATACTGGATCTCGGTCATTATAAAAAGCTAATATGTATTCAGGGTGGATGTGGATTTTAGAGGACGACAACAAATTCCTGCACCAATGTGTGCGCACCGTTGCGAAAAGCTCCAGTTGTATGGGGATGTTGTATAATGGATAGGTTCATGTCAGGCTAACACTGAATATTCAAATTGTATCCTGTTCTGGCTTATTATTTTACATCATTAACGCCACATTGCTTATTTAAGTCCCACTAAACCTGGAATATCACAGCAAACTTTTTTCTCCAGTCATTCTTGGACAGTGAACTAGGAGAAAGTCCCTTAGCAGATCCATACAAGACTATAAGACAAGTCCAAATGTTTATATGACCGCTGCTGGTGTTAACTTAGCATTCTTTTTACAAAATGACAATGAGGTCCTAAGCACAAAAATGCAGCGGAGTAAACATGTAAACGGCACAGAATGTCATAAAGAGAACTCAGGTGAAACGCAATACATTATACAAAAACAAAATAAGCTGTATCGCCTCACCTAAAACCTGCTGACATGTTCATTTGTTTGGATGTAGAGAAGTACAGAAATGCTCAGAGATATATGTAGTGACTTGTTTAAGTGACTACTTACAGCCTTGACATATTTGTATAAATATGCATGGGCAAGATGCTATATTAGCTAGTAGCTCTGTGGAAGTGGGCATGACCTGAGGATGTTTTCCCCCTTTAATATTTTTTAAATTTTATAATTCCTTGCAGTTTTATTTTCTGAGCAAGTTTAAATATGTTGTACATGTTTTTTCTTTTCATCTTAGTTATTTGTCCCGTCTTTGACTTGGAAGAGTGCTGGAAATGTTGCTGTCCATATAGCAAGCTGCTATCCTGTTCTTTATTTTGTACATGTAGAAAATAAAGTTTGCCATTTTTACAAAAACACTGACTGTAAATGTTTCGGGTTTTTTTGCACTGTTGTCATTTTTATAGAAATTGTTTATCACACAATACTCGGCTTGTCTTTGCACTTTGGCTCACCCATGTTCTTTTAATTATGCTGCATGTTAGATTCATATTTGGTGAACTCTGACCCACATTTGATTATCTAAATGACACTTTGACCTTCTGATTCAATGCAAAGCATTCAAATTGCATGTAAAGCAGTATTGCAGGAAACAATATGTTTTAACACCATATTTATAATTCTGGTATTTAATAATTTCCCATGCTTAATTTGCAATGTGACAGCCTTCAGAAACAAAATTGTATATATATACTACCATTTAACATTTTGGTCATGTATTTTGTGCTCACCAAGGCTGCATTTATTTAATAAATAGTAAAATACTAAGATGATGAAATATTACAATTTAAAAACTGTTTTCTGGATATTTTTAAAATGTAATTTATTACTGTAATGGTAAAGCTGAATTTTCAGTGTCACATGATCCTTCAGAAATCACTAATACGCTGATTCAATGCTCAAGAAACATTTACGTATTATTGTCAGTGTTGAAAACAGTTGTGCTGCCTAATATTTTTTGTGGAAATCATGACACATTTTCTAAATGTATAAAAGAACAGCATTTACCAGAATTTGAAATTATAATTGTCTTTACGGTCGCTTTTGGTCAATATAATGCATCCCATGCTAAATAAAAGTACTTTCTAATGAAACGAAGAGAGAGAGAAAAAACTTACAAATGCCAAACCTTTAAACTAGTGTTTATAACTATAAAATGTAGAAAATCAGAGCATAAATGAGTCTCTTCGCATCAAGACTTTACACAAAATAAGTGTTTTCAAAATTTGACCACACAACAATCAGACTTAAAGTAATAATCATACACGATATTTACTACTGTTTTTAAGAAATGCATCTTACAATGTATTTGTCTTTGTAAATTTGCACGTAGAACATCTAAACATGATTAGCAGCTAAACATTAACACCACAGAGACTTATATTTTCTACATGATAAAAAGATAATCAAATGTACGTACAATATATTGTTACATATTCTGTAAAAATAAATACAGAAATCTGCCAACAATATAAAATGTTTAGCTTAACTGAACATGTTAGGCCCTTAGGTTTAACCATAAACCTAATTAGTGAAAGAAAACGAATGAGAGTTTAGGCCTTTTTTTGTTTTTACTAAACTATAAAAACAAAACCTATGAAGTTCATTAGTCTTGTTAAGACTGAGATCTCATTGTGTGCCAGAGCTTTCCTCGCTCTTCTCCTTCTCTTCAGGATTATCTTGGGGACGTTCCTTCTCCACAAGCACATTTTCAGACTCCACACTTTCGACTGTTTATGGATCCACTGAATTCCCCGACAGAGCTTCTGTCTCATCTTCACTGAGCAGCTCCATCTCGGCTTCTTCCTGCCTCACAGTCACTGGATCCATTCCTTCCTCAGAGCTATTGACACTGACGAGACTTATATCAGTATCGTTTGGCTGGTTCTCAGCAGACTCGTCAGGCTGCTGCTCAGGAAGGCTCTTCTGCTCATGGGTGGCCATGTGTGCCGTGTAGCCTCGCTGTGAGAAGTAAATTTTGCAGATGTCGCAGTAGAAAGGGGTCATCACGTTGTGTTTGTCCATGTGTTTGACATAGCTGTTGACTCTTAGGAAACCCTTATCGCAGATCTTACACAAGAGTTTCTCTCCAGCATGAGATGATTTGATATGCTGAATGAGAGAACCTCTGAACTGAAAGCTCTTTTCACAGATGGGGCAGATGCATGCGAGTTTGGATGAGTGATGTTTCATGTGAGCAACGAGAGCAACTTTGTAGCCGAAACGTCTGGGACATAGGTGGCATGTGAACGGCATGGTCGACTCCGCATCCTCGTGAACTTTCTGGTGAGCTTTCAAAAAAGCTATATGGGGGAAGCCCTTTCCACACTGTTGGCACATAAACCTCCCTTCTGGATTCTCCTTAGTGTGTATGACTCGATGGCGCAAAAGGAGACCCATTTTATGAAACCTCTCTCCACAAATTGAACAAATATAAAACTTTTCTTGGACTTCAGATTCGGTTTTATTTTTAGCATGACTAGCCCGTTGATGCTTCATTAGGGTGCGTCTACAACGGAACCTCTGGCCACAAGTTAGACAGTTGATATACTTTCTGCCATTATTTCCTTTTACTCTGAAAATTACAGTCGAGATGCTGTCTTCAGTAACGGCTAGCTCACTCTCTTCATATTTAACACTCTCATCCAGTGAGGAGTTCAGCTCTTGTCTAGAGGTCATGTTGGTACTTAGTTCATATTCAAGAGCTTTAAAAAGCTATATGGGGGAAGTTTTTCCACACTGTTGGCACATAAACCTCCCTTCTGGATTCTCCTTAGTGTGTATGACTGATGGCTAAAGATGGATAGACATTTCTATGAAATTTAATCTCTACAATATTGAACAATAAATATAAAATTTTCTTACTTCAATTGTTTTATTTTATTTAGCATGACGTATGTTTCATTATTACAACTGAATTGATATTAGACATTGATATACTTATGCCATTATTTCCTTTTATTAATTAAAATGACATTAGATGTATGTCCTCAATAATAACGTAGCTTAATTTCATATTTAACACTCTCATCCAGTGAGGATTCAGCTCTTGTCTAGAGGAACATCATGTTAAGAGGCTTCTTAGTATATGCAATGTGCAGTAACCCAGGTCCATTTTGAAGTAGTTCTCCTCAGAGAAATGATCCCCGCACACTCGGCATGAAGAGGTCGCGTCTTCTCCATCACCTCTACTGTCTTCGATAAACTTTAACCACAGACTGCGTCTTTCCGGATCCTCGGGTAACATATAATGAATAACGGTGTCCGAACGGTTCGGACAACCACCTACCACACATTTATGTAGCATGATGTTTACGACGATGGAATGTTTTTAGACTATATAAACAAGCTGTTATTTGCATCTGAATTGCTTACAACCCCTTGATCATAGTAGATTATTCCTCTTTAAAGCCTGTTTAAATGATACATTATGAGAACAGGCGTTCAAAACAAGCCGCAGTGCTGTTTCTTCTGATGCCACTCGCGTTAATTATGACACTGTCGCCTCCTACTGGATAGGAGGACAAGTACAATTATTAGTTTGTTTTTCAATCTTACATTTATTTTTATCAAGCGCATCTTTCTTTTCAACTGTATTGTTATCCGTGTTTACATCTATACTTTTAGCTTTACATAATATATTTGTAATTTTACCTTTTCTCTTAAAATGTTTTAGTTCCTCTGAACTATTCAGAAATTAGTTAATATATCATATTAATGTTATGTAATATCATTATATCATATAGTATCAGACGATTTTGATTTATTTAGCCCACTGTGATAATTCGCATTCTGTCAGTGTCAGCTGAGCGGTTTGCGGTTGTGAATAAAGTTTTGCGCTGTTGAATGAGGTGAACTGCGCATGCGTCGTTGCCAGTTTTTCTCGTGAATGGACAGCACGTTTGAGAAGTCAAATATTTGACATATCCTTATAATTCCTAACGTTTCTGATCATTATACGAGAGCCTTCGACGTCGTTTAAAGAACATGCCGAAAAACAAAGGTAAGGTGGTTTCTAAAGATACCCGAGTGAGATTTTAGCATTGAATTGAGCAAACAAGATAACGTTAACATATGTTAACGTGAGCGCGTGATGTTGAATGTCGCAGTTTATTGTCAGTGTTTGATGTTTAACTGTGGCAGTTGAATGTATTTGTTTTTGGTTCTGTATTTGATTCATGTTGGTTAATAATATGACATCAATCTGCTGTCAGATGATGTCAGGAATGTGCTCGGCCGCTATGTGTTGTGTTAGGCAGGTAACGTTAACGTTACTTATGGATACACGTTAGTTAGCATAACTTACATGTGAAACGTATTTTGATCTTTGGAACATGCTTATACAATTATTGCGTTTAACTATTAAGCCAGTATTTGTAAAAGGGACCATACATGCTAAAGTTGCCCGAGAAAAATACATGAGATTAACAATAGTTTAAGATGTCATTGATGTAATGGTATTCTGCTGAATGTGTGTACTTTGCTCAGTCGTTAGGCAACACTTCGTTATTATCATAGGACTCTGTAGTGTGTTAATAAGTTGGCATTTTTCCAAGTGTATGATGGTATCTGTGCGCATTTTGTTCCTCTGTATCCAGGTAAAGGAGGAAAGAATCGGCGACGTGGTAAGAATGAGAATGAATCTGAGAAAAGGGAGCTGGTGTTTAAAGAGGATGGACAAGGTGTGTTTTAATACTTATACATATAATGATTGTTCATGATGTATGGCACTGCCTTCTCTTCAAAACATGATCTGCTTGTAGTTGTACCATTTTTCGAAAAATCTTCTATCTTCTAGAATATGCTCAGGTCATCAAGATGTTGGGAAATGGGAGATTGGAGGCCATGTGTTTTGATGGAGTCAAGCGTCTTTGTCACATCCGAGGAAAGCTCCGGAAAAAGGTGCACTTTACAGATCTAGTCTGTGAAGCTTCAGACTGAATGCACATTCAGCATTTCCATCACTTTGTGAATGAGCGTGGCTGTGTGGGCTGACAGAATGTTTAGGCCAATCAGGCAATATTGTTTGACGACAGTAACTAATGTAACTCATTATAGGTATGGAATTTTTTTATATGCTGGACATTTTCAGCATAGGACAAAATGTTATGAAATTAATTTAAGTAGTTTTTTAGCAATGTTTATATTGTTCTTTAACAAGAAACCCTACAATTTTTGTCTTAAACTTATATCTTTTTTTTATTTAGGTGTGGATTAACGCATCAGACATTATTCTCATTGGATTAAGGGACTACCAGGTTTGTTAAATATGTATTAATATAATTGAATGTACTATTATACATAATATATCTATTATATAATTAAATATGATTTCATATTTACTAGGGACGGGGCACGTAGTGTGAGCGCTAACCGCGCCGGAGCATGGAACTTCTTATCCGTGCAGCCTGATTGCGTGAACGTTAGACCTGTTAAGCAATATATTGTGAGAGGGCCGTTTGTTACAGCATCCCAAACAACTCAAAATAATAAACCACAGAGTTAACAAAACGATGCACTCCACTGTGCTGAGCGAGAGAGCTTCTCTGCCACCTTCACGTGCTATCAGAAACGTCCTATTCCCACTTATAAAGTCGTAATTATGAGCTTGATTCATTCAAATTATTAGTTTTTTTGTTGAAAGACTAATGCAATATTCCACTGGTTGATAACCATAAATATTTATGTGCAAAAGATTTGTACTGTTTTTCGTGTTAAATGTGAGGAATGACAGGTTGGATGCCACAGACCTTTTTTTTGGCGGATTATACAGGTGTAATTTTCACTTTAACTTCACGCAATGTAACATGATTTTATTATCGTAAGTAAAATATTATGACGTTAATCTTATTTATTTGAGAAGGATAAACTGATCAAACATGTGCTGGCCGCTTGGTATTTTAAGAAACAAAAACTTGAATTTAACAAACATAAAATGTTCCAATCACATTTATGAATTAAATTAATAAAGACACGAAATAATGACCACTTTGCTATTAAAAACCAAAATGGCTGCAACAGCAGCTTTGTAATGGGGAGGAGAGAGAGAGACACGGGCTCGGGTCGGACTCGGGCGGAGAAATCTGAGAAGCTGCAGGGCTCTATATTCGTTCCCTCGTTTCAATTAAAAGTTCCCTGGACTAATTGTGAACCTAAGCACTCCCGTCTTCTTCCCGAGCATGTGAACATGTTCATTTTAAAAATATAAATATGAAATAGGTTATTGTTTTTGCAGACAGATGTTAAAATGAATGTTCACATAATATGTGCAGTCATTCAGGCTGTTCACAATATGTTTTAGCTCGTAATATGTTTTAAGAATGATATTCTGTTTACCGCGCAATATGTTTTAAGCCTAATATTCATTGATGAATTAATCAAATGGTTAAGATTTATTTTAAATAATATGGATTTTCATGCTCATTTTTAAAATAGAAATGTCCTAGCCTTATGAGCAGTTGATAATCGACGGACTGTTCTGTTAATAAATGCCGTCATTCAGTTATGTTATATTAATATGTTTCAGCAATCATACGTTACAACCACTAATTGGCTTGGGTTAAGATAGACTATTCTCTAATTAATTAAACAGTTTGTTATCATACAGATTGAAAGCCTGAATGGTTTCTCTCCCTCTCTCTGTGCGTGTGCGCGGGAGGGGTGCGATTTTCGAATAGTAATCGAATAATACCCAGCAATTATCGAATATTACTTTTGCTTAAAATGCCCATCCCTAATATTTACACACTTTTTACTATAATTATTGACTGTCGAGTATATTCAATAGGTCATATAATTATGTATTGTAATACTATTTTAAAAATATAATCGTTTATACTCACTGGATTAAGGAGTTATCAGGTTTAAATATTTAATTCAATATAACTAATTATATACTAAAATAACAATACACAAAGCAAATAAGTATATTTTGTGATTTTAATATAGTTCAATATAAATGTATCAGGAATTAAATATAAATGTCATTTGTTTGACTGGAAAGAAGTATTTTGCCATTTAAAAGATTGTCTTTTAGTTTAAAAATAAGATTCATGCTGATGAAACTACAGTTCTTTTATACACAGACTTATTTTGGCGTTAATATCTGACATTTTAAATTCTGAAATGTCTTATCAGGATAACAAAGCAGATGTCATTTTGAAGTATAATGCTGATGAGGCTCGGAGTCTGAAAGCTTATGGAGAGCTTCCAGAACACGGTGAGTATATTTAATCAGAAAAACCTGGTTCTTGATGAATAGAGGCTCTTGGCTTCCAATATGCTGATCTTTTTGCTGCACTGTATTAAATATCTTGTCATTAAATTCTTACTGTTGGTGCCTTGCAGCCAAAATCAACGAGACTGATACCTTCGGGCCTGGAGATGATGACGAGATTCAGTTCGACGATATTGGTGACGATGATGAGGACATTGATGATGTTAGTACTAAAACACTCTTATATTCATCTGAAGTTTAATATTAATATAAAAACTCAATGTTTTGATTAATTGAAATGGAGATGTGATGTAAGTAGTCTTTTGTTCTGACGATACCCCATTCCTTCCCCAGATCTAAGAGGAAAACGCTGGGAAGTGACTGTTTCTTGACCTGAAGTGACCATATCCTCTCATCCCCTTAAGTTGCCCCTCCATCATTATGAACACGGAGGCTCAAGTATTAGGTTTCTCTGACTAAACTCATGACTGCATTGTCGCCTTCAATCCATTTTGTTATCTTTTAATGTATTTATATTGATTTCACATCATGTGGAATTTAGTTACAGTACAGAATCTATGGATTCGCAATAAAAAGATAACCAATTTTATGTTTGGTCTTGCAGTCTGTATCCTAATAGACATGTTTAAAAGCTCTGTAAAGTTGAGTGAAACTCTTTTGGTAAAAGCTGATACCTCTAGAACGCCTCTTGTCTTTTTGAATGTTTCTTATGATTTACTGGTTACACGGTGCATTTATTCAGAAAGCCTATCTGATTAGATCTGTTTTAATCCATCCTAATTTTCTTTTGTGTTCTTGTCTACTTCAGTTCAGATGATATTATTGCATGCTCTTTTTGCAGGGCTGCTGAATTTATGAAAGTAACTAATCTTTATGCTCTATGTATTACTGCAGTTGTTACTCAGTTACAATATAATAGCTTGATACTAAACTACAGTAAACATCAGCAACTGAAATATTTGTAAGATGAAAATGGAAACTTTTTTTTTTACTTTCTGAAATATAGCTCACAAAACAAATAACCAGAATAAGGAAGTATTTTTGTATGCAAATAGGCTAATCGATGCAAGAATTCTGAGTTTATTGATTGTATTCTTGCAGACTGGCCCTTTTGAATAAGCATGGTGGTTGTTGGTTATAACTTGTTAATTTTAGGTATATTGTTTTGATGCGCTTATGATGTTTTTTTGTCCTTTGCTGCTTTTGATCAGAAAACCTGTGATTTTGAAATAAAATTCATCAACAGTCAAACTAGAAATGTGTATTTTAAGCATTTTAAATATCAGGTATTGTCCTATGTTTTATTATTATTTATTATCCACCAGGTTTCTTCATTTTGTGGGAAAACCATTTTTACCTTTTATGAAAAGTACAGTATTTTTTTGTCTTTATTTTGCTGCTGGATTATGTGGGTTTAAAAAATGTGGTATATTTATAGTAAGTGTGTGTCTAGCCATAGGCTTGAGTGATAATCATAGTAGTCACTGTGTTTTCCCTTATCACGTGTGTTGCAGTGTGAAAAACAAAGGTAGCCTATAGCACATGTGTCTGCAAGCTCAGACAGCCATTAACACAGGCTTGGAGGACAATACTGTAGTGTGAAAATAGCCCATATGTTATATAATGTCATATTTGGTTTGTGGTTAAAATTGTCTGTTACTAAAAAATGAAATCACACACTTCTCTAACTGGATGTCTACACTAGAAATACTCTTCAGAGGATCTGATTTTGTACATTTTGCGTGCATATATCTAGTCTAGACATAATCCAGTCATATATACATATGCATATTTGAGCAGTCTTTACCTCTCTATTATTAGCTACAGGTAAATAGATTTTTAAAAATAGAATATGGTGAAAAAGTTCATTTTCTTGTACCTTATTTCAAAAAGTGAAACTTTCTTTTATTTTAGTTTCATTACATGTAAAGTAAAATACTTCAAAAGTTTTTTGTTTTAATGTTGATGATTAGAGATTACAGCTAATGAAAGTCAAAAATCTGTATCTCCAAATATTAGAATATTTACATTTCAGTTTCAACAAATGACCATCCCTACAGTATAAATTGGGGAACACTGCAGACTTGGTAATGGTCCAGAAGACGATCATTGACACCCTCCACAAAGAGGGTAAGTCACAGAGGGTCATTACTGAAAGGGGTGGCTGTTCAAGGAGTGCTGTATCAAAGCATATTAAATGCAAAGTTGACTGGAAGGAAGAAATTGGGTAAGAAAATGTGCACAAGCAACAGGGATGACCGCAAGCTTGAGAATACTGTCAAGCAAAGCCGATTCAAACACTTGAGAGAGCTTCACAAGGAGGTAACTGAAGCTGGAGTCAGTGCATCAAGAGTCACCGTGCTCAGACATCTTCAGGAAAAGGGCTACCAAGCCACTTCTGAAACAGAAACATCGAGAGAAGCATCTTACCTAGGCTAAGGAGAAAAAGAACTAGACTGTTGCTCAGTGGTCCAAAGTCCTCTTTTCAGATTAAAGTAAATTTAGCATTTCATTAGGAAATCAAGGTCTCAGAGTCTGGAGAAAGAGTGGAGAGGCACAGAATCCATGTTGCTTGAAGGCCAGTGTGAAGTTTCCACAGTCAGTGATGATTTGGGCTGCCATGTCATCTGCTGGTGTTGGTCCACTGTGTTTTCTGAAGTCCACAGTCAATGCAGCCATCAGGACATTTTAAAGCACTTCAATGCTTCCTTCTGCTGACAAGCTTTATGGAGATGCTGATTTAATTTTCGAGCAGAAATTGGCACCTGCCCACACTGCCAAAGGTACCAAAAGCTGGTTCAATGACCAGGATGTTACTGTGCTTGATTGGCCAGCAAACTGGCCTGACCTGAACCCCAGAGAATCTATGGGGTATTGTCAAGAGGAAGATGAGAGACACCAGACCCAACTATGCAGATGATCTGAAGGCTGCTATCAAAGCAACCTGGGCTTCCATTACACCTGAGCAGTGCCGCAGGCTGATTGCATCCATGCCACGCCACATTGATGCAGTAACTCATGAAAAAGGAGGCCCAACCAAGTATTGAGTGCATAGAAATGAACATACTTTTCAGAAGCCTGACATTTCTGTTTAAAATATCCTTTTTTTTTATTGATCTTATGTAAAATTCAAATTTTCTGAGAACATGAATTTTGTGTTTTCATTATCTGTAAGCCATGAAATATTCAATCTATGTGTAATGAATCTATACAATATATTTGGGTTTCACTTTCTGAAATGAGTGACACAAAATATTGACCTTTTTTCATAATATTCTAATTTTTTAGATGTACCTGTAAATGGCATCCTGTGTTTCCTTTGTGATCGCTGAAGTAGGCTATGGTTATATATTTCTAGGCACGTTTAATTAAACGTCTCTAGTGGAAATAAATGGACATTTCTGCCCTGTGCTCAGCTGCTGAGCTTTCCATATATAGCGCTATGTAAACTATGACGTAATGCGTTGCTCGCGGGTGCATTGCTTCGCGCGCGTGCGCTCGGCACGCGGCAATTGGTCGAGCGTGTTATAATTTATTAGAACCTCACGTTCTTGTGGCTCTGTCTTCAGCCTTCGCTAGTAGTTAAGTCGAAGAACGAGATGGTGTACGGATGAATCAAACCTGAGATGAAACTGTGTTTAGTTTTTCGTCGCCGTTTTGATTTTTTCAACTGAAATAGAGATTGATAAATAAATGTAGTGGGACGGAATGTCATCTGGATATTGATCGTCGGAAAACTCCCATAGGTCAACTGGAAATGGCCACCATCGTGGAAAACATGACAGGTACGTTATGTTGCGTTATATTTCCATTCTTTAAAAAGAAGCCTCACCCAGATTTGACAGTATTTAGCAACGGATAACTGGGAAAGCGAGCAGTTGTCATGGAAACAGGCTGCTGAGGTGAGAGGAGGATGAGGAACCTAAGACTGACCTGTCCAGGTGAAGAGTGCGTAACCCTTATCAAAGGAAACATACGTTTTTGCAAAGTAGTATATTCATTTAAATATGTTTTATTAGTATTAGTAAAAAGTGGGAAGGAAGACCATGACTAGTTGTCACACAGTTGGTTAAATTTCTATTCATACACCTTAAGCTCTTTACTACACAAAAAGGCTATTAAACATGTCCACTGTTCGTCGGAAAACTCCCATAGGTCAACTGGAAATGGCCACCATCGTGGAAAACATGACAGGTACGTTATGTTGCGTTATATTTCCATTCTTTAAAAAGAAGCCTCACCCAGATTTGACAGTATTTAGCAACGGATAACTGGGAAAGCGAGCAGTTGTCATGGAAACAGGCTGCTGAGGTGAGAGGAGGATGAGGAACCTAAGACTGACCTGTCCAGGTGAAGAGTGCGTAACCCTTATCAAAGGAAACATACGTTTTTGCAAAGTAGTATATTCATTTAAATATGTTTTATTAGTATTAGTAAAAAAGTGGGAAGGAAGACCATGACTAGTTGTCACACAGTTGGTTAAATTTCTATTCATACACCTTAAGCTCTTTACTACACAAAAAGGCTATTAAACATGTCCACTGTTATTAGAAAGAAAGATTCAGGTTATTAAAACACGTCGATCTTTTGTGACAATGTGCCCAGTAGCAGGCTACATTACATGGCACAAATTGGTACTTGCCATTATGTAGCCTATTTTAGGCTTTTCAGCTAAATTTACACAATAAAACGACAATGAAGCATAAAACAATTCAAGAAACAGCAAAACGATCAAACCACTGTTTTAGCAGACAAATTAATACATTGTATAGCATTTAAACAGCCCAGATGTTCTAATTTAAGACCATTTATAAATTATTTTTATATATATTTTATGTTATTATATTTGAAACTAACATACAAAATCACTGCTGTAGAAAACACATATAATTGCACTCAAAATATTATCGTAACAAATATACATTCTATGTGACAACTAGCCCTGGTTTGCTCTGCAAGCTATTTATAGCAATTTTTGACAGACACATCAGAATAAATGTGTTTGATATTGGGTGTATTTATTCGATTATTATGTTTATTGAAAGATTCCTATAATGATTTAACAATGCATACTGTCTGATATACATGTCTTTTCCTTCAAAAAACAAAGCAAAAAATGTGCTTTAGATTTGAAGCTAACAGGGATCTGACAGACTGTGCCACAGGCTCTGCTGTGAATCGTGGAAAATGACTTTACAAAAATCGCATTTGTGTTCCCTTTGAGCATTTTGACTTTGCATATATTTGCATACCATTAAACAATTAAAGCCAATGTTTTCCGCCAGCTTGTTATAACAGGACTATACTCATCAGAGATATAGAGGGGCTTGAATATTTGGTTACACAAGAAAAAGATTGCACAGACTCCTAAAGGTGTGTTCATTGTTTATGTGCATTTTAATATTTCGTTTCTTTTCTCATGCAAAGATGGAGGCTCGAAGAAGGATAGAATTCGACTGGTCAAAGAAAGAAGAGAGGATAAAGATAAGAGCCAAGGTGAACTGCAAATCTTTTATTCAGTTATTACTGTCAACAACGCAATTATATGTTCCTTTCAAAATTGTCTAAAACATTGGCCTGCTTTAGAACCATGTTTAATTCCTAAATGGATTTAATGACAATCTTGTTGATAAGTTAAAGCTGGGGGTTATTCCAGGGAAATAGACTTCTTCTCCATTCATCACTGAATCCGATGGTGGAAGACTTCTGATAATACCACTAAGTGCTTAGCACAAATGAATCAATATTGTCAGCAGGTAGGGAGAGGCTTGGCCTTTCCCGGATCAGGGCAATCTATAGACTTACCCGTGTCCACCCCCACCGTGTGTCTAGCTGTGCGGGAGCGAGCTCTCTTGGAGAAGGAACAGCGTGCACAGCAGCAGTATGAACGCTCGCTGATGGAGCGAGGGAGGCGTCTGGAGGAGCAGCGGCAAAAGGAGTTGCTCCGTCGTTCCACCGTGGAGGAAAAAAGGAAGCAGCGCATGGACGAGGAAAAGGTCAGGGCTTATAGCCAAACATTATTCTCTTTGGGGTATGCACTCATAGGACAGATATGAAGTATTGTTTCTCACCTTCTTATCTGTGAATTCTTTTATTTTTTTAGTGTGCAAAATTATGATAAAATTATGTTTTTTTTCATGCATAGTTTATTGCTGTTCATTTTTCCCCCAGCTCACTTAATCCTTGAGGTGGTGTGTGTAATTTTCAGCTATTCAAATACTTAAACACAGTTTTTGGAGTCAAAACAAATGCAGCAGATTGAGAAAAATATAATTAATATACAATACTGTTGAAAGTTTGAGGTCAGAAAGATCTTCTTTTTTTTTTTTTGAAAGACATAAAACACATTGTATAGATATATTAATATAATTATAAAAATTGATCAAAAGACATTTGTCTTTACAAATTAAAAAATGTATCTTCATAATCTTCAATTTGCCTAAGATGCCTGAATCACAGTTTACAAAAGTTACAAAAAAGTTAAGTGGTTTTCAACATTGATAATAATAAGAAATGTTTCTTGAGCTGCAGATCAGCATATTATAATAATTTCTGAAGCATCGTGTAGACTGGAGTAATGATGCTGAAAATTCAGCTTTTCCATCACAGGAGTAAATTACATTTTTTATATATTCAAATAGAAAAGGGTTAATTGAATATGTAATAATGTTACACAATATTCCATTTTTTACTGTATTTATATTGAATAAAAGCCACCTTGTTGTGGAGACTTAAAAAAAAACATGTAATAGTCTTACTGCCTCAAACTTTTGAATGGTATCGAATGTATATTGCTTGTATTTCATTATATTATAATCTATATCTATGCTAAACTTTGACCCCTTGATCTCAAGACAACAACAAACACTCGACCAATAGTGTGAGATGGGGCGGGACTACCTTTTTGTCCAAACAATGGAAGATTTTTTGGAAACAGATGTTAACTTTGCAGCTTTTCTGATAGCACAAAAATTACACACATCATCTTAAGCCAGAGCAAAAATATATATTTTTTGAGGTGTAGGAAGTCATTCCACAATTTTTCATATGGTTATCTGAAAGCCAATACATTGTAGTCAAACATCTTGCGTTGGTGGAAAGAAACAGATGTAGAACAGAGTTGAAAATATGAAGAACAAATAATATTAAATAGCTGTAGCTATATTAGCTCAAGATGTCCAATTTGTTATGATGACATCACACATTTGTACATTTTTACTGGGCACCGGTTAGATTTGATCAAAATAATAGTTTTTGTAACCTGTGTGTAATTAAGTCTTCATTCCTGTTGAATTTAACCTCCTGAGTTCCCACCTTTTGACATTGAGCTTTCTATCTTAGCAGGAGAGCGAAGTCTTTGTTTATATTGATTGAAAACTACCCCCCCAGTCAGATGCTGCAATGATTGGTGACTCTCTCTGAAGCTATCAAATGACCTCACTGTTCCTGATATTCATCTTAATTGACATGTACAAATCAAATTTCTCTAGAAAAACGTGGTGTGTCATAGTAAGGGAGTGTTTGAAGAGGCTAAAAAGAAAATACTGTATGGTGTGATTAAGATGCCTACAGAGAGATACTGCTGTTAGCAAGTGGATCATTGTGTGCAGGGTGTGGTGCTGTTTCTGTGTTCTGGTGTGGTAGTGCTGTGTAGTCTTACCTCATACGACTCTGATCTTGGCCAGCGTTTGGATTTAAAGCTGTCATATGACGTTGCTAAAAAGAATGTGTTTATGCAGTTTAAGGTTAAAAAACATTATTTTCTACATACTGTACATTATTGTTGCTCCTCTATGCCCCGCCTTTCTGAAACGCGTTGATTTTTACAAAGCTCATCGTTCTGAAAAGCGAGGTTTACGCAGATTGTCCAGCTATCCAGTGCGTTGTGATTGACCGAATACCTCAAGCGTGAGACGGAAATGTTCACAATGAAACACAGCATCTCCACTACATGGCGCCGGCGGCTGCAACAATACAGCGAGAATAATAGTTCCGCCATATTTCTTTGCGTATACATTTGGGCGGTGTCATGCAAATCTGCCCACACCGTGACATAGACATGTTAAAATTAAAACAAAGTTGAAGTTAAAATTAACAAAATTAAAGATATGGGGGAAGAAAATGTATATATGCTATTTTGTACCACTTCATATAGCCTAGTTAATCGATTTCACACAAAGAATACCTAAAAATAACGCTCCAAAAATTACAAATGTGATATTGATTTTTTTTACAACAGTTCAATAAACGAGGTTAATTAAGATACTTACATTTAAAATCTTTAGGAGTATGCTGTCCACGACAGTCCTTAAAGATACCAGCACAATAACATACAGCAAAATATCATCTAATTATCATTATCGATAAAATCCCAGAAAATATCGAGATATACTTTTTTGTCAATATCGCACACCCTAACCTACCCTGGCCTCCTGAGTATACAAAATCAATCAAAATGTTAAAATCAGAGGGAGAAACAAGCTTATACTGGTTAGAGGAAATGCATATAGTGGAGTGGAACAGAGAGAGAGAAATTCAGGAAAACAAATATAGGCTTTCTTCTTTTCACTGAAGCAACCTGTGTCATTATAATACTCTGTGTGCGTGTGCTCACCATTTATGTCAGCCGCTGATGGGGGAGGGTGTGGGTGGAGTTATGGCCGTTCTCTCCTCCGTCTGGCTGTACGCTCTCTTAGGCACATAGTCACCGGGGAGGGGAGAGATACAAAGAGAGAGTCACTGACTGCAAGGGAGAGAGAGGCAGAAACAGAAGGCAAGGCCCTCGTCATTTTGCACGCACGCATACGAGGAGGAAGAGCAGGGAGAGAGGGAGAGTCAGAGACGGATAGAAGAGGTGGTCGCCATGGAGCAGCCAGCCTCATCCCCGTCCACTCGCCGCCGCAGCGAGAGCTCTGTCAGAGAGTCTCTTTTCTTTCCTGTTTTGGAACGCAACGAACAGGAGCGACTGGAGGCCCTGATGCGACGTTCTATCGAGCGGAACCTGCAGGCGGACCAGAGGCTCAAACGCTGGACCTGGGGCGGACCTCCAGGAGTCTGCGAGGGTGAGTGTGTGTGCACTTGCGAGGGTGTGGAGGGTCCCTTGTGTGAACTCCTCAGGGCCGTGGGGAGCGGGAATGGATGGAGAGATAGGAAAACAGGGTGTGGGAACTGCATTGCAGCCCTTTTGTTGGGATATTGACTAATACAGCAGCTGTAGGATGAAAATGCAGCTGTTTTATGAGGGAGCTGCAGTGTCACACTGAGACATCGAGCTGTTGCTGATCTCAAGGAGACGCCCGAGTTGCATGAAAACACTCTGTCTCAAGGTTAGCACTGTCAGCGACTGATCACAGACTCGTAGGCATTATAAATCATCTGAGGAATAGCTGCCTGGGGCAAAGGGGCAATTTGGGCTGTTTTAGCTAGAGAACAAACACCGTAAACTGTGTTGTCACTGTGACTGCACAAGGTATATTAGACTGCGCAGCTGAAGGCTTTTTGCTCTGTCACTGCCTCGTTCTGACTTTAAATAATGCCTTTTTTCCCTGAACATTTCAATTACACAAACCTACGCTGAAACTGTTTATTGGAGTATGTTTTACAAATGCTATTTCAGTTTTCAGACTGGTTTCAAAGTCTTATGCTCAGTTCAATGTTTTGCTTATGTTTCTTTTATATAGTGAAATGTACTAGTGATTTCTGTGTTAAAATAGTTTTTACACCAACTCAGTAGACCTGGGGCTCTGGTAAATCACATCAACACTGGAAAATAATGCTGCTTTCAATACAGATGTGAAAGCACCACCCTGAATCTGTGGTGCATTCATAACTACATCAATTATTTACACTGTCCAAGAGCAGAACCTTAAGCCTGATCCTGAGTCAGTCTGATAATATATCTAGACAACATGCATGTAGCATCTGCTGTTTTGCTTTGTGGATAAGGGCGAACGATTGAGAATGAGTTTATGGTCGCCCTTGGAAAACATTAGGCTCTCTGATAACCTGATATCATCGCATCAGCTGCATGCTGTGCTCTGGGTTATTTCATATTGCAGTGGTTCATATTACCATCCTGCTTTTATTAGCGAAATTACTTTTTTTTACAAAGAAAAATGCCCTGCTGGAAATGATGCAGCTTCCATCAGTGGAAAAAACTGCTGACGGGGTATATCAGTATTTCACAGGGACACACTGTTATGACTTCTCATAATATTCACTGTGATCTTGTGAAGTACTCTGTGCTCACGCACCTGTACTTTCTCTGCTTTGCATCACCTGCCGCACAGGTGATCCTAAGATTGCCCCGCCCTCTCCTGCTGCTTCAGCCTCCTTAACCAATGACCCCGCTGCTCACCCTCCTGCCAGCAAATCCAGGAACGGTACTGACTTCCTGCTGCTTTACGTGTCATGCCCGTTCACTTCCCTAAAGATTCAGTCACAGTGATTCTGATGTTGTTGTTGTGATGGTTTGCATGTGCATGAGATTTTACAAAGGTGTATGTTATATGTGTGCTAAGATTTATACTACCGTTCAAACGTTTGGGGTTGGTCATAGTTTTTTATGTTATTGTTAAGTTTAATGTGAAAGAAGTCTCTTTTACTCAACAAGGTTTATTTTAATAAACAGTAATTTAATGAAATATTATTACAATTGAATATATTTTAATAGGTTATATTTTATTGACTGGAGTGATGGCTGCAAAATCAGCTTTGCAATTACAGGAAGAAATGTTCAAAACAGTTATGCTGCATAATATGTTTGTGGAAACATTTATTTAATTTATTGCGATACACTTCAATAAATGCGATACAGTACATTTATTTCAGGGTTCTTTGATGAATAGAAAGTTGAATAGAAAGAACATAAAACATAAATATTGTACTGTCACTTTAGATCAATTTAATGTGTCCTTGCTGAATAAAAGTATTCATTTCTTTAAAAATAAATTTTATTGACCCCAAACATTTGAACGTTAGTGTATATTGTTTTAATCCATAGGTGTTTTTGATGCTCTGTTGTCTGTTTTCTTGTTTATTTCAGTGGTGAGGTTTGTTAATAATGGTACTTGCTAAGGCAAGCATCATTAATGCTATTGTTCATCTATTTCAATTTCCACTTAAATTATATCTAAGTGAATGACTTAAAATATTTGCTATAACAGATGATAACCAGGAAAAAACATTTTGACTCATTTTGAATTAGGGACGTTAGTGTATCTAGGGACTAGAATAACACTGTGGGTCAGCATTTTCGACGCTGGCCAGTAAGAAACCACTCAAAACACCTCAACAGTCTGCTGAAATCTACTTGAAACCCCTTAACATCCACATAGCAATATGCAAAAAACATCACACAATAACAATATGCTAAAATATTTGAATATAAATAACTGGCTTTCATTTGGTTTTATATGATATAATGTGTGTGTGGGTGTGTATTATATTAATAAAATACAACTTTAATATAAAAAGAGATCTATATAGTGTTGTCCATAGCCAAAAAAAGGGAATCCATGAGCCCCCATCAAACATCAACAAAATGGAGTTGACCACTCACATTTTCTTCACAAAATGTCTAGTTGTAATCATCATTATATTGTTTGAAGTGTATGTTTATATGCAGTTATAGGCTATATTTATGCTGCAGTGCCCTGGTAACACCCTATTATCAGGTTTTGAATGGACAAGCACCTCCTATCATTTTTGTGTTTGGGGTAGTTTTTATACTGTCTAGGTGGATGTAAACATTGCAACAATGAGGAAATTAAACTGTCTGGAGAACCAATCAAGCTCACTTAACAGGAAATATGTATTACATCCATCAGATTTGGAGTCTGTCATATTGTTCCTCGCCTAGTATTGGATCCGGATGCACAAGAAAAGAAGTGTAATCCGGATCCGCCTACAGCTGCATTGCACCCCTTAAAGACTGCACAGGAGGTCTCATCTGTCAGCTCATTTTAAATGCAGGCCAGCTTACCAAACTCACCTGCAACATCACACATGAGCTACATAAACTCAGGAATCTACCTCAGATGAATATGAAGTCTGCTGTTCATGAAAGTCTTTGATCAGTGTAAATATTCATACCCAAATAGCCACTAATTATTAATCAGAAAGAAAGCCTCTGGCATTTATCTTCATAATTAACTTGTATCTGTTAAGTCTCTGGGTGAATGAATATCATTATGATTGTGTCTGATCGCCTGTGCCTGTGTTTTCTTTCTCCCTGGAACCTTTCGTAATACGTTTCACTGCAGTCCAAGATTTTATGATTCCGTCCGAGTCCTCAGACTCTGTCCTGAGGAAGCATCTCTCCTCCTCCTCCGCTACTTTGCCCAATGTGACAGCGAAAGGCAAGTGTTTTTGCAGTAACCTTCAGTATTTAATTGATTTTAATTTCTGCCCCGCCCCTATTTGCTCCTTTGTCATCCCGTGACCTCTGGCCCCTCTGTGTCTTGTCTTTGTTCCCGAATAGCCCCCTCCAGCCCTCACAGGTCTCCTTACAGGGCTTCACCCAATACAGCCGAGCGAAAGAAGGTTAGCGCACCGTTCTACGGACAGCTGGACGACTCCAGAGCAGCCACAACCCTGAAAAGCCCTCAGGTTTGATCTGCATGGATATGATCAACATTTTGTCAGATAGCTCAGATATTTATTTTTGGTGCAAAGCACAATGGGACACAACCCACAGAGGAGCTGGTCTCCTAGCAACTGCATTGCACAAATCTGTGCATGTCCAGTTTCAGTCGTGGATTTATAACTGTAGATTTTTGAACAGGGGGTTTTGAATGTCCTACAGGGGGTCTTTTGGCAGATACAGTATGAGACATATAAAAAAGTGTATATTTCAGAATGTATTTCTAAAATGTGTACATTACATATCTTGAACATTCTAGAAGGTAAAATGTGGATATTGGTGAAAATTCAAACCAAACATTATTTCAAGGGATAAAATCCTTCATCTTATTCCAAACCTTTATGACTTTCTTTCTTCTGTGAAACAAAAATAATTGATAGATAGTTGAGAAACATTTCTCAAAATATCTTCTTTTATTATCCACAGAAGAAAGAAAGTCAAAAGACATGAGCAAATCAGTGTCATCATTGTTAAATTAAATTAAACGTAAAACATTAAAAAAAAAAGAATTATTGAAATTAACTAAAATTAACTGAAATAAAATGCAATATAAAAACGTTTTTATTTTTTATTTTGGCTAGTTCCCAAGGCAGCATTTCTTATTTTCATTTAGGATAACTTAATGTACTAAAATAGTTCAATTAAATCAATAAAAACTATACAGGCATATTTGAAACAACAATAACTTACTAAAATAAAATTACTAAAACTTTAATTAAAATGAACTTGAAAATATGAAAATAAAATACAATTAAAAATAACACATAATAGTACCATAATGGTATCTCAGTAATACTGAAATATAACTGGAGCAAATTAATAAATGAGGACAGAATTTTTGTTCTTGGATATAGCTTAATGCATTAGTCTTCATTAATGAACAATGCGTCTGCTGTATTTATTAAAGTTAGTGTACATATACATATACTAATGCAAAGTATAAATTAAGTAATGTAACTAATGTCAGCCTTGAACAATAAAGATACTTGTAAGTTAACATTAACATAGTTTAGCGGTTCTTATGCTGCCTTCACGTACTATCGGAAATTCCCACTTCTGAAGTCCGGATTACGAGCTTGTCGTATTCAAGTGCTTTAATGCCGGAAATAATAAAATGTAGCATCCCATTGGTTGACAATCATATAAACATTCACCACGCTATACATGCAGTTTGCTGACAATTCTGGAATTTTGCATAACGCATAATTCTGGGATCTATTTTGGGTGTTTAGACTGAGAGAACCCGAAAAGAGCATCACTCAAACCTTAGCTGACTCATCTACAAAAAAACTTGAGTCTCCAACAACACCCACCCAAAGTTCTTCTACCCGCAAGAACCCCAGCACTCCAAAAAGGTTTTGTATTTTATCATATATTATTATTTGTTGTCATTTATTTATTTAAAGACTTTAGACTGAGTGTATATTTGTGTGTTCATTTGTAATTAGATCCAAGTCCTGTAAGATCCAGTCCCCAGCCTCCCCGGGTCAATACACCTCTTCCCCGATGAGGCACAGAGCCATAACGCCAAGTTTAGAAAACAAGAGGTGGGAAGGAGAGGAGAAAGGGTCCATGGAGATTAAAGGCTGCAGCACTCTGAGAGAAAGACCTCCAGAACAGAGAAAATCACAAAATCTTCAAGCAAGGAATTTGGACATAATGCAGGTATTGTTTTTTTAAAAGGAATAGTTCAATATTCTGTCTAGTTGTATTTAGTATTATTTATATATTTCATTTCAGTTAACAGTAACCATATTGATTCTTTCATCATTTATTATGACTTTCTTCTGATTTAAAAGCTGTGCTAATGGGATCTCAATCACGTGACGTCTTGTGTTGCAGAGTCTCCAGTTACTCCCACTGGGAAAGCAGGAACCACTGATGCCGAGGAGGCCTCCAGGCTGCTGGCAGAGAGACGACGTCTGGCCAGAGTACAGAAGGAACAGGAAGAAAAACAACGCCTGGAACAGGAGAGGTAGAGATATTGCGTGTCTCTAGGGTCTGTGTGTCACATGTATGTGTTTGCTTCTGTATCATATAATCATCTTCTTCATAAATCTCAGGCTCAGGGCTGAGGAGCTCCAGAGGCAGCAGGAAGAGGAGAGACAGTGGCAGGAACAAGCAGCTCGAGAGACAGAGGAGAAAAGACAGAGGCAGGAGGAGGAGCGCTGTCAGAGAGAGCTGGAAGACAGGCACCAAAAGGAACAACGCTGGAAGGACCTCCAGGATGATCTGGAGAGACAGGTCAGAGGGATATTAAACTGCATTAAAATACAGTCGGAACAAAAAATCTGAGACTGATGAAAATGTTATACATTTTTATTTAATATATTTATTAAATCATTTACTTTAATTAGGGCTGTCGCGATAACCGTAGTACCGCGCTATTGACCAGCATAACCGCAGAGGAATGCAACAACCGCAGCAACCACGATATTTGCGTTTTCTTTTTTCATAAGGTTATGCCCTTCTCGTTTTACACGTCATGCATGTGTACTGAATATTAAATAAGCTAGTAATGATGACATGTGTACCACAGATTTGCACAAGCCTAAACAGACAGCAAATGAGAGAGAGAGATCGACTGAGCGCATGTGATTTCATGCGTCTGTCCCTTAGGCTGAGTCATGTATATTTGTGAAAATAGGTTGTCATGTCCAAGGAGAGCAACATTTCTGTCTTATCATCGACGCTCTGTTGGTCAGCTAAGCCTTTAAAAGTGGTCCTCAAAGTAAAAATGATTTCAACAGCGTGTTTCATTACATCTCTCTTTGAATGAATCAGCGCTTTTGAACGTGCAGTTGAATGAACGGTTAAAGACTCACTCAAAGACAGTCTCTTTCCACCACCTTGTGGTGAAACAATGAAACTGCACTGACTGACAACCCGTCTAGAACACGCAGGTGAAATATCAACAGAAAAAGTATCTTGTCAGTCAGATTCGAGGATCAGCACTAACCACTAACTGTTATATATATAATCCTGTTTCAACGCGATTTAGTTTCGGTTTCTAAATTCCTTGCATCGTAGCACACACAGATATGATATATATATATATTTATATATGACGATAATACCACATACCGGGCTTTTGAGACACTCAAAATTACCGCAAGGGAAATTCCTTAACCACGACAGCCCTTACTGTATATTATATTATATTTTCCAATTTAAAAATAAATGTAAAAAATCTATTACATATTCAGCAGTGGTCTCAGATGTTTGGAACTCACTGTTTAAAAAAATCAAAAATAAAACCATCATCATTACATAAATACAAAAAGAACACAAAAATGCAGAAAAGAAAAAAAAGAAAAATGCATTAAAATAAAACTGACTCATCAAGACACATTCAGCTTACTCATCCATTAGGTCACTGACTCAGACACGTGCAGCACCAATCTGTCCTAATTAATTATAATAATTGTTTAAACATTGGAGCTCAAAAACCTGAGACCAATGCTGACCCCTTTTTTACATTTTTATATTATATTATACATTTATTAGATGTTTTATTTTATTATTATAAATTATATTTATAATTCGATAGAAATGTATTATATTGTCAGCAGTGGTCTCAGATTATTTGACCCCGCTATTTGAGCAAACACAAAATAATAATAATAATAATAAATCAAAGTAGCATTACATAAAAACAAATGAGACAACCAAAACAAACAGAAATAACAACTGACTCATCAAAACACATTCAGCATACTCATCCATCCAGTCTCATGCAGCACCTATCTGTCTTCTGTAGCTGTGAATATCTGTAGGGATGAATGCGATATAGTTGGAGATGTGATGTGTCATGATGTTTGGCAGAGGGAGGAAGCAGTGCAGCGTGTTCATAGAGAGGCTGAACGGAAGAGACAGGAGCGAGAGCTTCTGAAGATTCAAGAGGAGCAGGAGAGACTTCAAAGGAAGAAGGTTCTTCTCTTTTCTGTTTATGTAATATATGGAAAATGTATTCACATTGACACTATTAAAATTATTCTGCAATTTAATGTGCATTATAATGAGAAAAGTTTAGTAGTAAGTAATTATGAAGTGGTAATCTCTAAGGGCTACTTATATCACAGATTTATTTCTTAATTAAAACTTAATTCAGACTTTATAGAGTGTGCAACAGAGCTGCTGAATCTGTCTGCGTAAATGGTGTTTGCAACCCATTTGAGTTTTGCAATTTACATTTTCATGTCAAAGAGTATATTCACAATGTATTTAAATAAAAGCAAAGCATGACTTGATTAAAAATAATCAAAACTACATCAGAAAATACTTTTTTACTTTGTCTGATACACTGCAAAAATACATTTATTTTGAGGTAATGTTTTAATTAAAGCTTATGATGTATGTTTGCATATTTGATTTTGGCAGCGCATTGAGGAAATTATGAAAAGGACAAGAAAATCGGATGGGGAAAAGGTAAAATAAAATCTCTACAGGCCAATTAAATGATCAGATAACAAAGATTTACTAACTGTGGCAAATAATATTCCATGTCATGTGTTTGGATAGAAAGAAGAGATGCAGATGGAAGTCCCATCCCCCATATCTGTTTCCCAGTCCATCTCACTGTCTCCTTTGGAAACTGAAGGTATTGATATGACCTGTATCACTATAGTTAAACAGTGGGCATGTAGTGACATTTAACCCTCTCTTTCACTGTGTAAATTCACTCAAACACACACACTCATTATTATTAGTCTCTTTCTTGTTGCTGAGTGACACTTCTTCTTCTTCTCTTGGTTAATGTTGAATTGCAAACAACTTTTAGGTGCCTACCGCCACCTACTGTACAAGAGTGTGTTTCATCATGTCATTTTAACTGTGCTCATATTCCTCTCATTAACCCTGTGTCATTGAGAAATGTATAGAATGCTTTCTGGTGATCCTTATGCCCTCTCCCTCTCCTTCTGACCCTAATACCCCCATCAGGTTCCACTCACGCCCTACCTCCTGAACCCTATTTTGCAACACCATCTTTCTGCTGAGTGACTCAGCATGTGGAAATCTATTTAGTCTGTAGAAAAATTATATAGTGCCATCAAGTGCAGTGTTTCCCCTATGTTTATGGCTTTGAGAGAGGGGTGGGGGGGTCCGTTTTTTCAGTTTAATGTTTTTGGACATCTTTGTAATGATCAAATTAAATGTATTAATCAAAAAGCATGTCTAATTAATTAAAATCATGAAACTTAAACAATTTAACATCAATTTCCAATTGTTTACAAAAATTACATGTTTAGGGCCCAGTGAAATGTTTTATTTTTTCCAACCTTATGTTTTATTGTTACCAAATTCTGTTTTAACATGTTTAATTATTTGAAAGTATAAAAACAAGTTTCAATTATTCTTACAATAGCCTTATGATTATTTCCTCAGCAATTCTGTGTTGTGTATTTCGATTTATAAGGCATAAAACATTCATTTAATTTATCTTTTAATTAATGAAAATTAAACCAATCTTATTAATTTGTAAAATAAGGGGGATTTCATATTACAATTAAAACATTGAAGACATATTGTATGATTATTCCTTAAAAATAAGGTTTTAATAATTTTAGTAATAGCCTTTTACATACATTCTACTGAACAATAGTAATATATTTCTGCCGCAATATCTTCAAGTTTAAACCCTTTTATTTTGACGGGTTGCCCTGAAAACCTTTACATTTCTGAGTGTATATGATATGATGAGGATAGTTTTACTCAATGAAGTGACTCAGAGCAGTTTTGGATGTGTTGTTCATGTATTTATGTCCTCATTTAGTGAGGCGGCAGACATTAATATCAAGCGCCACGCGCACTTCAGTACGAGTCGTAAAGAAAACGCCTCCGGTTACTATTGTAACCTCAGTTGCCTGAGAAATGGGAACGAGACATGTCGTAAATGCCTTGGGGGCTTCCTTCCTTCCTAACTTACCTGAAATCTTATTGCACAATGCCAATGAAGTTGCAACTCTCACTGGCCAATGCCAGCCAATATGGCCAATAGGAGCGGGGCTCCCGCTGCATATAATGCGCTTTTGGCGGCAATAACTCAAAATCTTCCAACTGAACCAACAGCGCAACAGATCTGAGCAGCGAGCACGGCAGCTTACGCCATGTCTCGTTCCCGTCTCTCAGGAAACCTAGGTTATGACAGTAACCAGACACGTTCCCTCTCTAGAACGGTCTCTCGACATGGTTTAAACGCCTTGGGGACTGTATAGAACAATGCCGTGGAAGCAGCAAAGCAAAAAGGCTCAGCCTCGGAGGAGCTAACATGAACAATCCTTGCAAAATACTATAAATAATCCCCAAGAAGCATTATAGTCAAGACAAATGCATACATACAAGCATGTAATGTAACAGTGTAACCAAGCATGTGAACGGCAAGGCTGGGCACAATACTCATAACAATATACACACTTAGAGAATGGCCGTATCCGGGGCATCACAGTCTATGTGACGATGGCCCCGCCATTTATCCTTCTATACGACCTAGTCGAAACAACCCACACCATCAAACGGCTAGCGATTGCCGGTAGAATCATGAGTCGTACTCACCGACAGGACCTGTGAGGCTAATGACCACACGTCTAAATTGTAAAATCTGGCGAAATTATTCTGCGAAAACCATCCAGCCACCATAGAAATATCTTTGATCGAACTGCCCTTAGTCCACGCCCATGAGGAGGCAACCGCCCTTGTCAAATGGGCTCTGACACCAATAGGACATTGCATTCCCTGGCTCAAATATGCCAAGGCAATAGCCTTGACTACCCAATTTGATAGCCGTTGCTTGAAGACAGGCTGCCCTTTAGTGCTGCCACCGAAGCATACAAATAGCTGCTCGGATTGTCGAAACTGAGCCGTGCGATCGACGTAAACTCGTAAAGCCCGCACCAGGCATAACACCTGATTAGGGGTGGCATCCGATGAAGTTGCCAACTCTGGAGTGAAAGCAGAAAGCGCCACCACCTGCACTCTGAACGGTGTCGAGAGCGATTTAGGCACGTAGCCCAATCTTGGCTTGAGTGTGACGTTACAATCACCTAGTCCAAACTGCATGCAGTCCGCATTCACAGAGAGCGCTTGTAAATCCCCCACGCACTTGACCGAAGCAAGGGGACGAGCAGCAGTGCAGTTTTAAGCGAGAGCTCTATCAAGCTGACAGTCTGAAGTGGCTCGTAGGATAGGAGGGCTAGCACTCCCAGCACCAGAGCCAAATCCCAGGTTGGTACTGTAGGAGGACGAGAGGGTCTTTGTCTTCTCGCACCTCTCAAAAATCTGATAACCAGATCGTGTTTTCCCACTGAACGCCTGCCGATAGTGGCATGAAAGGCTGGTATAGCTGCAACATAAACCTTCAGCGTAGAGGGAATACTGCCACTGTCCATTCGTTGTTGCAAAAATTGCAGAATTTCAGACACAGGGCAGTTTTCCGGGTCTCGGCCATTCGATTCACACCATCTCTCAAACACTGCCCATTTACAGGCGTACAGACGTCTCGTAGATGGGGCTTGCGCCTCCGTAATCGTGTCCATCACTCGGCGAAACAATGGCCCCCGGTTTACTGGTTCCCGCACACCATCCACACGTGAAGTTTCCACCATTTGGGGTTGGGGTGTCAAACCGAGCAGTCCGCCTGAGACAGGAGATCCCGTCTCAGTGAGTGTCAGCCACAGATGTCGGTGGAGCACCACCATGTGGCCCATACTCAGGCCAAACGCCTGGGCCGTCTTCTTTGTGTCTTTAAGTGCAAAATCCATCACAGCCCTAAGCACCCGAACTCCTCGCAGTGCAGGCAGCTCGACCTGTTGAGTGCTGCCTCCACATGGGCGAGGCCCAGGCACAGGACGCAGAACTCGCGAGTGTCCAATGCCTTGATGGGTCCCGAACACAGTAACGTTAGACATGCTGGAACGCTGAGAGGGAAATCCTTCTTCTTGCATCTTCTCCACAGCTGTCTTCAGGAGGATATGTGAAAGAGGCAGATTCTGAGTTATTGCCGCCAAAACAGCGCATTATATAGTGGCGGGAGCCCTGCCCCTATTGGTCGTCTTGGCTTGCAGTTGCAACTTCACTGACGTTGTGCAATAAGATTTCAGGTAGGTTGGGAAGGAAGGGAGTGCCCAAGACTTTTACGCCATGCCATGTAAAGAGACGGCTCTCGAGAGGGAACCGCGGGTCTGCGCCAGAACATTAAATACTAGTGTGTGTGTGTGTGCGTACATGCGCGCGCGTGCGATACAGAGAGCGTGACCATGTAACGTAGAGACAGAAATGACATGCCGTCGTGTAAATAAGATAGATAACATAAGGCTATTTCGTTTGTTTAATAAAATAACAAGGTATAGACCTGTATATAGGAAAGGTAACTTTAAATGACTTCTGTTGTAATCTGATGCTATAGAGAAAATAAATTAACTTGACCTTCAAGGGGGGCGGGGGGTGCCCCTAATATAATGGCTGGGGAAACACTGAATTGGTGTAATTACGAACTGAAATTAGTTTGTCAACTCAAAATAGAATGTTGATAATCTGGTTAAATAGCTCTGAATTTTTTTCTCTCTTTTGGATTTAACTACATTAAACACAGAAATTATAAGTCCACCAAAGGCAACATCTCAGTCTCCAATCATATGCCTTGAGCCACTGGAGGTAAAGAGCTGCGGGGCAGATGATATCTCGGATGGGGTTCAGTCCATGGATGTCAGGTTAGCTCCAACAAAATCATGCCACGTTATTTTAGAAAAAATAGGTCAGCTAACCACATTGATTAAAATATTGCCAGTCCCTGTAATAAACCAAAATACTTGTCATTGCAGCCCAGTGTCCAGAGATGAGCTCATTCCAGAATATTCCCCCGTCAGCGAGATCTCACCAAACAGTATGACTTCTGTGGCTTTGGGTGATATCCACGTTCTGACGGAGCAGGTCTCGCATCCCAAAGTTTCTGCTGCTTCAGTTTTTGGTGACTGCAACAAGAACCTGATCCAGGATTGCAGTAGCGCTACTATTGACTCATCACATTTCCAGAGTCTTAGGCCCACCTCAGACAAGCTCAACATCTAATGCAAAGGTGATTGCTAAGTCGAAGGTTTTTTCATGAGGCGATTTTGGATTTATTTTTATCACTCCATGAAACATAAAATTATGCCAACAGACAAATTTTTTTGCCAGATTTTTGGGAATAGAATGTTTTATACAATCAGGCAATTTATATATGAATAAATTACTCTGTAAAAACTATTAGAATACTTCGGAGCCCCGCACATGACATGCAAGAAAAAACTTAGAAATCGTGCGCACGATTACGATTTCGTTCCCTCGATTTGCTAAATCGTGCACACGATTTACTAATTCGTTCCTCGATTTATAAATCATGTGCACGGTTTAGCAAATCGAGGGAATGAAATAGTAAATCGTGTGCACGGTTTAGCCTACTATTTTTATAAGAATACAGATAAGAACAAAACTGTCCAGTCTGGTGAGTGTAAGTTCTGCTGAAGTGGAGATTTCTTACTCAGTACATAAAAACAAACTCATTTTAAGAAAACAGCTTTTAAAACATATTGTAATTTAAATCTAGAGACACAAATAGATAAAGTGCATTATACAAATACAAAAAGTGCATTTTTGTTTTTTAATCTTAAATATTTTGGTGGGCTTAGAAGTAGATTATACTTGTCTAGGTGGGTCGTGGAATGGAAAAGTTTGGGCAGTAAAGTTTTTTGGGTGACAGTTCACCCAAAAAATGGAAGCTCTGTCATCATTTACTCCCCCACGTTATTTCAAACCTGTATGACTTTTTACAGTTTTTGTATTATTCTGTGGAACACAAAATGACATGTTCATGAGATCAGTAGCAAAGTCTGATTCTTGAATTAATCATTCAAACTAGTTTTGTGAGCCTGAGCAACTGATTCATTCATGACTCAAAAGAACAAGTCGTTCACGAATTGGCCATTTTCATTGTTCAAAGAAACTCAGGTTTGAACCAAAATGATAGCGAGAAAATGAGGACAGAATATTACTTTTAGGTGTAAACTATCCCTTTAGTTTGACCATCTCATATTTGTTGTCTTTTCTGTTTTAGACACTATTGAAGCATGGGGCTGGTGTGAACTGATTAACTGAAGTTGAGCTGAAAGATGAGACCAGCCCTTTGTGCCTCAGCAGCTTCCTGAATATCCTCTGAACAGAAGAACAAGGACCGAATGTCAAATCTTGTGTTAATAGCAAAGAAGGGACAACCTGACAGTTGTTTCCCCAACACATAAAATAAAGTTTTGCCTGATCCTCGTAGATATTATATTTCACACCATTTCAGCTTAGTATCACCAGACAAAGCAACTGTATTAGTGCAGTCCTAGTAGTCTTCTCATTCTTGTTATACACCTGTAGATTGAAGAGTGATACACCGTGACATTTGTAGCAGCTCCATTGTGTAATTTGTTTTATTTTGGGTTGCATAAATGACCAGTAAACTGAGTCTGCTAATTGTGCTGTATTGTATGGCTGGGGTTTGAAATCAGTATATTGTGTAAATCCATGACTTCTCTGCATTGTCTCTGCAATCCAAGCTTTGTAGTCTGAACGTGGATATGAATAGATGTAAAGTGTGATATTATTCCACCATAACACTGTTATACTGGCATTAATGTAATATTAGTCAACAGCAGTTAGACGTTATGGGGACGTATGCAGAAAAAAAGTGTACTTCTAATGTAATTTATTGTGTAAAAGTTTAAAAAGGGAATTAAAAGTGAACAATATCATTGTGTTGAATAGCATTGTGCTTTTAATTATTCATAGACTTTTTCTGTATTGTTTTGTTATATGACATCATTGCATACAGCTCTATGCAGATCAAGAAAACCAAGCAACCATAAGAGCAATACAAATCAAGGTAATTCAGCATCCCTACAAATGTACAGCAGTGACTCAAAAGATCTGTACTTTCGGAGTATGTTGCTTAAAATACTCTGTTTATCATCTTGTATACCCCGGGTGCTAGTGAGCTTTGCATGTGACCTCAGTTCTTTTGATGTTTGGTCCTGATATTATGATGCTGTAGTGTAAAATTTCAGATGCGCTGGATTGCTTCAGGACCGATAAGAAACACATTTCTTGAAAGATGGAAGGATCTATCTATCCATCACAGAACTTGGGATGTTGATTACATTTTTCATTATACAGAGAATGATGGGTTAATACTGAAATGCAGCACTTCAAAATGATATTTGAGAAAAGGTGCATGAATCAGCTGTGTGAAGTTGCCTAACCTTAAGATAATGACATTACAATAAAACACATGTATCACACCGTGATCTTTCCTTGTTTGCAATTTATATAGTTGTACTGGTTTAGAGTATGCAACATAATATATATGGGATACAGGGATACATTGTATGGATAGTTTATTAAAAGCTTAATTACCAAAAGTGGGACATGTTTTTACAGTGTATAATATGATTTAATATAATATAATGTAGACAAAACAATGGTTTGATATTTTTGTGAATTACCTTTTACATTTTCTCTGTTTCATGAATCGTTTTGTTTCATGATAGATAAATAGATGTGTTTATATTTATATATACACATTTAATTAAATTACATATAAAATATTTTTAAAAACTAATACACTTAAACACGTTAACATTTAAAACACGTGGCAAGTTAAAATGCGTTGTATTAATATTTATGTATTTGACATGTGGGTGACGATCTACAGAGGTGTCTGTAGAGGCCAGTGTCGCAGACTGAGCTGCTGCTGGTGAAAACGACTCAGTCACTGGTTCTCTTCCGGGTCACTCTTCAGGATGGACCGCTGGGGCAAGTTGGTCGTGTGATGAAATACCTATATCAACAATCCACCAATATTTGAGTCTCATAGCTGTTTAATCTGTGATGTAATTCATTGTGCGACAGTTCTTTCATTTCTTTCGTGAGAAACTGGTATTTTGGTGGACGCATCGTCTAGCTGTGTGTGGAAGCCGTTTCGCGGGGTATGTGAGGCTAAGCCTAACTAACGTCCTATAACATTATTTACTGTTATTTTATTCTATAAATGATTTTATATAAAATGTGCCTCTCTAGAAATGTGCTTTAATTATGCCATACTCTAGCATCATCGATCTCAGGTCATTTTGTGTTGCGCAGGTCTATTAAATAAATCATCTGAGAAATGTTGAGGAATATTAATTATTAATGTAACGTTAGTTAGTGAGTTATTGTTTCATTCGGTGTGCTTTTGAAAGCTGTTTTCATTATGTATGAGCATTAAGTACCTCGCTGCAGTATTGATAGCATTTGTGTTTTCTGTCTGGTGCTAATCATTTATATAGTTTAACGTTAACCCTTAAGACATTTTACGATGGTTTTACTACACTAACTCCTACTCCAGTTGATGTGGTATTTTTGTAAATGTATTTTATGTATTGAATTTTCCCGTTTTGACGAAACGATGCGAAGCTTAAAGAAAAAACAGCCACATGAATATTTTGAAATGGGAGGGGTGGGGTTCCTGTCTACGTTTACATGGACAATACTCCGATTTTAATACGATTAAGACAATAACGTTACTCGGGTTAAGAATTTACAATGTAACGTTAAACAGATATTTTGTATTACCTTAATCCGGCTATAGTCATAATTGAAGTAAACCCGAATTAAAACATGTGGAGTAACGTTATTCATATTTTAGTCGCGTTATCGAGGTGCAGTGCAGACATGTACACACCCTAATCACATTATTACCCTCGTGTAGGACTTTTCACTGCATTTTGCGACAGGAGACACACACGGCAGTCGTCAACCGTTTGACGGCAAACAAAATAGCTACAACACCGTCATCGTCTGTATGCACGTACAAGTAATTAAATGCATTTTAAGCTTTCACAAAATGTAAAAATGAAACCTAAAACTGTATATGGCATCGTCATGAACACGAATTGTGTGTTTATACGTGAAATTCTGGAGGGGCGTCGAATTGCGCCACGTGGTGGGTCATGTCAGGGATGTTCATTTTAACCATTAACCGATTGATAATAATTTTGACCGATTAATACAATCAGTTACACGGTTTAAAGCCACTTGATTATTTTTTTTTTGTAATTCATCAAAATATTTTAATAGGTTATCTGCGTGATTAAAATAAGCTAAGTGTATACAAATGTTTTTTAGAGCTAGAGAGAAACATAAGTTGCTTATAAGTAGCATTTTATTTTTTCATTCAGAAATAGGCCGACACGAATTACAAACATCATAATTAACACTGTAAACATAGCTAGGATATTTTAGTTCCCCTCACTCCACAACAAATCTAAGACAATTCAAGATTATTTGTAAAGCGCCTTTTATGATAGAATCGTTGCAAAGCAACTAAACAGGAAATCAACTTTCCAAAATAGATCCATATTTTTTCATATTGTAAGACAACAAAGGCTATTTAGAAAAGAACAATAATTAAACATGTAAGAAGCTATATAAATGACAAATCAAATTAATTTAGGCTAAAATTGAACTGAAACCAATGGTTGGTCTCTCGTTCAACACAAAATCAAATGTTTCTGTATTTGCGATTTGAATGCCAAAATAGTAGGCTATTTACTGTTTATGTAGGCTCACTCACGTTCCAATATACACATAAAAGAAATATTAGCGCTTTTGTAAAATAAGCCTAAAGAAATAGGATGCCCCATTCTGCTGTCTGGTTTGTTTTCGCGCTGCACAAAAATTAACCGAAACTCTGCATACTAGGCTACAGTTTTTGTTTTTTTTTCTTAAGTGAAAATATATTTCTCGTATAGACCTATTTTTTCATTATATATATTAGGGATGCTCCGATCGATCGGCCGGAGATCGGTATCGGCCGATAATCATATTTTAAGACTCGATTGGCCGATCTCACATACCGATCGCAATTTGATGACGTCACGTATATGATGCGTGGGGACATATTTGCCGCAGTCAAGTCATCGCTGGTGTGGAAATGCTATCATGTTTCGTGAAACAATGAAAAAATATTTTTGTCTTGTATGACTCCATTGATTTACTACACTAGTTTTTCTAATCTTTTTAATATCAATAAAAATAATAATTCATTACATTTATATGCTGCTTTTCTGGGTACTCCAAGCGCTTTACATAGAAAGGGGGGATCTCCTCGACCACCACCAATGTGCAGCATCCAGCTGAATGATACGACGGCACGGCAGCCATATTGCGCCAGAACGCCCACCACACACCAGATTACTGGTGGAGAGGAGAGGAGAGTGATAAAGCCAATCAGTATATAGGGATGATTAGGAGGCCATGATGGTCAGAGGCCAATGTGAAAATTTGGCCAGGATGCAGGGGTAGCACCCTACTCTTTTTCGAAGGACATTCCACCTTGTGGATAAACTAATTACTGCAAGATAATTTAATGCGCATGTGCGACCCGCGCGGTTAAAAAAATCTGGGGTGTGCGCTTGCAGTACGCGTGTACTATTCTGATGACGAAATTCATGTCATGCACACTGTACACTGTCCCTCGCGTATGCGTACAAAGTGAAGTATACTTTGGCCTTTAGCTTCAGTGGGCAACCAGTCTTGGGCTGCAAGGTGATATGGCTGCAGGTTTTTTTGTATTCTATCGGTTTCTTTTTATTTATTATACAATTAACAAATACAAAAAAGGCCTCTAACATTAGCTTACTCTATTCTATCTGTTTTCTTTTTATTTATTATATATATATAAAAATATATATATATATATATATATATATATTAAATTTAATAAAACAAAAATCTTAAAAGCAATCATGAGTGACCAGATAAATAATAGAAAATCATGCAGATTCACTTGTCAAAATGTGTGGAAACGTCAAAATACATTGCAGATATGTTTGTTTAAACGTATGACCACATTTAGTGCCTATTTCAGGTTTATAATTTATATAAACTTGAGTTTTATATTTAACACGCAAAAGAGGGATTTTAAAACGGGAGTATATATATATAATATGCCATTTTGTGCTGTTGTATTTTAATGAAAAACTATGTTAAAACGTTGGTAAATTTGCAGAATGGAGACCTCGGTTGCATAAATTTGGTCTCATGGCTAACAGTTTCTTGTTTTTCAAGGAAACAATGTCACGTCCGCGTTCGAGATCTCCCTTGTATTCAAGGTATTTAAGCTAAAGTCGGTGTTACAAAAACTGAATTTTGTTGTTGCATTGCTGGATATTAACAGCTTCTTGAACCTCTCCAATATTAACAGAATCCCAACTCTTCATGGGAGGAGAGCAGAAGAATTATATGTTAACCAGATACATTCATCGGCACAGTCTGATGCATGGAGAAACCCTGTTAACAAAGTAGAAAGTAGCACACAGTGGAACAAAGATTCCTATCAAGGAGAGAAACATGTTGACCACTGGGCCAATTTTATTGATGCGATAGGGCATGCCCAAAAAAGAGGGGATTCACCTATGACCAGATACCACATGCAGGATGATGAAGAAATGCCACCCCATTCTCCAAGTAGGCTGCCTCGGGAAAGGTTGCCTTCCAGTGATCGTACACATTTTGGTGTTGAAGAGCGCTACAAGATGCCATCACCAGGCTGGAAAAAGAATGAAGGCGTTGATCAGGAGCTCAGTTCACAACATAACCACAGAGAATTGAGGGACAGGCCTTATCCAAGACATCCTGAAGGAAGAAGACAGGACAGGATGGATTATGGACATCATAATGAAGAATATGGTGGTCAATATCAAGAAAGGGGCTCCTTTTCAGAGAGGTACAAGAATGCATTTCTTTCCCCCGCTTTATACGTCTAACGTGGATGGAAAGGAACGAAGAAAAGAAGAAAGGATTCAGTCACTCTCTTTGATGGATACAAGTTTTTCTAATTAAATCTGTTACATTTAATCTCTTTAATTTTTCATTTTAGTCAGTAATGTATTTAATAAACTAAATCTTTATTGTTACCCATTCTGTAGTTTTTTTTTTTTTAGTTTGTTAATTGTCAGTATCATCAATTGGAATATATAGATCCAGTTAATTGTACTGTTCGTTAAAACCTTAATAGTAACTATGTATTGTAATTTCATTCTAATCTTGGACAAATGTTACTTGCTTTCTTAATACAGGTCATCAAAGTCAAATTATAGGGAGCATCACCCTCCTTCTGAAGGACTTACAGATTTTGGTCTGCAGGATGAGTTTGTTGAGCATCACAGGGACTTCAGCCCACGTCACGCACCTGTCATTGTGGAACACGATCATGGAATTGCAAAACAAGATTCAAGGAATCGCGATCCCCCCAAAATGAGTGGAAATCTGAGGAGCAGAGACCCACCTAGGACAAGTGAAACTCAGAGGAATCGTGATCGAGATCAAGCCTATCATGCGCGTACCTTACAAGATAAACATGGCGGACGACCAAATAGTAACCCCCAAGAGGAATCAAGAAAGAACTACTCTTTATGGAAGAGAAACTCAAGGAAGAGAGCGCTCAAGACACATGGATCAACCTAGATTGGAGTCACATTCAAGAGACTCAGAAGCACGGAGGGAAATGGATTTGAGGGATGTTGATTTGAGGAACAGAGAAAGAGAACCTGTCCCTGATTGGGAGGAAGAAAGATCGCAAAGGAATCGTGGAATGATGATGGGGCAAGGAGTGGTTCGACAAAGAGCTCAGTATCACAGGAAGTCAAACACTAATGTTGGTCCTGCACCTAGAATGGATTTCAGTGAACAGGAGACCCTCAAGATCAAGGTGGACATGAGTGGCCCCGTTAGGCAAAGCAGGTATAGTATCATTGTCGTACCACTTTTGGTTAGGGTCAAAAGTTCATGCCTCTTTTCTGTGTCCACTGTCGCCACACCATGAAGACATGATGAACAACAATGTCAGGAAGATTCAATGGGAGTGTGGAGTTGCATCCCAAAAAACCATTAATGGACTGTTTTGTGTCTTCTCATCATGTTCGTGGGTATTGAAGATCATACCAAGACATGATCACTGCAAGAATAATCTTCATTCAAGGTTACCAGGATATCCCAGAAGGCACTATGAAGAGCTTTAAAAGGGCCAAGATTCTTTAGGAAGTTTGGATGTATCCCCTGAAGTTCAGTCATATCTCTTGTGATTAAACCATCTTATTCAAACCAGGGAGTAATGGAATTAAGGATTGATCTAACATTTCTGGAGTATTCATCTTGTACTGTTGTGTTGGCACACAAATGCACATGTCTCGTTCAAGCAGATGGTTGAATGTGAAAGGTACCAATCATTCAGTAACCTGGAACATGGACTACTTCAAGGCCCTGACGTGACTGATGCATCCACAAATGGGACCAACAGGAGAAGGACGCTACTGGTGATCATTCACGAGAAAAGGGTTACTGAAGGTTTGTGGAGAAATTCCAAACTCTGTACAAATCCCAGATTGCATAAAAAGATGCAAGATGCAAAATCCAACAAGACTACTTGAATGTTTGTCCTATGGAGAAGATGTGATTTGGATTGCCTTTCAGCTTTACTCTTCATTTAAATAGAAGTCACAGGACCAAATAACCAAGTTGGGAGTAAATCCTGTTAAAAACACATCTTTCTGCTGCTAATTCGTTTATAGTAATGGTTCATCAGCTGTCTGAAATACTAGACTGGAATTACATGGATCTCAGCTTCATTTGGTTAAGGACCATTGGTCAAGGATGATGTTCTCCACCAGTTAACCCAGGCGAAAGAAAATCAGTCCCTCTTTTTTCCATCATTTTCTATTCAAGATGATGTCTCCACCAAAATACCAGTACACCTCAGGGTTTGAGCTCTTTTACTTTTAAAGCTGTATTGACTGCAGGTAAGTCAGCAACCATACAATCAAATTGAAATGGAGTAGGTATGCGCAAGTTTCCAGATGTCCGATGCATTCAGACTGTCACCCGCTTCAATTGTTTTCCTTGTGGGGGAAGAAGTATGGCCTTGTTTAAGAGGAAGAAGATGAGGCTGAAAGGATTTAATAATGTTAATCTGGCGCTGAAGCGAAAACCATCAAACAACTTTCTTTCTTCAAGAAACGTCTCGGATGTGTTTGACTTTCACCAAGCTGATTATTTGCTTGTACTATCCAGAATCTGTTGATGTTTTTAACATGGGAAGAAACTGCAAATGCAGAAAAATCTGAGGCAGATGCCCATAGACACAGATTTTGTGATCACTAACCTGCAATTGACGATGATTATCTCATTCAGCAATCACCCATTCTGCGTTGAGTGAGTACTGGAACATGTGGATGGAGCAAAGATGCTTGGGTTGAAGAAGACACACCATGTTACCATTGTGTAGAACCAGCAGCTATCAATTCACAATGAAAGAAACCAAAGAAGCATAATTTAAATATTACATTTAAATTAACATTGCAAGAGGAACGTTTTGAAGCCTTTTTGTATTTACTCATTTGGAAGACACATCTATTCAGTGACTTCAAGATCTACAATTTGTGTTTCCTGCCAAACAAACCCATGGCCTTGGCGTTGCTAGCACCATACATTACCAGATGATCTACTGGACCTCCTTCTGCATTTTGTTTCCATAATTGGTCTTTGCATCAAGTCATCCCATTGTATCGGTTAGTGATGAGAACTCAGTAGACATGGCTATTTACAAAATTCTTCAAGAATTTTTGACATCTGACAGCATCTGTTATGTTGAGGTATTTTTAACGAGGATTTGTCAACGAAGAAAATAGAAAACCCAAAGTGGCAACTGCAAATTCGACAATAATGCCTGTTTAGAGAGAACCTTGTTTGAAGCAACTGCCAATAGACATTTGATTTCATCCCTAAAACAGTCAAGCTGCAAGATTTGCTTAGAAATGATTTGCCATATGCCAAGGAAAAGTCTGAGATCAGTGAGGAAATTGGAGGGTATGTCGTTTTATTCAAGAAGAAGAGGAATCTGTGAAGATACCAACCTAACCGGAGATCTGCAAAACTCTTCCAACAGTTACCTAAAGTTGATGCCATCGCTCCCATAATTGAGCTTATTTGAAGTTCTATGCATCTAATACTCGTCTAAGATTACTCAAGCTCACCAATCAAGATCTTTCACTGCAAGAAAAACACATTGAGATGTTTTGACTGATTCTATTGGTCGCCATGACTTGGCACTCTGGAACAGATGAGTTTATTGCAGGATCCTCTGAATGGAAACACGCAATGACAGTGAGAGAAGAGGCATGAACTTGCCATATTTATTATGACCTGACATTTTTATTATGCTTCATTAAATTATATTTTTGTGATATTTAAACGGTTGAGCCAACCCAAATTTTAGGTTTGTCCCAAATCATGCACTTAAGCATTATTCCATGACCTTTTGTAGTAAAAATAGTGTGCGAGTTGTGTGTTCACACTGAAAATTCCAAAAAGAAAAAGAGTACTTTAAATACTCCAATGATGCACTTAAAAAAAATGAATTGTGGAATGTTGGACATTTCATGCACTCACTGTCTCCGCTTTAATTACTTAGCAAAAAGGGTTGGGCTATCGGTCACTGATTATTAATGAAATAACTTTAGAAAATTAATACACTACATTGTTGAGAATAGATTTTGTTTTTCAGCTCACCGCTCAAATTGAAATGAAGCTTCAGTGAATGAATAGCGTGTACCTACTTTTTATTTACTTATTCACAGTGAATAGTTTCAGTTGTTTTCCAAAAAAGTAGACCACTTTTAATTTTATTTGAAGAGATGTCTCGGATTAATAGAAGCTGTGCTGTTAAATTTCTAGATAAAATGGATATATGACCAGTAAAAGGCCAGTTGTTTTGCATTAAAATAAACATTGCGCTGTTTATGGTTAATCTTAAACTTTACTACTGAACATTTGTACCTGAACTTTGTACTTTGTTATTCCAATTTGTATTAATTCATAAGTGTTGTAATCTGGTTAATGTGTTGAAAGGAGCATAATGTTAGAAAGAGCTTATCTTGTGTAGCAAAGAGTTGATTTTGGTTAACTGTTTGCTTATTTGTTTTGCAGAAAATTACTTTAGGGGCCAAGGCATTACACTTAATGAACGTTTTGAAAATGAACAGTATTATTCACTCCAAGATGAGTTTAAGGATGAAGAAGAAGAGGCGGAGGAGATGGGAAATGTGAGACCAGTCATGAATAGGTACACTTGGCAGTTACTTATTTGTTATTCATTAGTGAGGCTTACAAAAGTAAGCATCAATATTATTTTTATTTAGGGTTAATGTTTTCATTTATGATTAAAGATTAGAAATTTTCTCCACACCATTTGCGATACAAGCATGGAAATTCTGGTCTTTTATTATAGGCAACACAGAATGCCTTCATCAGAAACTCAGATCTTCTGCAAGATAGGGCCGGATCCAGTAAGTTGATCTTTTTTTAAGGTCCATCAATATTAGAGGTCTGCTACCCGACCCGAACCCGCGGGTCCCGAAATACTGTTGGGTTTCGGGTCGGGTTTCGGGTTAATGTTTAATGGATAGGCTCGGGTCGGGTTCGGGTTTGTAGCCAAAACTATATGCAGAGGCTTCGCTGCTTTCATAGACGCACGCACACACATTGCACACAGATATCAGAGATCGCGCAGAGCACAAACATCACGGACACTTTTATTAGTAAAATAGCTTCGACAGGCTACTGACTCGCAAGTCACAACATTATATTTATCTGCAATGAGGCGGCAAAATCGCTGTTTTTGAAGTAACTAGGTCGGGTTCGGGCTCTAAATTTAACCGTGCCGCTCGGGTCGGGTTGGGTCAGACAATCTCGGGTACGGGCCGGGTTCGGGCTTCAGTTTTGAGCCCGTGCAGACCTCTAATCAATATCAAGTAGAATATTTAATCTATGTTGGTTCAAATTTGAAATGTTTTGCTAGCTTCAGAGACGACAGCTTGTCCCCGACCCTGATGACCTCAGGTATGACCTGGAGCGACGAAGACAACAGAGAATGGAGGGTGTGAAGATCACCATTGCTGGGGGAAACTTTCCTCCAGCATCTCCTGAGGGGTATAGACTGACATTTTTTCCTGTTAGCTGTCTTCAAAGCAACTTTTAATATTATTGCTATGCATTTAGGTGCTATGCCATTATGGCCTGGTTTCACATACAGGGCTTAGACTATGCCAGGATTAGGCCATAGTTCAATTATCTATTGTCTGTTGCTATTGTCTTTCCAAAGTCAAGAGAGTGAGCCTCCATATGTGAGTGACGATCCTGAAGAAGCGGATGATAACTTTAGATGGTCGGAACAAGACCATGAGCGTCAAAGGCTGTGGGTGAGTGGTTGTTGATGTGAAACATGTCTATTTTTAAGAGTATAGTTGTTCATATCATGACTCATTTTGGTCCTTCAGGATGGTCCCCATCAAAGAATGCCAGTACCTAACAGACAGAACTTCAATCCGCGGGGAATTTCAATCGGAATACCAGACAACGGGGACGGAGGACTTGAAATAGTGGTGTGGAAAATGTTTAATTATATTATGATTGTTTGTTTAGATATGTCTTTATATATATCTTTTTTGACTAATTAGTATGTATTTATACATTATTTCTCTGAATTTCAAACAAGTATTTGGTGTAGTGTACATTGCTTCTTTATTTTTTTCTTATCTCTGTTTTGTTTTGTTTGTTACCTGCAGGCGGCAGTGCGTGAAAAGAAAGTTAACAATTCAAATCTGAGGTCACTTGTGCGCAACTGTTTTTGTTGTTTCTGTTTTGATATTAGAACCACTAATACCTTGATTCAAGGTCCACTGCTTCTCCACATTTGGTTGATCTTTTCATCCATTTTGTATTCACCCATTACCCTTTGTTTGATTCAAGGAAACAGCTTGTAAAGATTATTTGTTTTGAAGATGGAAACAAATAAAATAGGACACCTCATTGGGCAAGTTAAAGTGATAGTTTAAGTATCACCTTGCCCTGCTCTCCTGAAATAATGCTATTCTTCATTATCAGTGGAGTAACTACAGTTTAGTTTGTGTTTTGATCGTCCACAATATTTACAAGGCACAAATTACAATTTATACAATGTGTGAAATTCTGTTGCCATTTCATAGCAGTACGCAACACATGGATAGTTTTGCTTTTATACTAAAATACAGACTGTCGTACCTACATATGACAAAATAATTTCAAATTTGATGTATCCTGCTGTGTAAACTCAAAGTAGAAATTGTGCAAATAAAATCTATTTGTGACAAAATGTTCTCAAATGAAGCTTCAGTTGTTTTCAGTCCACTTTATTTCCATTTATTTTACAAAAGAATGCAAAAGCTGTACATGTAAAACATCTTTTCAGTACAATATTTGGTTCATACATAACTACGCAGAAATTATATTGTTTGTTCCAACAGGAGTCAAAATGTAATATTGTAGAACTGCACTTTTAATTCTGCCCTCAACACTGGATAAATAATAATATACTAGTACAATCACAGTAGTAATCTCACAGAAAAGGCACTGACATTTTTAGACCCCTTGAAATGTCTGTTATAGTTCAGACAGGCGTTTCAATGTGATTTTCCACAGATGAGATTAATCACAGGGCAACGGTTTGAAAGACACCTCAGCATTCTCCTCCAAAATAATGTCATATCGACACATTAGTGGCCTGTTGGGGATAGGAGCAGATACCACAGTTAAAAGCCTGTTTTTGTTGAACATGCATTACAAATTTGTAATAGTTCACTGTATTTTACAGAATGTATGATCATATAAATGCAGCCTTGTTGAATGTAAAAGACGTCTTTCGAAAACATTTGATCCTAAACTTTTGAACAGTAGTGTATTCATTGGAAAGTTTTGGGCAGAAACTCTTCACCTGTTTGGATTTTCCAGTGGGGTTATCCGAATACGAAGCAGCCTTATCTTGTATCGAGGTCCAATCACATTCCAGTGACAATCCGTAAAGAGATTTTCTGAATTGGATCTAGATCCTCATCAAACTGCGCCAATAGTCGAGTGGATGTATACTGCTCAAACCTGAACAGCTTACTAACAAAAACATACAAAACAACCATTACATGATGACAAGTCAAATATAAATGGATCTATATAAACTCATTGTTGTAGTTTACTTACGTAGCTATCTGGGACTCTATTACATCTTTCCCATCATACAGTCGGAGTATGACCACCCCCCAGCGCAGAAACTGGTTCCAGGTAACTAAGTCCACTCTGTAACTTGTCTCTGTTAAAATGAGAAATCAGAATATTGCACAAACCCCTTTTGAGAAAACTTTTGCAATGAGTCGTTATAGAGCTGCTAACTCACTGCTGTAGGGGAGCTCTGCCGTAGTTGAGAAATACGCTCTTGTTTGCCCCAACCTCAAGAGTGTATCCTTCCACTGGCTCATGTCATAACCTGAAGATGAAGATCACAGAAGTTAATCTTACATTAAACAGCTAGTGCCAGTCCAAAACTCTTGATAGTCTAACAGCCCTGTGACTTTGTTAGTATTATTCCATTTGCTTTGGTTGTAAGTGCTGGGTCTAAAAAAACTCAAGCAATTTCCTAATCAAAAATGTTTCTACACCAAAGTTTTGCATTGTAGTTTGTTAGGAAATATTTTCATCAGCTGAACAAAAGCAGGCTGGCAGTACCTGGCAATATTGTGTGTAAAATGTAAGTTTTATTGTATATTCATTTCTTTATAGAACTGTTGTTTATATCACTGGCAGTGTTTACTCCGTATTCATATTTGCATTTATTGTGGTTAATTACTAGATGTATTGCTTTTACCCAGAACAGGACAGGAAGCAGGCTTGAAGGTCTCGCACTGCAAACACTGACCACTGAGGAAGTCACTGTATGAAGAACACGGATATGCCGTAAGTTTACAGGTGTGATTCAGAGCACACAGGTACAGGAAAACAGACCTCTGATGATCGCACACAAAATACGATTTCCCTGTGGAGAAGAGAAGGAAAGAGATTACATTTTAGCCCTGTTAACACAGCCTTGTTATTAACTCGACCCCAATTGTGAGGATTGCATAGTTTAATTTTGACAGAATCTTAATTACACAGCCAGCTTTTTGTCATTTTGGGGTTTATCTGGAGAGCATTCTGTATGAGATATATCATTAGATCAGATCTCAACCCTGACCTTTCCTAACATGTCTTAACTTACTGACCTGAGAAGATGGTCTTGGGACATCCAGGCTGATCTAATCCTCCATTGGCATAGAAATCAATATGGCCATGGGTTCCTCTAAGGCCAAAAGCTGCCACAGGAAACAGTGTTTGAGCATGGGATTTTCAGGCTATGTTTGGCACACTATGTAATACTATTTTAGTAGAACATACTGTGCACAGTATGCATGGAATACTTGGATGACCTTCCACACTCGCAAAAATATGAAATATACTACAAATATTCATCTTTTTTATTATGTGATTTCAGTAGCATGTCCTTAAATGTATCATACTTACAATTCATATCTGTGTGCAGCACATCTACAAACTGGGCATCAGTTGGATCAAGGCGTTCCTCAGGGGGGACATTGGCAAACATTGGCCCTGCTGGGTCCAGACCTAGAGTCGACCAGGTTAAACATTTAGTATACCAAATTTATTGGACAAGTTTCTCCAACTGAAGACGTTACAACTGGTTTTGTTTCATTGGCTTTTCTGAATTTCACCTGTGATTCTGCCTACCCGTCCTCCCAACATTGCACCAATGAATCCGGCCACGTGTGCACCCAAGCTGACCCCAATCAGATGGATGGATTCAAGAGATGCTCCCTCTTTCTGAAAATAACACCATATTGATTAAATTGGTAGACATTACTGACTAAAGCTATTTCAGAGCTGAAACGCTAATGAAAGGCTACTGACCCTACCTCCATACTCTCTATGAAGCCGGTAATGTTCACAGCCATACCCCGTGTGTTGGCCACAGCCGTGAAGTAATTGAGATTGGCCGCCCCTCTGTTCCAATCCACTACCAGGATGTTCATGTCCTTCTGTGCTGCTAACAAGTGCACAATGTGGTTGATCCAGATAGGCGGTGCCCCCGTGGGTCGGTACCCATGTATGACAAAGGTAGTGGGTCTGGTTACATTAAATAGGGGTTCCTGAGTGAAGTTGTGGTGCGGGAGCTCCTGACCGCAATCGAGGTTTGCACGGGTGTAGAGCAGCAGACGCACGTACAGATAGGTCCCCATGAAAGACTCGTGGAAATACAGATCGGTGAAGTTGTCACAATCACTGTCTTCACCTAACGACAGAAAACACTGGTTTACTGGCCTGTGTGTGTGTGTGTGTGTGTGTGTGTGTGTGTGTGTGTGTGTGTGTGAAAGTGATGAAGTTGTAAACTATTGAACTGAATAATTGTTATGGCTTGTTATACCGTTGTTTCTAGCTAGTTAGATTGTTTTGTTTCAGATAAAAATGTACACTTAAATGAACACTTAAAATTAGAAATGTTGCTGTGGCAAGTTTATGTACTAAAGTGTCATTAAATAAAGCTATATAGGAATATTTTATGGAACTAATGAAATTACAAATGCACATTAAACTGCAATGAAAATCTAAAACTAAAAAAAAATATTATATAAATAATGCTAAAATAACACTGCAGCATGGACAGATCTATACATTTATTTAAAAAAAATTGTGATAACATATTAAGCAAAACGTGCACACAAAGAAGCTGATGTTTCACGGTATACAATATTGAGTTCATTTTATTCAAAATAAAGACAAATAAAATAGTTTGGACACTTTAAGACAACACTGAAACAACATTAGATGGGTATTCAGTGCATGATTAGAAATTTTAAATTATTTTTTTAAACATTGAAATGTAATTTTTTTATATATATAATATTTTCACAAAATTGGCAGACTGATCCACAAGTAAGGCTGAATTTTAGCGACCCAGTTCCCGTTCATCTTGCTGTGCGTCATCTCCACTACGTGTGTAGTACAACAAGTAATACTTCCATTTCTCTGCCATCAACTAGCACAATATCTTTTTGATCATCCTGCAGATCCTTACACTATATAATATCCACCTCATATTTAAGCCATGCAACCTCTCAGGTTTTCCATGTAGATTTACATAGAGGCCACCTGTGCTCCGTAATTAGCCTTCACGTAAGTCACAATTGGATCATGCTTCTATAAAAAAGCAGATCATCCCACCTCTCCTTCCACATGTATCCCTGCCCCCTCCTCTTAGCGGTAAAAGATCTGAGATGATTACAGGTGTCAGTCACATGAGCTGCATGGGGGTTTGTTGTATTTAACCCTCTTTCACGCTGTTTCTGTTATGTCTTCCATCTGCAAGCATTACTCATGACTCACATCACTGAAATGTTGGTAAATACAGGCTACAAATTAATCCTCAAGTATGTGGGGCCTTTACTGTAGCAGAGATAAAAAATTGAATAATTCAAAGTTAACCTCATATTTTCCTCAAATTATTCTTCTGATCTAATCAAAATCCAGTTATAATTTATGTCTACTTCACAACAAAATTAACATGCACTTTTTGGAAACATACGAGGTATCCATTCTATTAATATTTGGGTTCCATCTACAGTTCAATTCTATGCATTTATTCATGTTTTGAGTCTTGGAGACTTTGAGACCTCCAACATAAATACTGTAAAAATAAATAATCTTGGGAGACACTTAAAGTGTCTTAAAATAGTTGCAAGTTTGGATAAGACACCAACCTAAATGTTATTTGAGATATTCAATATGGTCATTAAGTCTTTCAGACCCAAAACACAACATGAAAGTTAATGTTGTTGAGGAGGCTCATCACATAATTGAATATAATAAATACAAAATGTTGAATAAAAGTTAAAAATGTCTATATAGTCATAACTAAATATTTCAAAATGAGAAGGATTCGGCCAAGTCCCCAGATAATAAGAGTCAAATGAGATCAAATGGTTAACCAAATGAAATCAGCAGTGTAATCTACTGGATAGAGTCTAACCTCTTACCTTTACAAAGCATCAAGATGCTGAGCAAAATCAGGAAACGCCACTGTGACATCTTTCACCACAAGATGCGTCAGAGGTAGACACAAGGAATATCAAAAACTAAGAAACAATATTGGAGTATCTGTAAGGAAGGAGCTCATGGAGGAGGGGTTGTGGGCGGAGTGAAGGAGATTGAAGGAGATCACACATGCTCACCCTGTGGTTAGTGCACAGCAGGCCAGCTTAGGGCTTCCAGAAGAGTACAGATCATGAAGAGAAGCATTTGATGACTAAACGAATTTACAGGGACAGTTCATACAAAATTACAAATCTGAATGATAAAAAAACATTCGTTCTTTGTTAGAATATAGAAGTTTTTTTTGTCCATACATTGAAAGTCAATGGGGTCCAAAGTTATTTGAACCTTAATATTCTTCAAATTTCTCATGTTGTGTTCAGCAGAAGAAAGTCATATAGATTTTTGAAAGAGCAAATAAATGTGAACAAATGGCAAAACTTAAATTTTTGAGAGTTCAATTCCAAAATTTTTTGGACGCTTCTAGTTGCTGCTTCTTCCAATGTCAAGTGTATTCTGCCCTCTGGTTGTTTTGTTCTGCATTAAAGGGCACAATGTCACAATGAACTCTAGTAAAAGGGCCACATCAGCACAGATATTCATAGTACTTACCCTGTCAGCAAATACACACATGTCATTTTCATATTGAGCCCATATAGAGCATTACTATTGTAATAGTCTCCAGAGAGAAGCAGTGACACAGATACATTTACATTGCTTCCCTGCTGAATGCCTTAAAACCTTGTTCCCTCTAAAATGACGTTATGCGTGACATTAGCACTACTCTATATCTTGTAGCCTCACTAGCTTACTTTACTGCATCTTTGCATTCCCTGCAGGTCCTGTTTATGTGAGTGTAGCAACAGAAATGACTGCAGTACAGAGATGCATTTCTTTTAAATTCTTCACCAGTATGTACAGTATATACATCAGCATAGATACTGGAGACAGCAGAAATGAGAACATTGTGACAGTGTGTCTTTGGGGTTCAGGGTCAGAACAGAAGCTGTTTTTGTCTGTGTGAGTTTGAAACAGATTAGATGGCAGATTACAGTAACTACTAAACTGTCCATCCATTCCTGCATCTGATTTAGTCAATCCTATTATGGGACTCACCGATCAGGGCTCATTGTGCTCATTTTTTCTGCATCAGGCAGACAGATTAACTGTCTTTTCTTATGACAGCATCAAGGGTTAAACAGTCATTCTGTCATATTATTATGTTCTCTGTGTATATGTGTACATAGGCTATAGGCATACACAAGATTTAAATCAATTTTATTTTATGCTTAAAAGATTAGTTAAATGCATAAAAAATAATTCAAGCAGATCAGAGTAGAATATAGCTTAACCATATTATTTGATAATTTAATTACATACAAGAGAACATTTTGAACAATTAATTTGTAAATATGTAAGAAATTATGCAAAGTGCAAAATATGCATAACCAAAATATGTTTGCCTATATTTAAAGCAAAGAGAAACAATGTACTGTACAGTGATATTTGAACATTAATAGATCATTCTTATATAAGATCACCTTTTCATGAAATGAGAGATTAAGTCAATAGGAAGAGGAAAGACAATAGTTGAGTTCCTTTCCGAGGCAATCTCAGTCAGTGTCTGCATATAGCGCAGCTGAAGCGCAGACGGAGACTCTGACATCACGTTTGCTGCCTCCTTCAGAGCATGAGAGGCTTTCATTTCTCCCTCTGCTGCGATCACCTGTTCATGATAGATTAGAATGCACTTAAATATGTTCATTTTACAAAGGCAACACTTCAGTGGTCAAGCACTTTACCATGAATTCATGCTTCATATAAACACAATCCCAATTCACAGTCTGGCTTCTGGCACACACCTTTAATTGCTCGGAAATTTCCATTGAGCAAATCCAGTTTGTTTTTCCGCTGTACTGTGCTATAGTGTGAGGACATAAAGACTCAGGTTTCCAGTCAACAATATGACTCACATTATTCTAGTGTTTATGGAGAGAGATCCTGCTGTATTTTAAGGGGAGGTCAGGTTAGCATCTCTAAACTATTGTGTATGGATGGATGGTTAAATTAATAATAAAAAAACAGATCAATGGTGGATGAATAAACAATGTATGACACTTTTCTTTAATGTAGATTGATTTATCAATTTATTTAAAACACTGAAAGAAAATATAATTAAGTTTATATGTTTACATAACTCAAGAGATAATGAAATGAGAGATGATGATAACAAAAAAGAGATTAGTATATTAGTGCTGTGAAGAAGCTGTATAATATATTTACATATATTTCCCAAAAATTAAAAATACAAATAATTTACAGTATATTTATGTGTGTGTGTATATATACTGAACAAAATTATAAACGCAACACTTTTGTTTTTGCCCCCATTTGTCATGAGCTGAACTCAAAGATCTAAGACTTTTTCTATGTACACAAAAGGCCTATTTCTCTCAAATATTGTTCACAAATCTGTCTAAATATGTGTTAGTGAACACTTCTCCTTTGCCGAGATAATCCATCCACCTCATAGGTGTGGCATATCAAGATAGTGATTAGACAGCATAATTATTGCACAGGTGTGCCTTTGGTTGGCCACAATAAAAGCCACTCTTTGAAGAAATGACACTTTAAGTTTAAGAACATCAAGAGCGTTGGCGTTTTCACAATATTTACGCTTGCAGAAATATAGGCTACATTTGTACATTTGCAGAACAAGCGGAAAAGATCGTCAATGAATTCGTTATGTTCAGATGTTTCTTCTCCGTGTCAGAGGTTATATACATATAGGCTATAATACATCATTAATATACTTTGAAATATAATTTAATTCAGTGATGCAAATCTGAAATTTCATCAGCTGTTACTCCAGTTTTCAGAGTCATATGATCCTTCTGAAATCTGGGATTTTTGATGAATAGAAAGCTAAAAAGAGCAGCATTGTTAATAAATTAACATATTGGAATGATTTCTAAAGGATTATGTAACACTGAAGACTGACGTAAAGGCTGATTTGCATCACTGAAATAAATTACATTAAAAAAAACATTAAAAAACTTTTGAACGACTGTGTGTGTGTGTGTATGTATGTATGTATGTATAGATAGATAGATACACACACACACACATATTACATAAATGTATCTATATATCTAAATAAAAATAGATTATAGATATACAGTATATGATCCAAAGTAACTAGTAACTAACTACTTGAGTAGTTTTTTTATCCGATACTTTTTACTCTTACTCAAGTAACTATTTAGACTATTACTTTCACTTGAGTAAATATTTCTAGAAGTACTTTTACTTGAGTACAGTTTTTGGGTACTCTACCCACCTCTGGCTATAAGACGATTGCCAAGACCCTGAAACTGAGCTGCAGCACGGTGGCCAAGATCATACAGCGGTTTAACAGGACAGGTTCCACTCAGAACAGGCCTCGCCATGGTCGACCAAAGAAGTTGCGTGCATGTACTCAGCGTCATATCCAGAGTGTTCGGGAAATAGACGTATGAGTGCTTCCAGCATTGCTGCAGAGGTTAAAGGGGTGGGGGGTTAGCCTGTCAGTGCTCAGACCATGCGCCGCACACTGCATCAAATTGGTCTTTATGGCTGTCGTCCCAGAAGGAAGCCTCCTCTAAAGATGATGCACAAGAAAGCCCGCAAACAGTTTGCTGAAGACAAGCAGACTAAGTCATGGATTGCTGGAACCATGTCCTGTGGTCTGATGAGACCAAGATAAACTTATTTGGTTCAGATGGTGTCAAGCATGTGTGGTGGCAACCAGGTGAGGAGTACAAAGACAAGTGTGTCTTGCCTACAGTCAAGCATGGTGGTGGGAGTGTCATGGTCTGGGGCTGCATGAGTGCAGCTAGCACTGGGGAGCTACAGTTCATTGAGGGAACCATGAATGCTAACATGTACTGTGACATACTGAAGCAGAGCATGATCCCCTCCCTTCAGAGACTGGGCCGCAGGGCAGTATTCCAACATGATAACGACCCCAAACACACCTCCAAGACAACCACTACCTTGCTAAAGAAGCTGAGGGTAAAGGTAATCTTTGGAGCATCCTCAAATGGAAGGTGGAGGAGCGCAAGGCCTATAACATCCACCAGCTCTGTGATGTCATCATGGAGGAGTGGAAGAGGACTTCAGTGGCAAGCTGTGAAGCTCTGTTGAACTCCATGCCCAAGAGGGTTAAGGTGGTGCTGGAAAATAATGATGGCCACACAAAATATTGACACTTTGGGCCCAATTTGTACATTTTCACTCACTCATTTCACTCATGCGTAATAATTTTTGTGGCCAGCGATTTAGAAATGAATGGCTGTATGTTGAGTTATTTTGAGGGGACAGTAAATTTACACTGGTATACGAGCTGTACACTCACAACTTTGTAGCAAAGTGTCATTTCTTCATTGTTGTCACATGACAAGATATAATAAAATATTTACATAAATGTGAGGGGTGTACTCACTTCTGTGAAATACTGTTTATATATATATATATATATATATATATATATATATATATATATATATATATGTTTTAATTAATTAGTTAAATTAATGCAATTTACATTATATATCATTTATAAATTACACAAATTAAATTAGTTAACTAATGTAACTAATATTACATTTGATTAATTTATTAATTTTAATTATGTTTATATTAGAATTATATGGAAATATAAATCAATTAATTATATGTAACTATATACACACACACACACACACACACACACACACAGAGAGAGAGAGAGATATCCACAAGATTAAATAGCTATATTTACAGGCACAAAATATATACAGAAATTGCAGAATCTGTAAGAGGTATCTTACAGATACTTCTTACAGATAACTATATTGTAATTCAGTCATCACAAATAGCAATACAAGTAGGTTAATGTCTTGACCTGCAAGTGCTTTACTGGTCTGTAGGTCTTGTTTTGGAAATTGATTGGCTTAAGGGGGTTACAGTTCATTTACATCTCTGACCTTATGTGAGGTGCTGTAGGTGTTCATCCACCAATCAGAGAACAGCGTGTCTCTCCAGACAGACTGAACGCAAAGCTGCAAGTCTGATAAGACTAAACTTGGCAGACTCGGCAGAACAGACAGTATAGCATGTGTTTGAGAAGCTTGTAACAATATTTCAGTGCTCAGACACCCACCTTGGCTCTGGCATCTCTGGTGGCCTCGGCCTCAGCTGCCATGGCTCTCTGCAAATTGGTGGGCAGTTTGACGTCTTTAAGCTCAACGCGTTCCACTTTGATTCCCCAGTTCTTGGATGCAGTATACAGCACAGCCTGTCAAGCAAAATATGAAACGATGAACAATTTTTATTTGAGGCATATATGCTCCTATTAAGAAGAACATTTTGAAATACTTTTCAAAGGTTTCCGCAGTGATGCTATAGATTAGAAGAAACAATTTGGGTTCCCCTAAGAACCTATTGTGGAATGGAAATATTCCATGGATGTTAAAGGTTCTTCATTGAACCATACATGTCAATAAGGATGTTTTATTTTAGGAGTAAAACAACTAAAGATTTTGAGTTGTTTCAGGAAGGGTTATTTTACCTCCATCTGTTCAGACATCTCCTCGCGGTCTTTTAAGATGTCTGCCAGACTCTTAGTTCCCAGCATGTTTCGTAATGTGGTCTGTGCAAGCATCTGTGTGGCATGATTAGCATTCTCCACTTTGGTAATAGAGACAGTGGGGTTAAAGACACGATAGTAGACCACTGCATCCACCATGATAGTCACTGAGTCTTTGGTCAGCACCTGAGGAGAAAATGCGATACATGTTACATTATAAGTAACACAATATGATATTAAAACTCATAATATGTATTAATTGAAAAAATACTAACAATGTTTAAACATTTTCAAATTAATCACTCACCTCTTGTGGAGGGATGTCAAAAGACACTGTTCTTAAATCGACCTTCCTAAATGTGTCCACACATGGAATAATCCAGAACAAACCTTTAAAAACAATAAACAAAAATATCTGCTTGTTACAATTGAGCTAAGCAAACCGTTTTTAACAAATTATTCATGATTTTAAGAATAGAAATTAATAACCAGGTCCTTTAGCACCACCTAGGAGTCGTCCCAATCGGAAAATAACTGCTCTTTCATATTCCTGGACAATCTTTTGACAAAAATAAAAATATATTAGGGATTGATATATAAATAATAATGAAGTTATAATAAGTGATTTTCACTTAATTTTATGACCTTAAATTTTATGTCAGATTTTATTGTTTGATAATAATAATAATAATAATAATAATAAAATTAAGTAGGTTTTACATTAGGTAATTTTTTCTTACCTTCATACAAAACCAGACCGAGACAGGAAAAGTATGAAAGATAAGGAGGAAGGAGAAGAAGGTAAGGAGGTATCCACAGAACCCAGAGCCTCTGGATTGATCACCATCTGATTTAACCCAAAAGCAAGAGGTTAGTCTCAATGGCATCAAAAAGATCTGAACAAATATACATATATATATATATAAATTATTTTTTAAGGAAATAAATAGAAGCCCGGCAAACCTGACTGGAGTATGACTTTTGTGTCACTCTCTTCATTTGCTGCAGGTTCAATTTTGTTCCGAGATATCTCTCTCTGAGAAGACAGAGCTATAGACATGGTTAGCAGTGTTTGTGTTCTGCTGGACTGATGAAATATCGTTTCAGTGAGATATTTAAGGTGATTTAAATACGTTCTCTTTTTCCATTACCGCCCATTTTCACACACAACACAACATGGAACTTTGCATGGCATGTCTCTAAGCAACAAAACAGAGCTCATGTTAAACCTGAAAGTCAATTACTTGTTTACTCATTCTTTGAATGAGGCCTTATCATATATCATCATCTTTTTGTTTACACATTCAATGAACAACTGTTCTTCATGTTCAGATGCATAATGTATTTAAATATACAGAATATGAGACCTAAATTAAAAATGTTTTCTCTTATATCTTGTATTAATGAATAAAATAATTGGTCCAGTTAATATTCATTCCAAGTTAGAACTAGAACAGACTGATAGATAGATGGATGGATGGATGGATGGATGGATGGATGGATGGATGGATGGATGGATGGATGGATAGATAGATAGATAGATAAATGATAATGAGAAATGAGAAATAATGATAACAAAAAATAAGATTTTAAGTATTTAGGGCCCTGAAGAAGCTGCAAAATAGATATTATTTACATATTGCCCAAAAATGAAAAATACAAATTATAAACAGTGTGTGTGTGCGCGTGCGTGTGTAAAGAAGTATATTAAATTAGAAAAAATTTACAACTGACTCGAAAAAGACTGAAAAGGTTTTCTCAACAAAATGATTGACAGCTGGGAAACACGCCCACAGCCAACAGCGCTGCTCTCATTGGACGTGCGCACGCTGCACGCTTCTGTTTATACTCCAGACGCGGTTTAATTCCGCGCAGAAAGCGTCCTTTAATTATCCCAAAACATGTCAGAGGATATTTAAACCGAAATATCGTCGACAAGTGTGAATGACGTGAAATGTAGGCTACTTTATGTGTTTTCCTGTAGGGTACCTTTGTTCCAGCTGTATGAGACGCAGATGCAGGCATTTACACGCGGCAAGACATTATATTGTTTTTAGACGCTGCCACCGTTAATGAATGAAATAAGGTAAGCACAACTTTTATTGATCTTTTTTCACACTGCGTTAACTGAATTTCTATCATTTTTAGACTGTCAAGAGAGCGCCAGCAGTTGAGAAGTTCAGATTATTGTAGTCAAAAATTGATATTTCACATTTAAATAAGATGTAATGTATTGTTTTGAAACAGTTTCCCTTTTAGAAATGCACAATTATTTGTATTTTGTATTTCCAAAACAATATTGTTCTGTTTAATCATTTCTAAATTGATAAATCCATCGATTCACTGTGATATTTCATAAATGTATATTATCTCCCACCACTGACTCCCACGTCACTGATTTGTGTTTGATTTGTGCTCACAGTCAAAAGGGGGTCTTATAAATATGAACCTCTTTTGGACAAACAGGTAAGCCTAAGCTTATAACTGGCGAGGTATTCCATAATGTTATCAACCACAGCAAGCTTTAAGTTTTTTTCTGTTTTCAGGGTGGTTGTAATGGGTCACAGGGGACCGCTGCAGTTGTCTGACCTTTGCAAGCTGTATAATGAGGAGTCTGTCCACACCCTTTCCTCTGTGTTTGAGCACGAATGGGAAAAACATCAGAATTACAATGAGGTAACTGTGAAGATACACAACAATAGCCAGGGACAATCTCCGCTATTGTACTTGTTTTCATTGTGAAAGCATGCTTTGAATGAGATTTATTGTTAATATTTGATTCATACAGAGGTTGGACTTAGAAGAGGATTCTAGAAGAGGGTCACTACTGGTCTTCAGAAAAAACAATACTGGTTACTCTCTCCTTTGTGCAATATGGGTGACATTCCGTCCAGCCTTAGTCAAAGTTGTGCTTCTGAGACTGTCAACTGATATTTTTAGCATTTTAGTTCCTTTGACACTCAGGTATGAGTTAGTTATTTAGTTCAAAAATACAGTTAAAACAGCTATATTGTCAAATATTATTACAATTTACAGTTTTCTATTTGAATATCACATTCCAGAAAAATAATTTAAGCACCGATAATTGATAAAATCAGCATATTAGAATGATTTCTGAATGATCATGTGACATTGAAGACTGGAGTATTGGCTGCTGAAATTCTCTGATCTGTTTTTCTATATTTTTTTAACCTCAGGTGGGTTATCCTGTTCTGTGAGAGGCAGGCCGTGTTTGACTGGGCAGGATACACACATTCTCTGGTGGTGTTGGGAGCAGTTTGCTGCTGTGCTGTTTCTCAGCATCACTTTGAGAAACATAGTAGGATAATTACAGCCAATGCACAAGCGGTTCTAACTGGCTTCCTCTACGGGAAGGTAAAGGTCTTATTAACTGTCTCATTATCTCAGTCAGTATGCTTCCAGTCCAAACTAAAAACAGTCTGCAACAGTTTTTTTCAGAAACGTTTTGTCATGTCACACAGAATGTATATCCATTTCTGTATATACTGAATGGTTTATCTTCTTTATTCCATGGTTCATGTTCCCTCCATTTCACCCCCTCCTATACATTTAAGACATTGCCTTTTCCTCATAGTTCTCGACAGCAATCCAACACCACTCAGGGGACTGATGTTTTAAGGGAGGTTGAATATGTGACAGAGCTGGTGGTCACATTAGCTTGTCTTTGGTCCACTCCCTGAGAGTCGCTCTCTGTCTGGGCTTACTGGGGGTAGAATTGGGCCCAGGTGTACTAGTGGGGGTGGCATTGCTACTAGTCCTCATCCCTGTCAACTCTGCAGTAGAGCGCAAAGCCAAACAGCTTCAGGTTAGTAAAGCCAGGCTGCTCAAGAATTCCTTCAGAGTTTGTATGTGTAAAATAAGGGATGAAGCATGTTCAGTGTATTTCTGTGAATGTTCTGATGCTGATATGTTTTATAATCTTTGTTTGTTGTTCCTCAGAGAACTCGGCAGATCATCAGGGAAAGGAGTGAACAACTCATCAAGGAAATGTTGCATAAATACCAGGTCTTTTCTGTTCCTAATCCTAATCGTGTTCCTGACATTTATAGTTGCAACTCTTGAATTAGGATGACTCAGTCACGTATCTGAGCATGAGCTGATTTAGATTGGAGGAATATTTCCTGCCTTAAGGACAAAAAAAAATCAAGCTGAGTTATTGCTTGAATAATACATTTTTAAAGTCACCATGAAATCAAATTGACAGTTACTGACACTTATTTTTTCATGAAATTAAAGGTCTATTTATGTAGGGATATCATTGTTCATTTTTATTTATTTTTGAATTCATGTGCCCTCGTAATCTTAAACCAAAAAAATGAACTTCTCCTTGCGTCAACATCTATCTGATGACATGCATCTGCATGAGGACAAAACAATCATTCCTGCCCTTCAGCAACCTGTCACTCACACGAGATCACAGCAATTATCAAACAACAGCGATCCAATCAATTCTGAACGGACTTTTTCTTGTTTGAGAAGCCGTTGTGCTTGGATGTCAGTATCGGGTAGAAAAGACAGTTGCTACTTGGGTTATGTGGTGATAAATAAAGAAGCACAATAGAATCTCTTTGACAGTAATGCTTTTATTTTTCTGATTTCACTTGTTCAGTGTAAAGTTCCATATTGGCTGTCCACATACAAGGCATTGTTATGCATACTTTATTATGTGCCTAATTAGAAATCATAGAAAATTGCTTTATTTTGTATTTGTTTAATTATGAAAATGTTCATGCCGTTTAAATTACATGTCATGTTATATTACAGCAAAAACAGAAGTGTCTCATTAAACCATTTGAAACAAATGAAACATTGTCGAAAAATTCAAAATGTAAGGTGTGGACTTGGTTCATTCCATCTGTTGTTGATTGGATGCAGACAGATACGTTTACAATAAGATCAATAACATGCATTTAGGTAAATCTCAAGGTGAACCATCCCGACTTTAATCTGTCTTTGTGTAGGCGCTGAAGTTTCTCACATGGGAGTCTTGGTTCCATCAAAGAGTTACGGAGTCACGGTCCAGGGAGCTGGAGATGCTAAGAATTCTGGGATATCTGACAGCATTCGCTATGCTCAATTCTATCTGTATGCCTTTTCTGGTGAGTGCTTGATATTCAGGAGAAATACATTTATGAAAAATCTGACACAGCGTCACCAGGTTCATCAGCAAGATGGGCTGACCATCAGGTTTTTTTATTGTGCTACTAGTTATGTAATCTAATCAAGAAACCTTATTCGTTAGAGTTTAGATATTCCACATCCTTACTACTAAACTACACTCTGTGACTTTGACTTTAAATTACCTTGCCTCTCTTCTCCAGATGCACAGGGGCTTACTAAACAAATCCACAGAGCTCTGAGATTAAACCCAAATCAAAGTCTATCATAGATTACAACCTGAGGTCAGAACATTTTGGTCCCCATCACTCCACGCTTTCATCAGCATGGACATGATCTGTCACTGGACAGATGAGCTTAATATCTTCTTTGACCCATATTTGCCATGCTCTTAACTTTCTGTGCAGGTTGGTTTCTCTAGTATTGGTGTGTTTGTGCTGGTGGATGATGGGAATGTTCTCACACCGTCTCAGATCTTTACATCCCTCTGTTTCTTCAGATTGCTCCGCCCACCTCTGCTGGAGCTCCCTGGGCTCTGGTGTGTCCTCAAGCAGGTAGCATGCATGTGACATAACATCAAAACAGACGTTATTGAAGATCTTAAATCTACAGGTTCTTAGTATTTGTGTTCAAATGAATTAATCTGAGCATTATTTATGCAGGCACAGCAGTCTCTTTGCCATCTAGAGAAGATCTTTCTTACAAAGGACTTTGGCACCACTCAGTTTGTTACTACAAAAGGTAACATCACCATATATAACAACTCACTGATGCATGGAGAAACAAGGGTTTTATTTTTTTATTTTGGCTGTAAAGTGTTACCTGGTCATGTGTTACAGAAGAGCTTCCATCTGATGCCTTCCAACAGCCATGTGACAGGTAAGTTTGTACTTGTTTAGTTATATTTTATAACTTATTTATTGTTTTATAATGTATTGTAATTAATCTATTGAACACCCTCATGTAAACACTTGGAGTCTGCTAAGACATTCTAATGTTTTAAGGAAGTCTCTTATGCTCAAAACAGTAAACCAATCATATTCTGAAATATTATTACAGTTTCAAATAACTGTTTTCAATTTCAGTATATATTTTTTAAATATAATTTATTTCTGTGATCAAATCTTACATTTCAGCCAGCATAATAGAAATGCAAATGTTTGTGTGCATGTTATGTTATCCTCTGACATTTGATTAGGCAGAGTCCAGAACATTGGGTAAAGCACAGTGTGTAACCTGACCCGTCGGTCTTGGTTGTCCAGTACAGATCCAGCATTAATATATTACAATTGCTTTAATCCAAGACGAACATCGGTGCATTTAAGAGCATTAGCAGTGCTTCTGATTTTAATATCTTTCTGATCCCCCTGAGAGAATGTATCATGCGTTTCTTACACTGTGTTTGTGGTTTAGTCATGAAGGTTAGTGCAGGTTAAGAGAGGATGATATGCACAGAATCACAGGATGATGGGGACCTGTATAATCTCATGGGAAAGACCGAACAGGGCTGCAGACGTTTTCTTTTCATCCCACATTAATGAGCTTTTGTTTCTCCAACCTGCTTGTTCTTCTGATGCTTGCGCTGCAGTTTTACCTCAAGTACACTGTATCTTTATAGTCTAAATGTTTTTATGTATTGATTTTTGCAGGTGTAAAGATAAGCACAGTCATTCTGATGAGAAAAGTGATCACTGTCTATCCCCAAAAGTATGTACCAAATATTATTTTAAGTGATTTAAAATTATTATAACCTTAAAAATATTTTAAATAATTTATCTTCTTAAGTGTGTGTGTGTGTGTGTGTGTGTGTGTGTGTGTGTGTGTATATATATATATATATATATATATATATATATATATATATATTCAAAATTAGAATTGTCATAATTTAATCATTTAATCACCCTTATGGCTTTCAAAATCTTTAAGCGTAATACAAAATGTATTTATAGAAGAATGTCTTCTATAAGCTGCTGCTTCCACAAAATTACAATATTTTTTAATTTACCTAAAGGGGTTATTTTTGCTGTAATGATGGGTTTTGTAATTTTAGGGCAGTGGGAAGGCCTTCAGGCTGTATTTGAGGGCTTTCGGCTGGCACTGGGTGTCAGTTTCTTCGCTTGTCTACCTGTCTGTGTGTGCTGTTAGTTTAGCACAAGATGGCATCCTCAGTGTGTGGACGGGTGAAGCCAAAGAAGTTCAAGGCCTGGAAGGGTGGAGAGAGCTCAGAAACTCTCGACTGTCTGCGTACGCACTGCTCGGACTCCTGCAAGGTCATTGTCAACCTGTGACTTCTTATTTCAGAATGTGTTTTTGTTAACTCGTATGCTTTTGCAGCCTTCCTCGTGTGCTGTGCCGCCTACTGTCTGACCTGCGCCTCCCTCAGAGCTTCTCATACACTGCACTCAAATCTTCTGTCCGATGTTCTTCACATGCCTGTGCATTCCCAGAAGACTGACATGAGACGGCTACTGCAAGCATTCACTCAGGTGAGGTTTGTCCTCCAGAAGGCAGTGTGGAGCAGAGCTTAAAACAAGTGAACTGAAAAAACAGCCTGTTTGATTCCTACAAGTAGCAGGTCATCACTGTTGTGCCCTTGAGGAAGTATATATTCTATAACAGATACAAGCAAATATGATAGAAAACCAAAATAGATCTTCCTTAATCCCGTGTTAACAAAACCAAATATTCTCATGTTGGATTAGGATATGCAGGCGATTGATGAAGAGCTGCCCAAACATTTGCACATCTGGTTGAAGAGTCTTTTGGACATATTGAGCACCATCACTCTGATCATCTTCATCATGCCGCTTTTCAGCCTAGCTGTCTGCCCGCTGATAATACTCTTCCTCCGTATTCAGGTACGTCAGTTTTCCCAGAATATATTGACCTGAAGGTTTATACATAAGCAAATCACCATTTATCATCAAGAAATATTTACAAATGGTTATTATACAGGTATTAACATTTCTTTTTCTTCTTTCAGTCACACTTTTCTTCAGCCCACAGTCATATCAGACACATGGAGGCGAACCCAGCTGCTTCTCTGGAGTGTGTGACACAGTGTGTTGAAGCTCCACTTCCTGGGCCAAAACATAGGGAAGTGTGTCTGACACACTGCATCCAAGCCTTAAATCAAAACCTGCTGGTCAAGTACAACAAAATCCACACAGAAAGGTTAAAAAGGTTTTTATATACATTTTGTTTATGTTCATCGTCTATGAAGGATTTCGAGAGGTCCACTTGTTGTGAATTAGCTTATAAAAAAAAAACTTTGACCAAAAAACACCAACATTTAATTAAATCACCTAGTTAATCAACAGTGAATTTAATGATTCACTTTTTCTGTTGTTTCACTTCGGTATCATAACACCCACTGTGTGTGTGTGTGTGTGTGTGCACGCGTGCGCTATATATTTATATAGATTTGGAACTGTTCTGCGATCTGTCTTTGACAGCAAAGTATCTTTACAAACGGCTGATTTCTGATTTGAGTTGTACACAAATTGAAGCAAAAACGTTTGGTTGCTGAAAACAGGATAAGATGTTTGGCTTTGTGGGTGCCTTGCAAGTTTTGTTTTGGCCTGGCACCTGAAAAAGCTCGAAACCTAGAGGGCGCCATTTGAGTGTAATACACATCTGTGACTGATTATAATATTGCTTTTGCCACTGTTTTTGACTGAGTTGTCTTGTATTTTCAAGCCAATAAAAATAATATATATTATACTATAAATATACACTGTATATGGTATTATTTGATATTATATAATTAAATGGTATTCTATTATAAATATACACTGTAAACATCTACTAAACATGTCAACATATACAGCAGCTTTGATTAGTGTGATTTGATGGCCTGTGTGCAGTCGGGCTGCGTTGCGGTTAGATGGCATTGTTGGGGTTGTGCTGTTCCTGGTCAGTCTGATTCTGCTGGAGACCGAACCTGACTCAGGGCTTGTGGTTCTGGCATTGATCTGTACCTTCAATGTAAGTTCATCTGTTCTGATACCTAACATAAGTTTTGTTTGATAAATTCATCATGATTATGAAAACATTTTGTTACAGATTAAAGAAGCTCTCCACAGTTACCCTCAGGCTGTCTCTGATATCAACATTGACATGCTGAGCATGCAAAACCTGTGTGAATTTACCAAAGTGGAGAAGGAGGTACAGGGTAACATAATACTTACTGAACAAGTAAATACTTCTCTTTGTGCTTGCCGGCTCACATCACTCCATACCTAACCCTACATGGTCAAATTCACTGTGTGCTACATTCCAAAGAGGATGCCTTGTCACCTCTGAGTGTCACTGGATGTCATTTCCTCTCCATGGAAATGGACTGAGCCAACTGCCCCGTTTTACCTTAGGCAGCATGGAGAAACCCCTACAGACCACCCAGTGACTGGCCCCAGCATGGAGAGGTGAAGTTCAGGAACTATGAGGCCGAAGCCTCCTCTAGCGGCACTCCAGCTCTTAGAGGAATTCATCTCACCATTCTAAAAGGGGAAAAGGTACTTTGAATATTAATTTGTTTTCTTGCCAAAAATGTACATACTGAAAATAATTAATTAACTAGTATTATTTATTTATAAGCCCAAAAGTAAATTAATTACTAATTAATATCCATTTTAATGTTATTTATTAGCCTAGGATGTTTATACTGATAATAATCAATATGTAATTTATTTATTTTTATTTGTAATTATTATTTCATGTTCATCTCAAATGTAAAAATAAATAAATCATATTATATTAATTTATGTGTGTTGTTAATTTGTTATTATTAATAATAATAATAATTTACTAATATTTTTTATCATTTGTTATTTGGGTTACATTTCTATAAGATAAGGTATTCATTTTAAATAACTTATTTAAAATGCACTGATTATACTTAACGTATTTATTTCATTCTCCACTGAATATATCAGTATTTCAATCTCAGGGGGTCTTTGTTTGATTGGCTGTGTATAGATCGGGGTCGTAAGCAGGGGGAAGAAGGGCACCGATGGTTTGGTTAGCAGTCTGTTCCGGTCAGTGGAGGCCAGGAGCGGCGCTGTGCTGATTGACGATGTAAACATCGCCCGCATGAGTCTACATGACCTCCGTAGCCGTCTGCAAATCATTTCTCAGGTTAGTCAAACAATTGAATGTTTGCATACAAAAGAATGATGTCGATCCAGCCATAGCAAAACCGATCACAGACTGGAGGCGAAGGAGTGTTGACAGGTAACAGAACTATTTCACTGGGTGTGGTAGAAGAAATGCTCTCTAATATTGTGTGTAATGCAAGGCTCCGCCTGTAACAAGCATTATCCAGTTATTGTAGTCACTAATGAGTTCTGGTGTCCCATGTGTTACAGGTTCCCGTGCTGTTCTCTGGGCCCCTAAGGGCTAACCTGGACCCGTTCGCTCAGCATACTGACACACAGGTGTGGTTGGCTCTGGAGCTCTGCCATCTGAAGGAACGTGTTCGACTATTGCCTGCTCAGCTGCTGCACCCTGTACAGAGGACCTCCCTCGCTTTCAGGTGTGTGGGAATCATATCTTTGGATGCCTCGGGCCAATTTGACATGTTTATGTTCAAAGTATTACATTGTACCAGAATATAGTTGATCTTCGTACAGTTATATAAATGGCTGCTGTAGAAAATATGTGACCCTGGACAAAACCAGTCTTAAGTCGCTGGGGTGTATTTGTAGCAATACCCAAAAATGTATTGTATGGGTCAAAATTATTGATTTTTATTTTATGCCAAAGATCATTAGGACATTAAGTAAAGATCATGTTCCATTAAGATATTTTGTAAATTTCCTACTGTAAATATATCAAAACTTCATTTTTGATTAGTAATATGCATTACTAAGAACTTTATTTGGACAACTTCAAAGGCGATTTTCTCAATATTTAGATTCAATTCATGATTATTTGTATAGCGCTTTTTATGATACAATCGTTGCAAAGCAACTTCACCTTAAATTAAGTTTCTAAAATAGATTTATATTGTAGAAAATCAATATAATTAACTTATGGCAAAATTTGGTTAATTCAGTATAATCGCTGATGGTTGGCTTCCTCTGAGGTCCTCCGAGGGGTTTTGTTTTGTATTCTCAGATTCCAGATTTTCAAATAGTTGTGTCTCGACTTATTATTATCCAATTGTCCATACACCAATGGAAAGATTATTTATTCAGCTTTCATGTGGTTTAAATCTCAATTTTGAAAAATGTACCCTTATGATTGGTTTTGTGGCCCATGTCTATTTTTTTTTTTTTACTTATTTTTAATTATATATAACATTTCAAAAATATGCATTCTAAATCGTCAAGTTGGGTACCGTAATATTTTGTATATGTGAGAAATAATAAAGCCTCAATAGCCAAACAAATTATACAAGTTATGAAAAATATACTTTTTCTAAAATAAAGTCAAAATAATATAATACACAATATAAAATATAAAGTTGGGTCCGGCATGGGTCATGCCCTGGTTGATTAGTATATAAAATACATAAAAGTTCAAAAAAAAATATATACATTGCATATTTCTAGTTTTTATATATATAAATAAAAAATAAGCACATTAAATAAAGCATTTAATTTATACATAAAAAAACAGGATCAAACATAACTGAAAAACAAAATAAATTTCAACAAGTTTCTTGTGGGGTTCGAACCGGAGTTCCTTGCCTACTAAATACATCTCCATACTCCGTGAGCGACCGAACAAACTTACCGTCTATGAGACGAGGCTGGATATGTGCGATGCTAAAGTTTTCAAATCTCCCAGCTTTTTAATATTGTTTTGAAGTCTTACGTGATATTCTTCAAGTAATTGTTCGAAAATTACACTTTATTAATCAAAACTCTGTAAATTTGTGTGAAAAGGAGTAAAAGGTGTCAGAGTTTTACTGCCTCTAGTGTTTGTTTCTTTTGGAAACTGCAGTAATATGTAGTAATTGGTACATATTTCGTGTCTCACTAAAAAGTGCACCCAGATACGTAAATGCAATGAGACTAGAGAGTATTTTGCTGCAGCCTGAAATGATTCACGTTCCGGCTGGAATCAATCATGAGTCCAGATCTGGACCGTCACACTGTTTTATTACCTCATGAAACAATATAGTTTTCTCTATGGCAACTTTTATGTAATGGCACAACAAACAAGTGGTTGTTATGTGTGAAATATTTCTGTGTTTGTGTTGTGAAAGCTTTGGCCAGAGGAGGCTGCTCTGTTTGGCCAGAGCCCTGCTTGCGAAGGTCCGAATCCTGCTTGTGGAAGAGCCCCTTCCTTGTGTGGACCTAGAAACGGAGGACCTGGTCCGACAGTTGATCCACACAGAGTTTAAAGACTGCACTGTACTGTGGCTCACTCAGAACCCGCTCACTGTCACGCACACTGACAGGTCAGGAGCAACAGTCCTTTATATAACTAGTGACTCATCCTGTCATTAAATGTAAGGTATTTATGACCTGTTGTTACTCCTTCAGGGTGCTGGTTTTGAATAAGGGACAAGCTGTGAACTTTGACGCCCCTTCCACACTCCTCCAGCAGGGGTCGCTGTTCAGTCATTGAGACGGACCTGCTCTTTCATCCAATTATTATTCTGTTATCATTTATTCATTACTTGTGGAACAAATATTAAAGATATTCATTTCACATCATACGTTAGGTTCTCTGAAGCACAGTTTATTCACATATTAATTAATTTAGGTTTTGGACAGATTATACTAAATAAATGGTTAAATAAAAAGTGACAAGTGCAACACAAAGAGATTTTGAAATATTCTAGCAAATTATGGGGGTTGTTTTAAATGTATTTTCCTTTTTATATTTTATGAATAATTGATTTAATATGATTATATGAAAAATTTCTTTATTACAATCATATTTTTGCCACTTAATTAAAAATAATAATACTTTTTTTTTTAAAGTCATGACATTTTTTTCATGCATAAGCACACAAACGTGCCAGTTTACAAACGTGAGTGTCAAGATACCTCGTATATCTGTGCTGTTTGAATAGGGCTGTCTGTTTTGACTGAATCACTTCTCTTTCAGATCAGAGTTTGATATTTTTGATACTCTTTTGCCAGTGTTTGACAAGAAATATGCATATGGAAAGTACACCTGCAATATTATCAGTTTTGGGTGCAACTAGTTACTAAGTAATTAGCTACTGTAATTTAATACATTTTCCCTTGAAAAAGTAAAGTAAGGGATTACTCTTTTTTCTGTAATTGAATTACAGTTACTTATTATTTATTTGAAAGAATTAAAATAACCTTTTGATGTCTATCCTTGTATCAATAGTTAACTTGTCGAGGTTGATATAGGATTTAGAAAGTAACGAGTAACTGGTAATTCATTACTTTCTTGGAGTATCTTACCCAACACTGAATATGATAAATAATAAGCAGCATGCAGCAGGTCTTCCCTTCTAAGGGCTGTTGGTGGTTATGCACAGCGGCCGTTTGTTGACACACTCATCTTCTCCATTTCCTTCGGTGTTATTGTCAGTTAATTGCACATTAGGTTGCATTAAGGAGCCGTTTTTTTCACAACAGTCTCCACATCTTTCCTCAAGTCATTTCAGGATGTTTGGGTGACAGATAAAAACACGTGTAAATTCTATCACTATGACCATAGCTTTTAATTTTGTTATTATATTTGTTGTTTTGTTGGCATATTACGACATGTATGGACACTTCTGAATAAAAAAAGTATAAAAGCAATATATATTTAGTTTGCTTTTTAATGTTCTTAAATGCTTAGCTACATTATGACTGGGTTTCCCCAGTATTGCATATTCCGTCTTATTATATATTATCTTTTCCAGTTGCTCTGCAAATAAAAAAATATGATTTTTGGTTCTAGAAGTAAAAATAAAACCGCCCAAAGTCAGTTATTGCCTCAACAGCCACATCTGAAGCAACTGCAAACTACATGCACTTGGTTGCGAAAAAATGGTTGTGACACAAACCTTTCATTTGACTTGTATATAATCCCACTCTACAGCTTCCACCCTTCATCTGAACTCCTCTTTAGATATTGACTGATTTTCTGAGCAGCAGTGCAGATATGAAGGTGACGATTGCGGTCTTGTGTCTGATGTGGCTGTGCTCGTGTGAGAGCCGCACACTGGGTCGCTGTGAAGTTGTCCGGATCTTCAAGCAAGCGGGACTCGATGGCTTTGAGGGATTCTCGCTTGGCAACTGTGGGTACTTTATTTGTAATTTCAGTACTGACCTGCAATGTTTAGCATATCTGAACTGGTCATATTATATTTTATTCCCTTTGGTTTTGAATTTAATTTCAACAGATGTGTGCACGGCCTACTGGGAAAGCAAGTATAAGACCGAAAGAGTGCGTTCAGCTGATACCGGGAAAGACTATGGGATCTTCCAGATAAACAGTTTCAATTGGTGCAATGATGGCACTCCAGGTGGAAAGAACAAGTGCAATGTTCCCTGTTCAGGTACTTTATTATCTTTAAACACTGTTTGTATTAAAGTGGACAAGTAGTTAAAAATGGACTAAAATGATTTGGATGTTGCTGCCTGTAATTTTGTAAAACATACAGTGGGGTCTGAAAAATCTGATTAAAAATGTTATTTATAAATTAAAGTTTTAGAATAAAAAAATGAAATAATAAATCGTATTGTATAAATATTTTGTTTCTGATGTTATGCTCACAAAAATAGTTTTTCTTATAAAAAATTTTTTTTGGTAATCTTTGAGAATTTTTTTACAGTATACTAAAAATGTACATATTGTAATTTTCACAAGTGTTCTGCTGAGAATATAGTTTATGAGAAAGATGTTAAAAAAGTCAAATGGACTTTTTGACTCCACTGTATCTGTGCTTTTAAACGTTGATATTATATATTAGTTTATAAATGTTGCTCATTGATTCCCGTAGATTTGCTTCAGGATGACCTGAAAGCTTCAGTTGAATGTGCAAAGCTCATTGTGAAAACCGATGGACTGAAATCATGGCAAGTATTCATAGCATATATCCTTGGGCACAAATGACTAGGCTTATTTGTCCCTTTAGAAATTTGGCCTCAAGCTATGTCTATCACTGCATTATATCTAGTGTATTGATCTGTTGAGCATGTGTATTTTTGATGGTAATGTTGATCTTTGTGTCTGCAGGGACACCTGGGAAAGTTACTGTAATGGACGTAAGATGACACGCTGGGTGAAAGGTTGTGAGGAGCGCTAATAAAGCTTTGATTACCTGCAGGAGATTTAATGATCTATAATGCCCTCAGATTATGTGCGAATGCATTTAAACTCTTGGTTGATGTGACTTTTAAAACTAGAAGACATTGTCATTTTAACATTTGTAACCTTGATGTATATTAAAACATCTTCCCAAATTGTTAATCATTTGTGTTTTTCAGTGCTTCTCAATCTCACATTTGGCTAAAGCTTATGCAGCAGCAAAGTGTGACAGATGATTCGTTTGATACTATGATATAGTAGCAGTCGTTTTTGCAAAAAAGTACAAATTGCTTTTACTAATGTGGGGTTTACAAAACCCCAAATTGATTGAACAGTACTCTGAATATTGGATATGTCTTAATGTCTCCACAATTAATTACAAAGAAACAAAATAACACAGAGTTAAACGTGAATTTTTTAAGTAAAAAGACTAAAATAGTTGGCTTTTCTCTTGTAAAAGGTACTCCAAAAATATTTGTTCAATGTTCGAAATATTGTTAATGTATTGTTAATCTTTCAATTTCACTTTTTACTCAGTGTTATTCTGAGAATATAATTTGCAAGTGTCATTGAAACATTAATACAGTATTTCCACAGTTTATTAAGCCTTTTTTGTTTTTTCTCATAGCACTTTTACACTCTTTAAGATTAAATTGATTCATGAAGTCTATCCATCCTCACAAAGATTTAAAACTCCACCTCAGTGCAGTTACAAACACTGATTAGAATTTTAGATTTTTATTTTATTTGTCACATACACAATTATACAGAGTATAACCAGCAGTGAAATGTGTTCTCTGCATTTAACCCATCCAAGTGCACACACACCTGGAGCAGTTGGGGGTCCGGTGCCTTGCTCAAGAGTCTCACCTCAGTCGTGGACACTTCCTGCCGGAGCCGAGATTCGAACCCACAACCTCGGGTTACAAGGTCCTCTACTCGGGTCCAATACTCTATCCATTAGGCCACGATAATTATCATTGCCATAACCCAATTTATTACTGTTTAATGTCTTTGATATTTAAAAGACAGCTGATTTCCAGCTTGCAGGATGGGGTGAGGGTGAACCTCCCCTTCATAAACTAACCGTATTTCAGTTCTAACAGAGCGATGAAGAGCTGTTTGTGTATCTTGGTCGGGTCGAGAATGAGAAGCTCGTGTTGTATCTCTAATAGGCTCAAATCACCCCCCTCTCCAGATGGGAAAGGGTTTGTTTCTTTAATTCTACCCTGTGCCTCCAGAGTAGTGATTACAGTCATATCTATAATTACCAGATCCTGAGAGTGACGCGAGTTCTCCTGTCGAAGCAGAGGACTGATTAGTTTAATTGGCTCCGTAATTAGCAGTGTGCTTTAAAGCCTATGCTGTCACTAATTGCAGACCAGGGTAAATCGCATACAAAGTACCACATCTTTTTGGTGTTAATGCGGTCCAGTTCATTTGTCTTATGTCTGGCTCTAACTCCGCCTGCCAGCTGGACCCCCTGAAAGCTTTCTGATCTCCGTGTCTATTTAAATTCATGACCACAACCGTGTTTCTCATAAACAAATACAAATGGTGTAATCGCCTGGAGGAAATGTGTAGAAATGTGCTTTGATGTGTGTGTACGGTATTTTATTCTTGCAAGGAACTTGCAAAAGTGTTTGAGGAGCAGAGATAAGGATGTTAATTCTTTGTATGTGAATACAAGATAATGCTATTAATATTCAATATCTGCTAATCATATTAAGAGTGGTTTATCGGTTTTGTTTTGTTTTTTAGTGATTAAGCATTTGATTTTAGCGCCATTAAAACATACTGAAACATCTTCACAATTGAATATTTTTAATCCATTTGTACACGTTCAATTCCTGTCTCAAAATACAAAAAGTATCTTAAAAGCACATTTTGAATTCAAGCACACAATATTACCCACGCTCACAGAAACACATCTTCCTGTACAGCCAGACATCTAACTGACTAATTTTGGTATCTGATACAATATCACTATGATGCAAACAAGTTTAATACTTTTAGCATTGATATTTTCTATATGCAGTATTGAAAAAGGGGATCAAATATTCACATGCAAAAAAACTGCATATATAACAGTGACAGCTTAAAGCAGCTTCGCAATCACATCATACAAAAAATGTACATTTTTATGAATTCATCTTTTTCTTTATGACGACATCATCATAAGCTGCAGAGCAGAAAAGTCACTATATAACTATGATTCTGGTAATTTAAAGAATGATTGAATATGTTTCAAAATAAATCTTTAGCTACCAAATTATTAATTGTATGCACATAACTATACATGATATTGTGCCATCATTGGCAATGCTTGATTAAATAGGGCTCTCGTTTCTTGAATGAGACATTTCTCTAATTCTACAAACACCTATGAGGCTGTATTTTTATGCTCTTTTAGTGATTCATTTCTTTACTGTGTCACTAGCTTCAGTCGCTATTCGCGGTCACAAGGAACTCTTAATTCCTCTTTTTATGTGGTTCCCACTTGTACTTGCTTTAATTACAGAAATTGAATTGCTCACTGTGTTTGGTACCAATTAGAATTCCCCCTCCCTAAGCAGCCCTCAGTACCTCAGATCAGACTATCTGACAAGAAAAATGAATTGGAGAAGAAGGTCATGGGAGTGAGCAGGAAACTAGCAGACATAAGACATTTGTGGGAGCACACCATTTGTACAGAAATGCGATATGAATGTAACTTGCAGCTAGTATTATTAAATCATACACTAAACTAACCACCAGACGAGGATGTTGCTGATCAAGGATGACAAGCGGTTGAATCTTTAAACCTCCATGCCACTGTCTATCTTTGGCGTGTTGGAGATCCAGAGAGTCGATTGGGTAACGCTCGTTTTGGTCCGTGGTTTGCTGTTACGAAAATAAAAATGTATGAAATAAAATACAATTATTCATTAATTTAATACATTAAAAAAAATCCTACAGTTTTGGAATGATACAAAATGAGTTGATGACAAAATGTGAATTTTTTTATGAAATATGCACCCTAACATGCATCCTCTATGGGTAGATGTGTTAATATATACTGTTATATTGTAATCTGTTGATATCTAACATATGTATGGTTTGTCTGTGAATCAGGCTGATTTCCCCATGTGAATCTCCGTGTCTCTAAAGTTTATTAACACAATGCATGGAAGACTGGACATTTAAAGGTATACACAATAAGCAAACCGAAGCAAAGCAGCTGTTATGTGACTCCTCCTGGTCTTATGATGGTATTTAATCATGAGAACAAGTGGCAAACATCATAAAACAGATAAGCATCATCTGTTAAGGAGTTGAGACGTTCATCCAAAAGCTTTGAACTCGCTCCAGAAAGCCTTTTAGCATATAGAGCGCACTCAGTGATTAAATGCATTGTCTGAGGATCCCCTTGTCTGCCACAGTGATCGGAATTATGTTAAAAAGACATCACTCTGTGGGAGCGTCAGCCATATAAACAGAATAAATTACACAAATAAGCCACTATATAATGTCCTGTCAAGCGCATGTCAAGGGTTAAAGGGAGATGATCTGTGTGTCATGCTCTATGTTGAGGGGCGGGAGCGGAGGACGGGAACAGCTTGCTTCAGCAGTTCCCTACAGATCGAGATATTGATGGGAATAGAAGTCAAGTTGGACTCTGTCTCCTATGAAGTGCAAACCCCTCCCCCCTTTAAATATGCCAAATGTGCACTATAATAACAGTGTTGATGGTGATTAGCTTGGGCTGAGCTGTTTTGCCAGGCTCAGTTCTAAACAGCTGAATCTAATTAATCACGGTAAACCTCTGGGTTAGAGAGAAAAACGGAGGATGGTGTCAGGTCTCGGCTAGTGAGCTGAAACCCTGATTAATCAAGACACAAATCCTGTTAGTGAGACACTGACTTCCTGATGTGTCGCAGTATTTGGATGATACTGTGCATAATAGGACAGCGCATTAGCATTAGTCTGACAGCGTTTACAGTGATTTGATCTTAATGGCTCACCTCTTGCTCAACATCTGGAAACAGCACGTTCCTGAAGCCACCAGGATCAGCAAGAGGAGAGGGATGGTAGGGATAATCACGTAGATTAGGAGCATACCTGGGAAAGAAAACAAAACACACTTTGACTTCCATACTCATACAGGCGTTTATTTTGAGTTGAATTCTGGGTTCAATGCGAGTGAAACTCAGTGGATAGCATCCACAAAAAAATCAAGGGTTACAGTGAGTCAACAGGAGTGAATGGAGCCATTTTTTTACAAGATTTAAAAGCAGAGATGTGAAGTTATGCTTATAAAAGCACTTACAAGAAGTCACCGTTCAAAAGTTTGGAATCTGTAATTGTTTAGAATTTGAAAGAAGTCTCTTATGCTAACCATGATATACTTTATTTGATCAAATACAGTAAAAATAGTAATGTTGTGCAATATTATTACAATTAAACATAACTTTTTTGTATTTTATTAAATTAACATGTAATTTATTCCTGTGATGATATAAGTGAGTTTTCAGCAGCCATTATTCCAGTCTTCAGTGTCACGTTATATATATTAAAATTGGAGAACAAATAATATTTATTATTATTAATGTTTTTCATTATTATCAATATTGTGTGGAAACCGTGATATATTTTTATGATTTTTTGATTATTAGAAAGTCCAAAAACAGCAATTATTTGAAATAGAAATATTTTTGTAACATTAGAAATTTCACTTTTGATCAATTTAATGTGTCCTTGCTGAATAAAACGGGTATTTATTTTATATTTTTAAATCATTCTGACCCCAAACTTATGAATGGGACTATAAATAAATATTCTGTTAAAACTTATGTTATAAATATTTGTTTAATGAAACTTTTTAATAAATAGTTTTTAAAGTTGATTTTAGGGTTTATAGTGTGGCATTCTGCTGCCCTGTTAATGAAGTAACTTTACACAGAAAAGCATTTTTGTCGCACTAAAATCTAACCTCCATCATACAAACAGTTTGTCTTCTATTGATAAAATAATTTAAAATGTAAACATTGGCTGATTCACCTACTTTTTATAGCCTGAGTCACTGATTTTTAAAAAGGAGAGAAATAACACATGAACATTTTTGTGGTAATCAACATTATACCACAACTGCTGAGTTTAACTGAACTTTACAGAATATTGATTTAAAAAATTTTAAATCTAATGTTACTTGAGGGTCCTGGCATTATAAGTAGAGGGTTCTCATCCTGATCGACAGGAGATGTCCTCTTCTCCTCTTGTTCTTCTAAGGAAAGATCTGGAGGGCACATTAACAGATTAGTGTCAACACATCTGTAACTCTTCAAGTCACATAATGATGGATTTGACACCTGGCTGCTTACCAACATCAGGCCCTCCAGGCGTGTCGCTCTGCACTTTTACCAGGTAACTTTCTGCTCAGAACAACAAAACAAACATTGTAAGCTAAACCATTTAGTAGGGTGAATTTAGGTTAATCATGCAGGACAGTCATATAAAAAAGCTCACAATGCAAATCACCTACCGGGTTCATACTTGCAGATGAAATTGTGCTTCATATTGCACCTATCATCATTCCACTGGTAAAGATACGGCCCGCCAGGCCCAGCGAGAGCTGCAGGCTGGTGATACATCACCACGCAAGCTTCTCCTCCACAGGATGGTTCATCAACATACCAGTTTCTGTAGAACAGAAGTGCTCGTTTTAATGACTGTTTACTTGAAGTAAATCTCTGCTTTGAAAAGGCTCCAGAACAGTCACATCTCACCTAAACTGTGAGACACTTCCATCTGTCCACCTGTACAGGTTAGGACACGAGGCGAAGCTGCCAGGCTCCTGTGCAGTCTCGTCCTCCACGCGTGTCAGCCCGATCCAGAAGTCTCCGTCTGTGATGCCCGACCCGCTGGAAGCACCGGTGGAAGTGGAGATGCTGAGTTCCTGCAGAAGATGTTCAATGTGGTTCTGCTCTGCAGGGTTCTCAATGCTCAGCAACGAACCGCCATCCATGTCACACGCATGCTGAGCCTCCCAGAATGCAACACGACTCGACACGTCCCTGAAGTAAGCGATCTTATAGCACGGCTGCTCGGGACTGCCCTGACACACTGTCTGACCTGAAGACACAAAATTAATACAGTATTTTTAGCGATTTCTTGGTCTGCATAACATTTGCTCCAGTAGAGTACAGTATAGATAGATAGATAGATAGATAGATAGATAGATAGATAGATAGATAGATAGATAGATAGATAGATAGATAGATAGATAGATAGATAGATAGATAGATAGATAGAGATTTGGATGTTTTAAAGGATGCTTATTTAAAGGCATGCAAGCTAAGAGGGGGAAATGCATGGAATTATTATTAAATCATAAACAAAGCACTTCTATTATAGAAAACACTTAAGATACACTGATAGGCCCAGCGAAGAGAACTGTGATTAATACACAGACTGTTAAAAGTCTAATAACAACATTAGCTCTCTGCCCGGGAGGTACTTTAAATAATTGCTTGGTCCAGGTCTGCTATATCATCAATCTGAGCCCAGTAATGGGCCGGGTTTAACTGGGGGGGAAACTGGACTCAGCATTTTCTCAACCAATTTCCTTTACTTTCTTCCTCAGTTCCTGTCTGTGTAGCACAGTTTTACTCCTTCCAGCATGGAATGTTCTGGCACTTCCGTTCTTCAAAACTGCCACTTTCTTTTCACCTTTTTTTGTTAAACCCCGATCTCATCTCAAAGACCTGCTCAACCGATTTAAATTCCCATGGTGCATCTTTTTAGTTTACACATGTATGACAAACCTATTTTTATCCTTAACAGTCCCTCTCATTTTTTCTTTCATAATCATTTTCTTTTTTTCATCCCGTCGCTTATTAAGACAGAGACAAGCTTCAAGAATGATCTTCAACACAAATCATCTTTGAGGAAGAGAAAGCTATTAGCTGATCTGTACGATTGTATAATATATAACGTTTTTGAGAGATAGGTCAACATTAATTATAAAATAATGTAGTAGAAGTGAATAAGAATGAGAATTTAAAAGCATTATGAAAAATTATGGAATTTTGAAGTTGCCGCACAGAAAATTATACAGATGAAAAAATGCATAGATTTTATCAAAATTCCTGACAGTAAATATAACTTTTTTTAAAACACTAATAATTCGAATACAGACTATTGGTCTGACAGTGTGTTTAAAATGATACTTAAAGGGACAGTTCATCCAAAATGAAAATGTCATAATTTACTCATCCTGATCCTTGTTCCAAACATGTATGACTGTGAAGTTATGTTATGGAGAATGACCGTGTTGGTCACCATCTTTACATACATTGTCTATGGTGAAAGAAGTGAATGGTGACTGAGGATTCATTCTGCTTAACTTCTCCTTTCAGCCTAACAAAGTCATTCAGGTTTGAGACAATAAGGATTATTAAATGATATTTTTTGCTGAACTATCCCTATAAACTTGACTAATAGCTGTCCTTCGAGCTCAATTTTACCACAAGTAACTGAATATTTATTCCTTTAAATTCTGAAAGAAATGATATGAATGAAAATAGCATCATACTAAATAAACTGAAACTTACCACTCACAACTCTCGCGCCATGGCTGCACGAGACCAGGGAAGTCAAAGCACAAAGGATTCCGACTGCCGCGCGCATCCTCGCGTGTTTCTCTGGAGTAGATGATGGAGGGAACTTCAAACAGACTTGTTCCAGTCAGGCGCCTTTTTTAACGTTTAATGGAAGAGTCTCATTTTCATAGTGTTCAAAGACATGATTTCCACCGAGCTGGTCTGACACTCTGAAAAGCGCCTCTGAATTCTGGAGAGAGAGAGACACGCGCCCCTCCACTCGCGAGCGCGTGGCTGGCTGGGCTGTACTGCAGGTAATCGAACAGGGCGCAGATGTTCATCACCTCCTTTATTAAGTGAAACACGTCTCTGGGTCGACGTGCGTTCTCCAGTTATAAGGTGGATGATGGGGCAAGTCACACACAAACAAAAAAATGATTTAAGCGTGATTGGGTCAATGGCGGAGGTGAAAACACCCTTGAATAATATGCATCCAATTTAGAGATCCAAAAAGACGCAGCCGAATTATTATGTCTCCGTTCATAGGGTTGAAACAAAATTGATGATATACAGACCTGGAGATTGTGAGTCAAATTTGTCATTATGCTATAATATAATCATGCTGCAGTATAAACAGATGGATTTGTATTCAGTTTCATTTATGACCCATGGTATAGGCAACCTTTTAGACAGGAGACATTTTTGTTTATAGTTTCAACAAATGTAACTCTTCTAAACTCTTCTAGGTACCCAGTTGTCTCAACTGATCCTGATGTAAGTTGAATGTAGGTCTGGATGGTCAACAACTTTCAACAACATCACATTCATACAAGGGGGCAGTCATGACTAATGGATAGAGCGTCGGACTTGTAACCCGAGGTTGTGGGTTCGAATCTTGGCTCCGGCAGGAATTGTCCATGACTGAGGTGAGACCCTTGAGCAAGGCACCGAACCCCCAACTTCTCCCCGGGCGCCGCAGCGTCGGCTGCCCACTGCTCCAGGTGTGTGTGCACTTGGATGGGTTAAATGCAGAGAACACATTTCACTGCTGATTATACTCTGTACAATTGTGTATGTGACAAATAAAGCTAATCTGAGCTTAATATTATTTATTATTATTATACAAGTGAAGGTAATTATTTCATGTAAAGGATAATGCATAATCAGCAGGTCACTGGATGTTTGCATTGAGCCTTAATGACCCTTTGGGGGATTTATTTTGCAATAATAACCATCTTATTGTAGACTACTTTATCCTGCTTATTGCACTGCTATAAATACTGATTAGATTTTTTATTATTATGTGAAAACAGAAAGTCTGCAAGAGATGACTTAGTACTGTTTTAAAACAGTTTTGAAATAATTATACAAAACTATTTGACCAAAGAGAATGCTTCAATTGACCAATCAGACTCGAGGATTCTAGTTTATTTAAATCTAAAGTACCATAAAATAATACAATTACCATTGTAGAAATGAAACAAAGTGATTTAGAATTGACAGCAAAATTATATGAATATATAAATAGATGTATCCTGTTTCCTGTCAGACCTCCCATTACCAAAATCATCTCTTCTCAGCGGACACCCTTCATCTCAGTTATTCATCTCTCTTTATTTTAAAAAGTTGTTTTCCTCATAGAGGATCACATGGTTTCCCTGACTGCCTTTTCATGGTTCTGATCCATGAGCTGAATATCCGAGGGAGTTATTCATATTGTCCTCAAACACGTTTCTCTGCATGATAACTAATTATGTTGTCAAAGCGAGACGTCAGCTCTGTGTGCGGATTGATCTGTTCATCCAGCAGCGCGGAGCCTTGCCGATCCGAAGGCTGTTAACTGAGCTGTAATATGCATCGACGCAAAAATGCTATTACTTAATTTGCTGTTCCCTATCGATTACTTATTTCCCACTGAAAATGCCATTCTGCTTCTTGAGTGTTCGATAACGACACCGAGATATTCTGTGACACATTATCAATAAAAAGGCAGCTGCGTTATTACTAGGACCCTTGTCAGTGGAGGTATTAAAGAGATCTGGCAGGAAGCACCGGCAGCAGAGAAGAGAAAAGAAATGTCAGGCAATCACAAAAAACGAGGAAGCTGAGTGCACTAGCGGCCAGCTTGCAGAAAGAAAGTCCTAACTGGGCCAGAGGAATGGGGTAGTGCTGATTTCGCAAGCCCGGACAATGGGTCCAGTCTGCAAGCTCTGCCAGAACATCACATAACTCTCCGCTCTCATCATCTGCTGCTCACTGTTTCTCCCCCTCTCTGTCTTGTCTTCTTTTCAGATCAAGCATCCAGAGTTCATTCTATCAGTGTGCTTAATTGCCCAGAAGTAATCAGCGGCATCAGGTAGGGCATACATGGTTCACATTAAAGGATTTACCAGTGCGTTCCTGGGAAAAGAGGTGGATCCAAAGGGATCTAATGTTATTGCTTTGTGTCAACAGATGCTGCGACCCTTTTTAAGAGGTTGGCTTTAAATGTATTCCCGATTTTTGTGACACTTTTACGACTCTGAGACGCTGACACAATATGCTGCTGAATTGGAACTCTATTGGAAATCTGACTAGGAGCCGAATGTTTCAATAGAACACTTGTACTGTTCATTTGTGCCACCTTAGGATGACCTGACCTATGAACTTTGACCCAATGAACAGTAGCATGTACTATTATTGTCAAGAGTACAAACTAGTAGAAAACGACGCGTCAGTGGGTTATTAAATCTCAGAGCGCATTTGGTTCTACTGAGCATTACTGCACCTAAAAATAAGCTTGATTTTAATTGAATTAATCCTATGAGTGGATTATTTCTGTGCAATCATAAAATGTAGATTGCTTTAGTGTCTTAAAACAGAAAAATCCATTTGAAAGCTGGTATTGACTTATTTCATCATCTTTCCTTCTATGTTCCTTCGAATGGAGGTCTCTAAAGAGGGCAAGAGGGAAAACTCAAGCTGTGAAAAATGACATGTATAGGGTGAGAGACACCATCCCGTCATGCCTCACCCCAACCCAGATGTATGTTGAGCCCCTCAAGCCTTCTGGGTAAATGAGAACAAGCTCTTTGCTGATTGGATTAAAGCCTACGATTTGGCAATGTGAGATTAAGGGAACATTAAAGAGAGGGAGTGCCTGGGATCCATTTAAGAGTCTCTGTGTTCAAATCTGTACGCATATATTTCCATCTCCAATAACTCATATCCAACCCAACTGATAATTGACCCGTATCATCTTTTGCTATAATTCACTTCTGGGATATTGTAAGTGTGAGTTTGGCTAGGCTTGCGTAAGTATTAGTGCTCTATTATGAACGTTTCACATGGGTTGATTGGGATTGATCAGTGGTCCATACCGCTGCACACGCCAATTAATGGCTGTCTCCTAGGGAGAGTCTGCTTGGCCGAGTCGCAATAGATGTAAATGCAATTGATTGACTGTAAGAGTTAGTCTAAGTGATTTGGCCCTGTAAATCGGCAAGCCGAGTTTCGGCTACATTTGAGAGGAGTCTTTCCCATCCGTCACAAGATATTGTTTCTATTCCTTCATCTTCTAGGGTGTTTGTGTGCAAATTGAGGAAAGAACCAGAGTAGGAAGGGCTTGAGGAAAGTGTAAGTGCGGTAAAATCAGCCAGGGAAATGTACTTCTTTAACAAGCAAATCTATTTACGACCCCTCTGAGACCCGAATGGACAGAGTTGCAATCTCATTCTGCTCTCTCTCATCACTTAGAGAGGTCATTGACTTCCCCAAAAGCGTCCCTGTCCCAAAAGGCATTGGCTCCTTGGGCTGACATCAGCTGGTGACTGGATGCTTGTACCAGAATTTATGTAATCAGTAATTACTGGATGAGCCGGAAGGGCAGTATGTCTGTAGGCTAACACATTCAAACATGCAAATAAAAGAATAGCAGAGCAATAGCAGTTCAAATGTTCATACAATACCGTTAAAAATATATATATATATATTTTGTAGTGTTTTTGAAATAAATATTTTATGCTAACCAAGGCTGCATTTTTGTGCATATTTGCTGCACATTGTGACATATTATTAGCATTTGATATAACTGTGTTCTATTATATTTTAAAATGTAATTTTTTTCAGTGATGGCAAAGCTGCATTTTCAACAGCCATTACTCCAGTCTTCAGAGTCACATGATCCTTCAGAAATTAATCTAATATACCGATTTGGTGCTCAAGAAACAGCTGTGCTTAATATTTTTGTGGAAGCTTTGATCCATTTTTTATGATTCATCAATGAATAGAAAGTTCAAAAGAAATCTTATGTATTTTAGAAATATTTTGTAACATTATAAATGTCTTTGCTGTCACTTTTGGTCAATTTTATGATTTAATGCTTTTAAGAAATTATAATGATTTAAATCATTTCTCGTCCTCATTTTTAATATGTTGTATTTAGACATAGGAAAACAAGTCTTATTTTTTAGTCACAAAGGTAAAACTGCTTTTTAGAGAGGCTGTTGGTGTCTACTGTTTTCTCTATTTATCCCTCTGTTTTATTTCCTAATTTAACTATGGCTATGGAAAAAAATTTAAGATCTACACAGTATGGTAGAAGAGGCAAATGACTTCTGTTAGGACCAAGAAAAGGGGTGTATTTTCCCCTAAATTGCCCTATTTCCACAAATGGACTCTTATTGATTCTAAGAATGCATCCCCTCAAAACACATAATCTGTTACTGCCATTTGCCTCCTCTAGTCACCACTTAAGTATAATTACCTAGAAGTCAATACGGCTGCCAGGCTACTGCCACGGTTAACCTCTGAGTCACCAGTCACGAGCATCCTGCTCAAATGTCCTCTCAGCCTGGTAGAATGACAGGGCTCTGGGTTTTGAATTAAACGATTGTCTTGTCAATTAATAAAGATGTTCTCGGTGCTTAATGAGCTCAAGGCATCTTAAAGACAAGCTTTGGTCAGCTGTAGATTTGAGGCAGCAGGGGAACTGCATTAACTACAGCTAGATGCAGTTGAGCTGTACATTAGGATCTTTATTTACTGTAGCATCTCATTTATGGACCATATTTTAATTAATCATGGCAATTTCTGGCTAAATAAATCTTATTCTGAACCATACAGTGGTGGCCAAAATTGTTAGAACACCAGACAGATCTGAAAATATTTACTTTTTTTGCCTCCAAACCACATTATTTAATTTCATAATATTCATGAAACATGCCGATGGTTGCTCTGCACAACAAATATCAGATGAAGTAATTAGTACTGTTTTTCTCCACTTTTATCTTTAATATTTGGTATGTCCATCTTTTGCAGCAATTACATCAACACATCTCTTTAGTATAGTGTCAATATATTTCCGGAGAATTTCAACACAAATGTTATCCAATGCCTTCTGCAACTCACGCCAAATGCTTTCCTTTGAATGTACAATAGATCTGTCCAGTTTCTTTTCCAACTCACCCCAAATGAGTTTTAATATTTAAATTAATAGTTCACCCCCCAAAAAAAGACAAATATTTATTCACACTCAGGCCATCCAAGATGTAGATGAGTTTGTTTCTTTATCAGTCCAGATCTGGAGAAATTCAGCATTAGATAATTTGCTCAATAGATCACATGAAGTGAATGGGTGCCGTCAGAATGAGAATCCAAACAGATCATAATAAAATCACAATAATCCACTCAACTCCATCCATCAATTAAAATGTTGTGAAGTGAAAAGCTGCATGTTTGTAAGAAACAAATCCATAATTTTCATTTTACACCATTGCTTCTGGACACAGTTCCAGTCTATAATCCATAATAACGCTTCCACCAGTGAAAAAGTATTCAGCTGTTTTTGTTTGTTAACAATGTATAATCTGTGGATGTTTCTCTCCTGATTCAGACGAGATGACTTTTTCAGAGAAGAAAGCAATATTATGGAAAAACTTGTTTCTTCCAAAGCTTTTCACTTCTCAGGAGTCAGGACATTAATTGATGGACTCGAGTCATTTGTATTACTTAAGGATTATTGTGATGTTTTTATCAGCTGTTTGAACACTCATTCTGATGGCACCCATTCACTGCAGATGATTCACTGGTGAGAAAGTGATGTAATGCTAAATTTCTCCAATGAACAAACAAACTCTTCCACTTTTGGGTGAACTATTCCTTCAATACCATTTACAAATATTTTTCAGGTGCCATGATGAAGGTTATTTATACTGTGATTTTACAAGCTATGCCACAACCATTATATCTAGTTAGTAATAAACCTCATCATCCACACTGCCTCTAATAATAATATTGTATTAAAATATATAATTAATATATGCCTTTAGTGATATTGTGTGAACCCATTTTGTTAAGCACGGACTCATTACCTGAACAAAATGTGTTCTATTCAATATACTGAAGTCTTTCTGATTTGCTGATTATATTTTGTGATGACTATTTCAGGAACCTAAACCCTCGATTATGCTAACCACCACAATACATGCTCTGAATACACTGCCATATTGCAGCCAGCATTTAAGAAAATCAATTCACAGTTATGAATTGGCCTTGTCATAATCTCTCCAGGAGATAATGCATTTTCCAGCACTGTCGGTTGATTTATACAGCAGATGACAAGCCATCCATTAAATATGTAACTCCCTCCAACCGACAGACTACTGCAACCAGCATCACGATCAAACTGAGCTTGTGCCAAAAACCTGGGAGACATTAGGCTAAAGATGAATTTATCATACAAGTTATGCACTATATTGGTTTCTGTTTTAATCAGCAGAGTTCATTAAAACTGTTTAGATTGTATTACAGATTTAAATTACATTTCTATAACGGATCGAGATAAGCATCACTCCATGACGGGATTTATAATTGCGGTGGCTGAACATTTAGCCTTTGTCTGGAAACAAACATCACATCTTTATAGAGCGCATTACCCCTGACTACACAATGGAGTGGTTCATCACAATTATTTTATTCAAGTCAATATTATGTATGTGCATCTGCATAGCACACTCTTAAGCAATGCAACACTACAATCAAGCTTCTTGCCTTAAGCCAGTGGAGCTAATGAGTCTAATTGATGACCTCATAAAATAATTAGGAATCCTGCTCTGGGCCTATTAATCCTCGCAGAATAAGCAGAATGCTTGACCAGCAATCCCTCTTGATTACTGACAAGAAAAAAAAAACTTAATTATGATTGATTTTTTCCATTTTATTCACCACTTATTCAATATTTTGCTTCTTAGTAAACCTCAATTGCACTTTGATAGCGTGATTAAGGGAAATTTGCAATGATTTTGTTGTTTTACTGCAATTTTCAGTTTTATTAATGCTAAGAGTATAGTTCAGGAGCATTTTTGTTATTATATTACCCTCAAAATGTTTAATAAGAGGTTTGATTGAATCCCAGGCGCAGACACATTTGTTTACATCACTGTTATTTGTTTGCTCTGTCCGATTCCTGGGCAAATGGTTCTTTTGAGTCGGATCCTTTCCATTACTCATTTAAACTGGTTCTCATTACCGGCCTGAGCGAGTCGGCTCACGAATCAGACTGAATTGGTCAGAGCGGTTTGCTAGTCAACTCATTCACAGATTATTATTACCATTCGTAATAATAAGACAAGCAGATTACACTTTCCTCCAGTTTCAAAGACAAGGCTCAATGCCAAGTCCAAGACTAAAATGTAAGTCTGAGCTGTTTCGACTGAAAGAAATGGGCACCGATTGATCTTAAAATATATCAATGCCTTTGTTTTTTCTCAAGATGGACACCAATAATGTGTTTTTTTCTAAGGCACGTTTATAAAAATGACTTAAATGTCCTAATTTAACTATGGCTTAATCCTAGTTTAGTCTAAGCCCTGTCTGTGAAACCAGGCCTTTAGGCTATTTGTACTGAACCTGATCGCTGATGGGGCCAAAAGTTATATATCCTTCAAGTTTAAGACCTGAGGAAGTTTTATTAACACACAAGAGAATCTGATTAAAATGAATAAAGTCAAGTGGTGTAAATGCCTTTAAGTAGGCTAATGTTTAAATGCAAATTATACCATTTAGGTTCTAACTGACTTGGATGAATCATAAATGCAACAAACTGAACAAAGAAGAAACCAATCAACTATTATTAATCAAAAAGTAATAAATAGCTATATGTGTGCACACATGGCTTTATTATAATATCTGAGGGCATATAGCTACAAGCAGCGATCTTGGGCCCAAGCCCTGGAGACAACACCAGCATCCGGTGACTTTAGGGAAACTGCACGGTGGGCAATATGCAATAAGAGCAGGTAAATATCAGGACTAGGACTAAGTCAAAGTCATTTAAATAATTAAGCCACATGTACTGCAGCCAGAGAACCTCACTTTCATTAAATGATGTAAATTCAGGTGAATGTCATGTCACAGGATATCATAGGTCAGTCAGTATGAGTGTCAAATTATTATTAGCAGCACAATAATATTTGCCATGTATATGCCACCTCGAAACGCCAGCAGTGACCACATGTAGGCGCTGTTCTGTTATAACGTAAAGGAATCACAGAATAATTTTAATCGGTTCTTTAAAACGAATTTTTCAAACAATCGATTCTGGGAAATTACATGCACTATTGTTTATGACCCCACCTGTCAGATAATCATGAAAAACACACGTAGGCTGGCTACTATTGTTCATTTATCGCTTGTTTATCCTTTGGTTATCTGCTATTATAGATAACACGTTTTTTTTATAGGTCTCTGCGTATATATATATATATATATATATATATATATATATATATATATATATATATATATATATATATATATATATATATATATATATATATATATTCAATAAAAATCTGTTTCGAAACGAAACTCCTTTGGTCTCGAGTGGAAGTAGGCTGCAAAATCCGAAATAAAAACAAGTGACACGATGCAGGAAATGAATCCATTTACAATTATGTCAAGGTGTCTTATCACTGTCTAGGTCCCATAAACTTGACAATTCAAAGTACGAAGTTTGTTGCTAAAACACCAGCCCACTCCGCACTTCCGTGGCTCTGCCCTCGATAACACGCCTCGGTGGGAAAGAAACAAATGGTGGCGTCGGGTCTTACGGTTGTCGGGATGACGGTCTGCCTCACCGCGTGCGATTTTCTCCGGTGGAATGTACAGTCGTGTCACCTCTGAGGGTACTTCAGTGTACAGCTGATGCCTGGAGGGCATAAAGGGAGGTAACCAAACTAGATGAGCCAGATACTTTCAGCCTATAATGTCAACAGATGATCTGAAGTTGCAGCAGTCAAGTTGTCAAGGCGGAGTGAAAGCCAGCGTGACTCGTGTTGTCTCAGATCAGGAGGGATTGTTCACACAAACTGATAAATCACGGTAGGCTACAAAGTTTCTAAGTTCTTGAAGTTTTCTTACTCATCTTCTCTCACACAATTAACGCTTTTCCTACGTTTCGCTGTCTCTTAAACTGACCCTTATCGTCCCCCGCAGACAACATTATGGAAGTCTGTAGCTTTAAGCGGACAGGTTGAAGTTCTTACGTAATTAGAAGAGCTTGCGTAAATATTAGTTTGCTTAAAGTAAGGTGTATCCGATGTAGTTGTACAACAGTTACACATTATTTTACAGTCAAATAACTATAAGAAGATGACAAAGGATAGAACATTGGTTCAAGCATTGATCTCTTGTCTGGCACCACCCCAGTTATATAATACCTGTCGTTGCCTTGCACACAAACAGAAATGCCCAGCTAAATAATCAAGGATTTAAGATTATAAAAAAATAATAGTTTACCAACATTTTTGCTTGATTACATCTCAGTTGAATTGTTTCAGATGATTTTAAACACACCTCCACAATATCTAATGAGGTATCACTGGTATTAATATTTTGCTGAATGTCAACTCAGCATGTCTCATATATTTTAGCTCTTATGCAATTTGTTACACTCACATTGTCTCATTTTTTAATAATAATAGTTTTAACAAATGGTAATTTAGCCTAAATGAATATGTTCAACATTATTAGGAGAAATACAAGAAAGTATTTGCTGTCTACTTGGCAACTACTGTAATCATTTTCTTTGCACATGTAGAGGTGAGACAAAACTAGTTAAATGTCACTCTCACTGTCATGTGACAATATACAAAGAAAACCTCTATGGGTGTTCCTGTGAATATTTTTTCTGAAGGGAGTGAACCTTAGTTTTTAGCTGCAGACATGTGGTGTCTGTTGAGAAAAACACTCTCCTGCTCTCTGTAGAATGTATTGTAATCCTGAATCCTTGATTAGTTTTCAGAATGTAAGCGAACATGAGAAGATACATCCTGGACCATTGGCTCAACACATCCACAACAAGAAAGATTTAGAAACTAGAACTACTGCTTCTTCACCATCATTGCAGTTAACAGGCCAGCAGAAAACCAGCAGAGGTGAGTTTCTATGACCGGATTATCAGATACATTTTTGTTATCAGACACAAATTTGGGGACATAACAGCTTATCATAAATTCTTTAACTTTTGACAAAAAGTTCTGTTAATTTTTATGACATGCATTTTATGTCATATAAAGTGTGTGTGTGTGTGTGTGTGTGTGTGTGTGTGTGTGTGTGCGCTATGCATTTTTGGCTATGTGCTATTAGCATGCTGCTAAGATATGCAGGATAGGGTTGTTATCAATTTTAATAGTTTTATTCATGCTTTTATTTAATATGCATATACGCTATATATATATGTGTGTGTGTAACACTTCTCCACTGATCAGATTTGCAGATCAGGCAATTAATACTTCTCAGATCTAAGGAAGACCTCAGTAGGACATCTGAGGAGCAAAGGCAATCTGCCAGATTCACTTCCACCTTCTCTATCAGTCTTCCCAATAGAAGAAACAAAAAAGACACAGCAGAGGACACTGAACAAAAAACACAGCAAACTACAACTAACCCGTGAGTGAATTATTATTATTATTATTTTTACATTTTCACACTGCTGTTGGCTGTCATCATGCTTTAAAAAGTTTACTGTTCACTTTTGTTTTTAAACAAAATTGTATAGAATTTTAATCAGCCATTTATCAGTTATGACATGAAAATAATTATCAGCTTATGGCATTGACCAATTTTTTTTTATAATTGCTTATATAGTTTAAAATCCAATTTTATAATAAAGCTGGATCAACTGCTGTAATAGACAAGTTCAGTGAATGATAAATGTGTAACATTCACTCCAAAACTCGCTATTAGTAATTGTTTTATGAAAATGTAATTACACTTAATACACACTGCACATAATAATAAATTGTGTCTTGTAAATTATGCCATAGCACTTTGTGTTTAGCCAGAGAAAAGCAAACGCCCTTTCGACTCATGACTGGCAGTAATAGTCCATATAAAGCAATAAGTCATGATTTAATGATGGTGAAGGAAAGTGTATAGGCAAAGATTTGCTGTTTGGCGGTACCTTATCTAGGTGTGTTCATGCTTTCAAATAGTCCTTACACCTTTATAAAGTCTTTACACCTTGATTTTAGAAACAGTAAATAGACATTTATTGTTTAGTATTACAGTATCTTGTTTAAAAGGTATGCCATAACTGCTCTCCTATTTTTCAAAGCAGATATTAAACAGGTTTTTTGTGTGTAAGTGTATGTGTATCTGACTGTAAGCATTAATGTGTGTGAGGCACTCATTTTAAAACAGTTAAACCATGGACCCCTCCCTTCATGTCAGCCCAATGAATTGTTTACTCCTAAAATCCTTAAACTGAGAGAAAGGATGGAATGCTGTTGATCTTGTTTTCCTGCGTTGCCTTGCTGAATATATAAAAGACGTTTAACTAGAAGTATTTAGGGAGAAAGAGTAGCATGTGAAACATTGAATTAGATGAGATTTTCGGCATAGTTTTCAATGTTTGTTTTTCTGCCTGAGGGAAATTATCTTTTGCTGAGATTTTGAAAATCAAATGTAACATGGGGGTATTTTTGAATCTACATACTTTTATAATGTTTGCTCGTCTAAAAAAACAATATGCTAATTAAAAATTATCTTCTCAAATTGACTGTTACAGCACACATGAAGCCATAAAGAACAGAGCTAATCAACACCATACAGAGGTAAGCGTTCAAGCTAAGACTCTTTTAGTAAGAGAATGTCTGATGTTTAGACAAAATCTGTCTTACTAATCAATCATATCATATTGTACTGCCCTTTGAATACATTCCACTCCATGTTATGAGTATTTTTCAGTGGAATGTAAAGCTCAAATGTGAAGTTGAACTGTCTGTTTAAATGGTTACGGATTGGGAGTGGAGATTTGTTCAAATACATGTGAGAAGCATTTCTTGCAATTTTCCCAAGCAAGTCTGAAATGCCATTAAGTAACCTAAAATGTACAAATGAATTGAATTGGTGCCTGTGTTTTGTGACATTTTTGGTACTTATGAAAAGCTTTGTTGCTTGTTCTCACAGCTAAGGGACGTGCTTTCATCAACTGGTGAATTATTTAAGAATGGGGATGGGCCAAAAGCAAACTTTGAAGACGGTTTTACCACTCTGCATCAACGTGGGACAAAGCAGGGACAAAGTACAGACGTACAACACAACATAGGCCTTCATGAACAAACACAAAGTGTCCATAACAACTCACAAAGACATTCTACTCAAACTGTTTGTAAGGTTCAAACACAATTCAACAAGGGAGCCAGTGACTGTAAAGAGAATGCTGCAACAACTCCACAGTACCAGAGTAATCTGACCTCCCTTGAAGCGTACAATGGTCTAAAAGCAAGCACTGATTCCCAGTTTTTTGCACACCATTCAGACGTTGCAAACCAGGTCTTGTCATTAGACTCTTTACCTGCTCCTCATTCTGAAAATACCCCTGAGCCAGAACCTGGTCTTATCAATCCTACATCAGCTATGTTGTCATCAGCTCTGGCCTCAGTTCTTGCTCCACCTTGGAGTGGCCGCCTTCGAAGACCCAAGCAAGGCAGCAACGGAGTACAGCATGAACCCCAAGATCGTGGACAAAATGTGAACCCATCCACCTTATTTCGCCCGGATCGGCAACAACAACCGCTTCTTCCTTCCCAGAGGCAACCATCTGAACACATGTTGGCTAATGATATGCAGTTGACTGCAGGAACCAGCTATAACTCTCCTGACTGGCAAAAAGAGAACAATTCTCCGAACATCACAACCACAATACAGCCAAAGAGACCCATTACCAAGTCCTCTTCTGTGGGCATGATGTACAATAATACAGATTTGCATCCTTTTCCCACACCTCTGGACACTCGTCAGGTAACAAATTTGCCCCATTCAGGATACAGAATATCAAACACTGGAGATGAACATGAGTCTTTCAAATCATTGAGCTCTAAGCCAACAACAAGCAGCCTACTTCTTTCCTTGAGAAGGTCAAATTTGAGAAACTCCAGTGCTGAGCCCACACAATCAGAGACCAGGTCTATCAGGTCCCTTACATTGCCTAGCAGAGTTGTTCTGAAAACTCCATCATTTGCCCATCCTGTTTCCGCTGATGCCCAAACACCCGAATACCCAAACATTCCTGCAAGAACAGAGGAAATACCAGTCAGTCAGTTCCCTTTCTCAGCTAGAATTAGGAGTAGAGATCCATTAAGGGCATCACTGTTTCTAAACAAACCAGAGACAGAAATTTCAAAGAGACTAGAAGCTTCTATTGACAAAGCAGAAGAGGAACATTTCCCACACTCCACAACCAAAACCAGCCAACTTGGGGTTCTCAGAGCCCAACAGCGTTCTTATTCAGTTCTTTTGAGGGAATATTCCAGTACAAAGGACATAGATGCAGTGGAACAAAATGCTGCCAACAACACCAACCTGCAAAACTCCAACATGCCCAAACAACAAGTAACTCCAGATACCACAATTTCTCCTAAAGATTCAACAAATGTTAATGTTCAACAATCTGGCTTTAATGTCCAAAAACTTAAAATCACAAAGCACACACAATATAATAGCCAGCAGTTCTTCGGGCACAAGCCCCTTCACTGACAGGCTTAATTACTCACCCAGGAAAGACTCTTCTGTAGATGGAAAACATCCCACAAATATTTATCTGGACTCTAAGAAATATTCTCAATTAAGTCAAAGCACGATGGATCTTTCGAGCCCTCTTTCTGCAAACAGACCTCTCAGAAGTGTAAGAGTACCGAGCATTTATTCATACCTACGGGAGTACAGCCCAATGGTGACCACCCCTTCCCCTTCCACCCCTTCTTTCCACATACAGAGAGGTGAAACATCACCTCCTAAGCAAGATAGAGGCGTAACACTTCAGGGTGACCGGAAAACACTTCACTCAAAATTTTCATTTGATTTCAACCCGTTTGTGCCACAGCCACAAGCATTACAAAGAAGCTCTTATGGCTCTCATAGCACCAGCTCAATCTCTGCCTCCTGATTTTGGACGAAGATCAGCACCTCGTCTCAGCACATCTCCATATTCTAACCTCATCTCCTCACGACCTACATTCAACAACACTTTACAAGAACTACCCTCTCCACCTGCATCCAAAACTCATTCCCAATGTACATCTTATGATATTGTAACCACTCCTGCAGATTTCATAAAAGGTGATCCAAGCTCTTCACTGTCCACAGGCATAATAAGAAGACCAAAGGAACAATTCGCTTCAACAGAGAACAGAGGACAGCAGTTCAAGCTTACACAAGTGCCCTAGATAATCACAAACTTGCCCAGCCATGCCTCTTACAAACTGCACCAGATGCGTGTTTTGTCATGGAAAGCCAAAGCAATAATATAAGCCCACACCCAAGGCAGCTCAACACAGGCTCTAACAACTTCTTTTATCAGGAACATGATGGCCTGATGGAACTTCAGCTTGATAAGGGTAATGCATACCCCAAGCACAGGCTGAGTGAGAAAGGGAAGTATTTATTACCTGATAAGCTCAAAGAAGAAAGTGAAACTCCACTGACAGCTGAGAAAGAGATTCATGCTGTGCATGTGCATGAGAGATTGCAGGAAATGCAAAGTTCCAATTCAAAAAAAGGCCTCTTTAGTTCACGAGTTAAAAAAGACAAAGAAGCTGTTTTCTCTTCAGCTTCTTTGCCAGACAAAGAAGTTGTTAGTCCCCAGTATTTAAAAACCAAAAGACATTTGCCAGTGTTTAGAACGAGCAGCAGGATTGACCAGATGTTAAATCGCTTGAAACTGACATTTGGTGTCAAACGTTCAGACAGCTCACTTGACACACTACCAAAAAAGAACAAGAGTCCCTCAGATACTGAGACTTTTGAAAGTCCCAAGACGGAGGATAAAACATGTTCTGATAGCCACCCGGCACCCTCTAACTCCTCTTTAACAACTGATAAAACCTCTTTAGGTTCCTTGTCACTACAAACATTAAATAAATCTGAGAATGCATTAAATATGGGTGGGCAAAATAAATCTACAACTGAACAAAATGTTTCTGGGTGCACTCAGGAGGCCCCCAACTCATCTGTGGCCACGGATAAAGCCTCTTTTGCTCCTTTCGGATCTTTGTCTCCACTTACATTCAAGAGATCTGAGAATACTTTAAATATGGACTGGCAAAACAGATCTACAACTGAAATAAATTATTCTGGGTGCACACGGGAGACCCCTAACATGTCCTTGACCACCGATAAAGTATCTTTAGCCTCTTTTGGGTCCTTGTCGCCGCTTACATTAAAGAAATCTGAGAAAACTTTAAATATGGACTGGCACAACATTTCTACAACTGAACAAAAGGGTTCTGGGTGCACATGGGAGGCCCCCAACTCATCTTTGACCACCGATAAAGGCTCTTTTGCTTCTTTTGGGTCTTTGTCGTCACTTACATTCAGAAATCTGAGAATCCTTTAAATATAGACTGGCAAAACGGATCTACTACTGAACAAAAGGGTTCTGGGTGCACATGGGAGGCCCCCAACTCATCTTTGACCACCAATAATGCCTCTTATGAGTCCTTGTCACTCTTAACATTAAAGAAATCATCTGAGAATAAATTTAAAGTTGATCAGCAAAAGAGGCATAATGATGAAAATGAAAAACGGTCTTATGGTAGAAGCTTTAGTCCAAACAGGCAAAAGGCCCAAAGTATGAATCGTTCTGCCACCTTGCCACATTACAGAAAATCCTCTGTCGGTCCCCTATCACCCTTTTATTTGTTTGATTCTGATTCAGAAGACATTCAGAATGACAATGTGTTTTATAGTCCATTGACCAAAAAAACTAATTCACTTTGTGAGTCTGATGACTTCTCTCCTCAGAGCGCCACCAAGAGTCCTGTGCAGCAAAACCTTGTGAGGTCTCGCTTGTCCTCATCATGTGCTGATTTAAAGTATGGTCTACACAGTGGACGATCTTTCTCAGTAAGCAGTGTGGTTTCAAGCCGCCCATCAGGTCCTGGACGAATCTCAACAAGCAGCATCAGCGACCTCTCAAGTTTGGATGACTTTGTGCCGAAGGGGAATTATACAATGTTTGATTCTGAAATGAATAGTAGCCATTCCCCAATCTATGATGCCAAATATATTACTGGTAAACAGTCTCAATCTGGATATACAGATGATCTTGATCATGATGATGCAGACCCAACCCCACCTCCATCACCAACTATGTCCTCTTCACCTCGTCGGATATCCCAGGCTCCTTCTCTGTCTTCTCCCATATGGACAACTCCAGAAAATCTGTCTCCTACTCGTGGAATCCTGTCATCAAGGAGCTACACAACCAGCATGACTGTTTTTGAGGAGTCTGATTCTGACACCACAACCGATGATGAATACTATCTTGATAATGCTGATGCTGTAGAAACAGAACTATAGAGGATATAATTGTGTTGTTCAATACCATCATGTTACATATACTGGTCTTCTATGACAAAGCTGCAGCAACATTAGGTCTCTGTGAAACCAATCTAATAACTAGAAATCCAGATTGTATATGAATAGAGGGAATTATAATTATATCAGAACTATAAGATCATGTTGATTTCATGTCTTGTTATAAATTAAATATAATGGGTTTTTGAATACTTTAGCGCTTAAGGATAACAATGTTTGATTTCATTATGAATGTATTTACAATACAGTACAATGCACTGTTTCATTAGTTGTATATATATATATTTTTTTTTTCTGGATCTGAGGCTTTGAAATGGTGAATTCTCATATCATTCCTTTTATTCAGGCCTGCCTCCTGAGGTTATTGGCTTTTTCATTCACTGTGGCATTTGAAAGCGCAGTGTGTCAGTCACAATACATTATTTTCCTGACAGACATTCTGCTGCCAACCAAGAAACTGAACCCCAACTATATTTAACAGATGTATTAGATTTTTTTTTTCAAAACTGCTCCTTTAACAGTCAGAAAAAATATAGAAAAAGAGAACATTTTAATATTGTGCCCGCAACACTAATGATTCCACATTAACTATGGCTAAGTCTGTAAAGAAGATTATAACAGATGTCCGCTATCCGTTTAATATTATTGTTAAAAGTATGAAAGTGTTATTAAAAACAGTGGCTGATCCTCATCCACGACTTGTTAATTTGAGGTCCAAACACAGGACCTCTCACAATCTATGCAAAAGACATACCACAGATGAACTAAGCATTCTTAAATAAGACCTCACAGTTGATTTTATTTGCTGTATAATTTAATTTTTCTGTTTGTGTACATATTTGTGTGTGGCTTTCAGTGTAATTTCATTTATTGTAATTTATTATGCAGGGGGTTGGGGCATCATCTCTACCCTAAAGCCTTGGGGACCTCCATAAGATGTCTCAATTCAGCACTGACCTACAGTAGTACTAAATGCTGAATAACATAGGCCTACGTATGTAAGGTCCTTTTTGTAAAGCAATTTCTTGAATGTCTTCATTAAAACAGTTATATTTATCTACATCTAATATATTGACTAAATTGTATTTTCCTAACACAGAAGTAAGAATATTGATAATCTATAAAAAAATTAAGTGTATACTGTAAATGACTAACTTTGCACAAGACGGTTAACTGCATATTTCAAAAATTGATTAGCAAGTTCACTCTAGTCTCTTGTTCTCTAATAACACAGAAACTCTTTAATTGCAGCTCATTAAAACAGGCAAACACTCTTAGTGTCATGTCGCAACCTGCCATAATTGTTCAATGAACAGTTATAAATATGAGTGATGCAACTAATTTGATAGATGTTTCAGTAATAGTTGGTAGGTTTGCGAAACAAGCAGTAGACCTTGTTTTGAGTATTATTTTGTACGAATTAGTGAACGATTACGATCAACGATTATGATTAGTCACAATAATCCTTAACTTTTCGCAACCTACCGACGATGTAATCTGCTGAAAAGGCCACTGAACGAATACACACGTAACGTTAGTTTTCCATTTACATTTTTGGAATAGAATCTCATATTTCAAGCTTTCTGGCATTGAGTAAAATGAGTCTGTTTTCTCGTTGCTTTGGTAACGGCTGTTGTAGGCGTGCAGTCACCCGTCAAAGTAAAGGAATTTAATCATAATGTATGTTTAGGCTTTATTTTTTAACTCCCTCAATGTTAAGTTTCTTTGGTTGCAGTTTTAGCTGCCTTTACGTGTTTTACTTCAGCTTGTCGATGTCATTGTGAAAATCCAGTTCACGCGTTTGTTTACTTGTCGATTATCACCGGATGGGTTTGATTTGAATATCATACGGATAAGTTAACACGCTTTATTTTCAATACATTGTCTATTTTAAACACCTTCTACCTATTAAACATTTGAATTCAGGTATTTTAAGCATATTGACTCCTCTGTTTCGTGAGAATGTAGAGGACTCCAGATATCAAGTAAGTAACATTTTGTGGGCAGATGGTTTATTAAAAGCAACTGTCTTCATTTTGAATTGAGTTTATGGATGGAGTTAAATGTATCCTAATAATCCAATGAAATAATCCTAATCCTTGTTGAATAAACCCATTTCCCTTTCCTTGACATGGCAAAGGCTTAGTCAGGGTGCAGAGCATAACCTCAGTTAAACAGTATAATATATAGGTTATGGTTACTCATTTCCTTTTTCTCAGAATTTTTGGCTAATTGAAATGTAAATCCATGTCAGTGTTTCACAGAAGAAACTTTTTTCTTTCCTTTTTTTTATCCCTTAGCAGCATGTGCTAGCATGAACAAGAAAATGACTGAACACACATACTCGTTTGACAGGTATGAAATACAGCAAAACATACAGACTCATTTCTAAATGAGTGAAGCAAGCAATAGAAAAATAACCTGTCAATCATTTTTTTCCCTTTTAGGCATCACTCAACATCTCCAGCTGGGGAAACTACATCAGACAGTAATGTCATACTTGTCCCACAGCTGGAAACAGTTTTCAGCAGAGCAGCCAGGATCATTCAGCGAGCATGGAGGAAACATGTTGTTAGTGATCACACTCCACTTTAATCTTACATTTTCTCCAACATGATTGAATGCATAAATAAAAAGTAGTGCATACTATACCTGTAGGATATTGCTGTTTTCAAGCACCTCAAGAAACTAGTGAGCTTTCATAATCAAGGGGATCCACGTCTCCTTCTTAAATTTATTAACCCTGCAGAGGTAAGTTTGTTACAATGCATGTGTGAAGCTTAATTGAGATCTTTTACCAATGCTTTTAAAAGCATACGCCCCAATGCTTTGTTGTAGGCTAATATTCTGGATGCTGCTTCAGGGGCGCTAATCCGATTCAGACTGGGTGGGGTGAGTGTTGATGTTATTCATCTTTCCGTGATTAGATGGTTATGTGTACTCTAGAACATGCTGTCATGTGTTATTGTGTTCTGCTCTAGAAGATTACGTTATTGAAAATCTAATTATAAGCAAATAGACATGTTACCACAAATTGCTTACTAATGTTTATAAAATTCCAGCCAACCTATCCTCCAAATATCTACTTTAAAATATACACTCGCGCACCTATTGTGGACATGTGTGCCTCCAGTCCTAAAGATTACACACGGCTAAAGAAACCTGCTCCAAGCCATATTCATAATGGCCAACTGATGATCAATGACAGAGATAATCACTCTGGGTGGTACCAGCGGGTAGAGAACAATGGCTGGAGGATTGTGTCTTGCAAGGTGACATATCCAGTTATAATACTTTCATTTTCATTTTACCTTTTGTGTATCAATGCAACTCAGTAAATAAAACATATCCAACCAAACATTCAGCAGCCATTACAGCACTCCATAAATTACATTTTAAAATATATTACAATTGAAAAGTTATTTTAAATTGTAATAAATAATATTGCTGTTTTTAGTGTATTTTTAATCAAATAAATGCAGCATAAGAGACTAATTTCAACAGTTTTTTGTACAATATAAATTGTAACAGTCAGAAAAAAATATAGAAATGTTACCTAAGTATTACATGTCTATAATTGCCTTTTTGATTAAAGATTTCCTTGTTTGAAGACCCAATAACTCAAGATACCAATGTTAAGAAGATACATTTCCATCACTGCAAAATCCATCGGCGCCAAGATGTTGCAAGAAAAAAGAAGATTCGGAAAATTGAATGGATGAGAAAAATGTAAAATGTTAAAGTAGCTGTTTGATTGTTTGTGGTGTAGATGTGTTCTGCAGAGGTGAAAAAATGGAAATACGTTATGAATGACGGCATATTAGTAAACACAGATCTTGTGCACAGGTACGCTGAGGGTCTCCTGCATGCTGATACAGAACACGGCGATACCGCTCTGCTGGGGCAAAAAAGCACAGAGTTGATGGATTCCTTTGAACAGGTTGGACCAGATTCAGTTTCTGAGCAGGAAGTGGACGAGCTGCTCACATGGACCAAAGATCTCAATTTTGATGAGTAATTGAGCTAATATCACTTTAGATGTGATATACTGTACTTGGCATCATCACTTTTTCATCATCATGGTAGTCATAAAATATCCCATTAGAATTTTTCCCATATGCCATTTAGAATATTGCTTTGTCTCTTAGGTACATCAATGATTGGAGGAATTTGAGTACCAGCAAATGCTGCATATTTATCAAAGGTAAGACTTTTGGGGTTTCCCTCATTCAGCTTTATGTATGAAATAAACACTTTTGTTGCATTGTAGCTCTCTCTACTGGTCAAAATGGGTATACACGTTTCTACTTTTCTCGCCATAGATAGGCTGTCGGATAGTGACCAGAAGGACCTTGCTTGTGTCTCTGTGCGTGATATTTGTCCAGTCCGTTGGTGAGCCAATATCTGGATCACGTCAGATTGGGGAATGTATCATGCAGCTCTAGCAATATGTTGCACAATATGATTTATTCATTTGCATAAATAAAGCAAGTCTTGTGTTTCGACTGGTTTTGTGTGGTCACTGGTCAAATATATTTTAAATATACATTTACGCATTTAGCAGACGCTTTTATCCAAAGCAACTGACAGTACATTCAGGCTATACATTTTTTTGTCAGTATGTGTGTTCCCTGGAATTTAACCCACGACCGTTTGCGCTGCTAACGCAATACCACTGAGCCACAGGAAAATGAAAATATATGATTAATCCTCTCCTCAAAAAATATTTTACAGGGGTATGCAGCGTTGTTGTTAACATAAAAATAAAGCCATAAAACACACATTTCTATTATATAAATAAACAATTAACTGACATTTATATATTATTACAATCAACGTTTTAGCAAAGTTTTTCATTTTCGTTTAAATTTGAAGTACTACAATAACTAAACGTAAATACTATTAAAAAACTATAGTCCTGTAACTATATATACATATAAAAAGCAATTAAATTATTTAAACATAAACATATATATATATATATATATAATTCAAAATATTAACAAAAACTATTTTGGTATATTAATGACTAAACTAAAACTTAGATGCGGTATCATGTAACTCGGATGACCCATGGCCAGCAAGCCTCTTTGGCGAGACATTCTGAATTATCGCGAGACTCACGAAGGTGACGCACAGCCAATCAGATTTATCTTCTTTCGTCGGGGCGTGTTTTTCGCTGTTCGCAGTAATGGCGACCTACAAAGAAGATCCTTTGGCCACTCGACCAAAAACACTAGACCCAGCCGAATATTTCAATCTTTCACCTGATTACCGGCGGGCTGAGGAGAAGAGAGCGGCTCTGCGGGCACAGCTGAAGAGGCAGTATCTGCAGCAGCTGAACAATCCTCATAGAAAAGAGCTGATAGTAAGACGAACCAAATATCACAATCTGCAAACATTAGCTTGGGGTAAAACATTTGCAATGAAGCTATAGACAGCTTTGATTTCATATTGTACTAGTTTATAATTTTATGATGTTTTAGCAATTCATTATTTTGTCTATAATCGTGTTTCAGAAACTTCGGTTGAATCCGCAGAGTGACCTTCACTGGTCGCTGGCTAGCGGTTACGTTAACGTTACTGCCTGACAGCTTGTTTTGGTCCACAAGGTGTCTGTAACGTTAGTCTTTATGTGAAAAGATGTGATTTGTTACATTTCTAACATACCATACTCATCTTATTCAGAATGCATCCTCCTGGGTGTGTTGTTTGCTACATTATTGTTTACAATCCTGACAAATGCATTATTGAAACTTCCAGAAGGTTACCTGACACATTTAAACAGTTTGATCAAGTCATCAACCTCCATGTGTTTCTACTCGTAGGAAGATCCTGCTCTTACACGGTGGACATATGCACGTACCAATAACAACTACTTCAGACCAACTGCTAAAACTTCATTGATTGGTGGCTTGTTTGGAGTTCTACCGCTTTTCGTCTTGTATGTGGTGTTTAAAACAGACAGGGTGAGTTGAAGCTGTATGAATTCACTTCCTGATGTCAAAGCTGCAGTGGTTATATCATTTTAACCCTGTTTTCCCCATCTTTCCAGGACAAAAGGGAGGCTAAGATCAAGGCAGGGACCTATGAGCGCCCCTATAAACTGTCCTCCTAAATGTTTTGATTTCACGGTTTATTGTAACACGGAGTACTTGTAATTATATGCTAAATAAAATACTTTATTGTTGAAAGTTCCTTTTATTTCTGTTATTGAAGAAAAATAAATCACACAGTATTTTTGTAATTTCATAACAGGGTTCCTGCAGGTCTTAAAGTCTTAATTAGCCCTTCCACAAATTAAGGCTTTAAAGAGGTCAGAGCAGTACGCCCTAAACATTTATAAAGGTGACATGATGTATAAATCGTGTAATTAAATGTTGCATGCATTGCTAAAAAAAATAATATCTTCCTCTTAACATCTTTAAATCAAGATGCATGAGATGCATATAAGAACTTGTTTTCTGAAAGATTTGTTAAAATTATCTGAGCTTCTGTGGTTTATAAACCATTTAAGTTTCTTAGTCCATTGTCAGATATTTATATTTGTTTTAATCCTAAACATTTTGATCAGTTACAGAAAACAACACTTATATTATGTCATTTTTAAGAATCTTTAGACATTTGCTCTGAAAAACAAAACAGACAAACATACTGAGGAAGATCATAGCTTTTTTGCACAGGTATAGTAAGTTATTTACATATATTAATGGTCGGGGCAGAGCTAACAAGCTTGCTCTTTTTAGTTTTTGGTAAATTAAAGTAATGGAGACCTATTGAATGTTGTATTTTCAAACTTTAAAGTATAGTTAATACAACTCATGTTGTGCTCCCTAGACATTTTCATTTTGGTGTACTGTGTTCCTTATATTTTCTTTGCTTTGTCTTAAAAAGGTCTTTAAAATGTCATAAATGCATCTTTATTAAACCTGCAGAAACATGCCTTATTTTGATATCACAGAACATCTCTGGTTAACTCTCAATTCTAGAGATGAAACCATTGTGAATCACTGATCCACATGTCAGACAAATATTATGACTACAGCTGAGGTGTAACCATGCGCTTCATGTTCTACTTGCTGCTGGGTTTCCAGTTTGGATTGAAGTGACTTTTTAAAGTCTCCCAGCATTTGTAGTAGCTCTTATCGAGACGGTGGCAGGTGTCCAATCCCCATTTGGTCACAGCCATGCTGAAGGATGACTCAAACATGAATGCCTGTTGGATACAGCATTATTTAGAACATCATCTCGCCTTTTACATGATGTATTTCTAAATGAAACATTACCATAGTGCCTTCAGCAACTCTCTCTGGTTTCAGAACAGCTGTACTGTTCTTCTCAAAACATTCGAAGTCAGGGCCATGTGGAGTCATGATGCTGTGGAGACTGGCTCCTCCAGGCTGGAAACCTTCTTCCTTTGCTTCATAGTGGCCTTTGATTAATCCCATAAACTCGCTCATGCAGTTCCCTGTTAGCATAGAAAGAGGGCGCTCTTTAACTGCATGACATTTCATTAGGTTTTGTACAAGTAGTCAACAACTCAGACTTACTGTGATAGTAAGGAGGCCGAAAGGTGTGATCAGCTACACCCCAACGAGGAGGAAAGATGACAAAATCTGCAATGGCCACACCTGGACGTGTGGATTTGGCTGTCAAAACTGTGAAAATCGACGGATCCTGGAAATAAAAGATTCAGGTCATTTGATTGACAGCTCAAATGTAGTGATTTTGAGATGTCAAATTAGGCAAATAACTCACTGCGTGATCAAACGCCACACAGTTGATGGCCATGAAGTTTTCCAGGTTATATTTGTAGGGTGTGTAGTTTCCGTGCCATGCCACCACATTAAATGGCGAAAAGTCCTATTTGAACACATTTAAAATGACTAAAACATTTGTGTTGTAATAATACACCACGTAATTAATTTCTGTAGGCTTTGAGTAAATAATCAATAGTAATGTCAAATGCAAAACACTAAGATGTCCGATCAATGCCCTCTATAAAGCGTTTAAACGGCATCGTCTTGTTTTGATGCTCTACTCCTGCACTTTAGTAGGTTACTGGGCGAAGAAATGTCTTCGTTGAAACCCGTAATTGTATACAGCATTCGTTTGATAATGTTGCAGCAGACAGATTTTGAATGCTGCCTGCAAAATCAATATAATTCATTACAGCAGAGACTGCCTGCTGTCCTGACCCTCATGCGCCCTCCTGTTGTTTCAACCCACCCACATGTGCACACACACACACACACACACATACACACACACACACACACACCAGGTAAAACATCAGTCACAACTGTACACACAAACACAAATCCAGCGACTCAAACAAGAACATGACTGTTTTTACAGTTACATTCAGTCACACAAAGACGCTCTCCGTGCACCCTGGGGTTTCTGGGACCCCAAGGTTTGTAATCTCACAGGCATAACAGTTCTCTGGATAACTCTACCAGACTCTATTAAAATGAAGAAAAAAAACTCATACACACAAAACACAAACATATTTTCCCAGTCAAGCAAATAATAAGCTAATTTAAGCAATTGTAGCACTCAGTTGGAGGACAAAACAACAGGATAAAGCTGTACCTTCTCCTTCAAGACAGACCGTAAACCATTTAAGAGAGTACAGACGGTGAGACCCGTGCGCTCAACTATAGATGCGCTCTCTGTAGTTTTTTTCTCGTTACAATAAGTGATACTGCCTTGTAATGCTACCTTTACTGTCTCTAATTTGCTCCTGACAGCCATAACAAGTCAATTACTCACTCGACAAGACAGGGAAACAAATTCAGTGCAGAATGATGTTGAAACCTTGGTCTTATTAAATGTGTATACTGCATGGACAAATTGTAGATTTTGTGTGTAATCTAACATTCAGTGCCTCATTGATGTCAGCAGTGTTAGTAATGGGAATTACTAATGATGCAATAATTTCACGGCACCTGTTGACATGAGAAGAGCTTTCCCTGGTACTTGTTGACAATGGTGTAACCTGAGGCTATAGTACGGTCCTCGTACCAAGCCACGGGTGTTTGGAAGTCCCTAGGGTTAGCCAGTCCATTAGCCCCTGCAATGCCCAACCAAATGAATAGACTTTTCCCAGCAGCTTATAGAAAGCTTATGTTATTCAAAGGCATTAAAAATAAATGATGTTGTACATACCTATAGGACCCAGGTCAGGCAGCTCAAAGTGGGCTCCAAACACCTCTAGGATGTACCCCCTGGTTTCTCCAAACACTTCAACTCTAAAACGCATCCCTTGCTGGGAAACATAGAAGAGAATGTAAAATATAAAAATACAAATATTTAAATAAATTCCTGTCTTGTTTATTGGAATATTGATTGCAAGCTTGAATGTAGAATACCATTCAAAAGTTTGGGATCAGTAAGATATATATTTTTCTGAGGTAAATTAATACTTTTGTTCAGCAAGGATGAGTTAAATTGATCAAAAGTGACAATAAAGCCATTTATAGTGTTACAATAGATTTCTGTTTCAAATAAATGCTGTTCTTTTGAACTTTCTATATTTATCAGAGAATCCTGGGGGCAAACATTTTTTATGATGGTTTCCACAAAATATATTAAGCATGCGTAGCTGTTGTCAACACTGAAAATAATTTAATAGTACTTGCTTCTGACAATTCAGCTTTGCCATCACATTAATAAATTACATTAAAAATATGTATTTAAATAAGCAGTTATTTTATTATTTATTTTAGTCATATTTCACAATATTACTGTTTTACTGTAGTTTTAATCAAATAAATGCAGCCTTGGTGAGCAGAAGAGACTTCTTTCAAAAACATTTTTCTTATAGATATTAGAGTGACACCTGAATGACACAAATCTCATTGGGCTCCACCATCATCTTTCCAAATTCGGTAGTAATCAGGATTTCACCTTGTTGCGGCACTGAAACACAAATTGCAGCCCTAATCAAAAGGTACTACTACTACAAAAATCCAAATCACATATTAATAAATATTACAATCTTAAAAAAAATATATATGGCATGAATAACAAGACCAAGCTTACCAATAAGGAAATCACCATCTGCATTTTGGAAACATCTATGAAAATAAAAAGTACCATCTTAAAAAAACACTGCACAGAGAAGGGAAATAAAATCATTGGTGAGCTGAATCCAATTCAAACTGACTTGTCAATCATTGAAGTGTTACAGGTATACATGTGGATGGCGATTCCATTCCGAGATTTTGAATCTCCAGCTCCACAGACTGTATGTAGACCCTGAAAATATCAAACCGATGACAATGGGCATCACCGAGAATTATTTAAATACGAAGGCCATGTGAGCAGTGTGGACAAGGATGAAATCTTTTACCGATATGAAATCCACTTTTTTCTCAGAAGATTTGGGGATGTTAAACGGCTTCCATCGTAGCTGATTGGGGTCGGGCTCCACTTCGTTCCAGTCCTCTGTGAGATCTCCACAGCTCAGTGGAGTGAAAGGCTTGTGGCGCACAGAGGGTAAAATGCGGTACAGCCAGCTAGAAACATAAAGATTTGCTGTGCTCATTTCTTACAAATCACAAGGGTATAGGTTTGACTGTTATGTTACATGCTGCATGTTTTTTTTTTGCAAATCTCTAAATACCTTCTCTTATTGGTCGACCGTGGGCAAGTGAAGGCAGAACCAGAGAGTTGCTCAGCATATAGGCCATATGGACACACTTGTGGATTGTTCTATAAAACAATAAACTAAACTGAGTATTTCATGTGTACAGTTAATTGGCCAGGTAGGTGATAAAAGTTGTGGTATTACCTGTCCCTCAGGTAGAGATCCTGGACAGCGAGGGTCCTCAGATGCAAACTCATTTCCAAAACCGCTCATGTACTACAACACAGTTATTTCAACAATATTGATTAAGTATGAGTTCGTTTTATTTTCAGAACAAACTAAGTGGCAAAATGTGATAAATGAGAGTAGAAAAAACTAAAGAAGCTGTGTAGGGCCATCTGAGTATATTTCCCCCTTCCTACAAGTGAGCGACAACAAATGTGCTTAGTCATGGTGCATCTGCAGATGCATACAGAACAGATCTTAAACATCTCAAATATGTATTGCTGAAAACATATGGATGAGTTAAATGTCAATAAACTCATAGAAATTAAGATTTCACTTTAAGATTTAATCTAAAAACATCTGGCAAAAGCCAGTTGTTTACATTCTACTTCTCTTCAGGTAGACAGTTGAGATCAGCAAGAGTCTGCTTTACATTTACATTTATGCATTTAGCAGACTGACAGATTTCCTTTGATTTTCAGCTTTTGTTTTATAAAACAAGAGCATTCAGTTGAAAAAGCATTTTGTGCAGCCTAGAGTATGTAGCCTCGAGCCGAGATTAACCTCATCTGGGCAGCTGCAGATTCCAGTGATCTGATTGGCCAAGTTGGAACGCCCCCCCAAATCCTCCTCATGTAAAGATGACATGTAAAACTCATTTTCAGGAATCGGTTCTTTCGAACAGTTAGCTTCAAAGAATTGATTCGAACAATCAAGTGATCGATGTTCCTGGTATTGTATATCTGTATCTTGTATATCTACATGTTCTGAAACAGTCCAATAGTCACACTTACTTTGGGCTTAGGTTTTTGGTGTTTGATGTAATGTATCCCAGTTAAGTTTGTTGTTCAGTTCTAGATTTCAGCTCATAAAACTATGAAGTCTCGTGAACTGCTCTTAAAGATAGATTGTCTCGTGAGTCCTTAATAAATCTTTCAGGGCTGCTTTTCCCAAACGCATCTTCAAGCGTCTGTTTAGGTTTAGGTCGTTTAGCTGAAGGCGGTTTTGTGAATCGTCTCTACCTATATTCAATAAAAAGATCCGACTCAAAAGAGATTCGGACCTCACTGTGCAAGATGTACCGGTGAGTTCACACTGTCACTGCGATGTTTCAAACATAATAAACAAGCATAGTTTTTGCAATTGGTTTATGTCTAAATAAAAATGAAGAAAAAAGTATTTTACGAAACCGAGATATAATCTGAAAAAGATCGTGAATAAAACTTTATTACGATATAATTACGATAGACTGTAAGTTTGAACTTATATTTTATTTTAGACAAGCATTCGTCCATGCAGTCCAAAGTGCACTTACCTTCAAACCAGCCATTGTTGCGTTATATACTAATGCAGTCTAGTAATATATAAACTTTTCAAATGATCTGCAACTTTTCACATGAAGTAACTTTCCTCAGAAGATCTTCGGTCAGCACTGGTCCCTTGAACCCGCTCGTGCCGAGTCCGCGCTCTCTTGCAGCAGAAGACCGAGGGAGGAACTTGGGTCGTATTTAGGTTTTTCTCAATATGGTTTTAATTAGACCATATAAGGCTCGTGACGCAACCAGAGATTTGAGCAACGTTTGGGAGGGGAGGAGAGGTTTGATGTTCAGAGATCGTGCAAAGAATGACCCCTGGCACAGGTACAGCAAATGTCTGTTAAGGCAAGATCGTAAAGTCCAGTTCTCAGGCCTTTAACAAATGCACGTAGGCTTATTTCTTGTTCAATATAGAGGAAACCAAGGCATGTTATTGTATTAGTAGCCTACTGTACAGCTGTGTTCGGGTTTGTAATCCCCAAGTTTAACTATGCATAATGTTTCCATATGTGTGAAAAATTATCACAAAAGTTAAAATGCATAAAAATTTAAAACATAACAAAATAAACATAAAATTGGAAGCAAATGTGGATACAAAGGTTATGTTAATTGCATTTACACCGTGATAAATGTAGGCCTGTACACAGTATTTTTGCGATTTGTGTATGTGTGTGTGTGTGTCCTTATAGCCTACATTATAAAGCAGTGTCACAGCCAGTTACAAGTTTAATGCTTTTCTAAGTAATTACTGTAATTTAATTACTTTTACCTTGAAAAGGTAAAGTAAGGGATTACTCTTGTTTTTCTGTAATTTAATTACAGTTAATTCTGATGCAATGGCATTAAATAGTCTATTGTACAGTTCTTTATAAAACAATAGTGGATTGACCATCAAAATGTAATATCTGGTGTTGAAATTTATGTTTTTTTATGTAACCTTCTCCCTGTTAACATAGATGTTGTGTGGATGTAATATTCTGACATGCTGATTCATGATTCAATTCTGTCCTTTAACATCCATTTAGATGATCACAAATCAGAATGCAAGTGATCAAATAACATTAATTGATGCTGCAAGCCTTAAAGTAAATCTGTAGCTTATACATGCTTCATCCTGCACTGCACTTAGAGAAGACCAGAGCTGTTCAAATGCTGTAGTTGTTTCCATAATTTAAACATAGGCAACAGGCTGGGCCATTATGTAGGTTTGTGTCTAAGGTTCCACAGTATGGCACTAAACTCGGGCACCGGTCCAATTGTGCATTTCTTTCTGAGAAAATGAATAGGCGTAATAAAAAACAGAAAACAATATCACGTCGAATCAATTTGCCTCTTTCATTCCACACACTATTCCCTTTCTCTCATCTTTTGGGGAGGTGATGTGTTGGTGGGGTAAATTATGGCAATTCTCATGGTGAGGTGCAAATAAACTCAGAGCGGCAGAAGTAACTGTTCTCCACTGAAGCGTGCAGCTGTGCCGAGATTCCCGCTGGCAGGCCGTTTAGGTGCTGTGCTCAAGTCGAGAAAGACTAATGCCGGAAAATATCTCGACCCAGTCTGCGGAAATTGATCTGCTCCTCAGGGAAAAAATGACTGATTTTAATTTAGTCACGCCTTTCTCTCTCCCTCGCTTTTCTTAAAGTAAGCCGCGTTCATCCACAGGCAATAGTGACAAAAATGGCTCATGATAGGTGCACAGATGAGCAAGAGTATTTTCTACAATATAGCCTTGATGTTCTCCCCCCCCCTAGATAAACTACATGTTGATGGACTTGAAATCAGTCCCCCACACATTCAGTTCAGTGCAATTCACAATCACAGGATGCAAGGCGGTCTGTAAATCCTGGAAATTCAGGATAGATGGTAGAGCTACTGTGTATGGATTTTTGGAGGCACCCCAAACCCAGCCTGATGCATAAGCAAGTGTATGATAAATGTGCTTCCAAATGCTGTGTCCTGATCCCTCTCACCTCGCGCTGCATTTGCACCGGCAGTAGTTCCACTTACCGCTGAATAGATTTGCTGAGACACCCACTGTCCCCTTTTAAAATGAAGAGCAACTGGCCTTGTTAAGGGAGTCTCTCCAGTGGCTGTAATGTTATGCAAATGGTTTAATATGAAGATAAAGACTCTAGCGGCATGCCACGCTCTACCAGTTCAAGCCCCAGTGGATCCTCAGAGCCTTCACTAATGAGAGAGGGATTATTCTGGAGTCATTAAATGGTGCCCTCCCTGACATCTCTCCCCCCCTCCCCTGGTTATGCCCATTAATGCACTGTACACAGACTTTAGAGATGCATTTTACCACCGGCTTCTGGTTTTTTACACATCAGAATGTCACTGAATAGCAAATTACATTCTCTTCCCACAGAGAAAATTGCTTTTGAATCGCTTAGTTATAAGGATTTTTTTTAGGATGGAGGGCGGAAACATGCGAAAACATAATTACTTGTGTTGAAAATCTCATTGGCAGTTGTTGCTGCTGGTTGCTCGGGAAATTTATTTGAGGAATTATGCGGAAATGCATCTGTGTGTGTTTTGTTTGAATATGGACAAGAATGTACAAAAATTGTGCTCTTATTGACCAATAGTGAATTAAGTATAAAGTAACTGACATAACATCGCACAAGCTAGACAATCTAGCTAAAATGGTTTGGTGAGATAGCTTAAGCACTAATATCAAAGAACAGCAGGTAATATCTGATTGGTTCTCAATAGCTGTTACTGAACAACACCAGTCACACTCTTACATTTATGCATTTAGCAGACGCTTTTATCCAAAGCAGTGCATTCAGGCTATACATTTGTATTGTCAGTTCCCTGGGAATCAAACCCACAACCTTTGCGCTGCTAAAGCAATGCTCTACCACTGAGCCACAGGAACACTCTTAGAAATAAAGTTTCTTTATTAGAATTTTCAGATTAATATGTTCTTCACAAAAAAAAATTGTTCTTTAAAGATTGGTTCACTGAAAGGTTCTTTGGGGAACCTAAAATGACACAGTTGTGAAAAGGTTCTTGAAAGTGGAAAATTGAAAGTGGATTATTAAAATGTTCTATGCAGGAAAACATGGTTATTTGTTCACTATAAGGTTCTTTGAGGAACCAAACATGGTTATTCTACCCTCTTGAAGGCTCTAAAAGAGGATTTTCGCATATACTGTATATGTGCAGATGCCACATTTAACTGCTCTAGATTCGTTGATGTGTCTGCCATCTTGGAAGGTTTGTGTCGTCGCTCACAATAACAATCAATGAGTTTCAAAATGCAACAACATTGTGCAGCATCTGATTTTAAAAACTGCCTATATTTAAATTCGAAGAAACTGGATAAACCTTCCACAGGTAAGAATGTGTTTTTTTTCTTTTCAGTTTTTAGATGTATTAACTCAGTATCACAGGTGTTAAAACTAAAGTACCTTCTAAATGCCTTGTTTGCTAATGGCTTTGTCTTGTTGTGTCAGTTTAGCAAAAGCAACGTCAGAAGTCTACTGAAGATATAGATTTTCATGCACCAGCAACTTGCTCTCGAGTGTTTACCGACATTCCAATATAACAGATGGCTTATGTATAGCAGCCTATAGAAACAGCCACTAATAGGACATCTACCTATGGGTTTTCGCAGCGTTGCCACAGAAGGACCATTTTGGCTCCCCAAGAACCTCCTCAAGAAAGAGTGAAAAAAACAGAATTGAGAAGAGAATGAGAACAAAATATTGGATGACCCTTTAGTGTCTACAGTAGCTTTTTGACCCTGTTAAATTCCTGTTGTAGAAAACAGGAGTGAGACCACCATGACCCTGAGGGACAGACCGAATTTACTGTTACTAGTTCCTAACCACAGGGACTCCAAGCACCAAGAAATGGAGAAGTAAGAAATCCAATATAGATTGCATGGCTTCACTCGGCTCCCCATCGTGCAGTTCAGACCAGCAACCCAGGATCAAAATGTTTTTGTATCTCCCACTAAATTGGTCTGAAGGGCTTGGAGCGCAGTCAGCTTCTACTAATGATGCCCTCTGATACATTCACATACAATTCTTGGCCTTTTCACACACATCTCAACCCATCTCAAACACACAAACAAAGCAAAATATCCCCTTTTATCACTGTCAGCCACCCCTGACCACTTCCAATCTGCCAGCAACAGGGAAGCAAAACAAACATAACTATGGGAGCAAGATTCCTGAAGGAGAAAAAGAAAGAGGGGAATAGAATAACTGGCCTCGTGTGGAGGCAGAGACTGGAGACAGGGACGGAGCTGGACTGAGTCTGAGGAGAGCTGTCACAGCAGCCATTACCATCGCAGCTGAACTCCAGAGAAGCCATCTCAGCACCACGCAGGAAGCTAATTTCATTTGAGATGAAGTCTCTGATGAACTGCTGGGGATTATCCCCTATAAGTATCCACAGACCTCATTAACAATACGCCAAGACATCATGTTTGGTGCTTTATCAACATCTCCTGGGCCTCGCTGAATTAGTCATATAAGCAAGCACATTTTTGAGCTAAGTTTTGGCCTACAGTGCAACGCCAATTTAGAGTTTTCCAGTTTTCTTCTGATGTCTTACAGCTCCACTAGATGTCAGTAGAACCAATATAGCATATTTAGGAATGGTCACTGGCCATTTATCAAATTTAGTTTGATCGCTTACCACAATATTAGGTTAATAATTACAATTTTGATTGAATGACCCTAAAAATGTTGTTGTGTAACCTATCAAAAAAGAACCAAACTTCTTTTCAAGCTTCCTTAATTACAAGCATTTTTCTTTTAATACATGTGTACACAATTTAATATTTTCCACTGAACAAAAATAACAGATATGATTTAAAAATATAGGCCTTTTTACATTGCATTTTTACATTAGCCTATAAATTTCGGAATTCATGTTCATGAATATCAATAACATGCATTTTTTATTTTAAAAATAAAAACAGGACGCTTTGTGACAACAAACGGGCTTCTTGCATATTACTGCACTAATGTGGCAGACCAAAGGTTTTCAAATATCAAAATTTTAAAACAAAATTACATATCTAAATAAATAATAAATATCTACTTCAAACTACATCTGCCAACATTTCCTTTATCAAGAATGTCTACCTTTTTAATGACATTTTACTTTTTATTTTACAACCTCATACATTTTTTTATACTTAAAGCCCTACTTAAATAATATTTTTGAAAAATAGCGTCTCATCATTGACCCATAGCCTCCTGTGCTCAAGATGGTAAAATATTATTCCATAGTACATGACCTCCTTCTGTGATGCTCTTGATAAAGCCCAGCGAAATACACGAAAATGATTTCCCTGTCGTTGAAAACCTCTTGATTACTTCTTTTGTACGAACGTCTAAATGTCATTTATTCCCTTGTGTCGTCTTTACAAAATTTACATAAAACTCAGACAAGGTCAGATAGCAGCTAAGTCCCTAATTTACTCTAATCAACTTTCATTTGCATGGCGATATTTGCGCGCGTTATTGACGCTAACTGAATAAATGGACTTCTTCAAACTCAAGGGGAGAGGTTTTGATAAGCTCATGGGAGAAGAAGAATAATTTGCATGAATTACTTTGATTAACTTAATAAAGGATTGTCATTCTTGCATTTAGACATTCATATTCTTTCCAAGAAGCAATCAATAAAGGGCAAGAGCACCTCTTTAGATCATCAGCGCAGATGAACCCTCTTTACAGACAAAAATAAAAAATGAAATACAATAAATATACGCTAAGTCCAGAAGCCCCTGTACACTTCTTCAGGCCTGAACGATAAGATCGAGACGCAAAATTGTTCCAACTCATATTTGTGACCTTTCACCCAAATGTATTATTAAAGAAGCTATTCCACGCTTCACGTTCCACAAATCGATAAGAATGCAGAGGAGACCTCGCGCCCCCTCTAATCTACAAAAAATGACATTCACACTTATATGAAATGATGCGCAAATAAACATGGAAACTTGAAATACTTCCAAATGAGGCCAGTCGGCCGCAACTGTATGATCTTCTAGGCTACTGCACCGTAATATAAATGGGGGTTGGTGGGTCTAACAACCCCAAATAAGACCAGAGAGCAAGCTATGCATTGTTTTAACATAAGTAGCATATATGTCCAAACCACTGTTCCAAAAGCCGTTTAGTTACCACAAAAATTAGCTACAAGTTTGCGCGAAATAACTGCTAGCGAACAATGTAGCATTTGCTTGAGGAAGTTACCATAGCAACAGCTCGCGCTCGCCGCTGTGTGCTGCTTTCAGGTAAAATCGTGCAAAGACAAAACAAACACAGTTGGCCTACTGTCTTTATTTATAGGCTAGTTGTATTACATATTACAAATATATTCACAAATTTATTTAGAACGTCTTTAATATTTACGTTATTCATTTCTGACATAAAATTGCAATTTGACCCACCAGAAAGTCGCTAAGTAAATGGGCCGTTCACACAGAACGCGTTATCCCATCCCACAGCGGTACTTTTCCATTGTTTTTCTATTTAGAAACGCAATAAACGGGTGTAATAGACAAAAAAAACGGATGTGTTTGACTGTTGCTGCAGAGTTCTAAAACACGGCGCTTAATTTTAAAGAAGTTCAACTTTAAAAAATCCGGACGCCTTACGTTTGTCCCCATGATACTGAGCAAATTGGCACCTAATTTATTTAGCCTCGACATTGACCTACCCATGTGAACAATGCAATGCCCAACACTTAAAGAGGTACTTTACGCAAAAATATACTATATATTTTTTTATGTAGGCTATTCACTAATGTCAGCACAAACGTGTAGGCCACTACGTTATTTCTTGCCTGCTGTGATTGTTAGTAAACTCAATATCTCACACAATACAATTTTGCTAATTAACTAATTAAAACATTTAATGATTGCTGGTCATGTGATTGTGAACTTGGATGGCCAATCATGCATCTGTAGACAATCCCTTAGCTACAGACTCTTTATTCCTTATGGATGCCAGAAAGCATTTAGGGATGAAAATAGAGCAAAACCAAGTGTTATCACCCAGTCTGCACAGAAGAATCTTTCTGAAAGCCTACCAATAAACATTAATTTGGAATGCAAGCAATAAAACAATTGTAATCCTATTTACTTGTGTCTCCAACGACAGGATAATCTTTGGTTAAAATGTTTGAGTTGTCTTTCCTCTTCCTTCTTCTCTCCCTCCTTTTAAATAAATTCAAATTATCGAGTCAGTTGAACAAAATTAGAGTCCTTTTGTTTTTATTGGTGCGTATTACTGTTGAAAATTACAGATGATCATTGAGTTCTAGATTGCTATTGTTGTTCCGATCATCGACTGTCATTCTAAACTTAAGCTAACAAAGTCATTAAATTGACTCCCTCGCGCTCTCATTATGCGTGGTGTTAATAACCGCTAATTAACTTTGCTTACGCGCGCGTCTGAGAGCACGTCTTTTTGTTCGCCCTTTCAAGCAGAGCAGCATCCAATTAAGTCACAGCAACAGGAGTGAAGACACACCACCTCTGGAGCACAACTGTCATCAGTGTGGCTCCTAAATCCAACAGTGAGCCGCTAACCACAGAGTAACCCTTACCACCAACTAATTCATCATCTGAACTTCCTGCTCATGTATGTTTTGAGATGGATGGATGGACGGATGGATGGATAGATGGATAGATAGATAATCATAAAAACACAAAATGTTTTAAATTAATATGCAATTATCCGCGATTATCCATCATCAAAACGAAACGTGGCGGAAACTTTCCACATGAATTACAACTGATGATTTAAAATAGCGTCAATCATGGTGCATGGAGATGGTGCAGTTCTCGTTCAGTTTTTGTTTTTGCTCAACCGACTGGATTTATCCCTGAGCGCTTTTGTTAACACCAGGAGATGGCGCTGCTTGAAAACGTGGGAGTGATGGAGTCTATATTAGGGATCTAGACACACAGCTGTTGAGCTGTTGGAATAACATAATTGAAACGATGTAAAGTGTCACCTACTGTTACTTACAGTTTGAGGAAAGCTTCTTGTTATCGGAGAACAGGGGTGGTTTGCATAAGCTTAGCCAAAGCCCAACGCATTATGGGCCATGTAAACCCTGCAAAACAGAAGACGATTGTAGAAATTATCAAGTTAGGCTGTTGTGAAAATATGACACACTGTGGTATCGGGTAATAGAGGAGCGTGAAACTGACTGGCACCCACTAACAGCTTGCCTGCCCGCACGTAGAGCGCTAAATAGACTCAGGACTGAATATGGGAAAATTGCGCATTTTCCCCCCCAAATGTGTGCGTGTAATTAGTGCATTTAAACAAAGCGCGGATGTCCTGCTGGTGGTAATAGTCCCTGACATTTCTTTTCTTGGGTTAATAACAGAGCGCGTATAAATGAATCAAATTGTGCCCCCAAATTACATAGCGACTTTAAATACCAGTCTGCATTACGCGTCTGTTTGTGAACGAGAAAAAACGTCTTGTATTGTTATTGTTGTCATTATTCTCTTCTGTTGATCTGCTTGGTGCTTAAGTTTCGGGGGATAAGAAATCGTCGCAGTGTAGCCTATGTTTAGTGTAGTTTATGAAGCTGATATCTCAAAGTCCAATTAAGGCCAAACATCAAAACTTTCACAAATGTTTTTTTCTACAGTATTTTCACGACCCTAATCTCAGTCAGCACCAGAGCAGAATCATATAACCTATGAAGAGGAGAGAGTAAATTGCAGCTGCGTTGTAACTTTGGGATTGAATTGTGAAAATGATCCTTTTAACATTGATGGATGTGAGCGGCGGATAGGGTCATGCCATCCGCAGCAGGTTAAATAGACTTTCATTTAAAATTACATTCTCAATCGGTCTCTCCAGTCTTCTGGAGTCTGGCTGCCTGCAGTAGGCCTACGCTCTCGCCGGCCTATTATCACCACCCTCACTTTTTAAGTCAATCATCTATGGCTATCTGATCGCTTCACTCTGAGAGGACAGGCAATTAGGCTAGGTGTGTGTACGAGGACCAGGTGAACCATTCACCCGCGCAGGCCTTGCCTCTAATGGGCTTGGGTCTCCTTTTTGAAATGGCTATGGCACAGAGAGTGTAAAATAACATCTAAGAGTATCACAACTAAACAGATAGATAGCCAGAACAACCAAAATTAGACAAACTGTCCTTTTTAATTGCTAAAAAATAAGTGCATGGCATAAACAGTATCAAAAAAATAAATTAATAATGGTAGTAAGATGCTCTTTAAGCATTCTTCTCAATATAATAAATAGATTTGTGTAATGCTGGTGTATTTGAATACCTTCTTAGTTTTATTAATTGTAATTTATTTATGTATGTATTTGGAATTTTAAAAAGGCACGATACAATAATAATAATAATACATTTGACTTGATTAAAAATAAAACATCCAACATCTTGGTAAATAAAACATGTTTCTGAATGTGTTTTTCCACTTGTTTAGATAAATTATTTGATTTCAATTCAGAGTTTTTACTTATCTGCAACGTCTTTCTTCATTAATCTAATCTCAGTCTAAACGTGGAGGTGCTTATCAGTAAGTTCAGTAATCCATCAAACATTCGCCGAGTTCATACCGTTTAACTTTAATAGAAAATATATAAAGATCCCCCTTGTTCCCTTGGGAGCCAATCAGATTTGCGTTACACGTCAATGTAACAGAATGGAGAGCGGAGCTGCTGCGGATCAGTGCATGTGGCATTAGCGGCCAGGGTGGGATAGGCAAGAGAGACGTTTCACATACAGTGCGAGAGAGAGTAACAGTCACCCACTCGAGCACAACCTCGGACGATACAAATATGACTAGTCAGTACGACGACGACAGCCGCGACCGACGCGAATGTAAAAGCAAGTCGCCCACCGTGCTTTCGTCCTACTGCATAGACAGTATACTGGGCAGAAGAAGCCCGTGTAAAGTCAGACTACTGGGAGCGCAAAGTTTACCAGCACCCGTCAGACCGGACCACGACCAGTCCGCTGAAGGTAAGCGCCTGGACGCGTTGACGTGATTTCTTTTCTGCTGTTTTACGGTGTGTCACAAACATGGTATAGCCTAGTTAAGTAATTAATTTCGCGCGCATTTAACTTCACAGTTGAAGAAACGTGTACAAAATAGTGTCCTGGTCAAAAGCAACACCTCTGGGTGTGAAAACAAAGTCCTGAAAGTGTTGAGAACCTAAAATAAAAAAGAGCAGCATTAAAGTACTTCACATGTTAAAACATAAAAAAAATGGTTACAACTTTATGGATAATCTTTTTAATTTCCTCAGAAAACTTGTGAAAGAACCCATATGGCTTAACGGACCAATACTTGATCAGGCTCACAAAAATGTATTAAATCATAATTCATGTTTTCGACCAAGGTAATCATTTAGTACCATGGTATACAATTACCATCTGATAGCCATAACTACAGTACAGCCATAACTATAGTAGGCTACAGTATTGAAGGACCTTTAAAAATAACTTATTTATAACTAACCGTAAAAAAAAAACTTATGCCGCAAAAATGGTTCTTAATATGTTCTTGGCTGAACCACCAAAAAAAATTTTTAAGAGTGCATAATATTTACAATATCCCTAAAGCTGAACAGGTGAATGTGCGTATATATAATGCTGTCTTAATTCAGTGCTTGGTGGTTTTAAAAATATTATATTCTGAATTGTTTCTAGTCACCTCGAAAGAGAACTCATTTGACGCGGACATGCACCTGCCGCCCAAACTGCGCCGGCTCTACGGCCCCGGGGGGAAATACCTGGACTCCGGGAGGGGGTTTCACGAGCATCTAGAGAAGGGTGAGAGGGAGAGACTGCTGGACCAAGCCTGTGAGAGTCTCAAAATCAGCCAAGCGCCACAAGTCAGCATCAGCCGTAGCAAGTCGTACAGGGAGAACGCGCCCTTCAGCCAGAGCCCCGAGCACACGGCCCAGGAGCTGGTGGAGCTCAGCACGCTGAAGTTTGAAGAGGACGTTGTGAAAGAGGAGGCGTGCGGAGACGCCAGTCTGTCTCCCAAGGATGAAGAGAGCCTGCACAACGATGGGGATGTAAAAGATGGAGAGGACAGTGTGTGTCTGTCGGCCGGCAGCGACTCGGAGGAGGGGATGCTTAAACGGAAGCAGAGAAGATACAGGACTACCTTCACCAGCTATCAGCTGGAGGAACTGGAGAGGGCCTTCCAGAAAACACACTACCCTGATGTGTTCACCAGGTAGATACCTACCGCTTATTATGGTTTATAAACGATGACAGAAAAAAAGTCCTAAGTCATATTTTGAACAGAATGCATGCCTTAAAAATGAACTAAAACTAGAATAGCCTTGGTATTTTCCCTAAATATTAAAAATGCATATAAATAAAACATAATAATGTATATTGTTAAATTTAAATATGTATATATTTTAACTCAATCATCTAAATAACATCACTAATCCATAGCCTACTTTATTTTTCCAATACAAATCAACATTCGAAGAAATAATCAATTTAATATTTATATTTAAATTATAAATATACAAAATATTTCAAATATTTGTAAAAAATACAAAGCCCCAGGTGTATATCTTTTTTATATTATGCAAACATCAATCGATTAAAAAAGGGTTGATTCGTGAAATAAATCATGAAACCGTTGTGGCCAACAATTCTGTTCTATATTCCGTTTAGAAGTTACATTTTATTCTATTTCTCTTTCCTAGAAAAAAACAACAGGTTAATAGTTCTATATTATATCGAGGAGATAATCGGCGTGACATTCTGTAGCAGATATCAGAGAATAATCCCTGAAATGTGTGCACACTCGTATATGTCCTGTCATGTACAATTTATTCGTATTGATACTCACATTATTCTCTACTACTGCTAGTATCACTGAACATTCGTGACCGTCAAAATAAAGATATGTGGGCCTTAAAGAGCTCAAGGCCAGCAGCAGCCTACTTCAAACTCAAAATATGAATACATCGTTTTAATTAAGAGGTTTATTTAAGTTTGAAAGTTATAAAGGGGCTATAGGCAATTTTATTTAGTGTCAGTGATAAAATGCTAATTTTTGGGTTCATGCTATTTTGGAACAGCATAAAAAAATTAAGCCATAAAAATGGCAAGACAAACTGAAATATAGGCTACGTTAAGCATTATAAACAAATAAAATGTAATGCTTTAAATAAAATAGCATTATAAAATTAGGCCTATTTTTTAGACGATGTGATGTATTTTGTCCTTTGAGGTATACTATTTTGTTTATTAAACAATATTATATAGTATTATTATTTATTAAATGTTGGTATACAATGTATGCTCTTTATTTTATAAGGTAATCAGTTTCAATTTGAACATTAATACGAATTCTGTATTATTTTGAAAATATCGCCCTACATTTATTCGTTTTTCGTATAGTCACGTTGCATAAAATAAAAATAATCAATATGCCACAGACATAAGCCTATCAAATAAAAAACATCAGTCTGTCTAATGACAAATTTACCCGAGGACCATTTTCTTTAACCAAAATGTTCGTTGTTGATCATGAAATATCGATGTTTATATTGACGTGGTAGATAATTGTCATAAATTTAGCCAGGTATATTTTCAGTAAATGCTCAATTGTCATATAATAGTCTAGATGCCATTATTTCCATCATTATGTTGTTACAGTCAGTGCACTAAAGCCTCGCCCACCGAAACGACCCATTATGAAAACCGTACAAGTTATCCGTTCGATTCTCATCAACCCCAAATTGCTTTCATAGGTTTCTGACAATTTAGGCAAAATCTGTTTTCTTGCGGTGTTTGTGGGTTTAAAAAAAATCCCGGCACACATTTTAATGATCTATATTTTCTATTCCAGAGAGGAGCTCGCGATGAGGCTGGATCTGACAGAAGCGCGCGTGCAAGTGAGTGCTTACTTTTCTTCCTTTCCAGCACAAAAATAAATCACATTGAAACGCATAATACTATTAACGAGTACTGTATAAAACACAATCGAGAACATTGACTCCATTCAGATGTTAAAAGTATTTAAATTGAAATAAATTGCCTATAATATGACAACTTGCCGACATTTTGAAGGTAAAGATTAACTAAATGCCATTTGCTTACTTAGACGTTAAGACAATATACCTAATGGTCTATATTTAATTTCATTTTAAAGTGACAATCGTAAACTTGGTTAAATGACTTGTACGTCATGGCAAGGTCTTTCCTGTTATCGAAAGTTATTATACACAATAGAGCGAACATTTTAGCGGCAATTACAAAGACGCCCCTGATTCATAAAAGCGCACTTAGCGAGAGAGCAAACACTGCTATTGCGGGGAGAAAATGGTGTTTGAATTCTCATCGCCGGCGCGGGGGAGAGGGAGGGGTAGGGGATAATGCTATTTGATTTCCCATTTTGTGATTGCAATAGACCGGCATTGATCCGATGCTTTGCACTTGGAACGAGTGAGAGACTATTAAGGGTGTTTGCCACCCCTCCTTTCTCTAGTCAAAGCGTGGCTCGCATGTTCAAGCCCAACTCTCATAACCAAAGAGACAGAGCAAACATGAGGGAGCTCCCAGGGTTATTGGCCGTGTAAAACAACAGATGTCAATTTGGAGATGTGGGAGGACAAATCACTTAACAGGCTCGATCAGTAGGTGATAAAGCTAATAAATGCCCCAGGGGCCACGTAATGCAAAACGGTTTGGAGCATGTGTGAGGGGGGCCGAGGTCCCTGTTGGTTTGTCTGTTGACACTTTCCTTCATTATGAAGTCCCTGTCTGCAGGTCGTGTTCTTGCTGCACAACCTGGTGGGGTTTAGCAGGACAGGAGGGGGATCGTGGGAAAGTTAAATAGCCTTTTCAAGCAACTTACATTTGGAGGAATTTAATTTAAAGTGCATTAATTGTTATTGGATGCTGTTCAGCTGTTATTCCGACATCTTTTGTTAACACGGCTCTTAATTACCACGCTCCACCCCGTTTTTTGCTCTACCCGAACCAGATTTTAATTAGCAAAGTTAGGGTAACAGACCGTAAGTTTGGGGCCATGTAATTACCCTTGACTTCCAGCCTATTTGTCACCTCATTAAAGCGAACCAAATATTGCACATGAACAAGAGCGACAAGCTCATGCTTAAACGAACATGCAGGCTGTCAGGTGGAATATTAATGGCTCTGGATCAGAAACGGGAAGGGACAACTTCTCAAGGCCAGCTATTTAAGCGTGTTCCTCACTCCAAACTTAATGGCATAGATGCATTCATCTGAACACCAGCAGTTATTAGTAAAGTTTGGACTTTAATGAGGCTTCGCTCCCAACTCTTAGGTTTGGTTTCAAAACCGAAGAGCGAAGTGGAGGAAACGTGAAAAAGCAGGTGTCCATGGTCACCCCACGGGCTTGCCCTTTCCCGGGTCGCTGGCAGCCGCTCACCCCCTGAGTCACTACCTGGAAGGAGGACCATTCCCACCTCACCCCCACCCAGCTCTGGAGTCAGCGTGGACCGCCGCAGCGGCAGCTGCTGCTGCATTCCCAGGCCTGGTACCACCTCCAAACAGCTCCGCCCTCCCTCCTGCCACACCCCTCGGCCTAGGAGCCTTCCTGGGCACAGCGATGTTCAGGCATCCGGCCTTCATTGGACCTACTTTTGGCAGGTAAAGACCATTTGCAATCACATGGTTCCAAAAGCTTTTGCAGTGATGCCATAGAAGAACAATTTTGGGTTCTCCAAAGAACCTATCAGTGAACAATTCTTAAAAGACATTTTTTTCTTAGTGAGAAGAACTTTAAAAAAAACTTTTTGCAGTCTAAAGATCTTTTTGTGCAAGGTCAAGGTTCCATTGATGTTAAAGATTCCTCATGGAACCATAGATGCCAATAAAGAACCTTTATTTCTAAGAGTAAATATCACATCTAATAAATGCCCATGGCTCTTCTGTTGTACCCTGGACTGGAACTCTCTCTTCTGTTTAGACTCTTCTCAAGTATGGGTCCTCTGACCAGTGCTTCCACGGCCGCCGCTCTCTTGCGCCAAACTGCACCGCAAATGGAGGGTCCAGTGCAGCCGCCAACAAACCTACCAGAACCTTCTTCCTCATCCTCTACAGCCGCCGACCGCAGGGCATCCAGCATCGCAGCTCTGCGTCTCAAAGCAAAGGAACATTCAGCCCAGTTGACCCAACTGAACATCCTGCCATCCGGCACAGCGGGGAAGGAAGTGTGCTGATCCTTCTCCTTAAAAACAAAACAAAATATGAAAGAAACCATCTCAACAAAAAGCACGACCAAATCCCTATAGCACTAGCACACCAGAGACCCGTTTAACACTGGAGTCGTCACCAAGTCACTGCGCCTCCCTCTGGACATCATCACTATAATTTACACAGTGCACCAAATATGTTTCAAAACCCTGAACATACAATTCTAAGTGTAATGTAGGCATCTCAGAGGGTAAGTTAGGGAGGCTGTGCTTGGTAAAGTCATTGAGGCGGGTCTTTGGGTCAGGAGCAAATGTGAAAGACATTTATACCCACACAGAGAAGAAACATTGGAACCACACTGCAATACATACAGAACTCGACATTTCTTCCTAGTCTTCTCTCAGTGCTGAAGCAGAGATGGGTCAATATGCCAAAGGGAACTGCCACAACCTGCTACCCATCCTGAACCATATCCTTTCACGTTCGGCCTCAGCATTGGCAAAACAAATCACATTTCTGAAAATGAATACTCAGCTTTACTTTCTGTTCGTTTCCAACTCTTGTGTTAAATATGATATTTAGTAGGGAAAAAAGTATGAAAAAGAAATGCTTTGTTTTAATTTGAACAATGTGAAAATCTAAACTTTAGCCTGTTTACTGATCTGTTAAGGGTATCCTGTAAATATAGCTCTGTTTAAAAAAGGAATGAAAATGGGGGCAAAATGACAAGAAAAAAATCGTTTATTTCAAAAGATGTTTTGAGAATATGCTCTCCGTGTAGTACTGTAGGAATGGTTTCACGTAGATTCATCCTTTGTTCGTTTGATTCCAATTTTAGATTTTTAGATGATTATTTATGTCTGCCCGGTAGAGAGCTTGAAATCCAGACCGGGAAGTTTTGCTATTCAGTGGGAATTGTCCCTGTCGCGCGCAGGGGCCACGTCAGAATAAAAGAAACTGCTGAAACATAGACCCTTCTGTGTTATTTACAACTGATAATGCGAATTGAATTGACTGAAATAATAATTGTACACTTTTTAAAGGTTATCAATCATTTTATTTTCATATTTTATGATATTGTTTTTATATTGTAATAAATAGTAAAAAAATAAACAAAACATCATTACTACTAGGCTACTTGGAAAGCGAAATATTTCTGCAGTTCTAAAATAAAGCAAATAAAACGCAACTACATAATTATATAGCCTATATTTAAAAATATAGCCTATAGTCTATTTGGTGGAATTAAGTGTCGATCACAAAAATATATGTTACGAAATGTAACTAGGCCTATTTTTTTATAGTAGGCTAGGCTAAATTGAATAACCGCGAAATTTTAGATTATTTTACTATCTAATGATCATACACATATTATAGTGCCGATTTATAACCATACGATCTTATTTATAGTAAATGTGTAATTATTCGGTGGGGAGCCTGGAGTCCCCAATAAGAGGAAACAATTTAAGTGGTCACTTAAAACATGAATCACTTAACTTACCACATAACAGTTCAGTGTGGCTAACTGCACTCATAAACATTCATGTCGTCGAAAGAGCCTTTTTTTGTTTGTTTCAGCTTGCTATAAACGATTGAGAATCATTTATGTCGAGCATAACCAAATGCCGTGTTTATTTGTGTTTAGTCAGATGATGATATTCATGACGGCTCTATTCTTCAAGCCTTGACAAAACGCGGCTTGTAATTATTCCGCCATCTCATCCGCTGGAGGCCTTACAACTTGTAGAGGCGCTAAATTGGACGCAACATCTGTAAATACCCAACTCCGTTAAGTCCCTTTCTCATTAATGAAGTAACAAGCAGTTTATCAAAAAGTCTTTCTTTCGAATTCCTTATTTAATTCCCCAAATCCCCCTCCGCTGGATCTCACGCGCAAAGCGATGCCATTACCGCAATCAATGCGCTCCATTCAAACGAAGTCATTTTCGCCCATTTGAGCCGTCTATGGTGTCGAACCAAATCGCGTGAAATTACCTCAAGGATTAATTTTCTTCTTTATCACGCGCGCCGCTGAAAAGACTTCTCCTTTCCTTGTTTTACCCGCGCTAATCCGTTTCATTATGACGCCACAAACACGCAGGGTCAGTGAAGATGGAACGAACGAAATGAAGACGGGTTGGGAGGCGTGGGGATCAGTGCTCCTATAACGCCCAACAAATTCCTCTCCTAAATATCGCGGGTTAAGGACCCCCCTCTCGCGGCAAGTCCGTATTAAACCTGTTGGCATGCGTGAATATGTTCAAAGGAGCATTAAGCAAAGGAAACCAATTTTCTCTCCAGTGCCATACCTCCAAGCGAGGTGCATAGACCCCCCTCTCTATTTGTGGAAGGGACCACTGGAGCGTGCAGCCCACTTCTGTTGGGATTTTTATGAGATTTTCCAGAATGCCTTAATCTTATTGTGAACATTATTAATGAATCACAAACCAATTTGCTCGTAATATCTGGGGAATGTTCGCCACAATTGTAGAGGCATTGACCTGAAGTGCTTAGGGTGACTTTCTGTTTAGCTCTTTTCTTACAATGCATGAATGAATGAAGAAACAGGCTTTGTGGAGACTAAATTTGCCTCTCTATTTGTGAGTGTGTAGATGATTCATTGCCAACGTAATTCTGACCACAAAGTACCCTCAAGAGTGCCAAAACACCTGTTTGGGAAGCAATAAAAATCAAATGCACCAAGTCATTCCAGCAAAATGAGTGCATGTTTGATTTTCAAATAGCAATTCAAAACCAAATTTAAACATATCAGACAAAAATGGCTTTAAGTGTTAATAAATTAGACATATATACTGTATAGATTTATATATGGATATGTCTTCAAAAAAAGTTAATTGTATAGCTATTTTAGTCTTGTGCTCAAGGTCATGATAATGCCTTTATTAGAAAAAAAAAATCTACAAATATCAAGTTTTTGATCTGTAAATATATTTTACTGTACAAACTCTTGGTAGAGAGTTTACATTTTTTAAATCATCTTACACTGATAAATCCTTGCCCTTAAGAGTTCATTATGAAAAGGTTTTATTTATTTATTGTGCATCATTTTGATAATTCTTATGATGGTAGCAGCTTAATATAAAATAAATAAATTAACAAACAAAAAAATAAACAGATAATATTTTTTTTCTCAAAGTCAGAATGGCATCTTTGCAGAAAAATATTCTGGATTTTATCAATGGTAACTTTTAAAAGTCATTGTTTACATGTTCCCAAGAAACATTAAATCTCAAAATACGTGTACACTAGTTCATAAATGCATGGTCAAATTTCACATGCATTCCCTTGATTTTAGCGCACTGGGCTGTGCTTTAACAACCAGCGAATAATCACGCTTTTCCATCCCGACACAGCTCGAGACACCGGGGGTAGGTGAAAGCACTAAAGGCGCTTTGATGAGCCTTTCGTCTCCTATTGGAGCAGTAGAGTAAGAAATCACGGTGAAAAGGGCTGAATGGCGGGCCATTGGAACCCTGTCCCCTTTTGGTGTGCCTTAATTCCTTCGTCTCTTTTACCCTCATCCAATTAGTCCAGTGTATTAAGCGGTTTATCATCTCATAGCCTGCTATTCAGAGAAACAAGAGGAGCACTTTGCAATAGGGCCGGCTTTCCTTTTGACACCCACGGGTACTTACATATTCCGCGATGCCATGAATAATAGAGAAAGAATAGGGCACTAATTCCCTCATCAAAGAGAACCTTGTCCACCGCTTTGCTCAACACCACCATTCTGGTCAAAAAGACAGGCAATAAAGCTTAGCATAACAAAAACGAATCATTCTTATTAGCTTAGTGGGCTAAATTAATGCAAAGCCTCGTCTGCATTGAGTGGCCCAGTTTGAAAACAGCCTCCGCGGGCACGACAAAAGCACGTTCGCGGTTAAAGGAATGTCCTGTTGAAAGCCCCACATCATGCAACGACTTAATCTCATAAAAGTGCAACATAACATTCGGGATCTACCTGCATCTGTTAAGTTTAGTTCCAGAGAGCACATTAAGCTAAATGTATATATAGGCCAATCTGTGTTTAATACATCAGCAGCAAAGGCCTACAATGTGCAAAATGCCTTCTGTCAAGCTGCGGACAGAAAGTAGCTCTTAAGTGTTGCTGCACTCTCCAAGGTCGGTGCCATTAGTCGCAGCCGTTTAAGGTGATTTTTTTTCAAGCATGGCATTTATGGAAATTGACATCTGATGAAATGGTTTAAGACATCATCTAACTGTCATTATAAACACATGGAATGAGCGAGTGAAGCACCACATTCTTAAAACCGACTCGATTTAAGTGGACTAATCTCCTCGCTTTCACACACTCTTGGCTTGCCATTCTCCAGGTCTTGAAAATGGAGCCTTCCATTTGGAGAAGTTAACTCGCCCTCTTCAAATGTGTAAATGTCATCACTCCCTACAGCATGATGAAATAAAATAATCAAAAAGGGGGGAAAAGGGAAATGTGAACATTTTGTGAAATACTTTTATTGATGTTTCCGTTTTAAAAACAATTAAGAATCTTGAGACACTTTAATAAGCAATAAACATTCAAAATATGCAACACAAGCTGCCACAACGGTGCAATATGTCTAATAAATTACCAGCTGAGAACATTTCAAACACGAGTTCAATCGTTCGAAACTCCACAAATCACTGGCTACCTCTGTATCATTGGCTAATTGCTGTGCTGTTAAAGATGAAGGGGGAAGTAGAGAAGTCATTACTGAACTAAGACCCCTTCAAACCGCTACAAGCCCCCCATGAACTTGCCTGTCATTACCCCTGATTGTTATCTCTAAAACCCAGTGTGTGTGGTGCTACCGGGGGAGTGGGGGGCTGGGTGTGCGTTGAGGGCGTCTTTAGCCCCTTATCATGGCCATTTTACCACAGATTCATCATCGATTAGACTTGGACAAAGGCTAAATGGGATGGGACACAAGTACACAGATTAGAGCGAGAGACAGGTGCTCAAATATGGAAAGGTTTGGTGATTACATGAGCTCGTCACCTTTGACCCTAATTCAAGTCGTGAGGCACAAAAACGCTGTCAGGGATTACAAATGTAAAGCGAGTGAGCTAGAAAATAGCATAGTTACAGAATAACAAGGTGTATTTACAGCAGACAGGAATTAAAAGATGAAATTATAACATTGTACGGTTTTTCTCTTGGTGGGAGGATAGGCATAAATATTATACCATATCTGATTACCCAGGTTCGCTTCAGGACAGTTGGTCAATACTTGAAAGCTGCAAAGGCCTGGAAAAGTTTGGCGAGGTTGACCTCAGAGTATCCGCTTGTGGAGAGGACGTTGTCCGTTACATCCTTCAACATTTTGTACACATCCTTTTCTTTATTCCAGCCGTCTCGGTTTAATTTCTCTGAAAAAAGAATGAGACATTATGTTAAAATCACCGACTGTTAAAACATTTTAAAGCCATTACGATCCTCTTGCCTTTCCATAAATATAAAGGAGGATATTTATTTTCAATGTTTAAACACCTATTTACACTGTAACAAAAATAAATAAATAAAAAGCACGATATCATAAAGACAATTAGGGATGCAATATTATAGATATTGTTGGTACGATTATAATCTGGAGGAATAATCCCGGTTTCACGATTATTATGCATTTATTCATCTCACAATATAAAAATCACACAAACACTCTTATTTATTGCTGCCTTTTGAAACAGAAACAACACTGTAACCAATAATACAGCACAAAATAATATCACTAAAGAAAAAAAGGCCATCTCTTCTATTGGAATTAAAAAGATGACCTCTGCTCTGTAAACATCCATGTATTTCCCTTTTGAAAATAACAAATGGAAATGGATCACAAATGTATTTGGTGTTTTCATTTTGTATATTTCTACATGTCTTTTAGACCTGAGGTACAGAACTTGGAAAGATGGTGAAAAAAATTGACTTGTGAATAATACTATAACAGGGATGATAAATCACAATGTTAATGAAGTAGTATTGATATAAGACTAATATTAACCTTATTTATCCCACAGAGGACACTGTTACTAATGAGGGAATAAACTAAACTATTATTATAATCAACTGTCATCCATACTTATTCATTTTAATAATCTTTATTCATCTGATTTTACATATGGCCTGAGAAAACCATTTGTGAGATCGAGATCGAGCTGCCCACACAAACATTTAGGAGGACAGAAACTTGTTGTTAATGCTGCCCAGCGACTTTCATTAATAAAATAGATTAGATACTGGATTGCTATATTATATTAATCAGCAAAGACAGGGTAAAATGACAGTTTAAATAACTAAACTCAAATCTTCAATTGTTTGTAGTGATGCGCAGATGCAGGTAAGCTATTTCACCTCTCTCTCTCTAGGTGCGTTTCCATTACCCTTCAAATTGCGCAAATTAAAATTGTGAATGGAAAATATGCCTAATGAAACGCGTCAATTTTGCAAAAACTCCCATATATCACAAAAAAGCTTTTACGCTCGCATGAGGTAGTTTTTCAGGGAAATCGAAATAGGAATATTTTGCAAAACTGCAATGGAAACTTTTTTCTGCTTTTACAGGTCACATGACGTATGTAAAATGTCATATTATCATTGTTCTATAACCTCCAATAAACACTTCATACCTGGTCGCTCTCGAATATAAGGGACTTGCCCTGCCATTAATGCTTAGATAATTTACACTGCACACGTCTGCGGTGAAGTGTGGCTCAGATATGGCGACTGAAGCTGACGATCTAGTCAATGCTTGTTTATTCCAGCCACACCACGCATGTTTCTGAACTAAGAGGCTCTTTGAGCTGCCTCTGTAAAAATACATGCCTATGCCTCCTTTGAATAAATATATCCAAAATCTGTCAAATCTCACCAAAATCCATTGCTATGACTTATCGCGAGAGGCAAAAGGTTACGTTTTAGTCGTACTAAATGAAACGGCGTCATTTCAAAACTTTCTTTATCGACATTTATAAAATATCACCAAAGTTTTGCGCGAATTTGTAATGGAAACGCGCCTACTCTCTCTCTGTCACCACACTATTTAATCTCTGTCTGAAGCGGGCAGAATGCTAAAGCTAACAAACTTTGCATCAGGTGGTCCTTTCCTTCACGTCGTGCATTAAAATAGTTTATTTCACAATGAGAACCTGGTTGGCTAGCCGTGCATTATCCCTTATCTACTCTTTAACAGCCATTTTTACGGCAATATTGAAATGACGCCCTGGTTTGTTCCTCTGTCACAGTTAATCTAGTGTGTGTAGCATTATCCGTGTCTCTGATAAGCACAGCATTTTAAGCTGATGCACCGCTAGTGTAACTGTTTCATTTTGCGCAATTTGCAACAGTTCCGTTCCGTGCAACAAACACTCGGTGTAGCGAAGCCTTTACGATTAATTAAGTGTGACGTTTTAAAACGTGGTTAATTGTAAAACCGGTTAATTGCTGCATCCCTAAAAGACAATATTACATAACTGATACATTGTGATTTTTCTAAGGCCAAACTATTAAAATTAAATCATTAAAATAATATGAAAAATATTTACTTTGTATTTAATAATAAACATTTTAGTTTTAAAGATAATATTGTCCTGTAACCCACGATCAAGTTGCTGTAGCAAAGTGAAAGTGAAAATCTGATAAGATGCAAAAGTTTATTTTTGCCATTTATTGAACGTCACAATGAAAAGTTAAAAGCTTCTTTAGTTAAAAAGTAATTGTTTTATTTTATTATGAGTTCAGAGGTAAACTTTGACTAGTTAGCATGTTAGAGAACAAACAGTCTTTAGAAAGCATAAGGGGCCAAACATTTTTTAAATAAACAAAAAATATTAATATCAAATTATGCAATAAAACTCTACTGAAAAGGACAATTATAATACCAAAAATATTTGATTATACTAAACTAAATATATTGAAACAGTATTTTTTTGAAAGTACATCACCTTGTGACATTTTCTCAACCATACATTTGGTTATAAATATATTTTAATCAGATTTTCATTTACTTCCACCTACATGCAACTACAAAAAACATGAGCGTGACAGCAAGCAGGGCTGGAGTGGATCCATAACGAGTCAAAACTGATACGAAAAGAAAAATATCAGTCATAATATCGAACTATGCTCACGGACATGTGCTTGAGGAGGTCTATCAAGTATCATTTCAAATGAAAGTCTTTGAGAATCGATAAGGAACCAGCAATCCAGGCAGTTTGAGGCTAGAGCGCTGGCAAGAGGGGCTAGGTGTCTGCAGAAGCTAAATAGACTCTTCTGCCAGGGGCCACGGGGTCATGCAATCGGGTCGATATCCAAGGTCATTTATCCCATCAGGAGGGCCTTCAATACCATAGAGACGATAGAGGAGTCAACGGCAGGCTAGCAGGACTGAATGAGAATTACAGACTGAATCAAAAGCCTTTAACCAAAGACTTTTGTTAAAAGAAAGTCTTTCCTTTGAGAAGAAAGAGCCAAGACGACTATTTACATGAATGTACCTTGAGACTATGTAAATGCCCGAGCTGAAATATGATCCTGAAATTATTATTAACATAAAACGTTTTTTATACTTGAAAGATGACTGAATCTGTGCCTCCTAAACGTTGCTGAGCACTCAACTGGTGGTCTAGAACTCAATCACAGTCCATCTCCATTAGCAGGTGTAGTAGAAACAGAGTTGCCCCATGGGGGAAGAAAGGTCAATCGTAGAGAGTGGCCAAACACGAACATGAAAAAAGGGGGATAGCATTCCAAACGCACCATCTGCAGAGCCGCTTATCATTATCGCACACATTTTACCTCTAGAAGAAAGAGACGTGAAAAAACAGAATGCTGGTGCATGGAATAGGGAGGGGGGACTATTTACCTGAGGAAAGAAAGAAAAAGGGGGGCTGAAGAAAGATGATGATGCATGATCAAGGGAAAGCAATCATGTCATCATTTTTGAAAAGTGGGAGAAAATATTTTTTCTCTTTTCCTCTTTCTCCTCTCCTCTTCTTCATTCTTTTCCCTCAATCACTGTGTGCAGAATGTATAAAAGAAACCTAAAAAGCCACAGAGGATGTCAGAGACCTCGCGTTCCCTCCCGGCCCGGCAGGGGTCGCGTTTAAAATAAATAGCATTTTTAAGAGGGAGAAAAGGTGTGAAGAGATAGTGACGGACGACGTGAGAAAAAGAGTGGAGCAGACAGCAGAAGAAAGAGAGGAATACGGAGCGAAAGAACAGAAGGCGGTGGGTGCGACAGAGGACGGCGAAGACAGTCCGGAGAGAGAGAGTGTATCAGCTTCCATGTGCTCTAACAAGGTGTAAATACAATAACAAGCATGTAATTAAGTGAGCATGATGAAGTTAATGGGGATCATACATTCCATTTGGGCTGCTTATGAATATTCTATTAGATGTTATCAGGCAGCTGGAATAGCTTTTAATTTAATCATCATTCCGAGCAGAGAAAAGTTCTTTGTGCGAGTGTAATTGCACAGAATGAATAATTGATTTGACAATCGCACCCGCGGATTTCCAGCAGCTCAAGGCAGGCAGAGCATGGGGGAGGAGGGCTGGGGGAGGGCACGCGCGTCGTGCCCTGAAGAGGTTGCCGAGGAGCTCGCCTGCAAATTGAGCACTATCAGTACACAGATAAAGGACAATTTCTATTTTATCAATGCAGTGAAATTACATTACTGCCTGAACAAAATCACACTGCCCACACTTAAGAGGAGACAAGGTAGAGAGGGAGAGCGAATTAGAAAGAGCAAGAGATACAGAGAGCGACAGATGTGGAGAGCAGGAGAGAGAGGAGGAAATGGAACGGAGGGAGCAAAAGGGCTTGCCTAAAAGACGTTATGAATTGCTCTTCATGAAAAGAATGAAATCAGAGTTCAACATGATTTGGAAGTCATTGATATGGGATATATAATTTTTTTCGAAACTGCATAAAAAACTGTTTTATTATGGAAGGACTCCTGCCGTGCATGAAATTGCCTCCACATTTAACTCAGTAGCTGCAATCAGGCGGAGGACTGTGGTTTACATGTAGATCAGACTCAGAGTCTGCATCTAAATGTCTCTCATTTCTCACACGCGTATGTGCCGATATACACAAAGAAAAAGCACCCCACGCACGCTGCGTGCAGACACAATGCGTGTGTGCGATATAATCTGCTCATAGAGCCGCAGAGAACATTGGTGAAGTAGGTTGGACAGGAGGATCATGGGAGTCAAACGGGACTTTTTGATTAATTTTTACTGTCAGAAGGCCAGAGACTGCAGTGGGTCTGTAGATGAACATTACAGTTCAATTTGCCCAACAAAGTGAGATATAGAGGTGCCTTAAAATTGAATGCTTTTAATGCATTTAATGTCGTAATTTAATAAAAATATATATGTAATAGTATTTTATAGGGATTTAATGATATCAAAATCTCACTGTACTACAATAACTCGATATGAAGTTCATGGTACAATATATATATATATATATAAAAAGGACAAATAAAGACTTTGAATAAAACTTGCATTTTGTATACTTAATTTTTATTATTATATCTAATTCACTTTGAGAGTTCAAAAGAGTTTTTAAGAGCTCCAACTCATGTTCTTAACTGAGAAAACTTAAGTCAGGAAAAAGTCACTGAATTGACTTGTACCTGAACTTTAAAGGGGACTCAACACTATTTTTATTTGTTGTATAGGCTACTGTCTCAAAATACATTCACACTGGTCTTTTAGGAAACCAAACAAATAAGAATTGAACAACAACAATTTTATATTATTGTGATTACTATGAAAGTAATAGCTATATATTGTAAATTAATTACACTGTAAACGTCAATTTAAACCACTAGCTGTCAGCAATTCATACTGCAATTTTAAATTTTTTTTGAGACGGAAAGGACTTTTAGAGCTTTTGTTTTGAAGGAAAACTCCAGCTTCAGTGAAAACAGGCTTACAAAAACTCTCAATACAAATCTAGTGAAATGCTATAATCGTCTGCTGCGAGAATGCATAACTGGTGGCCGCTGCATTCCCAAACGCGTGTTAAACTCACAGCACATGCAATAACCAGTTCTGTGAACAGAGCCGTTCTGAGGTGCAGAAAACACCGGCTCACGATCGCCTGAACGAAGGGTGCGCTCCGCTTTGAAACGCACAGCGAAAACAGACTTAAAGGGTTTAAGCTATATTGTGCTTTCGGTTTTATTTCGTTAGAACAAGAAGTTTAAATTTACTTAAGAAACTACACTTTTTGCCCAGAAGACCTATCGTTTTATATGATCATGTGACCACGATGATATAGAGACAGTTTTGCTATCGTGATATCCTTGTATATTACATTTATACTATATACTACATATACACTATATTGCCAATAGTATTGGGTCACCCCCTTCTAATGAAAGGTTTGACTACCTTAGTCATTTCCATGAGTACAAATCTTAATGTTTAAGCATATAATGATATTCTTGGTAATTGTTTGCTTCTAATTTTATAGCAACAGTTTGGACAGGGACCCTTTTCTATTCTAACATGACAGTGCCTCTGTGTATAAGACAAGGATCAAAGAGAAATGATGATTCAGTCAGTGTGGAGAACTTGACTGGTCTGCAGAAAGACAAGTCCTAATCCCAGCTGAACACCTCTGGTGTGACTTTAAATGCAAACCTTGAGCCAAAAATAAATCACCAAACACCAATGATTTGTACATATGTGTACAATAATTTCAAAACTGTTGCAACAGAGGTTTTTAAGTACATTAATTATGTACAAAGTTTCCATCTTTGTTGCCACAGTTTGGAAGCGCCTTTTCCTCTTCTAAAGAAGGGGGTGTCCCAGTACTTTTGTGTACAAGAATGTACAAATTATATAAAAAAATCTAAATCTGCATTTCGAAAGAGAAAAAAGTATAACATGCCAAATTTAAGATTAATTGCATTAACTATAAAGTAAAGTTCAATTAAATGACATTAATGGCAACCCAACTTTAACCTTTACTGAGATGAAAATCAACTGGATCAGGTATTAGAGCATGTTAAGTGGTTTGAATCTGGCATTGTGAGTTGAGAGGACAGGTTACAGACAGTGATTTCCTTGGATATAGATACTTGAGAGAAGGCATTTTCTTTCTTTTACCTCACTTTCTGTGTGCATGTGTGTGTGCGCGAGTGTGTATTTGTGTAAAGGGGGGTTGGGGGGCCAATTTCCATCAGTCTTTTCTCTCTGAAGGAATCAGGTAATCTAGTGAGGAAAAGACTGCAAATGGATAAAGCACTGACCAGCAATTTCACCATCAAGCAACAGAGGGATGAATTCACCACGGCCCTCCTTCCATCACAGCCCTGCAATGCATCCCAGCAGAACCAAACCACAGCACCACCCCTGGCCAAGATGACACACTGCAGCCATCCAAACAAACTCCTTCAAGGCAGCGTGTAATTTGAACTCCTCTCCGGGCTTAACTTCCCAGACTGACCAAAAGGTTCATTCACCCCTTCTCATTGTTCAGACGCCTTCCAGCGACCACGGCCGAAGACAGCTGGAGACTTCTAACCTCCAGTCTCAGCGTCCAGCAGAAACGGCTCTCTCTTGCTCAATCTACCAGCAATGTACGTCTCCAGTTATCTAAAGCTCCACAATAACAGCAGAGCAGACAGAATAGGGGGAAGATTGGTTTTTCTATTGTGCTGCTGGTCTGGCATAATGCCCACTTTAAAAGCAATTCCTCCGTCATCAGAGACAGACAGAAAATCTGGCAGATACGACACTAAATGTCTCATGGTGTGAGGGGGAGGTGGTTGGTAAATTACGAGAAGGCGTGCATTCATGTGTGTGTGGGAAGAGGGCAGCTAAAAGTTTTCTGAACTGTACTCTATTCTCTATCCCTCCCGAGCGTTTCCATCGCCATCAACAGCGGCGGACCACAGCTCAACCCTCTACCTTTGTTCGCTGCGCTCTTGTAATTGGTGCAAATGCATTGAAGAAAACTCTTTGGTGGTGCAGCGTAACACGCTTCTAGAAAGATGTACAAACACAACCTTCTAAGCCCTTGTGTGGTTTATTGTGAAGTTATGATTATTTTCATTTTACCATTTGACCATCCAATGACATTGCAAGATTTGAATGGCATTACATACCTGCTTTTAGACTAACTGAACAAAGCATGTATAAACAAATAGATGAGACCACCAAAAGATTCGAAATAAATGTAAATATGCATCACGGTTATTACACTAAAACTTTACACACACACACGATGGAAGATTCACCGATTCGCTCGGTGCATCGGCAAAAAAAGTTAATGATGCAATGCATCGGTTTAAAAATGCGCATTGGCTACAAGTTGGCATTTGTATCGCGATAAATTGTTTCTAACAGATTTGCATCGGTAAAAACAGATTTATTTATATATAATTACTAGTGGATGTGCTACACTTTTATTGTTTAGAAAGTGACCAATAATCTGTGACCAATATTTTATATGATTGGTTTCTCCTCTCGAAACTGTTTCTCAAGCACGTTCTCTCATCACCGCTGCGCGTGAATATGACGTATCACAAAAACACCACGGAGACCTGAGGAAAAGTGGCGATTAAAGTCTAAAACCTGACTTGAACAGCTGGCTGGCTAGTATTTTACAAATTCCAAGTCGAAACCAACGCTACTGCCGTATCTTCATCGTGTACTAGGCTAGCCACCTAACCTGCTGTAGCTAAACCTGCAGTACATAAATAGAAGAATGCAGTAATGGTACAGGTGCCCAGTGCGAGACAGTACATTCAGAACCCCTATAACGGCAGAGTTACATCCCAGGGTCAAAATAAGAAACTGGACCAGGTAAAAGGATGTACAATCCATGCAGCCCTATAATTTCACCCCTAGACCCCTGTAAACCCTGCGGTCTATAATACAGTAATGTGTAGTATTATAGTGAGAGGGGAGATAACCGTTCCAAGGCTATACTTCAAAGCCGTGTGTGATGTCCTCTACTAATCCTACAATATACACACGTGTAGATGCCAGAGCTACATGTATATACGAAAGATACGTGTGACAATAAATGCAACTAGAAAGTGAAAAAGTCCTAATAATAAACAGAATAAACAAATGGTTTCTGAGAACAATTGCAAAGAAAAAAAAAAGAGGAGGAGGACAGGAGGAGTAACATCACCTCTCATTCCGCCTGGTGAAAATCAGGGCTAGAGGGTTAAAATCACTCCTTCAGGAATTAGAGCCCCGGCTGCAGTGATGGGCAGTGTGGCTGACAGAATGCCGCAGATTGGCCACAATTACTTGCAGAAACAACAGTCGGGAAAAAGTAAAGAAATAAAATTCCTCAGAGAAGCCAAGTCTATAATCATGTTAGGTACCCGCCCCCGATACACTCTCCCCTCGGCCTGCTCCACGTTCTGAGTGGTCATCTATTGATTACACATTATATTTATCTACGGCTCTCGCGTCCAGCTCGGAACCTCATCGGCACATGTACAAATAAATAAATAAATGCATAAGTCTATTCCAAGAGGTCCTTTTTAATCAAGTGACATCAATCAAAAAGGATTGTGGGTAAGTAGCCACGGCTCGGCTAGCGGCGGCCGTGAGCGGTCTGGATCCTCCAACGACCCGCTGAAAACATATGCTCCATGTCCCATTATTTATGAAGGGCTATCCTTTAGCCTTCTCTCCAATTACTCGCCCTATCATTTTCCAAAATCTAAAAACTGTTTTCAATCAACATAGCCAGCGCTATTACCGAGGGCCTACGGGATGAGAGGAGGCTCTCTCTCACTCACTCCCCTCTTCCTTCCATGATTGGACCGCTTTGCATTCGCACCGCGCCGTTCCGTGATTGAATCCGTCGCCTGAATTACGGCTGTCGACTCGAGGAGCTGAGGATTCTTAACCCAACCTAGTGGCCGCCTCCAGCCGCTGTGAGGTGTGTGTGTGTAAGTGTGCACAGAGTCGGAAAAAGGTGCTGGACGAGCATTAATGGGCGATGTTTGTGAGCAAATTTCCAAGATAATTAGTGATAAAAGACTTACGTCTATCCTCTGTCGACAGGACCTTTTTTAAGGCGTATTCCCAGTCGAAGATGAATCTGTAGAAGCACAGTTGGTTGTAGAGTGCTTTCTCTGAATACTACAATAAAAAAGAAAACAGATTAGACCAAATATTACAACTTGTAGGGTGATGAGACATACACAAAACGCCCAGATTATGCTTTTGGGGAACAAAACAAGGTAAGAAAGACAGGTTAACATGATTTGGCTGAAGTTGGTCCAAGAACCAGGCTAAATAAAGGCTAAAATCAATAGCTTTCACTTATTGGTTCCAGACAAAATGCTTGGTAAAACCAAATGCTTGGCATCACCACTACAGGTATAACATACAGAATTTAACATTTAACTGCATTCAGCCATTTACTCAGTCTACTTGACTGTTTTCTTGTGGACTTCAAACAAGTACAAATTCCATTGCACTGATGTGAAAAGAATCACAAACCAAACCAATGCTTCAATAAAATGAGTGTAAGAATACTGGGAGAACAGACTAAATTCAGTACGTCCATGCAAACCCGCCACAATTAAACTAATAATGTTTGATTAATACAAAAAATATTCTCAATGAAGAGGAGAAAGACAATGGTTTTTGACTGATTTTACATGTAAATTGTCCAGGTTTTAAGGCTTTACATGGCCTTCCACCCAGTAATCCCATCCAAATCACATAATATAATACATATTACAAATTAACAATGTATTGAACATTACAAACGTGGTTAATGGTTGCAAAATGTACTTGTGACCAGTTCACTGGGCGATAAGACATTTTTGTAAAACTGTACTTAAATATTTCTATATGGTAAGTAGTGGTGACGGTATCCGTTCATTGTTTGTATGTTTGTTGTGGTTTATTTTTATTAAGTTTTTTGAAACATTAATCAAATTAAGAAAATAAAAAGTATTGTTTTGTAATGTTTTAAACACATATTCATATAATAAAAGATAAGGTATGTATTCAATTGCACAGTAAAAAAATGATAAAAACTAGTGCTGAGGCCGAGGGCCCTTTGGCACCATTTTAAAAACACTGTGTACTGTATCAGTGGCAGACTTCTCCAAAAAAAAAAAGACCTGCTCATTATAAAAAGTACAACTATTACTTTAACATTCAAAGCTCTTTACCAATTCTTTAGTGACACTGCAGTTGCTGATTATTCCTTTGCATATTCAATAGAACAAAAAAAAAAGAAAAGGCAAAAACCAATTAGCTAAAATCATACCGATGCAGTTTAGTACTACGTGTTATTGTCCCGGAGAAAATGAAAGGCTGAAGCGTAATGAGATTGGTGCGGCTCAATCAGGGAAAGCTGGAGAATCACCTGTGTTAATTACAGCTGCGGAGACAGGTAGTGTTTGTCATATATTCTCCACTGTCACAGACAAAGACAAACACTCGCGTTCAGTCAAACCCCGAGTTTGGAGTCACAGAACCTGTGAAACTGTCTGATTGGCCGAAAACAGCCAGTGTACTCCACACCTCTTCTCTCCTGGCAAAAATAGGAAACGGTGTTTGGTTTGTAAATTTGGCTGTAATTACCGTTAGCCATGTGTCTAACTGCCAGAGGCGCGCAGGTCGAGCGAGAGAATAAAAGAGAATGGGGAGGGAGAGAAAGAGAGAGAGAGAGAGACGTTCAGCTCTGAAATTACCTCTTTCATAATAGTTTGTTTTGATAAGGCAGCGTGTGTGGATCTGATGAACAACTGTTGCTGTCAATTTGATTAGCCATTATACTTTTATGTTAATTGCTGTTATTGGGTCACAGTCTTTCTGTGTCACCATAGAATCAGAGCGATGTGGGTGCCGGAGGAGTTTAGCAAGAGCTGTCTCCTCAGCACAACGGCTTTTAATTGCCCTCTACAGCTTCCGATGAGCCCAGCAGCTGTTGACCCATAATGCACTGGCTGGTCAACAGCCGTGCCTGTCGATTCAGCAATGCAGCCATAATGGAGCTCCTATAATCAGCGCCAGGTCGCCATGTGCGCGCGAAGGAGATCGTGAACTAAAAACGCAGTCCAAGAAATAAGTGGACGGACATGCGAGGCAGGGCCAGGACGAGCTTCACAGCTGTGCTGACAGGTGTCAAAAGGGGCGTGACCAAGGCACCGTCAAACGTTATTGAATTTAAACCCCCCCCCGCAAACAGAGGCCCCTCCCTTATGCAGCTTTGCTCGGCTCAGTGCTTTGTTCCTGTACTGACACCATTTCAATTTTCTCCACAAATCTGCAGCATTTTCAGCCTGAGTGACTGAGGAGCAAACCAGCTGTGAAATTGCTTCTCTCCTGAGACCCCCGTCTCATCTCCCCCTCCTTGATAGAGACGTGGCAGCCAGTGCCGTACCACCGAACCTTTGGTACAGCCCAAACGCAGCCTGCCGGAAGAGCTGGATGAAGGGGAAAAGAGAAAGTGTCAAGCGTGAGGCCTTATACTACGACCAAAAGGGTGTAAAAATAAAGTAGCTGCGCTTAAAGACACTCAATGAAGATCACTGGCCAACCTTACGATGCGGATCGTTTAACGACTCCTTGCGGTCATGGTGCTTATAGGTAAACGATGTATAATATCCTCTGAGTCGAGAAGCAGAGAAAAGGGCTACTCTTTCAATTCGCATAGATCTGTGCAGCTGCAAAAGAGAGGACGTGGAAAAAAGAAAGAAAAATCTCCAAACAGTTTTAATGAGGCTTACCAAAAAAAAAAACATCTTCCAATCTGAGTTAATTTTATCTGGCTGAGCTGGAAAAGGAAGGCGATCGGCATCACAAGGTTTCATAACGAGTCAATATATGTAAATCTTTACAAGGCAAACACAGTGGGAAACAAAGACATTTAACTGAAGCGCCAGTTGATGTCTCCACTTTTTGTGCACATAATTTCTCCCCATTGAAAGGTATAATTGCCTGCTATTTGAAGATATTCATGCTCAATTTTTGAAATTAATTTCAATTGGGGGGAAATGTAGAAATGTCAGCTCCCGTGAAAGGGATTTGATTTCAATTATACTTGCTCAAAGGACTGTGATTTCCAAATACACTTAAGCAAAATTATGACAAGAATTTTTGTTCCCAGAAATTCAGTGTTTAAAGAGCGATTAGACGATAAATGGACTGGCTTTGAATTGAAGTGAATGCGCCGGTTACCATCTGAAAGGCACTCAATTATCCCTGATTGCTCCTGTTATAATGTATCAAATAGAGATACCTGCTATTGCTGTAATTTGTGTGAAAATTAACATGCTGCAATTTCCACTAGAGGGAAAAAAAGGAAGCCCTAATGGGTGCCTGAACGTACATCAATAAAATGGAGAGGGAGAGAGAGAGAGACAGCGGGTGGGGGTGGTTGGAGAGATCTATGATCGAGGGAAAGCAGCTGAAAAGGAAAACTGAGAGAGAGAGAGAGAGAGAGAGCCAGTGAAAGAAAACGAGGGAGAGAGAGGGAAAAAATTTAATTTACTGAAAATATTACAAATTGCACCTGTGTACAACTCCTTCAAATTACCGGCCAATCAGCCGAGGGTGCCTATTATGCTTCCATTTAATCTGGATACAATGGTAGTCAATGTCTCTGTGTCCGTGGAGACACCAGAGGAGACGCATTGCTGTCAGCCGAGCTGTAAAGCCCAGAACGACAGAGGGATGGTAGAAGGGGTGAGGAAGTTAATGTTTTATTCAGCCGGCAGTTTAAACTGCCATCTCACCAGGCAGAGCGGAGGACAGCTAAGTGGCTATGGTGACAAGAGAAATTGTCCTTTTGGGTTTCAACCTGTCGCCACAGAACTAGACGCAGAAATAAAGCACGAGGAGGAAGAAGGAATTGATGGGGGGGATGTGTTGGTTCTGGACGAAAATGATAAAGAAGACAGACAGGGACAAAGACAGATACTAATTTTTAGAAGGGACGTCCCTTACTGTGTCTCTAAACCGGGTTAAAGACGCTTGAAGTGATCACAGGATGAAGTAAGAGTGAAACACCCCACATACAGGTTTTCAAGCAGTGAGTCCAAGGCCAAGTCCAACTGGAGCCCGGTTCTTATCAGAGGAAGATTGTTTAGGCAGGAAGCGAACTCACATTCTGTCATATGGGCTCAGACAGGCCCGGTAATATATAATGGGTAGAAACATGCGTGACGGATGGGAAAAAAACCTGCACGGACTGGGAATAAAAGGCTTGGGCCGAGGCATGGAGAACTTTCACAGGCTCCACAGCACCACCATCTGGACAAAGTGACTGTTTCTGTATACAAAACAAGTGTGCAGTACCTCAGGCCTCAGCGTGGATCTGAAACAGGCTGAACAGATTGGTCCGGACCTTGAGAACGCGATGGGTAGCCGGCGGGTTCGGTTCCGGCAGGCCTGATCCTCACACAGCAGCCAACCCTGTGTAGATAGAGAGAGAGAAAAAAACAGATTCAAAAAGCTGATCGGCAGTGATGCACGTGTCCCTACATGGCTGTGGCCCCCAGGAGACGGGTCGCTGGTGCTTTTGCCTGTGGTGGGGCCATGTGAGGCCTGCAGCAGATGCAGCTGCCCCCTGCTGACACTGCCTTTCCTGCCCCTGTTATTACAGCGGGGGCCAGGGGGTAATGCCCTGCTAATGACGGAGCACTAAATAAACCCCTAGTATCAGAGAAGCACCTGTCCCTGAAGCATTACCACCATCTACCCTACTATAGACTGGAGAAGGCTGAAAAAGAGAGAGAAAGGGGTAGATAGAAACCGAGACAGGAAAATAGGGCCTGGTGAAAGATGCTAAAATAGATGCAATATTAGATCTAAAACTAAAACTTGTGTGTTGAAATAACACTTTTATTCAGAGAGAACACATTAAAGAAATGTATAATGTTACAAAGAATTCTATTTTAAATAAATGCTGCTCTTTTGAATGTTCTATTCATCAAAGAATCCTGAGGGAAAAACAAATCAGTTTCCAAAAAATGATTAAGCAGCACAACTGTTTTCAATGCTGATAATCAAAAGAAATGTTTCCTAAGCACCAAAACAGCATTTTAGAATGATTTTGACAGACCATGGGACAATAAAGACTAGAGTAAAAGTTGCTGAAAGTCAGATTTGAAGAAGAATATATTATATTTTAAAAGATATTAAAATGGAAAAAAAGTGTTTAAACTAATATTTTAACAACATTACTTTTTGTAAAGTTGTACTGTATTTTTGATCAAATAACCACGACCCTGGTGAGCACTATAATCATGAACGCCTATTTCAAAAATATGTTTTAAATCAACAACACTTTTAAAGGCTGTTTATATTTCCTGAAGTTGTCAGTCTTTACATCCAGATTTTATAATATTTTTTTTATTATTATTATTTATTCATCTATCTATCACCGGATTAAGTTTATTAAATTTCACTCAGAAATATGGCACATAAAGGCACATAATATGGCACATATTGCCTAATCTACAAGCATCTGTGGATAAGCTGGTCGGCTTATCGCTCTTGCTGAATCCAGAGATGAGTCTCATCATCCCACCTGTGCCGTCAAACCTGTTCGGCCAACATGGGTTATTGTTCAGACCTCACAGCATTATCGGAATCAACGCCTTGTTTTAATTTCTCAATTAATCTCATCTGGATGGCGTTTTGTGTGGATGTTATTTGCGTAATTAGCAGTGAGCCCAGGGGCTAAGGGAAACCCAGAGTATGTAATTGAATCTGAACATATGTGAGCTGTTTGGCTTTCATTTTGAAGGGAGCGCCGGTGTTATCACCCCTCTGTTTGCCTTAACAGATCTTTTGTGTCTCTTGAGGCCCAAGACTAAACCAACAGTTCAGTTCCCATGGGCTTAGCAAAAGACTGCGACTACAGGAACACACACACAAGCCAACTGAAAAACACGCAAGTATGTCATTGTTTTCAAAGAAAATTCAGTAGGGATGGCCATTAGAGACTTAGTCTTATACACAGTTTTTAGATTTGATGAAAAAGGGAGGGATGGAGACTTTTTGCCATTTCACCTGTTTGCTGACCCAAATTTTTTCATTCTAAATTAGTGACCCTCAAAGAGGCATTGGGCTTGCATACATGCAGACTTCTGAAGTATTTTATTCTCCTCCTTGGGCACAAGAATAAAAACAGAGTGGCAGTGAAAGAGGTGGCATTACCGTTAATGCACACCATAAAAAGTAGGCCAGAAACACTCTTTGCAAGCACATTAAATAGAGGTGTGCTGATGCACTTTCCCTGAATCAGGCTGATCCATATAAATCCTAAAATAAGACTTGTAATATATATTGGCCAGCATCTGCCTCTTATGCTCACCAAGTCTCACCAATAACTATGTTATGTTTTAATATATTTCAAAATGGAATTTATACTCATGATATCAAAGCTGCATTTTCATGGGGCCCTATAAAACTCAGTTTTATTTTCTTCCCAAATTCCATTTTTCCCATTTCATTTTTTTTAGGTTTTAATATTTGTAGAATCTGTTTTAATGGTTAAATGAAATTGTACTTATTCAAAAAGCATGTCTAATGAATTTAAATCCTGAAACTTACACAATTTAACAGCAACTTTTTTAACAGCAATTTATTAAAAGTTTAACAAAAAAAAATTAAGGCTAAGAAATGTTTCATTTTTTTCAAATTCAGTTTTACTTTTCTTTAAACAAATTCTGTTTTCCATTAATTTTGGATTCCATTTTAATGGTTTCATTACATTTTAGTAATCAAAAGCAGTTCTAATAAATAGATTTGATAAAAATGTGTTTTACTGTGTGTTTTTAAATTTAAATAAATAATTTAAGTGTACTGACCTATTTTTTTATTCACTCAAAATGTGGCAAATTCCACATTATACAGTAAATTACCATTTTATGACGCATTGCGGAAATCAAAGGTCTTATTTTCAGCAGCCATTATTCAATTCACATGTTCACAGAAACCATTCAAATATACTGATTTGGTGCTTAGGAACAATTTCTTATTTTTTTTTATCAGTGTAGAAAACCAGCTGCTTAATATTTTAGTGAAACCATGACATACTCTTGGCATCTTCCAGTCTTCTTTGTAAATGCATGCCTGCCCTGCTCACCCATGGATGCTCAGAGCATTCTAAGAATCTTGTAAAAACAGAGAAAACATTCACTCTCTATAAACTAGAGACTACATGCCCAGACAAAATACTCTAATAAAGGTGACAAAAATGCAACCTGCTCATTTTATAGGCAGACTCCGTTTGCATCTTCATTGTAACCAAGAAATGGAGGATGGGCAGAAAAAGAAGAAAATCAGGGAGCAAAAGAAAGAAAAAAAACATCTAATTGAAACACTAAGAGCTCGCTCTGTGAGAGAGAGAGGCAGGATAAAGCTTCATAATTGCATAATTATACCAGTCGATACCTGACACTGCGAATACAGCCACTTCTGCAGCCGTCAAATGAGTTCCACATAATTTAACCAAACACTGGGCAAAGACTGGGGCCCACAGATCAGTGCAAGCTACCGGAAAAATGTTCTCACTCTACTCCTTTCTTTCTCGCTTTCTCCATTTCACAATTTCGCTGTCGCATCTATACCTGCGGGTCTCTTTCTAGAGCGGTTTCACCCAGAGTATTTCGGTTCACCTCTGACTACAATCAGAACTTAGCACTTAAGGTTTCATATCTGTGTCAGGTTTGTAAGGAGATGTGTGCTTTCTTAACCATTTTAATGAGAAATACAACATGTCCTCTCTCTTCAACACCTGATGCGGGAAATATTTTTACAGTTTCCAAAGAAAATGATGCAAAATCATCTCATACCACGTTGATAGGGTGGTTGCTAGGGAGTTGCTATGGAGCTACAAAGGATATCTAAGTCTTTATGATATTCTGGTCCATAGGGCTGCACAATTTAAAATAACACACAAAATTGCAACATGGCTCAGTGCAATTAACAAATAGCGAAGGTTGTGATTTAATGAAAAATATATGCTCTGTGTTCTTTTACACAGTCACAAGTATCCTCTCATGGCAAAAACAGAATAAATAATACAAGTCGTAAATTTCACAAGAAGCAATATAAGACATTTAAGGTTAATATTAGACAAAAAATAATCTAAAATACATTCAAGTGATACTTTTTAAAAGTATTTAATATTAATAACAGTGGTGCCATAAAACATTTTTTATAAAGTAATTTCAAAATCACAAAAATCTAAATTTTACCAATATCAAAAATTACAAAATTTGCAATTTAAAAATCATTTAGCCCTACTGATCCCAAGGTATGGCAAATGCGAGCCACCTGGATTTGTTTTGCCTGTTTAAATGCAAAAAAATATATAAAAGTACAAAGTATGTAAAAATACGATAGAAAAACATGTCAACTGCACAATTTGATTCATTTCCATCCATAACTCAAACCACGCTTTATGAATTGCATGCCGAAGCAACAGCGATGTGTGCCTTAGCAAGCACAGCCAAATAAAGGAATTTTGCCATCTAAACACCCATAAATCCACCATCCCTACCGAACACGCACACAACCCCTCTCTGATGCCCTTAATCCAGAGCTGCCCCTTTTAGTTGAGAAAAAAAGCTGCGATTACAGGCAGCTTGGTGCAAAAAATCCCCCAAGACAACAGCCTCTCACAGGCTTTGTGCCTTGGTAATCAACAGCTGTACATTCACACAGCGGCTGCAGAGCCCGAGAGCGGCTGAATGGACGCAAATGCGTCCACTTTGTACATCTCTGCTTTAATCAAGCCTTTTCTATTCAGCAATCTGACCTTTTGTTCAAAACAGGATTATCACCTTTTTTTATTTTGGTCACCCCCCCCACAACCACCATCACCACATCCCGGAGCCAGTTACCAAGGGCGAAGAACATGATGAACATAATTGCAATAATTTGTTAAACGCCATGGCAACCCACATTAGAATGGGGTAAATACGGGGGGTGCCACTTCGTGCCACGCTCTCATTTTGCAGAAGACTCCAGGAGTCAGAACGGATGACAAGGAAGGAGAGAAGTGGGGTGGGGGGTGGTGGGGGCAAAGGGGGAAGGGAGGGAGACAAGAGGAAAGCATATTTGCTTCGTCTCTAAAGGGTGGTTTTATTGGTAATGGTGGTGGGCTGAAGGAAGGTGGAGGTGGCAGTGATGTTTTTCAGGATTAATGCCTCGCCGGTGTTCCGTAGGAAACTCAACAAACACCGCTGACTTCCAATCTGTAACCATGTAAGCTGCAAGTCCTCCCTCACGCAGCCAGGCTTTCTCCGTCTATCGCTGCGAACAAACAACTCTATTTGAGCTCTCCCCTCAGCTGAAAGGAATCCTTAATTACACAATATCAGCCTCTTCATTGCTCCTAGTGTGGGAGGGGACGGCTGAGCTGTGTCCACTGAAGCTGGGTCTGAGTGAGAAGGGGGGCCGCATTCACTACCAGCAGCTGTTTCACACATACTGACAAAAGAGCCTACAGGCACCGTCCCAGCGAGGGAGGTGGCTACATTCAGGCCGCTAATTGATTTTTCTGCACGGCACTGTGGGAGAATATACCCCCATGACTTTCAAGTCGGATTCGAGAGTTTATAGCATTCCAGAACTTCCCAGCCCGGCTAGTGAGTTCCAGAACCTGGCTCGCTCGTCCCGACTGGACACGCTGTGCAGTGATTACGGTTGTCGATCACAACCGTCAGCTGGGAAATTAGATACACAGACGTATGCGCACTCTTAACGTAGGCCCAATATCTGCACACTTGTCACATCACCCGGGCCTGTATTTCTGCAAAGACACTGCGAGTGCACAAAATTAAACCCATTTGTGATGCAGCGGGAGGGGGGCGGTAGCTGTTTGGAGCAATGCTCAAAGACGAAAGACCGCATCTGAAATTCAATAAAGACAGGAAATAAACAAACAGCATGAGGAAGGTGAGCTCAAATTAACCCATGTTAGGTGCTCACAGAGTGGCCGAGTGGTGAAATGTGAATGTAACAATGATTATTGCCATCAGATCATTTAAGACCAACTCATTAGGCAGGCAGCTAATTAAAGTAGAGGATGAAGACTCTTGGACAATAAACTTTATAATGTGTACGTGTAGTGTTACTGTATAAAACACATTTGAAGGAAGGCACATGAACACAGAGCTTCAGCAAAAGCATACGTAAATGATTATTTTGCCTTTAACAGAATAAAAGTTCTGTGACATTTGACCTATCAAGTTTTTTTTTTGCTGCATGATTTACAGTGTTGTGGGAAACAGAAGTTGGTTTAACATTTTTAATTAGTTATTAAAGCCATGCTGGCATTTTGAGTATTGGGGTCTATTAATAGACTGGTATCAAAAGACTAATATTAATAATAAATATTATTAGTATCATTTCTATCCATGTAAATACTACTACTTCTACATTACATCCCATAAGATATCATTATAATAAATTTGATAATATTTGTATTTTTAACAATAAATGTAGTATATTTTAGTTGAAAAATTGATTCTGAAAATCATAATTGGCCATAATATTTTATTTTTATCATATTTTTCAACCATATTAAAATTGTTAACATTGTAGTCTAGTTATCATGCAGCTCTCATATATATACAGTTTTGGAAAGGTTACTTTCCATGTAAATGTAATAGGTTACAGATTACAAGTTACCCTATTTAAAATGTAATAGTGGTGTAACTTTTTCAATTAATTGAAGTAATGTAACTGATTACTTTTCAAAACTTCTAATATATGTTTTCAACTGTTAATAATTTTAAAACATTTACACCATTTCTGCTACATTCATTCAGCCGTGGTAAGCCGCCACACCAAAAATCATCCCTGCCACGGATGGAGCTTCTCAGTTGCATCATAGTGACGCCGCTCGCATCATTCACAGTCGGGTTATTAGCTGAGAACACAGAGCATAACTTGAATTTCGGCACGGGATTGCAGGTATTGCACATAATAGTACTCATTCCTACAGGCGCCACGCTTATAATGTGATGACAAAATGTATCATTTGCGCATTCTTTTGAATCTTCCTCATTTAAGTGAAAGAGAACTCACTATTTCACGTGCTCTCTTATAGACCGATTTCTGTGCGTCCACAGATCGCTATAAACTAAGGAGAGAGACACCTTTGAATAATTATTCAGGGTGTTTTCAAATGTGATATTGATTTAACACAACAGGTCAAAAAAACAAGAAGTTAATATTAAGTTTGGCAATAACACTACAGCCTGATTTTCTGCATTTAATCTACGAAAAGTTTCAAATAAAGTAATAGCTGAGCTGCTGGGTATCTCCACAGCGCTGTTTCCTTCACGTTTTTAAACTAATCGAGTGAGTCAGTGATTCATGATTACCCATTCATAAAGGGAGTCACTTGCTTCATTCATGAATGAATCAGCCGTTCAAACGAATCAATTGAATGAATGATTCAGTGATAAAATCAGTGACTTGCCCTCACCTGCTGGCAGTTCAAGTTTCATTTGTAACATTTAATTTCAGTTATTAAAAATCAATTAGCAAACATTCCTATATTCAAAATTTTATATTTAAAACATTAATCGCAACATGAATTTGTGAATTTAATTACACTCAAGCATCATTAAAATGTACCTACAAGCCACTTTTTTCTGCCACTGGCACCTCTGTAGTACAATTTTTTTTTATTAATACTAATTTCATATGATTGGTAACTTATTTGTATTATTCTAATTCTGATTATATTGTTTTAATTAGAAATTGTACAAATATATTTCTTTTTATTTGAAAAAAGTTAGAAAAATGCCATTACAAAAGGTAAAAAGAAAATGCCCCTGTAAATCACTCTGAGTCAAATATCTCCTCATATTAGGAAGGATCATTTTTGATTATTGATCAGAAGGTGCTCCTATCCTAGGTGCACGTAATTTCTGTGTACTAAACTCCTGAAGCATTGGTGTCTGTTTGTATATGATATGAGGAGTTTTCTCAAAAGAAATGGTGAAATGTTAATGAAGTTACTCATAGCAGTTCTAGAGATTGTTTGTGCTCATGTACTCGCATAGAGGCGGAAGAGTCTGAAAACACCACGAGTGATACACATGCACGCTTCAGTATGTGTGTAGAAAATGAAACCGAGCATCTGCGCCATTAATATTTACAAAGACATACAGAACGGGCAGGATTCATACATTGTCTTTTTGAGGCTTAATATTCAGACACTAGTCCATATTGTGTTTTGAATTAAGTGTACTGACTTATTTTTGATGAATTCATCCAAAATGTGTCATGTTCCATGACATTCTACGCTACGTTTTTATGACTGGTTTCTACGAACCAGTCTGTATTTTCCGCATCGCGGAAACCATAGGGTCAAGAAATCAATTAAATGCGTATGTGGATGTGAGTAAATATGAAAATGTTAACGATTACAAAGGAGGTTACATTAGAAGTATCTGTAATTTATTAGAGTGGTTTAATGGTTAATTCTATTGTCAGATGTCTGAACACATTTGTTGAGAATTTTCTCCAGCGATTTGCTAAACTCTTGCTACAAATAGGTATTTATTAGATACATGGCTCCTTATTATGCGACACCTTATACACTACACCTGCAGTGGCCAATCTGGAACACAGATGGTGCATTACGAGAAGCATTTGTTCATACTCACACTGTAGTATCTCCTGATGTGGCGGCGAATGTCCAGTTGCAGTTTGTTGCTAATTTGAATAGGATGCTCAATCGGGCTGCCCTGACAGGGGATATGGCAGCAATTATTCAGGCTGGGCTGTAAGGTGCTCCCCTGGAAACAAATTAATTCACTTTTAACAACGCATTTGATCACGACACACAAGCCCACACACACACACACACAAAAACATAATCAGGGCATTTATCCTGTTGACTGGTATTGCCCAAAGAAGCTTTTAACGGCTATTAGACCTGACCTATTAGACATTTAAACATACTAAAAATATAATGTCAGTGCCCTCAGAACAAGGCTCTAGGGTATCCAGGTTGGGAAGACAAACGCACAGGAGCAAAAATGGCACTGCATTAAGCTTTCAGCTGTGTATCTGGGTGACAGCAAGTAACAAATGCCATACTGCGCAGATGATTTGCAAGCTTTGCCAGCTTTTCTACATCTAAAAGGCCCCAGACCTCCCATTGAGAAACAGTGGCAACTACTGTAGCCTAATATCCCTTCAATCTAACCTCACATGGGCACTAGCAGAGCTGTTTATGGTGCTCATTATGCCTCAAATAAGCTGTGTGTTTGTGTACGGCTAATGCGTTAGCACACTTGCTCAAGCTCACTCTCGCTTTTATGGTACGGCGGTGGTGAAGCGCTGCTAAATTCACTCTCCGGTAGTCGCTGCGATCCATTAGCGTTTTTATGATCTTTACATCTCTCACTGAGCGCCACTTTAAGGGGGAACCATGTGTCTATGTAAATACTGTCTAGTATCGTCTGTTTGCATTCCTGTTGTCCGCCTCCCTTTCTCCACGGCCGGCTCTGATAAGAGAATGATCTGCAGTGACTGAGTCAAGGCTGTTCTTTCAAGCCTTCCTTTCATCAGCGCACTCCCTTTAACCAGAGCTCCACTATAACCCTGTACTCCTAATTATTAGATGCCTTATCGGGAGTACATGTAACAAGCTTGTTTATTCATCAACATAACATACACGTGGTACCACATGCTATTATCCGGTGTACACTGGATATGGAAATTTGTAAAAACTCCAATTTCGTGCTGAATACGAAAACAAGGCAGTGAAAGATATAGGCTAAGTATAGTTTGTCCAATAGCTTCAATGATTCCTGCGCTGCTATTCAGAAGTGCCCCCGTTTCACAGATAAATATGCAGTACTATGGTTAAATATTTTTAAGTGTTGAACTGCCTGGTGACAGACAACTCATTTTCTTACTGAATCAGCCTAGATGACGTATTTGGAGACTTATCCAACTGGATATTATCCAATCGAACCGAAAAGAGAAATGTAAAAATACTGTAATAAAAACAATGTGTATATATATATATTAATTTGTAATAGTAGTTAAAGATACATAACTGTAACAAGAGTTTCAAAGTTTTGTTGTAATGGTAAAAAACTCAAATAAATGGTTTGTTTATCATTTAAAAAGTTAGTTAAAATGTGTTTTCAGTGAAGCAGAAAGCAATTAATCCAACGCTATTTCACGGCCAATTCGTACATATTTTACGAGGTGGTTAATTCGGACAACCTCACTCGTACGACTTCTGTGACGGTTAAGTTTAGGGGCGGGGTCAGGTGTGGTCCTTTGTATGAATTTCTATTCATTTGCCACCCATAAAGTACGTACGATTTTTCACAAATTGTAAGAATTCGCACAAGTGAGATATTACGAATTAGCCACTTTATCAAAAATGTATAAATTACCGTTAGATCAGGATGATTAATCTAAGATCCGTACTGGAGTTACTCTTCATGACAGAAGAAATTGGGGAAACTGAACCTAATTAAAAAGTCATTTTTGCCATGAAATAAACAAAAAGTTGTTTAGTTGGATATTGCGTGTCAGTGCCATCTGTTCCAGAATCAACCCTGTAGGAATCACACATACACACACATACAATAAAACCAAACAAAAAACAGCTACAATCTATTGATTGGTCTGTACTACATTCACAGCCTTGTTTTCATTCACGTCAGTTTAAATATGGTGTTTACCCTGATTAAAGTCCATTAGGGTTTGTAACGCATTTCTAACGCATTTATAGTCCGCATAAATGCCAACCAGTTTTTCCCAGAATTCCAAGCCTTCCCTGGCCTGGAGTGTGCAAAATCTCTAAACAGCTAGGAGGACAGAGATCAGCCCAGTGGAGAGAGGGGGTCAATGTCACTTTTTATGAGTCTTGGACAAGAGAAAGCTGTGCATGAGGATGTGTGCGGACCCTTAATTAGAGACAGATTACACATGCTCCTCTAGCCCCCACTGACCTCGGCCTGGAGTATGACGGACATCATGTGTACTGAAGAGCTCCAGGAATATACCCCAGCAAAACATCTCTCCCCCCTGCCCAGCTCTGCCAAGGCACTATAAATAAAGTGTGTGGCTCTGAAATTAATAGGCCGGTAAAAGCCTGAAGCAGAGGAAGTAATCACCTGTGCCACTTAAATTTATTGTTACCTGTCATTACACAATATTTAACAGGAAGTTAAGGTAGGACGCAATTGAACGGTGAGAAATGCATGAATCGAGATGGACTGCTTGGCATTTTACTGACCGATAAGATCAGGTCTGCTAATGGATGTGAATATGAGGGCTGATAACTCACCGCCCCTTCAAACACGTTGTCGTAGATGTTTTCGGTACCACAGTCAGGGCAAGTGAAAGTAAACCTCTCACAATCACGGTAGCGCTCTTCATCAGTAAGCTGGGCCGGAGCACCCAGAAAATTGTCCACTTCGTCCTCACGTTGCTGCTGCTGTTGAGCTCGGAAATGACTTGGGTCGAGCCCTGGACATGTAGGTAAAAAAAGTTCACGTTGTGAATCTCTTAAAAAAAACACAAACCACAAGCTCCATATTTAGCATAAAATAACAAAGGAAACAGCCATGTAAATAAACACAAAAAAGTCAGCAGTTCAAGTTTGTGACATTCTAGGTTGAAATGTACTTCCGGTGTGTTGGCAATAATACCGTACAGCCTCAGACTTCCCCATGGATGTATTTATGGACAGTGATGGAAAGAGGGGTAAAGGAAAAAGAGGATAGAGGGACAGAAAGAAAGAGAAGGTGGCACGAATGCAGGAGGCAAGAGAAGGGAGACTAGCAAACGATAAGAATAAACTGGAAACATAATAAGGGGAAAGAGGAGGGGTAGAGAAAGCGCAGCTATCCGATTTTTCCCAGGCAGCTGAGATCATCAAATCATTAAGAGACAGCAGCTGAATCTCCATTTAATCCCCGCAGGTGACACCGAACACTACTAGAGCACGGAAAAACAGCCTACGTCCCCCTGGGTAATTTGGCTAAGTGAATAAATGAGCACATAAGTAAGTGTTGACTATGAGACTTCGGGGATTAACCACTGTCTATGAGGATCCAAACCCACTGACGCCCGAGTGCTGCTGCCATCTACAGGTACACATGCAGCATGTCACTACACACACACACACACGCACATCTGCGGTCAAGGGAACAGGGTGATGCGTAAACTGTAGTTAGGATTGGACACAGAATGTTGTGTGTATTGTGAGACTGTTTTACACGACTACTTGAGAAGCAGTTGATCAGGATATTCTGGAAGCAAAGGTGGCGTAAATGTGTTGCTAACCGTTAAGTAATTAAGGAAACCAGCTACTTGGCTCTGGTGACACGGTGGGGAGATTGAATTAGTGTCTGAGTTTTGGACCCAACGGCAGGATACCAAACAACCAGGGTCTGTTGTCATGGAGACAGAATGGCAAGGGTTCATGCCCTTTTTAAAGAAACTGATTTTCCATCTGGGATCTCAGCTGCTAGGGAAAAGAAAATATATATACTTGATATTTTTAATGCTCTAAAATTAACATGTTTACAAAACAACTAAACATATCCTTACTCTTAAAAATAAAAAAATTATAAAAACAAAAACGTAAAAAAATCTATTTATTAATTAATGATATTTTTAACAAATAACATCAATAAAAAAAATATGTTCAGAATTAATTTTTTTAATGAACAAAAATAAATACCTAAATACATAAAATGAAAATAAATTGAATAAATAAAAAGCTTCACTAATTTTCACAACGGCAGTTAAAATACGTCCAGAGATTACAGTGAGGTTAAAAAACCAATTCAATATCTATACTATAATATTTTCTGCTCATCGTGAGCAAAATTAAATGAAAATGAAATTAGCAAAAAAGGGAAACTGAACCTAATTCAGATGTCCTTTCTGGCAAAATATAACCAATACTGATCCAGACAGACTGTCTCACCAAGCCATGTAGCAATAAGCACCGCATCAATGCCTTCGATAGGCTCACAGATTCGGCCCACCACAGGGTGCACCTGCTGGGACAGGTAGTACTGTGTGTCCAGACTGAGTCCCGGCTGTTTCTGTAGCTGTTCCAGGGCATACGCCCTCTGACTGGCTGCCAGGTTTGAACCGTCCTAACAGAGGAAAGCGCAGGCAGTGTGTTTAATTTACTGTTAAATTACTGTCAAATTTTAGATTCAGAAGTACAAATACACTGGTCTCTCACCTGACAGATGACATAAGAAACCGTGTCACCCGCTTTAATCTTCTTCCCACCCTGGGAGTTGATCCAGAGGGCAACATGGACATGGGGGAGACTCTTCTTGTCAGGGTAGTCCTGAGGATCCTTTGTCAGGGACTGAAAATATTAACGAAAAAAGTTATTCCCTTGAACACACTTCATGAGACAGCCATGTGCCATCTTTACACAAATAAATAAGCATATCAACTATATATTACTTTTTAGAAATAATAAAATCAAATTTATGAATTTTTGCTTCAAATAAAAGCTGCTCATTTAAACTCATAGAATGAATAATGTTTATTAAATAAAAAATTATTACAAAATGTAATGTTTCATTACATTTTTTCTTTAAAGAACAACCATTTTCAACATTGAGAATACTAATAGTATATTAGAATGATTTCTAAATTATCATGTGACATTGAAGAATGGAGTAATGGCTGCTGAAAATTCAGCTTTGCTATCACATGAATAAATTACATTTTAAAATATAAATGCTATTTTCAATTGTAATATTTCACAATATTATTGTTAACTTTTTATCTTTTTAAAGACCTCAAACTTCTGAATAGTATTTCAGTCACTAAAACACCATTTGTTTTTTATTTTTATTTTGAGCAGTTAAAGTTACCTAGTAGTGTAGACATTTTCCTTATTCACAGCCAAACCAATCTGCGAAAAGCCTGTTTCTAATTCAGTCCTTTACCTTGTGTATTTCAAACATATTGAGTGGAATACTGCCATTGGCCACCTTCTCGCCAACCTCAATCAGATGTTTCTGAATGTTCTCTACAATGGTGTCACGGTTCTGGTCTGACAGAATCTGACCAATCACATAACTAGATGAAAGGGAAAAGAATCATATAAATCACAACAGTATTACAAAAGAATCAGTATCAGAAAGAGCTTTGTTGGCATGTGTATTTGCTAGGGCTGCATGACAAACGCATGCGATTAATCGTGCAGCCCTAGTATTTGCACACACAAGGAATTTGTTTTGGTGTCAGGAGCTTCAAGAAGATCAAGAACGATTACTACTACATTACTGTCTTTATAAAGGACAGATAGGGCTAATGATCTGTAGTTCAGTCCACTGACTTGCCACACTCTTTGGCCAGGTCAGACCAGTCTCTGCGCACAATGTCCAGGCCTTTGAGCTCTTGTTTTGTGGTGTATTTGCCATCTCCCTGAGGCTCAACCAACAGTGCTGCGTATTTCTTCTTCTTCAGCAGCAGAAGGGACTTAAACACGCCGTCAATGTCAATCTCCAGAAGCTTATAGAGTTTATTCACCTCGCTTTTCACCTACACACACACACACACACACACACACACATTTATTCAATTGCTGAATGGTTGGTTTAATTTTCTCCTGACTGTCAGTGATGTCTCAATCATTAATGTCAGACTCATTCAAGCTTTAAAAATCCAATAATGCATTTTCTGCAAGACGTGCAGAACCCCCCTCTTTCCCCTAAAACCTTACCTTGTTTCCCAGTTTGAAGACCTCCTCCAGATTGGTGCTGTTGGTGTTGATCATGATGGAGTCGGTATCCCCGTATATGACCTCCAGATTCATCTAAGGGAGAACCGTAAACCGTCAAACCCACGCACGGCTTACAAATAACAAACAAGGCAAGTGCTGCTTAATTATTACTGTAACATACACCAATCATGACTCACCCTCTGCACCATTTCTTTGGTGTGCATCAAAATCTGCAGGAGACAAAAGACCACATGTCACTCGGGAAACACAATAAACACTAAACACAGCAAGTAGAGAACAATATCAATTTCAAATCGGTCAAACTGGAACATCAAACAAACCCACTCACTTCAGCAAATTTACATTTATCAGCAAGAAATACTACGGGGGGAAAAAGCTGACATGTGTAAACTCAAACACACGAACATGAGGACTCGCACATGCAAAACACACAAAGAATTTAATTAGCAAATCTATTCAGTAATTCAACATTTATCAAAGGGGGAGAGAAAAAGCCTCTGTGATTTGTTTCTAAATGGAGGATAATTGGCTAAGAGGTCTATTAGCTGCACTGAAATGAGGCTCCAAACCCACACACCAGCAGAGTCATTATAAGGCCTAATAGTCTTAATCACCACTGGACTGCATGACGAGAAAAAGAGAGAGAGCGCGAGAAGGGGAGGGTTGTCCAGCTGCAAAGGGAGACCCATGCAAACCACAGCTGTTAGAGAAAAAGAGAGAGACAAAAGGAAAAAATGAAGGGCAGACAAAGGGAGGTAAAAGTGTAGTGCAAGAAAAAAAATACATGAAAAGAAAATAAGCCGAGGCTAAAAAAGGACGAAAAAAAGGCTTAGTGGTCAGAGCAATGGTGCTCATTTGGGAAACAAGGGTTCGAATCACAGCTCCCAGCTGACTGTATTTACATGTCACTTTCTGATTACAATCAATATTGAAGTTAAAATAAGGTTTATAAGATAATAAAATCTTCCTGTAATTAAACTAACGAACTACAATACCATTCAAAAGTGTGGGGTCAGTAAACATTGTTTAGTCCCTTATGCACTTATTTGATTAAAAATACAGTAAAAAGACACAGTAATATTTTCAAATATCATTAAAATCAGTGTTGAGTAAGTTACTTTCAAAATGTAATTAATTACCATTACTAATTATCATCAATCAATATTGTATTTAAACTACTTTACTAATTACTCTGTCTGAAAAGTAATTTAGTAACTCAATAAGGAACTTAATTATTCAAATCGCTACATCTTAAAATCCCTGAAAACCTTAAAGCATAGACAATAGAAATTAAACTATATTATTTCAATTTGAGTCAAACATAGAAATCCGTACAGGTTTAAGTAAAAATAACACATTAACTAATGTAGGTAAGAATAAATTACAGAAATGATCTCATCTGCTGAATAAAGCCACGTCCGATCGTGCTGTTCTTCTGAGGTAAGTTCCGGCGTATTGCTCATAGCAGGTCTTCTTTCAAAAACGATGAAAATTAGATGAATCTTGATTTTTTTATACATTTTTGTATCTAGGTGAGGGCGTTTGTGCGCAGGTGACTGCATATAATGAGCTCAGATACGGGAAAGACTGTATCGCTTAAGTTTCATACGGATTACATAATCAGACAATATTCGTTTTTTATTTGAATTCATTCATTTTAAAATAGACACATCAAGCTTTCTAAAGACATATTTTATCATGTCTGTCTGTGTCAAGTATTCGCTGAGCTTTTGATGCATAAATTGTTGCTCACGGAAACTTAGAGGGAAAATGTTTACAAAAGCACAAGGTTTTGTTGTAATTGTCAGTATACACAAATAAAAGTAGGTCCTTTTTAGATTCGATTGATTTTAGTCTTATCTGTATCTTAGTATTTAAAGGTTCTCTGTGAATCAGGAAATACTGAAAGTGAATGCGCTGGCGCGCAGAGGGTTTAAGACGCAGCATTCAATTTTATCTTTAGATTTCAAATTCACTATTGATTTTAACGCTGTTTAAATTATTTACAGTATGTAATGCAAGTACTTTATAAGTGACTGTAAAACGAACAGTAATCCCTTACTTTACTTTTTCAGTGTATAAGTAATTTAATTTACAATTTGAATTAATTACTTTAGAAAATGATTACAATTTACATTTCTTATCACTTTAGAAAATATTCAAACATTTCTTATCACTGCTGAAAACAGTTGTGCAGTTTAATATTTTGAATAGCACATTCAAATGCATTAAATACTCTTTGTGCTAACAACAAAATGAATAAAATAATTATTATTTATGGGCAGTCGTGGCCTAATGGATAGAGCATTGGACTTGAAACCCGAGGTAACCCAAGGTTGTGGGTTCGAATCCCGGCTCTGGCAGGAAGTGTCCATGACTGAGGTGAGAACCTTGAGCAAGGCACTGAACACCCAACTGCTCCCCGGGCGCCGCAGTGTCGGCTGCCCACTGCTCCAAGTGTGTGTGTGGGTTAAATGCAGAGAACACATTTCACTGCTGGTTATAGTCTGTATAATTGTGTATGTGACAAATAAAGCTCATCTGAGCTTACTTTTTTTATTTTATAGATTGATTCAAATAGATTTGTCTTTAAAGTCACTTTTGATTGATTTAAAAATCCTTGAATACAATTGGTCTGTCATACGGTCATATTTTGAATTTTGCCTTACATGGAGACATTCATAATTGGAACCAAATTCTGATTTATAAAAATAAATTTATTTCGACATAATTTCCTGTCAACTCTTTATTTTAGAACTCTTTGCAAGTGGCCTCGAAAATGATAAAAGAAAGGTGACAAATCTGTCCCACAAACCCACTGCAAACAGTAACAGGTAGACAGAGACCGTACATATCTGAAGTGTCATGATAACAGTGAATGTTTACACGGGGTGTCTAGCCTTAAACATACACCCCCCACTGCATGCAGGGTGACCTCTATGGGAGAGGGACTCGGACAGGTGGGGGTATCGGCAGGACGCTAATCTGAGGCCTCAAAGAGACAGGGACGTACTGCAGCCTGTCAACAGCAATCGAGCAAGACACCAGGATTCATGCCCCCAGCACACACACACCATAGCCAAACCCAAGCCCTCAGAGGGACAAGGACGAGGCTATTTCAGAGCACGGGAAGCTCCACTCCTTGAAACTGGAGCAGGACTTAAGCATGCTTTATGAGGTGTAACATGCCTCCCAGAGGAGGAGGTCAGGTCTGAGTAATAACAAAATAGCTGTCGGCATTAACCAACATAGCCAAGGTCACCCCAAAACAGAAACACACAACTAATTAAGCAGGATTAAACATCTGTTATGTGTGGTTTGTTGCTTATGTGCCTTCCATTTTTGCATTATCAAAGCTTGATCACAATATAGACTAGACTTGTAGAAGAATATGTAAGTATTTGCCAGTGCAAAAGTCACTGAGAACAGAACATGTAGCAACACTTTGGCAGTGTTTAAGGGTGTTCTGAGTAGCTGCTTACTTTGCCCAAGTCAAAAGACCCATACTGTACCTAAAGGTGCAGTCACATTAGCAACATTTCTGTGAAATTTTGCAGCCAAAAGGCCAACATCTAGTTGCTCACCCCCCCACATTTGACAGTGGGGATTCCCACGTAAATGCCTGCCAAATTTCATCAAACAAGTGTGACTGCAACTTTAGATATTTTTATCTCTTTATGTTGAAATGCCTTTTGTTCAACCATTTTACCATTTACTAGGTTAACAGTCTAAGTTTTGGAAAAGCAACAGCACATGAATTTTAATATTAGGGTTAAGGGTTTGTTCAAATCCATAACAACAGTAGTGATAAGTGTCATAGTAAGCACCATTAAATAGAACGCATAATTAAACTAGGTGAACGCTATGTGGGATCACAGAGACTTCACAGAAGGCTGGGATGGCTCTTGTCCTCTGCCTGTGCTTCGTTCCCAGCTCTCCAGCGGTACCCTTAGAGCCCACACTTAAATTAATACACCATCTGTCTGTGTGAATGTTTCTGACCTTGAGCAGGTGCAAGTTAACTTCAGAGGGAGCCATAAAGTTACAGCTACTTAGCAATGCAATTGTATACTGTATTACAGTTAATTTAGCTGCACCGCTAAAACTGACGCAGACAGATATTAAATGAGTTGGAAAAAGGAGAATAGGAGGATAGAGGCACCAGAAAAACAAAAAAAAGAGTGTAAAGAGGCTACAGTGATGAGCTAGATAATGTTTGTATATGTTTCCATAGCCACTGTACTGTATGTTGGCATATGACAACAGAAAAAGATTGGGAGGAGGGGGGCCCATAGAGCTGAAAGACAAGTCATTTGACTATGGCTCAGAAATGAGAGCGGAGACGGCTCGTCTTAAAACACATGCCGACCAACACATCTGAGAGTGAGCATACAGAAGGCACAGAGCCTCTGACATCAGAGTCCAGCGATGTTTGCCAGCATGGGGTTTCTGAGTAAACCTTCTCTGACATGAACAGTTTTTACAATAAATGATGCTTCATCACATAGTATATTAAAACAATATAATCTTTTAAAGGGAGAAAAGCTGTGAATGTGCCAATTTAACTAGGCCTCGAAATTCAGTAACAACTTTCTAACAAACTAAACATTATAATGTGGTCCATATTGAGTTAAGCACACAGTAACGGTCAACGATTAATTTTAAGAGACACATGAAAAAGCACAGTGAGTGAGTCACACATTAATTCAGTAAACCAATAACTGATTCCACCAATGATTAATTAGAATTAGAATCACTTTGACAGATTTAACAAAAGAACTAGCTTATAAGAGTCTTTTGGTAGTGAATCGGACGTTCAAAAGCTGGGGCTCCGTTAAAAATGCTAATTTGGTGATGAAGTTGTTTGAAACAATGTCTTTATTGTCTATTTTGATCAGTTTAACACATTATTGATGAATAAAAGTATCAATGTATAATAATAATAATAATATAAAATAATAATAGTTCTGACCCCAAACCTTTGATATGCCATTTTAATATGCCAGCGAAGATGCATAATAAAGGCTTATTTATTTCTTTACCCAAGATGTTTTTTTGGGTCCCGATCCCATTTAGCTCATTACATTCAATTTTAGACTGCAAGCTCACCAATGAGTAAAAATGACACTTTTTTAGCCATGGCGGGGTCTCTAAATAGCAGTGCAGGCAACATTAAACACACAGACAGCACTAACTCTTCTGTAAATGTTTTCGACATTCTGTACTTTTGTCCGGCAGGCCGACAGTGCCCCATTTAGCCTTTTCTCAGCTCCCTGTCTGAAGTGATGAAAGTGGACTGTAATTACAAGGCTCAGTGAATTAGCGGCTATGACGGAACAAAAGCTGCGGGTTAGTAAGACGGAAAAGGGGACCGGACCCTCTTCGTCACATGCCTGGGGACGCATCTGGAGCGTGACATGATAAAGAGTCAGCAGAGGGTCATTATGGAGCCTACCATCAGATCACTAATGTCTCTGTCACACACACATCGGAGCAAAAACGCCCGACTAATTGTTCTTCCTTGACCCATCAGTAAACACTCTTTCTTTTTTCATTTAGTTGCTTTTTTAATGTTACTAATGTATGCAATCATTCTCCATTTAAATTTGCAGTAATGTAAAGTGAAAGACAACATGACATTAATAAATAAGATATTAAAACCTACTTTTCATAACCTAATTACATGCTGATTGATTAAATGAAGTCTCAAAGTATTTTAATATTCAATTTTACAGTTTAATTTGGAAATAAATTACTTTATAGAAGTAAAGTCATTGCAAATGCATATTACTCCAAATTAACTTCAATAAGCATTTAATGGAAGGCGATACCAAGCAGTGCATCCTAAAGTTAAAATGGTGTTAAATACCACCCATGAACTGAAGCAACTGGCTCGGATCTCAGTGACTGACAGGACAGGAGCGTTGGCCCCGTCTACCCATAAGTCCCTCATCTTTTTCCCTCGAATCGACAGGTCTGTCATTAACACGTTAATTTATCTCTTCCCAACAATTTCAAGCAGGCGGCGGAATGGTTAAAGAGAAAAAAACGAAGTCTACGGCTGCTCTCGTAAACAGTTCATTCCTCCTGCCCCGTGGTGCCATTTGCTCGCCGAGGGCATCTGGTCTTCTGTTGGCTTCGGTGCACATCATAGCAGGCATTTTAAGCCCTGGAGCGGTACAGAAACCTTGTAAAAGAAAGTATCTGGTGACGATTGTTTTGAAAAGCGTCCTACTGAAAAGCATTTTGAGGATGACAGTCCTCTGCCTGGAATAGCAACAGCAACACTGCACTGTCAGGGTGAAATATGTCTGCTGTCATCTCTCTATCCTCTGACCAGAGGATCTAAAACACACACACAGGGAGATTTAAACCACAGTGGGACGCGCAAAAATGAATTGCCCTCGTAGCATGCAAACATATTTTTAGGTAGATGGCTGCATAACAAAGTCATCTCTCTGGCAATGTGCAAATCATTATCTAAAGGACGTAACAACAGCAAACGCACAAACACAATAGTACAACGACAGTCAATAAAGAGACATTTATGCAACACAGGTGCGCACACATTCTGCATAGGCCTTGTGGAAGCAAACGGGGCAGATCACATGGGGTCTAAGCTCGAAGGCATAAAATATCACTGCAAATCCTCTCTGATTTAATACGACCGCCTAAAATCACTTCAGCGTCCAGCCTGGCATTTAGAACTGGAGGTAAGATTATCCCACTAAAAAGAGCACAGCATACCCTTCCCAAACCCCATCATAATACCTCTGATCAATATTTCCCAACATAATTTATTAGATCTTGTTTCTGAATTATGAGCTTCAGCTGACTCATAAATTTACACACTGATACTCTATTTTCTCATATGGCACAAATAAACTCGACACGGGTTACAAGACCTTTACATCAGCTGGGGCCAGTGTGAGAACCTTTTGGACTGGTTGACAGCAAGGTTATTTTAGTTTGGTCTGTAATATACTGTATTGGCCAGAATTTTGATATAGAATATAAAATTATATAGATATAATATAATTTATTTTATATCAAAATGTATACATGAATATATATTAAAATACTATACTACAGTCTAAACAAATTTGAAATAAAACACTAAATTAATCATAACAACAACAATAATATTTGCTATTGTTATTTTTTTTCCCTAAATAGGCACAAAATAAAGGATGATGGATAATGTTTATTTTAATTAATTGTCTTTGTTCTAATTGACTTCAGAATCAACAAGCGGTTCCGTTTTATTCCCAAAGTAGGCTGTGGTGTAACGTAACACTATGTTCCACAGTTTACTGAACTACACCACTGGAAAATTGAGTGACACCTCAACACATGCAGGGTGACAGGATTCTTTCCACCTATTCATTATCAACAGTAAAACCAGTATCTCAGTGAAAGATGAATATTACATTAGAGCTAAACTAAAGCGTTTGAGTAAGCCGAACGGGGAAACGGGCAGCAAACGTGCGCCGTTAAATCAAACACAACATCAAAAGAGTCCGCAGAAGGCATTAGTTAAGAATAACACATCACTCACGATGCCGGCCTAAATTAAAAGGTGCAAAGCTCTTGAAGGGACTCGTGTGAGGAACGTGAAGATGACTGCGTTTCGCGCCCAAATCCAAAAATATGCTTTGGGCCCTGTGACTATTTGTTAAGTCCAGTGATATCAGGAGCAAATCCCCAACCAAAAGACCACAGGGTCAAACGGTGCATGCAACAATGCCTACAATGGGGGAGGAGGGCACTTACATCTTATTCTTGGAAGGTTAAAAATGACCTTTGTAATTCGGACAACTGGACGTGTCGTCTGAGAGAGCAGCAATGAAACAATGTTTACTCAGATGACACCTAACTCACCACGACAGTCCATCTCATCTCACCAACAGCCGCTCGAGAGCTGAAGAATTCATGGCACAAGGACATGGCATCCATGACAGCATAATTCCTTTTGTTTTACCTTTTTGATCTCGTCTACACTAGGTAAAGAGGGGTCTGGGGGCTTGGCGGCAAGGCGGGGTTAGAGGTCAGGCTAACTAACGTTCCAGAACCATCAGCAGTCTGCAGCGACAGAAGTTGTAAACATCACTCGATTAACCCCGGACCCAAACCCCCTCCCCAGCTCCACAGCTGAAGCTCCACTTTTCACACTGGCCGCCGCACAAAGAGCTGAAAATAAAATGTAGGCACATCAATCAGGATGGACCCCTCAGCATGAAACCCTAAACGCCTATTCCATGGCATGCATCTCATACCAGGAGAGTACAAGGTTCGCACCAGAACAAATGTTTCCCAGGAAAGGTCAAGGGCCACAGAACGTCACTTCACAAGCGCTAGTAAAGGCTAAAGGCGCATGGCTCTTATTAACTGGTCTGCAGGGGGATTTCCCCAAATTGTAATAGAGCAAAGTGAGCTAAATCACAACAGCTTAATCTAGTTTTAGGCAATCAAGCAATCAGGTGTATATACAGGAGGCTGAACAAGACAATGTACAAACTGACTACAAACACCACAGGAGATAGGAAATGACATTAAATTCCAAGACAAGGCACAGATTACTTATGTGTGTGGAGAGCAATCAATTTTATTGTCTAAAACCAAAATTAAATGGAATTTTAATCCGTTAACATAGGTGCGGGAAAAAATACGCACCGCAAACAGAGTATGTGTGAATCAGGCATTAGCCTCCAACGCACACACTGGGGAGTAAAATCTGAGAATTTATTAGCCATTGGCTAATATTAGACATAATTTAGTCGCCCAGAGTGAAGATTTAGTTGCATTTGCGAGTGATTTACTTGCAATGTAGAGGGTTGCTATTCCTTCACTCAAAGCAACCAGCAAATAAAGCTCAACTTTCTCCCTTGCAGCACCTCTAAACTTCAATACCTGCTGACTGAATTTACACCCCTGTGGCAGGTTAGCACTAAGCTAGCTTCTCAGAAAGTATTAGTTAGCTCTATTAAAAGCAGAGTGCCTGTAATTCTTATCCCAAAACAATGATGGTGCAGACAGCAGACCATCCATCAGAACACTAGACCGACACACCATCTGACTGACAGGATTTAGTGTTTGACGATCATAAAACCCAATTATCAAATTAGACAACAGTTACGATCCACGTTCTGCTTGTCTGGCACCAACGGAAGACACAAAAAGAAAATTGCCTCTGACTTCTTGCCCTCTTAAAAGTTTGAAACGGCACATCGTGCAGTGAATCCCTCAGACGCTGGTGCCAAACAGCCGTCATCTCCATCACGGCTCTGAGAACCTGCATACTTCAACAAGCTGAGAATCCCCTTACCGTAGGCCAATCAGGAAAGACGAGAAGCTCAGGAGGGCATCTGAACAGGGGCCAAATCAAGCATCTTTATCGGCATGGAAAAAATTACATCAGCAACACCAAAGGTTATAGCTAACACTGTTCTCAACAGATAAAGAAGGCCTTCAATCAAAATATAAATGGCAACTGAACACAGGAGCATTCAAATCACGCCACTAATGTCAGGGTCAACGTAACGCAAGTACGTGTAAGTATATGTTGCCATCGTCCCCCTTCCATTTCCCATTGATCTCTACCAAAACATCTTAGTGTACAGTTCAGCATCATGCCGGTAGACAGTAAAGAATACGTATCACAATAAGACTAAACAAAGTAATTAAGGTTGTCGAGTCAAGCTGGGCTCGTAGAAATGAAGAATCGCATTATTAATATCTTTGACTCAGTGAAGTGGTTTAAATACTGCAAAACTGAATTTTCAAAAGCAAAAATCAGCGTTGCAAGCATTCCTTTTTTTCCCCTCACTAAATTTATTGGGTTTTTGGTAGCTCTTTTTGTTAAAAATGAGGCAGTGAAAACCTGTGTTGAATGCTGGGGCTAATGCAAAGAGATTGTAATTATTGGTTCCCCCCCACATTTCAAACAATGCCCCACAACGCCCAGCGGCACTGTGGAAGAAGGGAGAGGGGTATGAGCGTAAATGTGTCGTTTGTATAGTTACACCCTGGTGGGCTTTCAAAGTCTGGTCTCATTAAAGTCAAGAGCAGGTAGCCGGCAATCATGCCAAGGAGGTGGCATAAAAGGAACAAGAGATCAAGTCAAATTGGTTAAAGCACAAAAGAGAACAGAGGCGAGTGAAATCAGAGCCAGAGGCCTGAGGAGCAGCTCATATGGACACACGGTTATGGATGGGTTTAGACTGCACTCTAGTGGCAGTAACTGTAGAGGGCACCTGTGGTTAATGGTATGTAATATAAAAAGCTAGTCTACTTCATGTAAAACTAACTAAACACAGCATAATTGTTTTATGACCTCATATTGAAAAACAAGGAGAACACTTGTGCAAATAAACAAGTCATTTGTGATTGTTGACTAAAACAAACTATTACAAATCATTCTTAATTCAAATAGATTTAGACAAATTAAACATTTAGCTTAGGCAACTAACTGAAATAAATTTGAGTTAAGGTGAAGAGTTGAAGTACTAAATTACTAACATTTAAAAAAGAAATCCAGAAATAAAGAAAAGCACAATAAAAAAACGAATAAGTAAAAAAAGTAAAGTAAATGATACAAGATATTAAAAAAGGGGTGGGACTCAAGGTCTTTGTTACGTTCCATTTAAATAGAGCAGATCTAAACAGAATGTTGTAGATCCATTAAATACGGTATTGTGTACTGTTACATACCTCTCTTCCTTTATGAGTGACCAATGCAGCCAAAGGCTTGGCGTAAAAGCGACTGAAGGAAAAGCCAAGGCATCCGTACATGCTGTTAGCCGTCAGCTTCAGGGCCTTCTGCCTGATATCATACTATGAAAGAAGATTAATTAAGGCTTGCACGCAGTGTTTAAAAACTAAAATATGATAAATATGACAAAAAAAACTTCCCAAACTGACAACCTGTTTTTAATACAGAAAGGCATTGAAGTCTTCCCTGGGATTGCACTTACTTGCAAGTACACATCGGGGTTGAGTTCCGCTTGCTTCATTAGCTGTTTGACCTGTCGTCGACGCTCCACCAGTTTTCGTATTTCTTTGGGAAGAATGCCCATCTCCAGACTCTGATCTGGCAACTCGGGAATCTCATCGTCGTCCTCCTGTAATCATGGAAGTAGTTTATGGCATGCTCAAAATACGTAATCATACCCATGCAGGCAAAGCCAACCACCCCAATGCACCTCAGTTTTCTTGTGCGCATTGGTCGCTCCTCTCTCAACAGTAGTAAAGCAGATGTTGAACTCCTGGATGATGGAGGGGTACAAACTATTGAAGTCCAACAGGAGAATGAACTTATCATAGAAACCTGATGGAAGAAGATAAAATAGATCATTTGGGAGACATAAACATAAAATGCAACCAGTGATATGCACAAGGACATTGTGACTCACCAACTTTTGGGTCCAGCACCAGACCTCCAGCATATGCTGCCTTCTTCCTTGTTTTATTGGACTTGCCTTTCCCAGAGTCAATGTTATCATCCTCACCCTGTGAACAAAATTAAATTAAGAAAACTTCAGGAGTAGTATCAAGTAAGTTTAAATGGTGTGATAGCTGCAATAATGGAGGGAGGAATCTGATACCAGATCTTGCTGTGGCTTCTTAAAGAATTGTTTGTCTGGAACAATGAAGTTCTTCTCATGGAAAGCATGGAGCAGTAGGTACTCATTCCTCTCAGAGCGCCCTCCCATCAGAGTACGAGACTGTGAGTGCAAACATTAAAAGAGAAAAGCATGACATGCATTATTAACAAATGAATTGTGTTTTCTCATTTATGTGTTTTATACTAAATGTAATACAAAGGCCAAGCTAGGATGTGGTTTGCATAGATGTAGTTTGTCGAGGTATCTTACCATGACGTTACCGGCAATGTTAGTGATCTGCAATGCTAGCGGCAACACATTCAGCTCGCACATGATTTGCAGAATTAGCTTGGCATCCATCCAGGTAAGCTCCAAAAGGTAGAGTAAGTGCGGGGAATCACTATTGAAAAAGGAGAGAAAGAAATCGATAGAAAAATGTAAATACTGCCGCAAACATTCTGGATGAGGATCTGAAGCAAGTACTGAAGTGCAACCAGCTGGCAACTAACCTGTAGAAGTTCCTGATGTTCTCTGGTGGCACCACCACCCTCTCTGTCTTTAGGATCTGGGCAGCCAGCTCAGTCAGGTGATAACTCTTACAGCGGATCAGTTCTTTGGCAGAGATCTCAACATCACAAACCAGGCGTCCACAAGTGGCACTCTTCTCAGCAAAGCCACTGCGACCCTGAGATAAAAGAAAAGATGCACAAATGGATTAAAACATGATTTAAAAAAATCTAACTCATATGACTTCCAGTCCTCATAGAAGATTCGCACCCCCAGTTTGGGCATGTTGGCTCTTCTTAGACGGCCAATCTTTGACCAGTGAGGCACTTTGCACACATTGATTCTCTGCAGGAGCACTTCAAGGTCAAATCCAAAGATGTCATGGCCCTAAAGCATCAAAAGGAAGATGTGGTCAAATTAGAAACAAATAAATGAAATGCACCAGCAACACAACAGGTGAAGCCCAGGTGAATGCATGCATTTGAACTCACCACTAAGACATCTGGATCTATCTTGTGCATCTTGGCCAAGAAGAAGCCCAGAAGTGCACGCTCTGTACCAGCAATCTCCACTATACCGTTCTGAGTCAAATCAACAGACAAAAACAGCAGGGGTTTAGTAAACACATTATTTCATTCAGAATTCCAAAACAAAGCAAGCTACATCTGATAGATAAGAACAAAATACCCTTTTTCTAACTGCATCTTTGAAGTCATATGGAAAGATACAATCGTTGGGCTTGCTCACCACTGCAACAGAAAATGATTTAGTTATACAAGCTGTGATATTAATAAAATGACTGGGTTTTAATTGAACCTTTATAATGTAAGAAAAACTAAATATTTTTACATTACGGGTCAGTCAATTTTGACCTTTGGACTTTATAACAAAACATTGTATCCGATGAACAACATCTCTCTAAAGTTTGAATATGCACACATTTCAAAGTTTTTTACCATGCTATTACTATACTTATTAATAAAAAAGAGGAATTCTTTAAACATTTCAAACCATACATGAAGTATAGCAAAACCAGTGTAATGCAAGAAATAACTGTCAATATTTGAGCAACCAAATATATAATTATATGAAATCTATAAGAGCATGTGAGTCTAGATTGTCTTTTTCTAATAAAACATCAAAACAAATATTACTCTAGAATGTTTTCAAACAAGGTGTATTAATTTTTACTTGCATAGACTTTCAATTTTATGATGAAAAAATTATCAATTTATCATGCTGCAATGATTCAATATCAATAGGTAGCAGCAGTGAAATGTCCACATTTTAACCCCATTCAACTAATTTACAAGAATTTTGTTGTCATCCTTTCAACTATAGTTTATTTAAAGTTGTCTGTTTATAGTACACATATTCATACTTATCAAGAGAATTAAATCTTAAAATGTCTGAGGAAAAACTCATAATATATCAAATATATGAAAGAATCTCTTCTGACTCAAATGACCTGAATGTGTTAAAGGGTTAAAACAAGACGGCTTAGGACTTTATGTTGAGGGTATTACTCTCACCTGCATATTAAAATGCAGAGTGATGGAACTCACCACAGAAATGGGTCTGGAAAGGGGGCCGGGGTGGAGCTTTGTCCAGAGCAAATTTATGATGAATGAGGGCAGCGAGGGAAACAATCTGCTCAAGGCAAGACACAAGCAAAGGAAGTGATAATGAACTCCTTTAAAGCGATATTGCAGCTGAGCTACGACTTAATGGGGAATGATTCAATAATCAGTCAGAGACCTGCAGACAGGTCAGAGGTATCAGACAGATTTTACCTCATTCTGGTGGGTCTTTGGGTTCTGCACAGTCTTGAGGCTTATAGACATAACAACCAGAGGAGGCGGGAGCAGGTCTTTAACTACTGAGATCAGGTCACTCTTCTGAGCAACAGCCTCCACCTTAGACCAGCTAATAGGCTGACTGCTCAACTCTAGAGGGCACAGTGAGAGTGGACACTGTTAATGATTAAAGTATCTGGACAATTATCAAGTTTTACATAGCGCAGTTGTACAGGAAAAACAGAGCAATGGTATGTTTGTATATTTGTAAAGAAAGACTCACGAGGGGTCTTCACATCAAGCCAGCAAGGACCCCGCATCTTCCTGTTAAGGAGGAAGTGTTCTAAACTAGAGATGTTGGTTCCAAACACACGGGAAAATGTAGAACCCTTCAGCTCAGATGGCAAAGGAGGAAGTTCCGCCTACAGAAACACAATATACAAATCACAAAAAAATTCTCAGACTCCTGTGTTTCCCACACGTTGATTTATTTGTGACAATATCCACATCGCCCGCTGCCATCAGCTCCCACATCTCATACACACGAGCGCAACTTCAGCACTATATTTATCAACTTTCAGACCCTTTTAGCTGTTTTTTTCAAACCTAGCGACTTTTTGGAAAAACCTTAGCTATCATTCAGTTGGAAGATGTTGCCAGTACTGTCCTGCGAGCACGAGGTCTCACTCTCCCGGCGCAGTGTCGCCTCTCTTGTGTCTGTTCTGAGCAGCGAGCGGCAGAGAAACGGCACATTCAACTGGCCGTACTGCAGCAGACTAGTCAATAAATCATTTACAAAACAGCTTTTCCAAGCACCTGTTGCTTACTGACTGTTTGTACTTTTAAATTTGAACGTAATTCATCTGTTAATATGCTCAGTTTGACTAAGATGCAGGTAGTGCGCTGAATAAGACAAAACGGTAATATAGCCAAAACCACCGTGTATAGTCGCTTTTTAGTGTAGATGCATGTTGATTTTATCAGACGATGTCACGATTATTAATCAGGATTTAAGGAGTATAGTGAGAGTGATTCCTGGTTAACATGTAGTATTAATGGGTCGTGTTTAGTCACTATTTATACCTGTTTTATGTGTGACAACAGAAAATATTAACAGCTTTATTAGGCATTCAGTTGTATTACAGTATGTGACAGTTCATAGTATATAACAGATCCGAAGTACCAAAATTCATCTGAACGCAAACTTGAGGTAATGACGTCATAAATATGCAAATTAATGTGACGTCACCTGCCGCCACAAGTGTCACAAAATTCTGTTGGAAACACTGGACTCCAAGATTCCAGGAAGTTTCGCTAAAATAGACATGACTGTTTTGAGTGTATAAGTGAGAGACATCTACTCACAGAGTATTTGACTTCAAGGTACTCGCACTGTGAGGGTATATCTGGGATTTCAAAGGCGTAGTTCTTTGTCACTGGCTGTTGGAACAGAGGAAGCACAGTTTATAACTTCTTATTTGTAGCACCAAAGGCACAGAAAACAGAAATTATGCATATTAGCAATTACCTTGGACTTAAACTTCATGATTTTGAACTTCTCAGACAGACTGTTGAACTCCTGATACACATCCATCATTCCTACTGGACTGTCTGTCTGCTCGCCAGTTGCCAGATTCACTTTCTAAAACCACAGCAACACAATTTCTTTTAAAAGGTGAATGTTTTGTATATGCACGTCAACTAAAAGGTGGTCTTACGTGTTCTCTGGGAAGGAGATACATCGTCCTCTCAATGTTTTTTACAGCAACACAACAGCTGACATGTGCTTTAGCTGACTCAATCCAGACTTTTCCAAACAGGTAAACCACACCTGCAGAGGAAATCACAAATAAACTGTACAACACTATTTTCATGGTTATCAAATTGCAATTATATAGGAATAAGAAGGAAAACTTTGAAATTGGGCATTTGAAGTCGAAGCACTTGATGTGATTATCAATTATGGGTCACAGAAATGAGCTAAAACTATAAGAATGGATTTGTATGCTAAATGTATTGTGCAAAATCATGGAGGAAGAGATGCTCACCAGGTTGATTGTACTGGTCTTCAAAAGCATCTAACCAGTAGAAGCGGAAGACCATATCTCCGTCAGGTCCCTCCACCAGCGGGAGTTGGCTGGAGTCCACCTGCACTTCCACAGGAGCCTCGATTGTTCCCCTCCTCAGTCTTCTCCCAGCACATGCCACCACCCAGTCCGGATCTGAGGAGCGCAAACTAGATGCTTATGGCCTTCTCTGTAAAAGGACTGTCATATTGATGCACATATAGACAATTCTTTATTCAAAGCCTGTGTGTTGCAGACATACATTAACATCACATCCTGCGGCTCAGTCTTAGGCTCCACTTTAACAGTGGATGTAGTCTCAAGCTCCTCCTTCACTTTCACTGGCTCCTCCTCAACGTTCTCTGACTCCATGGGCTCATCAAAATCCATCTCATCAAACTCAATCGCCTCTTCTAAATACAAATTAAAATTAAAAGCAATTAATATTTTAAGAAATTGCACTAAGTCTGTAGGAAGAAAGGAGGGCAGATATACCTTCAGGCTCCTCTGCCTGGGGCTTCTTTATCTGTGTAGCAGCTGATTTACTAGGTTGAATGTGAGCAGAAGACCTGGGTGAAGGGTCAGCTGGAGGAACGCGCGTCACCACAGGTCTGGGCTTCGACATTTGGACTCCAGGGGACTCCTGAGAGATAAACAAAGGGTTTTAATAGTGACAGTTTTTTCTATGCTAATCTAACACCACGTAAAGAAATCTAAATTTATGTATCTTCCTATGTACACTACTAATCAAAAGATAAAAAAGTCTCATGAAGGTAGGATTTATTTGATCAAAAATAGTATTATTGTGAAATATTGTTGCAATTTATAATAACTACCTTTGGCACCTTTGGTTTGACTGAAAATGGATTCATAGGCGATCCCAGTGTTTTCTTCTTCTTCAAAGTAATAACTGGTGGTGGAGTGAGCAAAACTGGTTTCTGTGAAACATTCAAATGATAATGAGGTCATATACCAGCAATGACTGATATACTGTAGTACAAACACTGTAGATAGAAAGCACCTACAAGATGCCTGTATTAAAAGTAGACAGCTATTGATTTAAAATTCACCTCAGAGTGCAGGTCCTGCAGAATATCTCCCAGCAGATCATCTTGAGACAAATCCACATGTTTCTACAATGCAAACATGGTAAAGACAATTCTATTATACCTCTCTGACCTTCATTACAGATGCCAAATAATGACAGAAACATTCCTTCATATTTAAGTGCAGGTTCATTTATTTAATCATTGAAATAAACATTTACATAAAGCTCTATTTTATGCAAAAATACCAAACTGGGAACAAAGTGACTCACCTCAGCAGGTTTCTTCACATTGCTGTTCATGAACATGCTTTTAATGCTGTTGGGTTTACTGACAGACACTTTTTTGACATTATTTTTCGAAACCCCTCCCTTTCCACCTTGTTTACCTGTTTACAGTTAAATAAAGAGTGAAAATAACTGGAAAAGACAATTCAGGGAAATATGCTTAATATTGCAAACTGACAGAAGATAAAAATAACTTACTTTTAGAACCCTTCTCCAATGCGTCATCATTCAAATCTTCATCAAAGATTTCTCTTCCGTCCTCCACATACCCTGTCCCATCTGTCAAAGACAACAGGCATTCAGCCGGTGCCCATTTAAAGAACTGAGGTCAGCAGAAGTATGAACATTTGACTGACCGTCATCAATGATCCAATCATCATCCTGTCTCTCCCGCACCATTTTCGAGTACTGCTCTTCATCCACCTCCTCATAGACACTGGTGAACTCCTCCACCTGATCACAACACAATGTCAAAACACTGGAACAACACAGAAGACGTGTACATCGAGAAAACACCAAAAGCTGGCATGCAACTCACCTCGTATTTAACCTTCTCTCCCTTCTTAGCTCGTTTAAGTTGCTCTAAAGCCGACTTGCGCCCCACTTTCTCTTTTTTCTCCCGCCTGGAACGTGAAGTGGCAATGCCACATGTGTCGGACGTGTCTATAAAACAATGAAATGTGCTTCAGTAAAATCCAATTGCATTAAGTTTAAACATAGAAAACTGTAAAATGTCAAGAGTGACATATGAAATTAAAATGGATGGAAGATTATAAACAAATAATTGTTATACTTTGTTTTCCAGCAAAAGCTATCATAGAGTTACACCACATACGCTGTATAATTGTATTATTATTAAAAATAAACAAAAACATATTATTATAATAAAACAATAATTATTGCTTAATTTGGATAAAATGCATAATATAAAATTAGATTATTATAATTAAAATAATAATAATAATGCTTTTACTGGCATATATACACATTTATTTCAAAAAAATTAAACTATTCGTGCAGATTTTAAATATGAAACCAAAAAAATTAACCACTGACTCTAAAGTTGTTATTATTATAACAATAACTATAAGGCCCAAGATACACATTTTTATTAAACATATGTATTAAAAATATGTTAAAGAAAATGTTTAAAGATTCTTTAGAGATCATAGTCTATTACATATAGGAAATTATTAAAACCGATTAATTAAATAAGTATTTATGTGTCAGCGATGAAAACGTAACGTTAACGTTTCTAAAGAGAAACATTGCCAACGTCATTGTTGACGCTTCATGTTCAATTTAACTTACATTCAAAGACTGAAGCATCAAAATTACTCAACTAAAGCGTATTACACTACACGTATTTGCATAAACGCACATTTTAACGGTCGGTGCAGGTATATCAGTTCATTATATTTGGTTTAATATTATATTAGCGCCGTCATTACAGGTATCCAATTAGCTGCCTGTCTGAAGTAATTACATTCATATTATGTAAGCTAATAAACACGGAGCACTTTAAACATGCTCACCACAATCTCCACCGTCCATGTCTTTATCAGGATTTGAGACAGGAGCCATTCATATAAATTAGTGCCTGATATGAAGTAAAAATTCAGTCGTCTTCAGAAGCGCCGAGCCAAAACAACAGATTCCGCGCCAAAGTGTCTTCCCGGGAAACTCGAGCAGCGGATATGACGACATCAGCAGCCGTCCAATCTGAACCTGTTCAATGAGCCGAGTTGTTTAGACAAACCTGATTCAGTTTGTTTTTATTCCATATAAGAAATTACTTTAAGAATTTAGGTTTTTAGTTATTAGTAAATCACTTTATTTGTATAATTGGAAAAAAAAAATCTGCATTTCTAATAGAATTTGTTATTTAGCGAGAGTTATATGAGAGTTATATTTTTGCATGCATTAGCCGAAATATTGGAACATGTTTTTATTTGATTTTTTTTTACACAAAGTGTTACTAATGTACCTGACTAACACAACCATTATAACACACAAATACAAAACACAATTATTCTAATAACGACAGTAAATCAAATGTGAATATAAATATGAAATAAATAACATGAAATAAAACTAAATAATAACACTAAATAACATAAAACAATTTTCCAATCGTCTCCATTTAAATTTTTTACAATGTATGTTTGTTGTTCATCTGTGTAAATGTAACCATATTTGTCGATCTACTACATCTATTTATGTTATTGTTCTTCAAAAAAACATTAAATGATCCTAAACATATTCACATAGAAGTGCTAAATATTAATATATATATTTAATATTTGATCTTAAGTGTCGAATGTAACGCTCCATAGCTTTAAAACACATATGTTCAGTTAATCTACAAGATTCACACATTCTCGGAGTGAATCACTGAACCGTGTTTGGTTGAATCTTATCTCCAAACAATCAAGGTAACTTCTGGCATATGGCCATTTTATCATTTCTGACAACAAAAACGTCGACTCTGGTGGGACTCGAACCCACAACCTTTGAATGACCTCGCTCATTAACCTAGAAGTCCAATGCGCTATCCATTGCGCCACAGAGCCGATGGGACGTCCTGTAACTGTGTCGCTACTCCTACCTACCTCCGAGGTTTTAGTAGACTACTTTATCTTGTCATAATAATACATAGACACCATTATATTAGATAATATTGTTTTCTGAAACTTCATGCTTAAAAACATATACATTTTTTATTATTTGCTTAAATATATTCGTCTTTTTTCCTTTTCTAAGTAAGTTGGCAGGTCTTTTATTTTGAAATAAAGTACTTCCGCTTTCAGCAGCACATGTGAGGAAACCACGTTGTGATATTAGAACCAAAATGGCTTCGTGCAGCATAGAAGACGTGCTCGCTAAAGCCGAAAGAGACGAGGCTGAAAAGTTCAAAGGTATTACAGTAAGCAAAGAGTTAGACCTTGAATTTGACCCGGGTAATCTGCTTGCGTTTGATAAGAACCGAATAGATGCTCGGGAATTTAAAGACAGCAAACGGGAAGACTTTCTCCGCGCATTGGCGAGAGATAACACTCAACTCCTCATCAACGAGATATGGAAACTTCCAACAGAAAGAGTTGAAGAAGTCATCGTCGTCAAGCTACCAGATCCAACCACTCCATTACCCAGGGAAAAGCCTGCTCCAAAACCAAAGCCTCCTACAAAATGGGAACAGTTTGCCAAGCTGAAAGGCATTCAGAAGAAAAAGAAGACCAACTTGGTCTGGGATGAAGTTCATAATGAATGGAAGAGGCGATGGGGATACAAACGTGCCAAAGATGACACCAAGGAATGGTTGATAGAGGTCCCAGAGAATGCAAATCCTAACGAGGACCAGTTTGCTAAAAAGAATAAAGCCAAGAAGGAGCGAGTGGCCAGGAATGAGTACAACAGACTCAAGAACATCGCCAGAGCTCAGAAGATCAAGGTGCCAGGCATGGGACTCGCACCCACCCCTCAGCAGTCCAAAGCAGAGCTGGCACAAGCTGTCAATATCGCCAAGAGATCCACGGCCTCTGTTGGAAAATTCCAGGATAACCTGCCCAAGGAGAAAACGCCTAAAAATACTGGGAAAAAGAGAAAGTTCCAGCCTCTTATTGGTGACTTTAGTAGTGAAAAACAAAAACAGCTGGATTTACTGAAGGTGATGGACAGTAAGAAGCCACGACTTGACATCACCAAAGCTGTGAATAAGCAAATGAGGGAAGAGGACATGGAAACGAGGCAAAAGAATAAGAAAGACTTTGGAAAGAAGGGACGGAAGGGGAACATGTCCGGTAAAGGAAAAGGAAAGGCTGCTGGAAAGGGAAAGGCTCCCAAAGGCAAAGGACGGAAACCTCAAATGAAGCAAGGAAAGCGATAAAATCAACAGCAGTGTGGGCTTCTTTTATATTGTAAAATCCTATAAATATTGTATACATGATGATGACCTGTCATGTGACACATACAACCATCATTTTCAGTGTTTTGTTACAGGTTTGATTCTATGGAATATGTGGTTGCACTCTGGTGTTCAGACTTCCAATGTTTATAATGTTCAGATGCAGTGCTGGACTGTTTTCTAAATGTTTGATTTCATAATATTGCCACCTGTGATTTCACAATAAATTGAAATAATTTCTGATATGTCATGGTCTTGGTTCATTTTTTTTGTAGAATGTAGATTATAGGTCATATTTTACAAAAAAAAAAAATTATAAACAAAACTCTACATAAAATGAGCTTTAATACAATAAGAATAATTTAGCTTGAATACAATATAAAAAAAAGATCTTAAATTACTAAGTGCTATACTTCCATCTAACATTAGCTGCCTTAATGTGTAAATAATTAGCTTTTTATTTTAAGAAATAAAATATATGTACTTCATGTTAATATGCAAAGTGCAAAACAAATAATTATATGCATAAGATGCTTTTAATCTCTTATTAACTGACAGGTTATTTTTAGCCAATTTTGCATTATTTCTTCCATGCGGAATAAATGGAATTAATTTCAGAGAGTTGGTATTGAACAATGCTGACATCTGGAGGAACATTTACGTAATACATTTAAATATGTATTACAGCAGTGGTTCTCAAACTTTTTCAGGAGGGGCCCCTTGTGTAGGGTGAATCCTTTTGTGGCCCCCCAAAAGAAAACTCATGACGTAAACATCCTCAAACTTAAAATTGTACTTACAAATTTTTGATTGTACAAAAAACTAATAAATTTGTACAATGCTGGTACAACACTTCTGTTTGTAGCCTTATGTCTCTGATGTTGAATATACAAAATGTGTTAAATTCTACATTTCATAAAATATAACAAATTGTTATAAGTTTTGACAGTTAACAAAACTATTGTCTGATAAGTTCAACAAAAGTATTGAATACTGAACAGTAATTTATGATGTCCATAGTAGAAGATCAATACTGAAAAGTTGCATTAAACTTCTTACATTTTAATGGAGTAAATGACTGGCTCAAGTTTGGTTTGCAATTTGAACAGCTATCTGTTTTTTTTCAGCAATCTGTTTTTTTTGCAAGAAACATAAAAAAGTCTGCTTTACTTAAAAAAAGAAATAATTGTTTAATATAGAAGAGACATAATATTATGCAAGTTTTACAATATAAAAGGAAAGGCTGCAGCCCCCAGTTTGAGAACCACTGTATTACAGTATGTTTAATTGATCTAGTTCAACTTTTTAAATGTATAAAACAAAAATAAAAAATGATAAAATACTAATTAATGTACTACAGCGACATGCATTATCTGACCATGTTAACTGAAACTCCCCCTAAACATTTGTTTGGAGTTGTCATTCTTGATAGATTAGTCAAGTGTCTTACTGTATTGATGTAGTCATTTAAATGTCCTTAAATACTCTCACATCCACTGAGTGAGGAACAAGACACCATATGTTCAAAATATCGATGCGTCTGCATGCGGCTCTTTCTAAACAAATGAATAACCAGTTCTTGAGTTGATGGATGGTGTTTGACCACCAACACCATCTCAGATCAGCTGGGGGGGAGGGGCTTTGGGAGGGGAAGAGCCCATCTGTTGACTGCTGTCAGGGTTGTTAAGCATCATTAATCAAACAATCACAATACAAATACCCCACGCCAGTGGACAGAAATATAGGGCACACTTTATGCCAAAATCAATTAGCAGTGCTGTGCTGAGAATGCAGGGTGTTTATGTGAGATTAAGGAGATACAACTGGGCTCAAATGCACAAGTTGATGTTATATATTGCATCTATCTATATAGTACTCTACTCAAAATATAGGCCTAGTGCATCTCACAAACATGCTGAAAGCAACAGCACCTTTATATGGACAGTTTTTATAACAACGTAATCTTTACAATTGAATATTGATTTGTTTCTGAGCTATCACATATGTAATTCATAATCTGTCCACTAGATGATGGTAACACACAGTGACGAGCTGAGACTCGGAGGTGGTGCGCGCGCGTGAGTTGAGTCATGACAAGCATCAGCTCAGACAGTAACACATAATCAACATTTCATACACGATATTCCTTCTGCAGAACATTTGTTATACAAAGTGGAGCATTTGAGGACAGCTCGAAAATAATCTGATTGTCTTTGTGACTTAGCTTTTGTTTATATTTCTAGGATGAGTTCATGGCTGAGGCTTACGACAGCTTAGTTCAAACCAGGTCCTGGCATGGGGTGAGTTTCCATTATACATAATGAGTCTGCAAATTACAGATCTTTACACCCGTCGACCCCCACCGGCACACACGGGCAGCTGCTCCCCCTCCCAGCATCACGCTCCCTAAACAGGTGGCCCATTGCTCATTACCTAACAATGCACACAGATAGAACACCAGGCCTGATCGATTCTTACACAATGAACCCTCCCTGATGGCTTGTATGAATTTTATATAACCTGCCAGTCAAAAGTTTGGAATAATTACATTTTTTTATGTTATGCTGAAAAAAGTGTCTTATTCACACCAAGGCTGCATTTATTTAATGTAAATGCAGTTTAAAAATAGTATCATGAAATATTATTACCATTTTAAAGACCTGTTTTCTATTTTAATTTATATTAAAATGAAATGCATTCCTGTGATGGCAAAGCTGTATTTTCTGCAGCCATATCTCAGTGTCATATAAAAAAATTATTGCTGAATCGGTGCACTATTATTATCAATTATTGGTGCTGAATTATTAATAATAGTTTCTCTGTTATCAATATTACAAACAGTTGTGCTGCTAAATATTACAATTAAAATATAATAAATTATATGTTTTCTGGATTCTTTAATAAATAGAAACATTGAAAAGAACAGCATTTATTTGTAAGCATATATCCATATGCATATATATATATATATATATATGTGTGTGTGTGTGTGTGTGTGTGTGTGTGTGTGTGTGTGTGTGTGTGTGTGTGTATAAAACATCAACATCGATCATAATACTAAATGATTCAAAGCATATTATAATCATTTCTAAAGGATCATGTGACACTGAAGACTGGAGTAATGGCTTAGCCAGCTTTGCCTTATAGGAAATCTTAAAAAGTATTAATAATGTATTAAAGCATAAAATACATTATAACAGAAAACAGTTAATTTAAGAATGGTTTACTGTTTTACTGTAAGTTACTATTTTTACTATATTTTATATCAAATAAATGCAGATTTATAAGAAACTTTTCCCAAAACATGTAAAAATCTTATTTATTCCAAACTTTGAAATGTAGTGAGCAGGAAACATGTTTCTATACAGTTCTTCATTCAATAGAAAGCCTTTTCATGCCATTTCTCAACCAATGAAACAACGCTGCCAATGCAATTTCACACTTTTCACCAGTGTGAATTCCCATGTGGTGACTCTCTGGGTTCGAGGGGCTTGTGGAGACCCTGTTTTGAGTGGTCAAGGTGTGGCAGATTAAACCTCGCTGTGGTTCTTTGATTGGTGATGCCGGACCAGTGCTGAACAGCCTGTCACTTGTCTCCCCTCGTCAAAGCACTGGAATCTGGGTCATCGGGAATAAACAGGGCCTTTGTGCTTGTTGTTTCCTCTTTGTGTTCCCCAGCAGAGGCAGGCTACAAGTCCCCTGGGAGGGACGATAGGGAGGAGGGCGCTTTCCTGGCGCTCAGACGCGAGGCCCAGGCACACAGCTCTCCTAACTTGCTCCAGCGGATCTTGTTCAAGCACCGAAGGAATAGCCACTGCCAGAGGGCCACCAGAATGACAGAATCCTTTACAGAAGGCATAGGAGAAGTAGTACAGTAGCTGTTTTAGATTGGCTATGCGTATTTATAACTAATTATCAACCTTGTGATACTATATTAGGGGAGACTGGAGGCACATATTTTTCTTCAGAATTCAAAGACTACATGTCATCTTTTGGTATAAGAAGCATGTATATATGTGCCAAAGAAAACAGCACTATATTAATTTTGCATTTAGACGGAATCATGAATATTTCATATTTAATTAAGTAGTCGTTATGTTACAAGTTGTAACAGTTGGGGCACTAGAAGAAAAAATAACCACACTGTATCTTAATAAATGCACAGCTCAAAATAGTCAGTTCATTGCTCAATAATATTTGCATCAATACTGTCAGATTGTAGTTATGTCATGATATATATATTTTTTAAACAACGTCTAAGGGGCACAAGCAAAGTTTTGAACTAAATATTTAAATAATATTGCATTAATGTTCATTAGATATTTAAGGATTTAGTCTTTCAATTCAGGCAGATATTTTTCATTGCATATATATAATTGCACTCGACGTCTCACGGTCCTGGTCATGATAATATATGATTTCTATTTTTGAGAATATGTATTTTTAATTTTAGTTTATATTAATAAAATTTTATGATTTTTTAAAGTCAATCATATGTTCCAAACACTATGATAAAACAACTAAATTCTAAACATTTTATATATTTTTGTGAATACTAGGAAGATAATTTAAATTTAGGTTTAAAATCATAGTCATCAAAACTTTAGACAGCAAAATGTCTTGTAAATCACACTCCAATAATCTTTGTTCAACTACAATTTTTTTACAGTTTTTATATATAATAGCTTCAATAACGTAATTCTAATAAACTGGTTAATTTGTATATTTTGTGTGTTATATATTGGCAAAAAAAAAAATTATTGCTGTGAATAAAATGTAAGAACAATGTGCTGTTCAGTGGCACAGAAAAAGTCTGATCTAACTTGTCAACCACTAAAATGTATTTAATGTAACAACAATAATTCTCTTCCCATGGACCAGTCTGGCTGCTTTTCTAGAACAGCCGCCAAATCCAATCCCTGTACTTTAGTTTGAAATGAAGTGCTCATCATGCACGCCATATATTATAAGATTAACTTTTTGCTACTGTTCCTTTGAATCAGCCCCAGTAACTGACTTCTCTCACTTTTTAGCTTAATAAGATGCCTTGGCCATCTGTTACGCTTGGCTTACTTGTCACGATACTGGTTCAGCTTTCTCCTGGACCCTTATGCAGGGCTCGTACAGAACCTTATTAACCCTAATCCACTGATGCAGTGACTGTTGATGTCATATTGATGTACTACTGCACTTGCAACACAAAAAAGCATGCATTCAGTCAGTCTGTACAGTGTTCATCTTGCAGCATATGTGGCCTGAAGCTCACCTGAGGACAGCTGTTAGCCTGGACTTAAAGACTTAAATCTGCCCCACCCATAGAACAGAGTCAACCACCCTCCCATTCACCAGGTGCCTCCTCAGGACAGCCCATTCAAACAAGAAACATCTGTCTTAGACCAGTTTTTGTGTTGCATCTTGTTTCATTAGCAGTGCAGGGTCTCTGCCCCAGAATGATTAAAACAAAAAAAAAGTAATTTTGACTTTTTATCTCACAATTCTGACTTTATTTCTCACTATTACAAGCTTATATCTCACACTTTTAAGTTAACATCTCACAATTCTGACATTCTCAGAATTGTGATTTTTATAACACAATTAATTTTGAAATGCATGTTGTGAACAAAATATGTGATTTTGTGCATTAATATGAAATTGAATGTACCAAACCACTTCTTGAAGGAAATACGCATGCTGTACTATGGACAGATCCTTTTGTCCACAGAAGAGATAAAAACTCAAAAATTGCAAGAAGTAAACTCTGAATTTAGAGAACGAAAATTCAGAATTGAGAGATATAGACTTGCAATTCTGACAAAAGACAGAACTGTGGGAATTGTAAAATAAAAAGTCACAATAACCTTTTTTATCTTTTCATTTTGTGACAGAAACAGGATTCAGTACTAAACTGTGTGTGCAGCAGTGCAGCAGAATCATTCGTACTCACACTGTATATGAAGAGCAGCACACTATAGGCCTGTTTGAGTTTGGTGGCAGGGCCCCTTTTGCTCTTGAAACTCAAAAATCACCCATCTAAATGAGCTTATTTATAGCCTAAGCTTCTACAGTATAGCTATGTGCCTGGCCAGCTCTGAGTCCAAACTCTCAGCAGTCAGCCAGTCATAACCAGTGGAAAGACTGACCTATTTTAATAGGCACCTTTGGCAGTGGAGCACCACGCCTGGGTTTCCCGCCTGAACTGTGGATGCCTGCCAGATGACTGGGTCTGTCACTGCTGCGATAGCCTACCATCTGCTGTCTACTGCACACAATGGCAGGCAATGTGCACACAGACCCAAGGGAGGGGCTTCATGCGATGGCTCTGTACCACATGCTGCACTGAACACCTCTGAACACACACACACATGCAAAGTGTGCATGCATGGTGCTACCCATCCCTCTCATGAGATTATATGAGATAATTTCTACAGTTATAATATGATTAATATTCATTCAGGGTGGTGTGTGTTCTACAGTTTTTCAGAGAATACTTTGTCATATCAGTCAGTAATGATGACACTATATGTTTGATGGACCAAGTTTGCCCAAATGTCTTTCATCATTTACCCACCCTCATGTGGTTTCAAACCTGTATGACTTTCTTTCCTGTGGAGCATAAAATATATTTTAAGAAATGTCTCTGTTCTTTCATCCATAAACTGATAATGGATGGTTATCAACATTATTCAGAAGAAAGTCAGGCAACAGTTTTGTAAAATGTTAGAATTTTCACTTTTGGGTGAACTATCCCTTTAAGTACACAAAAATTGCTTAATTCTAAAAATCGCAAAACAGCCAGTGTGTCAGATGTTCATTCACCAAGCGGGAACTGTAGGTTTGATTCATTAAAAGAACCGACTCAAAAGAGTTGTTTGTTTATGATTCGAACGGGATTGCCTTAGCTGTTTTATTGATTCACTATAAAAAAAGTTCATAAGAGTTGGTTTTCTTGTAAATCGGAACATTTTTGCTTTCTTGTCATTATTTATATAGGCTATGTATTGTATACTGATTAATAGACTGCAAATTCACATTTAAATATATATATATATATTTTAATTTTCTCTGAAGATTCATCATGAAAAGGTAGCCTACAGTAAGCTATTGCATTTCCATAACTTTTTTATTATTACTGGATACGGACTTTTAAAGGTCATTATTCTCGATATAAATTAAGAAAATATTAGTATACATTTACAATAAATATTTTAGACCGGTGTTTAGCCATCAAGCACACACATGACTATTAGTCATTGTATAAGCCGGACAGTAAATGAGTAATGAGTATTGTTTTTCTACTCGTAGACCAATAATCACATCAATCAAGGTCAAGGCTTACATTTCAACCTAAAGATTACAGTTCTTTCTAAATGTACACATCACTGTCAAAGAATACAACAGGTGTTTGTTTTGCATTGAGCCAAAATGGCTTCAGTAGCCATCAAGCACTCAGTGCACTGTACAAAAGCCCAAACCAGCCAACCAATTTATCCCCAATGGGCCTTTGACATCTCTCAAGCCTGCATTGACCAGCTGAAAAATACAATAGCAAAGTGTTCTCTAAATTTGAAAGAAATATATAAGAGCACATGTGTTATGGGCTTGTAATGGCCGTCAGCAGCAGAAGGCATGTCAGTGGGGCCTTGCGCCCCTCTATTCAGGGGAAATTGAGTGAATGGGCCTGCAAAACCAACAGACATGCAGAACAATAGAGCCAAAAGACATTATTTCATGGGCGAGTGGGCCTCTTTAGAGAGAGCAGCTGACCTGTGGAGAGCGGTGTTGTTCGGGGAGGGTGTGAGTCCACAGATCCCAAGGGCAGAAATTGCAGCACCCCCCCGGTCCGGTGACAGCAGATAGCCGTCAACTCAAGAGACCTCAACTTCCATTACCGCTGTAAACACCTGGCTTTCAGAAGAGAACAGGACTCCGTGAGGTCTTTCGCAGTGTGACATGAGCAAGAAGGTGATTATTAGCCAAAAAATTAGGTCCTAGGAAGGGTGGAAGAGCTGTCAGTCAAAAAGTCAAAAACTGTTTGAATCAGTTTCAGAGAATAACTCCCAACCTCTAAAGAACAATACACAAGTGGCACATTTTGTAGAGCATATTTTTTATTTTTAGGTATGTGAATGGCATGGCTATTGGCGAGTTGGTTGTAATATCAAGGAAGCATGTTATAATTGTTCAGTGGAAAATATTGTTAAATATGTAACGTATGAGAAATGAGTATGTGCTGCTTGCTTTCATGCATATCAGTTTGCTACATATTCCTGCGTCCCTCGAGTCTACAGAAAATGGAAATACCAAACAACAAACAAGACATTTTGACAGTAAAATAAAGACAAAGACATTTTAAACAGTTATCTACAATGTTACATGAGCCTAAATAAATGAATCTCCGTAACACAGATACGGTGAGGGACACAATGTGTAGTGTTTCTTTGAATACAGATGGTGTTTTAGCATGCCAATATCTGGGTAACAATTAGCAAAAATAACTTTTTACAAAAAAATGTCCTCAATTTGAATAAGACAAATGTGTTAAAACCCAATATGCAATGCTAATACTGCCGAATCCTTCTTATTTTGCTCAGACTAACTTATCATTGTGAATAACCTGAAACTATTTTACATTCTTCTCATGTCAAAAAATAATAAAACAAGACATTTAATTCAACATTTCACCTCATATGAGAGCAAAGCAATAGTCCTAGACTTCCTTCAAGACTGTGCTTTTGTCCATTCCTGCTGTAACTCTCAGTAGCAGCGAGCAAATCCTTACAAACATGTGTTCCAGACCAAGAAAGTGGGAGAGAGAAACTACGTTTACATCATTTTCCCCTTCGGATGACGCCCTGACAGGTCACTGTTAATGATATGTTTAAATACATTCAGCCACCAATAAAAATCCCCACATACAACAAAATGTAAACACTACAGAGGGCATAAAACAATAGATATTAATGACAAAACAACATTAATACAATATTTCAAAAAAGTGCAATTTCCCCACATTTTGGAGGCTGAATGCTGCTTGTTGCTACTTTTACGGTCAACCAATTGGTGTAAAGAGGACGGAACCTTTGAAAGGATGTTAAACTTACTGTACAGGCCAACAAATTAGTGCTGTGTTATTGAAATCAGAAATATGTAATGGAAGGTAGTCAAATCTTTAACACAAAAGAAATATAATTAGATTTTCTTTATATCTTTGAAATAAATAAATTAGTAAAGATTTAATAAATAGAACCTACAGCTCTAAACGAACAAATCTCACCTACGTATCTGTTCTTGGAACGTGTTATTTATAATGCAACATGCGCATTAATATCAGTACCAAACATGATTTTGGCTAAACTGAGAACATTTTCATAAGCAGCGAAGATGCTGGATTTAGACTTCTGTTGCAAACATGCAAGTCAGCGATTTTACGCCTCTTTAAGTACAAATTATTATAACAACCTTCACTTTAGAGCAAAAAACTAAAAGAAAATGTTTGAGGTACCTTCCAGTAGACGTTAACTTAGCATATTCATGCTATACATTACATTCAGTGAGTGTCCTACTCTTAAAAAATTAAAATTAAATAATCGGGGTGGAACCTTTGTTACGTTTGGAGCGGAAACGATTACGTTGCAAGTGCTATCCAGTTCCTCCTCAACACTGTCTCTGCTCCTCACCCTAACAAACAACCACAGTAGTGCAACACTGCCAGTGCTCCCCAATCCTTAACACCAGTCTCTAAAATCCTCTAAAAAGAGCTTAAAACTCTCGGAAAATGTCATTATGATTTTTCTTCCTTCTTAAAAAGCTTAACAATCAGCACACTGTCTACAGCTAAAAATGGATAAAAATAGCAATGTTAAAAACCATTAGCTAAATTCTGCAAATCTAGAGCTATGTGTATTTTGACTATATATGACTACATTTCCATACAAGTTTTTTTTTTTTTATCCTAAGCGGTACATTGTTATAATCAGTAGGTGTTTCGCAAACATAGTAAGTGTTTCTGTTTCCTACACCAGATTGTCTGAGAGGTTAAATGTCGGTGTGATAGAGGAAGAGGAGGGTTGCTGTAGTGCAGTAGTGACGTTTAGAGGACGAGGGCTCTGGAAATGCAGGTGGTAGGGTTGGTGTTTAAGTAACGCCTGGCCTGCTCAGTCATGATCAGTTGATCCTCCGTTTTCCCAAAAACCACCGCCTCCCACTCGTTGTTGGCCTGTTGCATATGAAAATAGATATTTGAGTTTGACCAAGTGTTTTTATTGGTAACTGAAACAGGTTTCGTTGCTTGAAATTAAGCTGGGGGGGAAATATTCATATTAGATTAAAAATGTAATATAAATAAATGAGTGAATTACCGGAGCGGGTGTTTGGTATGGTGGGCTCCTTTGGGTCATGTTTTCTCTCTTGTCCTGTGGGCTAAGGGAGCGGACTATTGAAAACGACTCCTTCAGTGATCCAGGAGAGCAACAGTTCTCCTCTCTCTCTGTCAATGGCATCATGAGCATGGATCTGGTCAGTAGGTCGTTACTGTGAGACTAAAAGAGGGGCGAAGATGGTGCGTGAAGAGGAGAAACCAAAACATTGCAAACTCAAAAAGTTAAAAACACTAATGATGCATCATAAGTTTGTAAAGTTACCGCTCCATTGTTGTTAATCTGCTGTTGAGGAAACAGCTGTACATTTAAACAGTCTTTTCCCAGCAGTCCAATACCAAAGACTTCCTCACTTTCCTTGCAGGAGCTTCCATCTGCTGTGAACCCCAAATGACACGGTTTAAAAATATAAACTAGTGTTCAATTTAAGAGTTAACATTAGATAGAAGCTTTTAAACTAAACCGAGAACAAATATGCATGAGTGGCCAGTACCTCATAAGATCTGAACTGAGGTTGGTTCTGCACGTGTGTGAAGATGTCAGCCCCGGTTTCCTCTTTCAGAACCTCTCTGATGTCCTCCTCAAGAAGTGCCAGTGACTGGGGCTGAACAAACAACATAATATATCAGAAGGAAAATGAATGAGTGAAGCACCAGGCACCAGATAAATGTAGCCTTTTATAGATGAATCTATTTAAGCGGTCAAGTCTTTAACCTCAAAATTCAAAGAAAATTAAGGCTGTTTTGGGGACTGTTAAGTTTTGTTCTGACTTTGGGATTAAGTTCTTTGTTCTCTCTATATATATTAAGGGTGCTCAGATCATGATTTTTGGAGCCGATCAATCACATTATATTATATTATATTTTAGATTATATTTTAATCTTATTAAAATATATCATTTTCTCACTTAAATTTTATGACGACCAATACCGATCTTTTTGAACACTAATTTTCAACATGTAGAATTATTTATAGTGATACTCCAATTAGGATTTTTACACATTAATTCAAGGCCTGAATTTCATTTTTGAAAATGGAGGGGGAGATAACTCTTAGGCGAGTCTTGTGGGGATTTTTATTTGAGGGGTGGAGGGGGGCATTTTGTAGAAAATGTTCTCAAAAATATATAATTTTATCACCTAAATGTTTGATCATGCAGTGAATTTTTGGTTTTACAATATGGAAAATTGCAGCACAGTAGCTTACACACAGCACAATCCTGATTTTGTGAGCTGCATGTGAGGCGGCCTTCAGACCAAATACTGCAGTTGTCCACATTCCGTGACTATGCCTCGTGACACAATTTTTGTCATCAGAAGTGTCAGCACACAGTCTGCGTGCAGCCCAATTTTTGTGACTTTGTGAATGGTCTGAGAACAGTGCAGGCTGTTTTACAATATACATATATATATTGCTGTAGGCCTCTTACTAACGACACAGCATCAAGGGTTTTCCATTTGAACCTACCACCATTCTTAACGGGCCGTGCATCTTCTCCTGGGCGGCCAGTGCGTTTTTGAAAGGAGTAGGTGTTCTTGGAGTGTGGACTATTATATTCTTATGGAGTTTTGGGGTCCTAAAACTGTGAAGACAAAAATAGTATTAGTCATTTATTGATTCTGAGATCATCAGCTCAATATTTTCAAACAGCAGAGGTAAGGAATAATGCCTGACCCTGCGTTCTCCTTCTGGTGTTTTGGTGTGGTCTCTCTCTGATGGGGTGTGTTGAGGAGGCATTTCTGTCCACACACTGGAGTAGATGTAAGAGCAGGATTGTCGAGGCTCAAGGGCTCACCACCAGACACATTGAAGAACTAAATGGGAAAAAATGTTTTGAATGAATCCATACAATTCTGTGGTCTAAAAGGTGTTTTGTGTTATAAATCTAACCGATACCTGAGAGGGCGAGAATGGAAGGCCTTTGACAGGGGTGTTTTTTGGTGAGTTCCCACTGTTGTCCATGTAAGCACATCTCCTTTCATCTGCAGGTGACTGGTCTCCTCTCTCTCTCCTCTTCTTTCTCATGATGGACGCTGGTGGAGAGCTGAAACTGTTCATGCAGGTGTTAGAGAGAGGCACAGACTTGCCCTGGTTCACTGCGGCACACTGCCTGCTCATCGCTGGGGCAGTGGGAGTATTTATTGGATAGGCCAGGCTTTCTGTGCAGCTCTCCAGGGTCGTACAAACATCAGTGGAGTTAATGGCCTTCAGAGCGGGGCCTCCCTCAGTGAGATCAAAGCTGGTCACATCACTCCAGGCCAAAGGATCCTGAAGCATCAAAACATTTGCCTTAATTTTCATTAGGAGGCAAGTAAAAATATGCATCTTTGATATCATTTTACTAAACTGAACTAAATTTAAGATGCAGAGAAAATTATACTTGGCATATAATCAAGTATTCAGGTAAATTTCATGTAAGCAATATTAGGCAAGTATACTTTCCAGTATTTAATCAGAAATACAGTAAAAGGAACTGAGAAAACATTAAAACTAGAACATCATACCTAAACTAAATAAATACCACCTTAATTTATTTTAAGGGTGCGCCACTTTCAAGAACAAATGCAATGAAAAACAAACATGAATTTACCTATCGTTTTATGGATGCACAATATAGGTAGTCTTATGTCAGTTATTGGCTAAAATTCTTTTCTTTTTAAGTTGATCAGTAACGTTCTATATATATTTAATTGTGCATGGGTATTTCCCTTTTATTTCATCTAATGCTCAGCTAAAGTTTTTTTTATATATATAATTCAATAACATTGTAATCTTTCTCAAAATATATATTTTTTTCAAATACTTGTAGCCTTTAAAATAATTGATTTATTTTTTGATCTTTTAGATTGAGACAAAATAGAATAGTATTTTAATATCGTCCATTTCTCGGTTTTTAGTAATCAATAATTGTCCACTTACTGGTATTGGAAAGAACTGTTATATTGTATCGGTCAGAATTTTTATATTGTCAAAAATTAACAGTTTTGATCAAAATATTAATGCAATATCAATATTCAACATGTATACATTACAGAAATATAATATATTTTTTTAAATAAAATAAAAAATATTCTAAAACATTATGCATAATATACTATCTATTCTATATTATACATATTATTTATCTTATAGATAATATACTATCCATTTTATATGAGCTTTTTGTCATTCTCTGCTTACCGAGTCAATAAGCTCCATGGTCTCTGCAAACTCTGGGATGGTCTCTAGAGTGGACAGCACAGCACTGGCCTCAGCAGCCAGGAACTTGCTGGGTGAGACAGGCAGAGGCATCTCAGCAGACTGACCCTCCTCTAAACGACACCGCTCGCCCCCTCTGTCCTCCACACTCTCTGCGGTGGTGACCGTATCATCGGGAAGGCTATCCGACCAACTGGAGTAGCTCTCTGGATTCTGAATAGAACCAAACCATTGAGGTCAGGGAGAACAAATTATGATTATTAAAAAAACTAAGATAAAACTGCAGTGATGTGGAAGGGAGAGTTAGACACATCTGAGCCAATAAAGCTACACTACTGCACTTATAATGTGAATTTCATATTACACAATATTAACTGAAAAATTATAAAAGCAATCTATTCTTTATGGTAATGATATGCTTAAAAACAATTATTAATTAATTAATTAAAGCTATTCATTTTCACCTAACCTAATAAATGTATTTAGAACATATTTATAAAATGCTAATATATAATAATTCAATACATGCTACTCTCCAATGTGAATATTATTTATAATGATAAGATAAATTATAATATGCAGAAAAGAATACAGTATGTATCGTGAATATAATTTTCAGATAATATAATGAAGAATATATTACATTTAATAAATAAATGCAAAAAACATGCTTTCATGCCTGAAAGCGGTCACTAGCTGTCGTTTTAGTTAATAAAACAAAGCTGGGTGTGAGGCAGGGAAGGCGGGTAGGATTTACTAAGCATCATAGCTAGAAATGAGGGTATGGGGAGTAAGATGGGAATGAAGGAAGCCGATGGGACCTAAAGCGCACTATTCTACACGCACACACAGTGTTTCTTACACGAGGGCCCGACTGTCTTCTGACTTCACTCTCAGCTGACATTAGCAACAGCTCTAGCTCCTTAATTCTTTTCTCTTTGTCTGGGTCGTCATGGCATGGCTGTGAGGAAGAAGAATCAGGGGGAAGAGGCGGAAAGAGAGACCGAGACACAAACTTTACTGACAATTTCACGAGACTTTTACGAGGTCCTGAATTTCACCAAGCAAAACCACTCAGGGTTCAGATGCTTTTTAGGACTTTGATGTTACATTAAAATAATGACAATATTCTCCAAAAGGTCATTTATAATCCATACAAATTCGTAAAACTGCATTGGTGAAATTCATAAGGAGCAGTTTAACACCACACCACACACATGCAGATTAAACAATTATACACAAACATATGAGATTGATTTTTTTTATTAATAGAGAAGACAAACAGACTTCAGAAAGCAGGAAGTTCAGAGATATAGAGGAGATTGAAGCATGCCGTGAGAACTGCATCATGGGACTTACCGACATAAAGCTAGACATCTCGACACTAATGTTTTCCATGCACTGGCCACTTTGTGAACCATACGGATATCTGGGTGGCTGCCGATCAAAAACAATATGAACGCTTGTATGTTAAATACTTCACATCTGGTATGTATTATATTAAGCAAAAAAGTATTGTTAGATTAATAAGTGATATTAAAATACTATTTTGTCTAAATATATTCAACACAAACACACACACACCAAAAACTAAAATGATCACCTGTGATTGGCCACTCATGATCATTTGATTCTGGTCATGTTGATATTCCACAGATGGACTGGATTTGGGGCGTTTCTTCTGGCCAGGGTCACTGCTGTAGCTCTTTCTGCCCTCCTGCAAGTAACCCTCATGTTCCACCTTTCTGCGCATGGTGGAGTTCCAATGATTCTTAATGGAGTTGTCTGTCCTATAAGAGTCCAGTAAAGTAAAGGTCATTCTCTGGCGAGTGCACGCATGCACGCACAGGTATTCTTCTATATTCTCCATAGAGTTAAAAGAGAGCTTTTTACCGTCCAGGAAGCAGCTTTGAGATCTCAGCCCAGCGGTTGCCCAGACGTTTATGCGCATCATAGATAATGCACAATCCTCTTCCTGGGTCCAGGAGGATTTCTTCACTTCTGGGTTGAGGTGGTTGTGCCATCGCTCTCGGCACTGTTTGCCTATGCGGCCCTGTAAGTGCTTGGCAATCACCGACCACCGTTTGGGCCCATACTTGTGAACCAGCTCGATCACCTGTTGAGATGTAAAATATGATCAGAACATAAGTGACACTGAAGACTGGAGTAATGGATGCTAAATACTTTTTGGTGAGCATTTTTCTTTTAAAAACATTTAAAAAGTCATACTGACCCATAAAACGGTATTTTATGTACAACTTATAGATGTATATCTAGAATCATAAAATAGTTGTAAATCATATATTTATATTTGTGTTTAGAATAGTGTCACTTCTCATGTAACTTCTTAACAGTGTGTTGTAGGATACTGCAACAAAAGCTTTGATTTTGTTTGGTGGTAGAGGAGGAGGACAATGACTTTTGCACTCTAAAACTCAGGTCTATGAGATCATCACACCCTGCCCAAATCCACCATCTTTCGCCATTTATTCATCCATCTCTGTCTTCCTCTGAGGACACAGAACACCCGGCTCGTCTTACCCTCTGATCCTCCTCTTTTGTCCAGGGTCCTTTCACCAGCTCTGGGTTGAGCACCTTTTGCCAACGGTGCTGACATTGACCATCTGTCCTTGTCTGTCAAAGTGCAACAAAATCCCACATCAACACCTGCAGCTAGTACACATACACCTATAATAACATCTTTACTAACACACAGACCTGTCACTTATAATACAACATACATTTAACAATAGCTCTGCTGAAATTTTATCTAGTCTTTCCTTTTCAACAGTATTTTTCAGTCTAAAGATAGAACTTAAAGTGCCCCTATTATGGATTTTTGAAAATTACCTTTCATGCAGTGTGAATGAAAATATCCTGAAGAGTTTTAAATCTTAAAGTGCACCGTGCATAATGTTATTGTCTCTCAAAATAAAAAGTCGACTCTGAATAATTGTAACGAGTCGTTTTTTAAAACAAATCCCAAGCCTTTCATTTTGATGTCAACATGAAACATTAGCATATTGCCCGCCCACTTTGCCACTAGGTGCCACTTCTGGAGCGGTAAAAATATCGGTTTCCCGGTAGCGCTGTACACAAAGCAGCACTGCGCTCATAAACACTGCTTTATCAGACCAATAACCGTAGGTTAGCGTCACGCAAAGGAGGGGTTTGGAAAAATTAATCGTTGAGTGAATAAGGTAAAAATAAATGCATATTATAAGACAAGGAACGTGTTTTTTGACCTTGCATGCCAACCTGTTGTTGGGGACTCCCAAAACCAAAATATGAACCTTTCATAACCCATAATATGGACACTTTAATATGATGCTTTATAGTATAATAGTACAGTATGGTACAGTATAGTAACATTTCATTTCATTTTATATATTTTAATGTAAACTTTTGAAAACTGGCTCCTCTAGAAAGATTAATATGTATGTGAAAAAACAAAACACTTGCACTAAAATATTCCAGCCACATTTAAAAAAATGCTTTTAAAGTAATGATTAAGCATTTGATTAAGCAAGTTACTTACAGGGAAATGATTAGCGATTGATTTCCAAGTATCGGTTCCTTGTTGCTCAACAAGCTTCTTTAGCTTCTCATCCTGCGCATGAAAGAGATATCATGAGATTTCATCCTCAGACACAACTAGCAGCCTGTGAGAGCAGAACTAACAGCACTTTACAATTCCCCACCCTTTCCTGTTTCATCACAGAAACCAAAAGCATTTCCAAGTATTATCCCATTTGAAAATTAAAATATCATAGACTGCTATTTTTACATATTTTTACATTTTTATGAAAGAAGTCCCTAATACTCAACCAAGGCCACATTTATTTGATCAAAAATACAGTAATATTTTTGTGGAAACCATTATACATTTTTTATTCAGGATTCTTTGATAAAAGGAAAGTTCAAAAGAACAATATTTATTTAAAATAGTAATATTTTGTAACAGAAATAAATGTTGTAACAAAAAATAAAAAGAAGGCACTTAATATATCAATATTCCTATTATATGTGAAAGAATTAGAAATAAAACAGAAATGCATGCATACCTCATCCCGGGACCATTTAATTTTGCACAGGGTCTTTTTGGAATTCTTGGGGTCTCTGCTGTCAGGGTCCGTAGAATGACGTTCATCATCCTCATCTTCACTGCAGCCATAAAACACAAACAAAGAATACAGAACAGAAAGAGTCAAACACAGTTTTCAGAAGCCATTACTCTCAAACTGTCAGTCTGACACAAACCGTTGAGCAGACAAGCATGATCACTCATCTGTAGATACGAGATGCAAACCGTTTAGAAAAGCAGCCAGCTTGTTAAACAGGACATGCCTGAGTGTAATTACTCTGTAAGCTGGCAATGGAAGCTACAAAAGTGAATTCAAGCAGTATGCAAATTATTTCAGTTTGCATTTTAATTTATTTGAATATAATTTTTTCCATTATCCAAAAATTCTATTAAAGTCATGTCCACACAAGTAAATCAGTGACATTCCCTTTGCCCAAGACTTCAGTCTATAGGAATGCATTGTTGCCTGGTAACATTTCACCAACCCAGTACACATTTGGTAGACAGTATTTAATCAACACCATGCACTGTGTAGTCAAGTCTCCCTGGGATACCGGAGCACAAACCTAATGGAAAACCATTTATCCGATGCTAATAGTGACTAACAACATAAACCAAGCTCAAGCCTTATTTGCTTCGGAGCTGAAAGACTTTCTAAAAGAGCAATGAAGGAAGTCCAATCATTAAAGAAGTATGCAAAAGCACATTCTACCAGAATGCCTTGCTGCGCAGTCTAATGTTATGAGTAAATGTGTTTAGGTGTATTTTTAGGCCGAAGTCCAACTTTGACTAAAGCGGTACAAATATGGAAGTACAAAATCCTTCTTGCTGCCAGTCTGCATGTTTATCATTGAAACATTGGCTCTCAGTATTACAAGCCACCCGATGAATGAAGTGTTTCATTTAAGAAACACGCTTTAGTATGATCTCCACCCTCGAGGAAGGGGTGAGGTGATGAACAAGCCTGTTTTGCTTCAGAGGTTATTTGCTTGCATCATTCAGTCAGGAGGCAGGCCAAAGTAATGCCCGGCCAGTGGAAGCGCACAAACATTCAGATATCTTCCATCAATATGTGACACATAAATTTACCAACTCCCAATTTAAAAGCAACAAAGAGAGGACAAGGGACAGCACACACACACGATGGGTTTCCATGTTTTACAGGGTCTTTCCATAAACATAATTATTTTTATTACTGTTTTTTTATACTGTAAAAACTGCATATTCTATCCCCCAAGGCTAAGCCAACCGCTAAAGATAATTCTCAGAAAACAGCATTTATACAAAAACAAAAAAGTATGATTTATAAGTGCCTTTCTTAAAGGAGACTGAAAATGTTTAGGTATTATTATAGTGAATAATACTAGGGCCACACACACACACACACACACACACACACACACACACAGTCACACACACACATTAAAATCTCTAGTCTTCCATAAATAACATCATGATTTTTTAGGTACAACAACTAAGCTGTGTCACCTTCCTTTATAAACATCATAATTTGGAAAATCTAACTAGATATGAATAAATGCTTGTGTGCCAAACAGTACACATTTACTCTTAATTCTAATACACATTAATATATAGTCTAATAATTATTGTCTATAAATATTTTATTTATAGTTAATATATTTATAGTTAATTCATCGTTTTATCAATTTGTTTTACTTTTAATTAATAATATATTAATTTCTAGTGATTATATAATATAGGAAATGCTTTCCCTCCTTAATTCCTCCTATCAGTTTCTATTTTAAGCTTTATAGTAACGTTACCTAGATTTTTATTTGAGTGTAAATGTATAACAAACATGTGTACATTTATACAACGAGTAAGATGATACCACTGATCCAATATTCATGATCCGTTTTAATATATTTTGTTATACATGAATGTTGATGGTCTAATAATGTAATGATAAATAAAGTCAGCAGAACGCTAATAACCACATAATCCACTTGTACCTCCTCTTACTTCGGTTTAGTGATCACTCTCACATGTAGATGAATTTAAAACCGTTTATATTAATTATTATTACATTTTTGGACCAATTTTACTTCAGATATTATAAAATAGTTGGTTAGCATGCTAGTTCACTCCAGCTGTACTGCTCGATAGAGGACAGCTAGGCTAACCGCTAGCATTCAGGCTAACACAAACTAAACTTAAACATTTGCAACTGTTTGATAAATGACATTTGGCATGAGGAAACATGATTGTAGATATAGAAATTAAAAAATATATATGTTTTTTTTAAACGCTTGAGTCAGTCTTTGGATCACGATCAACCTTGTAGATCAGCAGGTGCAACATGTGATACGTCACAGGGATCGGACTGTCATATCATGATAAATATCACAATTTATTAACATTTTGATGATATTGTAATTAAATATTACAATATTATTATTTTAAGCTTTACTGTTGCCATAGCGATTTCTGTTGCGACACAAACAACTAATCTTGGAAACTCCAGATATAAACAATCTAAGTTAAGTTAACGTTATACGATCTACCGAAGTTGCGCACCAACATAATATCTGTACATTTACACACAATCCATAACATAACAATTATTATTATTTTGATTAAGTTTACAAGGCACTGAATAAGATCCATCATCTCACCTGCGAGACTTCACATTGGCCATGACAACTGTTCAAGTCCAGTTCTTTTCAAAGGGAAATGTCTTTAAAACATCCAATGCTGCAATTCTTCTTGAAATCAAAACACACACCTGACATTTATTTACACGTGCTACTGTCACACATGTGTTCTCCGTGAAAAGCTTCAGATCCGTAAAGTCACATCCCCGAGAGCAATTATGCAAAATGCTTGTTATTAAATAATAAGAGCCAAAAAAGAATACTTCCAAATGCGATCTCAAAATGGTGAAGGTTAGACCTCCATTAATATAACTCTGTGTTAATCTTGCGCGCCTTGAACGCACACACACCCCTCTGTACTGTCACGCAGTACTGTGTTCTCAGCGCGTGTGTTTTTTCCACTCATTCTGTTTCATTTTTTGTCCATCCCGCCGAATCTCGCGCCCAGCCTTCTTCCGGAAACTGGTTTGAATCTGCGCACGCGGCCTCGCCGCTGATTGGTGGAAAAGGGTGGGCGGAGCAGCGCGCTCTTGTTGTTGAGCGTCTGTGTCATTCGCTGACGCCCTTTTATTTGCATGCAGCAAGTGGAAGTGTGAGATGGCTTTACCACTAAACCTTTTTGTTTAAATGAATAAATTAAAGGTATTTTTAGTGAAGAATTCTATTTATTGTCAGGATTTTAATATTGTAATTTACAGCACTGTGAAGGAAAATATTCCATTTGAAACGTATCACAGCTTTCTAATTATGTAAGTCTATACGCTGCCCTCTTGCGGATATTTTGTGATTTTAAAAAATAAAAATGTCTGGAAAATTAAGCAAGGTTTCTTTATTTGTCACATAAAAAATTATACAGGGTATAATCAGAAGTGAAATGTAAGGAGTATATCTGATGTGTAAAGGAGTATATCTGAAAATGTAAGGAGTATATAAGCATGAGTATATCTGCTTTGTTTGACATTAAATAATTTGTTGAAAACAAACAGACAAATTACTTACAATTAAATTGTTTTAATAAACGTTTACAGTGTTACATATTTCCTACATGCTTTGCCATTTTAGTCATGATGAATTGCACTTTCAACAGACATACACTCAATTATATATATATATATATATATATATATATATATATATATAATGTGTGTGTATGTGTGTGCGTGCGTGCGTGTGCGTGTGTATATATATATATATATGTGTGTGTGTGTGTGTGTATATATATGTGTGTGTGTGTGTGTGTGTGTGTGTGTGTGGTTCAGGTATACCCTACGTTATGGGGACAAAATGTCCCCACAACGATGGCAATATCCAAAATCCTTGTCCGTGTGGGGACATTTTTTGGTCCCCATGAGGAAACCAGCTTATAAATCAGACTAAGTGATGTTTTTTGAAAATGTAAAATTGCAGAATGTCTCCTGTGATGGTTAGGTTTAGGGATAGGGGCAGTGTAAGGGGATAGAATATACAGTTTGTACAGTATAAAAACCATTACGTCTATGGAAAGTCCCCATAAAACATGGAAACCCAACATGTGTGTGCGTGTGTGTGTGTGTGTGTGTGTGTGTGTGTGTGTGTGTGTGTGTGTGTGTGTGTGACCCTGGGCCACAAAACCAGTCATATGGGTCAACTTTTTGAAATGTATACATCATCTGTAAGTTGAATAAATAAGCTTTCCATTGATGTATGGTTTGTTATGATAGGACAATATTTGGCTGATATACAACTAACTGAAATCTTTAATCTGAGGGTGAAGAAAAAACTAAATATTGAGAAAATCGCCTTTAAAGTTGTCCTTCCTTAGCAATACATATTGCTAATCAAAAATTACATTTTGGTATACTTACGGTAGGAAATGTACAATATATATATATGTAGTAAATTAATATATATAATATACTATATTATAAACCTGTATTAAGAATGGACGAATGAAGCAGAGGAATATTTAAAAGCTGGTTTTGACCTCACTGATTGGAGTGTTTTTGAAGCTGCTGCAAACGATCTGGATGAGCTCACAGAGACTGTAACATCATATCAGTTTCTGTGAGGATATGGTATTCTGTGAGGACTGCGCTGACTAGCTGGCCCCTATCTTCACACAGATCTTCAACAGATCACTGGAGCTGTGTGAAGTCCCGTCATGCTTTAAACGCCCCACCATCATCCCCGTTCTAAAGAAACCCAAAATTACTGGACTGAATGACTACAGACCTGTGCCTCTAACGTCTGTGGCCATGAAAACATTTGAAAGACTGGTTTGGCTTATTTGAAGGACACCACTGGACCCTTACTAGACCCCTGCAGTTTGCCTACAGAGCAAACAGGTCTGCTGAGCGAATCATTGGTACAACCCTCCCCAGTCTCCAAGAACTGTACTCATCCAGAGTGAGTAAAAGGGTTGGCAAAATCACTCTGGACCTCACATCCAGCACACTCCCTCTTTGAACTGTTACCTTCCGGTCGACACTACAGAGCTCTGAGCACCAGAACGACCAGACACAGAAACAACTCTTAGACTTTCTTTCCCCAAGCAATCCATCTCATGAACACTTTACATTAAACGTGGAACACACAACACTATTATACACTATTTATTCACCACACATTCTTATTGTTTTAATTTAAAATTTGCACATACTAGACCAATGGACACATAATTGTCTATATTATATATTATATATTGTGCTTGCTTTTTGTACATTGCCTATTTGTATATTATTATTTGTGTCCTGTCCTGTTGCTGTCATTCTGTTGCACTGTGGAGCTTCTGTCACTATAACAAATTCCTTGTATGTGTAAACCTGGTCAATAAAGCTCATTCTCATTCTCACATTAATATAATATCCTACATGCCTTTCAGTCTTTCATTTAGTCATGACGAACTGCACTCCATCATATTATATAACAGTGTATATAGTTGTCAAAACAGAACCTAAAAACTAAAACAAATATGAAACACATATAAATAATATTAAAAAGTGACTGACAGTATTCGTGACAGCTCTGCCGCTAGATGGCGCTGTTGTTTATGTTCCTTTATAACATTATTATTCTTCGTCCCCCGCGTTTAGTCGCGTGACTGATTGTTTCAGAACTTCGGAACAAACGTCAATGTGTCTTAGTTTCACGGGCGTCTCATTGGTAGCTTGAATAATGTTGTATTTTCTCTTTAGCTGGATCAATATTTAGTTCCCAGACACGGCGAGTTTGATTTTTGAATCGTTGTACTCCTTCACCTCCCGACACGTCACTGGAGCCAGTTGGATGGAAAGAGTTAGGAAATAATAAAGCAAGGTAACGTTATGTCTTTATTCTCTTTGAACAGTCTGAAGCACACGAGTGTCTCTCACGAGCGTCTCTAGAAGTGCCTCGGTGGTTGTGGTAAGCTTTGGCTGTAACAGGTCCATTCTCTGCAATAGTACACAATGTACATTACGTAATACAATTATTTATTTATTTAAAACAAGCCTAGCCCAATGCCAGAAATACAGGCAGGGAAACTAATTTCAGCCACAGCTAAAAGGAATTTGCTTTGGTTGGCTACAGTGCTGTTTCTTAACTTCGGAAATGTATATACAAGGAACATTTTATTTACACCAAATGGCCATCAGGATTTTGACAATTCAATGTAATTTTTTCAGTCATTCATGTCATTTGAACGTCTTGTGCAACAGCAATGCTTGTATTTTTTAGCTAAATAAAAACAATTTGTATTATGTAAATAGATAATATCACTGAAGTATATTGTTCTTGTTAATATAGATAAAGACCAATAATCCATTTGATTATCACTATTTTCCTTAATCGATTATTGTTTTTAATATCATTTGCTAATATTAATCACCCAACAACCGTTATGCTATTCTTTGTAGTCACATTATTTTCAGTATTTTGTTAAATATAAATATTGATACAGTAAATAAAACAATCCTGCATTTTGAACATTTAAAATAATATGTACTGGTAAAAAAATATGTTGTTCGATATGTAATTGTGTATTATTATATTAGATTGAATCGATTTGAATATGTTCCTACATAGTTTTAACAAAAAAACATTCAGATTTAAATTAGAGAAATGTCATGGAATAGTTGCATATTGGGAAATGAAACTATGAATCTTACTTGGGCTAGTCTGTGTCATTTAGTGTCCACGAGCAAAAGCTTACGAAATGTTGACAGATGAACTAAAAATGATATGAACAACAAGTGAAATATTCACTAAGACTTTCGTTCGAATTTTTTATTGGAAGTGAAACTGTTATAAAGAGAAACATTTAGAGTTGGTTTCTTTGACGCATATTTCACTTATGGGTTCCAGACACTGTTGTTTTAGATTTATCTCTATCTAACAGTGTAGGATTACTCTAAATGCGAGATTAAACCAGAGAGTTTTAAAGGCAAACCTATACTGATGCATTTTTGCACAGCATGAATCTAGATTTTAATGTGTGACTTGCTTTAATGTTAATTCCTTTGTTCTTTCTTTTTGCTGCTAAAACCTGTTTGAGTTATTGTTTGTATTGTATACATTTACATTTATGTATTTAGCAGACGCTTTTATCCAAAGCGACTTACAATTGCATTCAAGTTATACATTTTCATTAGTATGTGTGTTCCCTGGGAATCAAACCCACAACCTTTTGCGCTGCTGGCACAATGCTCTACCACTGAGCCACACAGGAACAGTATACATATTTAATAACAGTAAGCTTTTGACAGCTCCAATGATGACATTATCTAAGTTTCTTAAAATTGCATAATAATGAGCCTGGATCTGTTGAATCCTTTTCCCATATTTTTTGTTCATTTGAAATATGCCCTTTAGATTGATCTTTCATTTCTCATGTCATGCATAAGGAACCCAGTTTCTAGTTTCAGTGTAAAGGTGAAGTGACTCTTACTTGGCTCAGACACTGGGACACACATATAAATGAATGTGTGCTATGCTTCCTGGTGGCTGTTTTAGATGAACAAAACATGAGACAACTTGTCTGCAGGTAGATCATTAGGGCTGGGCAGAACAGTGAATTCATTTACATATTTAAACCAGTACCTACATATGCATGCACGCACATGCACATTTAAATATGCATGTGTGGTTTCAGAAATAGTCCATTTAAATATTTAAACTATCCAAGTTTTTGAATAGTTGACCACGCAGGCAAATAAACCTGTAACATTCCTCCAAGTTCACAGGAATGTAGAAAAATACAGATCGCAGTGATATGGTAAACGCTGTCTGCAACTGCTACGGTCTGTTATCGCATCTGCACACATTTAGTTTGTATTTCTTGTCACTCAATACAATAGTAACACCGGAGGATTTAGAATAATCTCGCTGCTTGTTTAAAAAAATTGTACTGTATTATGTATAAACATCTGTTTTTCTTTCTGTGTTGTTTTGGCGCTCACTATTTTGATGAGGTTGGTGCATTTAAAGTAGCCACTAAATCCAGCATTTCTTTACATTCAAAAGTATTATTATTTTTTATTTTTATCATTAATCACATTTTTGGAACATAATAAATCTTTTTATTGTTTTTGTAAAATACCAGAATTTCTGTCAATGAAATACAATTTAAGCTCACTACACACAACATTATCCATTAATGTTATGGACATTTCTGTTAACTCTAAAACACAATGCAATTAAATGTCAAATTCAAAATACTGGCAAAACCCCTGTAAAAAATGAATATGGAAAATTCCTTCAAATTAAAAAGTATATTGTGCCCTATTTTTTTTAGAGTTTTATATCATAAGCTGGTCTTGAGAGGTTCCTCCTGGCCTTTAAATCTGCATCTTGTAGGTCCAGCGTTGTATAAATTCCTCTTATAGAGGGGAAGGGGAATGTCGCCCACCCAGTGAGCATTCGTGTGTTGCGCTTGACAGAGGGAGTATGTGGAAGTGGCATATGAAAGAAAAAGGTCCCTGTTTGCTCCCTCCCAGCTGGAGAGAAGCAGAGGGGAGGATGAAAGAGAGTGAGGAAAAAGAGGTGGAGACTCATCGCTTGGCCGCCCAGACTGAGGCTCCTCTCTGTGTTCATGCCACAGTTGATTAGTGACTCTGAGTGGCCTTTCTGTCCTGTCATGCAAGACCCAAAGAGCCCTCTGGAGCTAAAGTGGACGCTGGACACTGCTGAAAAGAGCGCTTGGCTGTGGTGGAACATCTCGCTTATGTTTTAGTGCATTTGTGTTTTGCGCAGGACTGAAATGGAGCATTCCAATCCGAATCAGGTGTGCCAGAGAGGCAGGGAAGCCATCTGAGGACCTGTTGCATCTATGAGCTGTTGCTTGTGAGATTCTGAGAGCTCTGAGGATGGAGGAGCAACCAAACTGCCCCAATGTCAGCATTCCCTGCTCCAATGAGCAGAAAGACAAGAAGAAGCGCTATACTGTGAGTGACCTCTAAAGCTCTTATTTACATGTTGAGAGCTCTGGCTCGCTAAGTTGTAGCACCGGATATGTGACTGTCTTAATCCTTGTCTTGATAGGTTTACAAAGTAATTGTCAGTGTTGGAAGGCATGAGTGGTTTGTGTTCCGGAGATATGCAGAATTCGACAGACTGTACAACACCGTAAGTAAACTGAGCTGTAGTCAATGTGAAAAGACAGGTAGACTCCACTGTAACTATGATTCGTTTACAGCTATTTTTAAGTGACATTGATTTTGGTTTGGAGCTTTTTTCTTATGAAATATTCACATATGACCAATTACTGTAAAGTATAAAACTGATCATCTTTTTGAAATGTATATTCAAAAAGGAATATGCTTTCATGCTCACCAAGGCTGCATTTATTTAATCAGAAATACAGTAATATTGTGAAATATTATTACAATTAAAAATAATATTTAAAAAAATCAAAAAAATGTCTTTACTGTCACTTTTGATCAATTTAATGCATCCTTGCTAAATAAAAGTATGAATTTCTTTGAAACAATTCGTACTGACCCTAGACCTTTGATAAGAATTTGTCTTTTTGCAGTTAAAGAAACAGTTTCCTGCTCTGAATTTGAAGATTCCTGCTAAGAGAATATTTGGAGACAACTTTGACCCAGGTATTTTACAGTTCCTTGATTTCTCATGTAATAAAATGCATATTGTTCAGAGCTCACTGGAACTTACGACATCTCGTGCACATACATTAGGGACTTCGCTTTATTTAGCTTAACAGAGATCATGTGTATTTGCCAAATTAGATTATCCAACAGTGTTCCATACAGAAAATCAACCATGCTAAATCCGCCTTGCCCATAAAATCTTTGTCCTTGTTTAATCTCATGTTATGCTCTCAGACAATGTGGCAGCAAAATGTGTGCATAAATAACAGAATGAGAATGCGCACCCAAGAACCGATTGTATTTAGCTCATGTGCGACCAATTATGTGGCCAGTATGTGGTCAGGATCTTTTTCATGGGGAAACCATGAGTCTGGTCATTGGAAGCACATGCAAAATTTGTGCACATGTTGTAAAGTCTTCTCATTGGTAAGATTCACTCGCTCTGCTTTTCTCTCTCCCCCTCATTCTCTCTAGATAATTGCTGTCCCGCTGGACGATAGCAATCCAATTATTTCATGCACATTTTTACAGTAGTGTCAATGCTGCACTGAGAGACTTAGGCCATTGGTTTTGATAAGTGCCTGATAAATTAGTTATTTCCTTAAGAGGTGATGGTTATCGTGAGTAGTTCCCAAAAATGTCTCTCAGGTCTGTTTTGGTCACGGGCAGCATGATATATCAGACATATTATATGCATACATAAGCACTTTGGATGAACCACAATCCTACTCTCCTGTATTTTTGCGTAAATGTCACTTGCTGGAAGTTTGGACAGGTCGCTTGACATCTGAAAAAACTCTGCAGAGTTAAAAAATAAAATATGAGTTTGTTTGCAATGAGGATAAACATGGTTTGTGTTTACCACAAAGTGTTTAGTGCAGTGAATTATTGCTACCAAATGCATAAAAACAAAATTCAAGAGGCTTTTTAAAACCACAGTTGTACATGATCTTATTTAGCCTGTCATGCTAACAATTTTAGCTTGTGCCGTTCATAATAATATTAAATTAAAAGTATATAAGTTAAAAGTGTAGTGTTGTCTCACTACTCGATGAACTTAAAATCATTCAAAATCAGAACCATTATAATGTAAATGTTCATATTATTTTGGTCTAATTTGCACCTATATATTTTTTGTAATTCTCAGAGTTCATAAAACACAGAAGAGCGGGGTTACATGAGTTTATTCAGAAGATCGTGTCCAATCCACAGCTCTGCCACCAGTGAGTATATCAGCCAGTTACTGTTGCTTCAGTTTTTATCACCACTCAGTATCAGTGCATCTAAATGTATGTAAAACTTGAGTGGGCTTTACAATGGACACGTGCCAAAACCAGCCACAACAAGATATCTCTCTGAACTTTGAGTACAAAGCGGGTCGATTGTATCTTGTGAACCCGTGCCAAATAAAAGATGCTTCTTTTTGATTCTCTGTCAAATTTGCCATGGTTACGGTTCTTGTTCCAGCGAATTGTTGATGTTAGCTCATATTCCTCCTCACAGCTGTGGCTTTGTATCGCCTCAGTCAGACCTCTAACATGTGAATGTTCTTTTCCAATGCGCAGTCTGGATGTCAAAGACTTTCTGCAGATGGACAAATCGAAAAACTTATCTGATGCCTCAGAGGATGAAGATGATAAGGTTGGTATATTATGTTTTGAATATATAACGTACTGAATAAGTGGTTTTCATTCTTTTCGTTTTGTCTTGCTTGTTTGCTGTATTCAGAGGCATTAAGTGTTATATAGTTATATTTTAACATGCTACAGTTATTGATATATTCAGTGAATTATGTATAGATTTTTTAGACCCAGTATGCAAAATAGCTTGTGCTATAATCTCTTATGCATCTTTTTTTTCTGTTATTATGTATGCAATTATGTTTTTGTACTGTCAGTATTTTACTACTGCTTTTAAATGAGTATGATCTAGTTTTGCCATATCTTTTACAGAGTACCTCTACCTCTAGAAATATAAACCTAGGGCCATCTGCAAATCCACAGTAAGTATTATAGAATTATTTTAAATAATTTAATGCTTTTGTATAGTGACAAATACTGTATTTACAGTATGTCATAATTTGGACGCAAAATATCCAGCTGGTAGAAATGAATGATCCATATGCTTTATTTTAGCCTTAATCACTATGTGTTTTTCAATTAGAGCAAAGCCCACTGACTTTGACTTTCTTAAAGTCATTGGAAAGGGAAGCTTTGGGAAGGTGAGTTTTCTTTTGAAATATAATGCGATGGAAATGATCTGAAATGTGTGGCTTCCACAGTTTGTGAGAGAAAGTGTGTCAATCCCTTGTGTGTTCATTTTGAATCTGTTACTGAAAGCTCTGAATGTCACTGAGCCTTACTATATTCTGTTTTCTTACGGTTAGCCATGGTTTCTGAGCCACGGACTCTCCATTTAGGAAGTGATAGTTTCTCAGTGTTGAAGTCAGAGCTTGTCTTTTTCATGCTGCCACATTGGAAGGTGAAACTGGCTAACCCTCTGTGTTCTCTCTCACACAAAGGTTCTTCTTGCAAAGAGGAAACGGGATGGAAAGTTTTATGCCATTAAAGTCTTGCAAAAAAAGGTCATTTTAAAGCGGAGAGAGGTAGTGATTTTCTTTGTTTTAATACCCACTCTTTCTTTATGTTCTTTGACATTTGATTAACGTAAGTCCCTTGCACTTTTTTTCACACCAGCAAAAGCACATTATGGCTGAACGTAACGTGTTGCTAAAGAATGTTAAACACCCCTTCCTGGTTGGACTGCACTATTCCTTTCAGACAAAAGACAAGTTATACTTTGTCCTGGATTTTGTCAATGGTGGAGAAGTGAGTATTTGTGGTTGAGAAGCTCAAGGCTGACATCTGCCTTATCATGTCTCAAAAGCCACTATTTGGCAGATTAAACCAGTGTGTCATTGCTGATGCTGACAGTGACATTTGCCATTGTATAACTTTAAGGGACAGTGTACCCAAAAATGACATTTCTGCCGAGAAGAAATATATTTTGAAGAATTGTTTTATTTGTACTGTGAAAATCAGTGGGGACCTCATTGACTTACATGTTGTATACCATCCAAAACATAAAGTCATAGAGTTTTAACAGACATAAAAATTAGTAAACGATGACAGAATGTCACACTTGTTTTTGGTGAACTATTCCTTTAACAAGGAAATGCAGGGGGTTGTCATGTGACATTTAAATCAGATGATGAAGCCAGTGCATGACTGTGCCTAATTCATGGGCATTGTATTAGTATTTTGCATGGTTCCTATTTACAAGTTCAATTAGACCACAGGTCTAACTTCCTGTTTTTAGCTAAAAGTCTGCTGACTATATTTTAAACACCAGCTTATAAAAGTCAACACCAATAATTGTAAGGCAGGCTACAAAATTAGACATGATGTAATGGGTAACCTGAATATTCTCTGCATTTATTCATTGAATATTACAACTTTTGATTCTTTCCATTACAGCTTTTCTTTCACCTCCAAAAAGAGCGGACTTTCCTGAACCCAGAGCGAAGTTTTACATTGCTGAGATGGCAAGTGCTCTGGGTTACTTGCACTCTCTTAACATCGTTTACAGGTAAATGCAGCTTTAGGATCCCGTGTGTTATAAATACGCCTGTTTGGTGATTCTAGGATGATGTTTAACTGTTAAAGTGTGTGAATTCCCAGAGACAGACACATTCTACACCTTCTCCCTCCTATATTTTCCCAGTTGCTGCCCAGAACGTATTTGAAAAATTTAGATTAGTGAGCTGGCTTAACTGTAGTCATTTAAAATTACACTCACGTGTGAATTGGCCATCATGAGAGCATAGTTTGCATTCATAGGGTGTGATGCTATATGACCGCAAGGAATTGCTCTTCATATGAATTAAATGCATTATGAATAGCTTGTCTTGTCCTATTATAATACGTATAATTCATACGATTTTTCTGTGTAATGTTTTTTTAGTTGAATTGTTCCATATGACAAAATGCTAACAAGTTAAGTGTTCTTGTGTTCCCAGGGATTTGAAACCAGAAAATATCCTGCTGGACTCTCAAGTAAGTGCCCCTCTTTTTTTCCCCGCACTTTTATCATTGCCAGAGCGTAGCTGATCAACGTTGAGAGAGTTCCAGCGGAAACAGAGTAATCTACCCTTGCTGTGAAGTATAACAAACTCTTCTGATTTCCCGAGACGAGGTGTACAGAGTGTAGCTTTGGCCAGCCAAATGAAATATTGCAAGGAAACTGAAGACTTTTGTTTAATTTGTAACAATGCTTGAGATTATTTTAAGTTTTATTTGTGCATTTTCTTTCGAATCTAATGAAACCGTGAGGTTACAAGGCCCAGGCAAATATTCCAGTCAGACAAAAGATTCTTTGGCTCTGTGAAGAATAGGCCTTTTGTGTGGAGACATGCTTCCTGAAAATGTTCCTGTTGGCATCTTTTGTCTGTTAAGGGACATATAGTCTTGACTGACTTTGGACTGTGTAAGGAGGGCATCTCCCAAGCAGACACAACGACCACATTTTGTGGGACACCTGAGGTATTATATCATATAAATATGATGCTTACATTACAGTTCAAAAGTTTTGGAGTCAATAGGATTGTTTTTAAAAATGAAATCAATACTTGTTATTCAATAAGGACATGTTAAATTGATCATTAAAGACTTTTGTTATTTTGCTCTCGTTCAAATAATTCTGGAAAAATAGATTTTAATATTTCACAATATTGCAATTTTACGGTATTTTTTATCAAATATATGCAGCCTTGTTGAACATAAGAAAGACTAAATCTTATATTTTAATACAAATTAAATTAAATACAAATAAATGTTAAGCTTCTGGAGGCTAGAGTAACACAATGATTTTAACGCAATAATTGCTGTCTCTTGTTGTCACGACAGTATCTAGCTCCAGAGGTACTCCGGAAACAACCCTATGACAACACTGTGGACTGGTGGTGTCTGGGTTCTGTGCTGTATGAAATTATTTATGGGCTGGTAAGCTACAAATAAACCTTAAATGTTGGTAGTTGTCTTTGAAAATCTAGGCAATGAAGCTTGAATCTCCTTTTGGCTTTATGTCAACAGCCTCCGTTCTACAGCAGGGACACACATGAGATGTATGACAACATTCTTCACAAGGAACTTGTCATGCGCCCCGGGGCATCCACAGCTGCATGGTCCATCCTTCAGGCCCTGCTGGAGAAAGACCACACCAGGAGGCTTGGCTACATAGATGACTTTGTGAGCTATTTAGTTCTGATATATCACCCCCTGGTGGATGATTTTGTAGAATATTTTGTTAGCGTCTCAATAGGATTTCTGCAGTTTAGTTACCTATAATGTATTACATTCAAACAGGGAGTGTTGAATTGAAATATTAAAAAGTCCTTGTATGCTATATCCCATTTGTTGCAGAATGAAGTCAAAGGACATGATTTTTTTTCATCTATTAACTGGGATGACCTTGAACATAAAAAGCTTCCTCCTCCGTTCAACCCTATTGTGGTAAGACTTCGTTTAACCATAAAATAAACGTTGCTGAACATTTACTCACCCTCAGGCTATCCAAGATATAGACTAGTTATGTTCATGTAGTTTAGTCTCTTATCAGAAATTTGCTATGGAGAAAATTTTCATATAATGTCAATGCAAGCAATTAAAAAATAGCTGATTGACAAATTAATATATATATTCCATTTATGCGGTTTATTATGTGAGTTAGAATATAGGCAGAAGCTGTTTCGAAATCAATTGTTTTGAAATCAAAATTAATTTTGATAAACCCAGTAGGGGTTTGGGTCATCGACAGCCATAGTATAGTGTGAATTGAACCTGTGTGACTATTTTCATGTTAGATTTTATGAGAATGAGTTAATAGCACTTAGATACTGACAATGACCCTGTAATAAACCACTGTTTTATTTCCTGCCCTTTGATTATGAGATGAGACACCACAGTGCCTACTGACTTCTGATACTGTACTGTACAAGTAAACATTCTTGAATTACTTGGCTGTTGCGTGATGCCTCTTATTTGCATATATTTGCATGTCTTATGCTACTGGGCCAGAGCTTCGCATGATATCAAGCCATAACAGTACATTTTATAGAATAATATGATAATAATGTTTTTAAATAGATTTGGTTAATTACCAAACTCACTGAATAATGCAACGCCTTAAAATGTCTGCTCACAGGAGCATAAATAATGAGCACGAGCTTCCCGCCTGTATGTGTGTTATCCGTTTTTAAAAGGAGATAAGAAAATGATATTTGTCATGTGTGATACATAAACTCATTAAATTCAGCATCGCCTTAAAGTTTTTATTTACAGGTTTTAGACGCCTTGTTAATGGTTAACATTATTCAATTTTGCTCTGATTTGGCTAACACGTGATACATCTAATTTGCATATTATATTTCGCGAGCTTCCCGCCCAGCTACAGAGACCTAGCTAGCGGTGCCTTTCGGAGATATGGATGGGCTAAATTCTCTAAAAGAAGCAATAATAATTTATTTAGACAGAAGTGGTGGGTTAAGTAAACTCATTGAAGACTGTAAAGTCTTTAAAGGTTTGTTTATGAAGTTGAATGCATTATTATTGAATTAGTAAGTTAATTAAATACCTTAGTGAATATGAGCTCGTGAGGACGTGACACGTCACGGGTCCACTGTCCACATCCGTTTTTATCTGAACTTTTAATTATTACATTTCAATTAAAATAATAAGATGACTTAATGACTCTGAAAAAGAAGGGAAACATGTCTTTCAGGTGGACAGCAGACGGAGGCCGTGTATCGGTTCAGTTTTGAGGTAAATCCCTCAGATGTGCTTGAACTCGACGCCACACTGGGAGACTGTATACTGCACAACCCTGTCAAAGCCGTTTCACTCTTTCAGTCAGTGAGTTTCACAAATAAAATACACAAAAACCCAACTACAGTTTTTTGTTGGTGAAATGTGTGGAAAAGTTAAAAAAGTTATATATTTTATTGTGCTTAATATATTTACATATTCTCTTTATTGAAAAAAAAACTAAGAGTGCAGTGGTTATTTTTCAGGTTTGTTATCTGTCTATAAAAACACTTTCACTTATTGACCAAATAAAAACAGAAAACCAGGTAAGGAGCAGCTTAATTAAATTCAAATTTCACTTATATATTTTTTTTTGTGTGTGTGTGAGAGAGAGAGAATATATTTGGGTATACATGAAGTTGACTTTGATAAAAATCAGTGTATTAAAATAGAAAGAACATGTTACATTTCTTTTGTATAGGTTAATGTTGTTTTAAAGCCAACCCACTTGCCACCTTTTCCCAACTATTGTTTGGATCTCTCCGAGTTTCCCCGTGGGTATGGTCCAATGAGGCCTTTAGCATTGGAGGGCCTTGTAATTGCCATGACACGTGTCACCAAATACACACAAGGAGCCAGATTTCTCTGCTCAGAAGAGAAATGCCCTTGCTCTAGAGGTATGTAATGTTATTAACTTTATGGGCTGTTTTTGTAATTGTTGTCCTACACAATTTGTCAATTTGTCCAAAGGGTTTCAACATATCAGAGTTCATGCACCAGGTGCCACAGAGTCTGCCACAGTTAGGAGCGATTTTACCTGCTTTCTCTGCTCTTCTCCGCTGAAAGAGGATGTGAAGTCTCGGGTTTTAGGGGGTGAGACAACAACATTAGTTAAAACATATTAATGAAATATTATATGGTGTATAAACTTGAATCATGAAATGATTCAAAAAGTTAGATTTCTTTTAGCTTCATATTTTTATTCAGCAAGGATGCCTTAAATTGATCAAAGGAGACTATCGACATATATAATGTTATTATAATGTCAAAAATGACATATGTTTCAATTTTAATAAATGCTGATATTTTGGACTTATTAAAAAGCCAACAGTTTCCACACAAAAAAACTTTTACACAGAAATAAATGTCATATATTCAATTACATGAATTTTTTTAATAGAAAATATTTTAATTGTAATAAAAGTTTTTACTGTATTTTGGTCAAATAATACTTCTTTCAAAGACAATAAAACAATGACTGACCCCGAAACCTTTGCTTAGTATTGTAGTTGCACGCTTACTAAAAGACAGGACTTTTTTAATCCACAGATAAACAGCTAGTTGAGCTCATTCATGTGAGAGCAGTGGATGTTTTGGGAGTTCATGATGCTGCTTCCTTAAGATATCAGTCTGTCACGCTTTTTCTAAGAGGTAAATACTTTTTGCATCTTAAATTACCACTTTTTCTTTCTTGTGGTTATTGCAAATAATCTTTACTTTTTAACTAACCATTAGGAAATAATCCAGTTAGTTTGAATCGGCATGCCTGATTAACATGTTTTTCATAATGTTCATAATAAGCTCTCAAATAAATAAACAGCTGAAACACATCCACTCACAGTGTCTTTCAGTATTAGATTGGGTGTTCCTGTCTCCTTCAATAATATTTATCAGTTAGCCAACTGGAGAGACCACAGATTCTCTGGACGTTATTAGCATATTGTGTTGACCTAGTATTAGTCTGGAATTCAATACGTCAGGCTCCAGTTACTGAACATACATGTTAATAAATGTAAGGTACACCCATTAGTTGCTACAACCCATAGTGGAATCATTGTTTAAAAGAGCCTGCAGTGTTTCTCTTGGCAGTTGTGGAGGTGGTGAACATGTTTCTCAAATAATAAGTGAAGACCAGCTCTCAGATGTCATTGTTTTGTTTCTCTTAATGTAATTAGATGAACTGTGCAACTCGCGTGCGACCATGGACCCCCAAATGTAAAGCCTTATTTTGACTTTGATGGTATAAAAACAACCTGACTTATGCACAGCATGTCAAAGTAATTTTCTCCTGACTGCCTTTCACAGGCCCCTGTCTGGTTAGCAACAACTTCCAGAACCTTCAGGCAGCCATGGCCTGTTCACCATGGAGGTTTGCTGCCATTGTAGCCAACTCATTTGGTTCGCCGGTGATCCCACCTGGACTCTACAACACATTAAAACTGGGGCTACTTCTTAGTTTGGTGCAAACTGAAGATAATCCAGACTCTCCCAACCACCTGGATGTGCTTGCTCTCACCAGTGAGACTCTAATCATTGACAGGTCCGGGTTTTTCAAATGCACATCTCTTTAGTTAATGATCATCAAAATATGATGCATATTATGTGCATATTTATTCACAGGTTGATGAGATACAGCCTGCCATTGGCCTCACGTGGCATTCATCATACACTGACGGGAGATCTGTTGGCATCTCTGTCTAGAGATGAACATGGAGCTGGTACCGCCAACATCCATGCAGGTTCAGCTTTGCTGGCATCTGGAGGTGTCTGTCTGTTGGGAGATCTCACAACCTACAAGAAAGACAAGATGGACATGCTTCAGTCTGGTGCCAGTTGTTTAAATTATTTATAATAATGAAAGCACAAGATACAATAAATTTGACATGTATTTTAAGCAATCAAGGTAAGCAAACCTATTTTTTCCCTCAGCTCTCGAAAGCAGAACTGTGTCTGTTTTCATTCCTGCCAAGAAATATGGTGATGATATGGACCAGCAGCTCTCCTTCCCAATCCAGTGCAACTTTTGGGCCCTAGCTGATTCTGCTTCCCCCTCTAAGAGGACAGCCAGATGTGATAATGTGGTGCTGGGTTCTGTGGTGGGTTCACATCTAAATGTATTTATAGTCAAATGAAGCTTTTCCTCAGGAAATTAGATGGGAATGTTATTCTGGGAATTGTATAAGCTTATGGTACATACCACAGGACTGATCAGATGTAGAAAGAATGCAGGAATGCTTCATAGACGACCCCACCTCTTTCTGTATTTGGGAACAGGAACCAGAGACAATGGCATCTATTTTAGGAGAGTTCCTCATTTTACTATTTTGTGTCAGTAGCTAAATCGCACCCGTTATTCCAAATTGTCTAAATAATGACTTAGTGTTATTTAATAGTACCATGTCAGTGCTTCTATATAAAAGTTGGTTGCAGCATCTGCTTATCTTACAGTAATTAAGATTTTTTATATAAATGCAGGAAATGGGCTCAGTTCCTCTTCAGCTTGCAGAGTCGTTTGGACTCATAGTTCAGTGTCGAGAGACAAGCAGCAATCACCCACTCCTGTCTATGACAGTGCATACTCTGAGACAGGCCACGTCCCCAGGAGAGCCCCTATACCCAGCATGCATGCAGTTTACAACACAAGACTATAAAGAGGTCAGTCAATGCACACTACAGGGTCAAAAATTATTTAATTAATCTCAAATTATTCTGATAGTCATTTTGAAACTTCTTACAACACTGACTTCCTTTCTGAAGTATCGTGTCACAAGTCTTAAACTAATGATAGTTCACAATACTACTGTTTTTAACTTTATGTTGATCAAATGAACAGTCTTCGGGAGCATGCAAGACTTCTTTTGTAAAACAAAGCTTCATTTCAAACTTTTTACCAGTAGTAAATAATAAACTGTAATTGGGGTGGTTTCTTTGCCCCAGCTCTTGGCTCATGCAAGACAACTGAAGGTGTACATGAGTCCCGAGGCTGAAAGGATGATTCACAGCTATTACATGGCCAGTCGCAGGATTCGCTCAGACTCAACACAGAGATCCACCGTTTCGGTCACTTCTGTCAAACTGCTGTAAGTTCTCTAAACAAAATACTGACTACACGCGGCTGCATTATACCACTAGGTGGAGCAGTTTTATAACAAATCTACAATTCAGTTTCTAAAGAACTGTGAACAAACTTTGCATAGCAAATATTTACAATAGCATGTCAGTTTAGAGTCTTTTCCACCAATATTAATATTTAACTAATGAACAAAACACAAAATTGCATTACACAAGCCTCTGGTTATGCTTAAGATGAAGCACACTCTAAAAAGTAGAAGGATAATTTCACAGAAATCAATTTTTCTGGTTCTGGCAGGATTGCTCTGGCCCAGGCTCATGCTAAACTCAGTCTAAGAACACAAGTTCTAGAGGAAGATGCAGTCATTGCAGTTCTGCTGTGTGAAAGTTCAGTCACCTTAAAGCATGGTTAGTTTCCCATATTTCTTTCTAAATTCTGAACAAAATCATATCAAAAAGTAAATGTTTCAATGAGAATTTATTTCAATAAGTACATTATCATAACCCATTCACCTTTCAGCACTTCATTACTAGTTTATAGTTAGGATCAAGCTCCCGTTATAGTGAGAGCATGTTCCTGAGTTTGGGAATGAGAAAGTTTGTCTTGGGAATGCAGGGGCCTCTGCGCTTGTTTTTCCACCCGATGCAGTGTTTCCCTGTGCTCTCCGTGACCTGGACTCCTTGCACCAGAGGGACCTTACGCTGGAAGAATACCGCACGCAGATCTTGCATTTTGTGCAAACATATGCAACCTGCACAATAGAGGAATAAACCAAGGTATTACACACAGGAAAGAATTATGGCAACAAGAAAAAAAAAAAGAAAAAAAAAACCCATTTGTTTCTACATACATTTGGTACTTAAAAAAAAAAAAAATAACCCACAGAAACGGGACACATTTGGTAATCAACTGTGCGTTTGCATCAAATGGTCAAAGTGTCAGCAACCCAATCTGGTCTGCTGGGTAAACAGCAAAAATGTGATATTCATCATGGCAACTTGCATACATTGTCTCCAAAACACAATTATCAGTTAAGGAAAAATTAGATTACATTATTTCCCAAATTATTGGGAAAGGGGGGATACAAAATACAGTGGAAATTCTCATTAAGCAATTACAATGAATAATAAAACAAATTCACCATTCTTAATTCATCTGCACTTCTCAGGTCATTGTTTTCTAAGTGGTGATCCTTGTACCTGGTGGGAAGAAAAAAGCAGGACAAATTTAATGCTGGTGAAATCTTAAATGGGGTACTGTTAGTTAACTGTACAGTGGCTTCAGATAGTCAATGTCAGCAAACCAATTTGGTCTGATGGGTAAACGGCAGAAATGACAAGTCATCATTGCAACAAGCATTGTCCAAAAAACCCCCCAAAAAAACAAACATCACTTAAAGCAAATACAATAGCTACACACTAAAATTACCTGTTATTTTTCATTTGCAATTCTCATTTCACCGTTGTCCAGTTGCAATCATTCGACCTGGTGAAAGAAAAAAAAAAAAAAAGTAGGATAAATGTAACGCTGGTGAAATCTAAAAAGGGACACGGAGTAATCAACTATGAAGTTGCTTCAGATAGTCACAATGTCAGCAAACCAATTTGGTCTGATGGGTAAACGGCAGTATTGACAAATCATCATTGCAACAAGCATTTTGTCTTCTCATATATACACATATATACACACACACGGTCTGCTAAGTGTAGAACCTCACATTTAAAGCAACTACAGTAAAGCACAAAATTACCAGTTATTTTTCATTTGCACTTCTCATGTCACCGTTGTCCAGCGGCAATCATTCGACCTGGTGAAAGAAGAAAAAGTAGAATAAATGTAATGCTGGTGAAATCTCAAAAGGGACACGGAGTAATCAACTATGCTGTTGCTTCAGATAGTCACAATGTCAGCAAACCAATTTGGTCTGATGGGTAAACGGCAGTATTGACAAATCATCATTGCAACAAGCATTTTGTCTTTATAAAAAAAAAAATCTAGTCTGCCAAGTGTAGAACCTCACATTTAAAGCAACTACAGTAAAGCACACAAAATTACCAGTTATTTTTCATTTGCACTTCTCGTGTCACCGTTGTCCAGCGGCAATCATTCGACCTGGTGAAAGAAGAAAAAGTAGAATAAATGTAATGCTGGTGAAATCTAAAAAGGGACACGGAGTAATCAACTATGCTGTTGCTTCAGATAGTCACAATGTCAGCAAACCAATTTAGTCTGATGGGTAAACGGCAGTATTGACAAATCATCATTGCAACAAGCATTTTGTCTTCTCATATATATATATATACACATATATACTAGGGATGTGCATTTTAAGCAAAAGTAATATTCGATAATCGCTGTGTATTATTCGATTACTATTAGAAAATCGCACCCCTCCCACGCATGTACACACACACACACACATAAACAGAGAGGGGGAGAGAAACCATTCAGGCTTTCAATCTGTAAGATAACAGTTTAATTAATTAGAGAATAGTCTATCTTAACCTGAGCCAATTAATGGTCGTAACTTATGATTGCTGAAACATATTAATATAACATAACCGAATGAGGCATTTATTAACAGAACAGTCCGTCGATTATCAACTGCGTAAAGGTTAGGACAGTTCTATTTTAAAATGAGCATGAACATTCATATTATAAAAAGCGTGTTTGATTAATTAATGAATGAATATTATGGCATATAAACATTACGCATGTTATATGTTTTTATTACGCTAAACAGAATATAATTCATAAAACATTATGCGCTAAAACATTGTGAACAGCCTGAATGCACTTATGTGAACATTAATTTTAACGTGTCAACAATAACCTATTTCATATATATATATATAATCATTTATTTGAATTAGCGAGAGAGAGAGGGTATGAAAGTTGGTGCATCTGCATCAGCTCTATACAAGCAATGAGGCTTAGTTACTTCAAAACAGCGATTTCACCCCTCATTGCAGAGAAACATAATGTTGCGAGTCAGTAGCCTATCGAAGATATTTTGCTAAGAAACAGTTTCCGTGCGGTTTGTGCGCTGCGCGATCTCAGATATCTGTGTGCAATAATGTGTGTGCGCGTGCGTCTATGAAAGCAGCGTAGCCTCTGAATATAGTTTTGGTTTAGCTACGAACCCGAGCCCGAAGCTATCCATTAAACATCAACCCAAGCCGAAAGCATTTCGGGACCCGCAGGCTCGGGAAGCAGACCTCTATATCATGAACAGCCTGAATGACGGCACTTATTATGTGAACATTAATTTTAACGTCTGTTTTCATAACAATAACCTATTTCATATATTAAATGTTCACATGCTCTGGAAGAAGACGAGAGTGCAATCTGTTTACACTTAGTCCGGGGAACTTTTAATTGAAACGAGGGAACGAATATAGATCCCTGCAGCTTTTCAGAATTCTCCACATGAGTCCGACCGGAGCCTGTGTCTTTCTCTCTCTCCTCCACATTACAAAGCTGCTGCTGCAACCATTAAAATAGTTCCGAATAATTCGTTTCGTTTCTTTATTAATTTAATTCAGAAATATGATTGGAACTTTTGATGTTTTTAAATTCAAGTTTTTGTTTTTTTAAATACCAGCGGCCAGCGCAAGTTTGATCAGTTTATCTTTCTCAAATAAATAACTAAATAAATAAGATTAATGTCATATTTGAAGAATAAAGTCAAAATTACAATAATAAAATCATGTTATATTGCGTGAAGTTAAAGTGAAAATTACACCTGAATACTCTGCTAATAAAAAAAAAAGTCTGTGGCATCCAACCTGTCATTCTTCACATTTAACACGAAAAACAGCACAAATATTTTTTACATAAATATTTATGGTTATCAACCAGTGGACTATTCCATTATTTATTCAACAAAAACTGAATGCAGCGAGCTCGTCACGACTTCATAAGTGGGAAACCGGACGTTTCTGATAGCACGTGAATGTGGCAGAGAAGTGCTCTCGCTCAGCGCAGTGCATCGTTTTGTTAACTTTGTGGATTATTATTTTGAGTTGTTTTGATGCTGAAACAAAGCGGCCCTCTCTCTATGTATTGGCTTAACAGATCTATTGTTCACGCAATCAGGATGCGCTATCAGAAGTTCCGTGCTCCGAATTAGAGCTCACACTATATGTGTGCAGCGCCAGAGTCCAAATGAACCGCACTCTGGCCCACCTCTTACAAACAAGCCAGGGCCTGCTAAACAAAGGCGTCCGAGCTCACGGAGTGATCACTTTACTCAAACGAACAGGGTTTTGGGGCTCAGATGGGCTCGGGATGGTTCAAAACACCCAGTGTGGGTAAACCTTTAGAAAATAATCGCATAACCTAATCGATATTCTATAATTAAATTGACTATTCGAATATTCGAAAATCGTGACCCATCCCTAATATATACACACACACATGGTCTGCTAAGTGTAGAACCTCACATTTAAAGCAACTACAGTAAAGCACACAAAATTACCAGTTATTTTTCATTTGCACTTCTCATGTCACCGTTGTCCAGCGGCAATCATTCGACCTGGTGAAAGAAGAAAAAGTAGAATAAATGTAATGCTGGTGAAATCTAAAAAGGGACACGGAGTAATCAACTATGCTGTTGCTTCAGATAGTCACAATGTCAGCAAACCAATTTGGTCTGATGGGTAAACGGCAGTATTGACAAATCATCATTGCAACAAGCCTTTTGTCTTTATAAAAAAAATCTAGTCTGCCAAGAAGAGTAGAACCTCACATTTAAAGCAACTATAGTAAAGCACACAAAATTACCAGTTATTTCTCATTTGCACTTCTCATGTCACCGTTGTCCAGCGGCAATCATTCGACCTGGTGAAAGAAGAAAAAGTAGGATAAATGTAATGCTGGTGAAATCTCAAAAGGGACACGGAGTAATCAACTATGCCGTAGGGCTGTCAAAAAAAAAATCTAATAGTTGAAATCAAAATCCACATTCGAATGCAAAACGTTGTATTCGAATTTTAGGTGTCTGTCGGGCTGCCTTATCTGTGGCGCACGAGAGATGCGATGAAGATGTAGGTAGGCGTCATTGCATTTTAATGCTTTTTTTTTTGCCTACCTAGTTAAACCCACTGGATAGATAGTTCATTCAAAATACTGCGGAAAAAGAGAACATCAATGCGGAGATGATGTTCATGTCAAAACTGGAACAAAGCCGTTCACACAGAACGCATATTTTGCACATTTTCTAGAGGGATATCTGCAAGCGTTGCACTCGCTTCTCGCAAAAGAGTGTGGGACATTTAGAAAGCCATTTCAAATTATTGTATGTTCAACTTCGAAAAAACAGATCTCAAAACTTTATGGCGGGACGGGTCTCTCCCCGTTGCACTGCATCTCATGTTTTTTAAATGAAAAAAAATAACATTACTCTTTGTGATTGTTTTCTGTGCTTTGTATTAAACCATATATTCATGCTTTTTTGTTTTTAAACGTTTAAGCAACTTCATTATATATGGTCAAACATTATTTTAAACATTATGCATATTTTTAAAAGGTAGTCGTGTTATTTAATGCTTTAAAAAAAAAATGTGCATTAGCAATATTTTGCTCTATGTGCCCTTTTTGGCCTCAGGAGAGAGCTTTTTATTTTTGTTAAAACGCAAAAGCTTTTTCCCCCCAACTGAAATTATGCCTTTTAAATTAGAATTAAACATTTAAGTGCAATTCAAATTTAGTTTTTCAGCCATTTTGACAGCCATACTATGCAGTTGCTTCAGATAGTCACAATGTCAGCAAACCAATTTGGTCTGATGGGTAAACGGCAGTATTGACAAATCATCATTGCAACAAGCATTTTGTCTTCACACATATATATATATATTATATGATGAGCTCTTTTCCAAAACGCTATAAATCCATTTTAATAGTTTTCATGAAAATTACTTTTTTACCTAGACCCATACATTTTGTTAATATTCAATTTATCATGTTAAAATGGTCTGTTGGCTCAGTCTGAACATGTTAAACAATGATTGTTAAACCCCGGTCCGCACCATCACACCGGCGGTCTCGAACCCGGGTTTCCGCACGGGCGGGCGCTCTAACAAGGAAGGCTACAGCTTTTTAGTGTCAGTCGCTAGAGCGCCTCTTTGTGAGGTCAGGAGAGTGAGGTACATTTTAAACAAGGAAATATAGCGATTTGGCATGAAACATTGATGGAGCAGTGAATAGGTTCAGTACACCTGAAATTTGGCGTTTATCACGTTTTGGAAAAGAGCTCTTCATTATATATATATATATATATATATATAGAAACGGTCTGCTAAGAAGTGTAGAACCTCACATTTAAAGCAACTACAGTAAAGCACACAAAATTACCAGTTATTTCTCATTTGCACTTCTCATGTCACCGTTGTCCAGCGGCAATCATTCGACCTGGTGAAAGAAGAAAAAGTAGAATAAATGTAATGCTGGTGAAATCTCAAAAGGGACACAGTGTAATCAACTATGCCGTAGGGCTGTCAAAAAAAAAAAAAAAAATAATAAATCTAATAGTTGAAATCAAAATCCACATTCGCATGCAAAACGTTGTATTCGAATTTTAGGTGTCTGTCAGGCTGCCTTATCTGTGGCGCACGAGAGATGTAGGTAGGCGTCATTGCATTTTAATGCTTTTTTTTTTTGCCTACCTAGTTAAACCCACTGGATAGATAGTTCATTCAAAATACTGCGGAAAAAGAGAACATCAATGCGGAGATGTTCATGTCAAAACTGGAACAAAACCGTTCACACAGAACGCATATTTTGCACATTTTCTAGAGGAATATCTGCAAGCGTTGCACTCGCTTCTCGCAAAAAAGTGTGGGATATTTAGAAAGCCATTTCAAATTATTGTATGCTCAACTTCGAAAAAACAGATCTCAAAACTTTATGGCGGGACGGGTCTCTCCCCGTTGCACTGCATCATGTTTTTTAAATGAAAAAAAGTAACATTAATCTTTGTGACTGGTTTTCTGTGCTTTGTATTAAACCATATATTCATGCTTTTTTGTTTTTAAAACGTTTAAGCAACTTCATTATATATGGTCAAACATTATGCACATTTTTCAAAGGTAGTCGTGTTATTTAATGCTTTTAAAAAAAACGAGCATTAGCAATATTTTGCTCTATGCACCCTTTTTGGCCTCAGGAGAGAGCTTTTTGTTATTTGTTAAAACGCAAAAGCTTTTTCCCCCAAATGAAATTATGCCTTTTAAATTAGAATTAAACATTTAAGTGCAAAATTCGAATTTAGTTTCAGCCATTTTGACAGCCATACTATGCAGTTGCTTCAGATAGTCACAATGTCAGCAAACCAATTTGGTCTGATGGGTAAACGGCAGTATTGACAAATCATCATTGCAACAAGCATTTTGTCTTTATAAAAAATACAAATCTAGTCTGCCAAGTGTAGAACCTCACATTTAAAGCAACTACAGTAAAGCACACAAAATTACCAGTTATTTTTCATTTGCACTTCTCATGTCACCGTTGTCCAGCGGCAATCATTCGACCTGGTGAAAGAAGAAAAAGTAGAATAAATGTAATGCTGGTGAAATCTCAAAAGGGACACGGAGTAATCAACTATGCTGTTGCTTCAGATAGTCACAATGTCAGCAAACCAATTTGGTCTGATGGGTAAACGGCAGTATTGACAAATCATCATTGCAACAAGCCTTTTGTCTTTATAAAAAAAAATCTAGTCTGCCAAGAAGAGTAGAACCTCACATTTAAAGAAACTATAGTAAAGCACACAAAATGTCTTTTTTAATTTGCACTTCTCAGGCCACCCATTTCCAGTGGCAAACGCCATGATCCATTCCATTGGCTGCAGCAATCTTCATCTGGCTTTGTGATTAAACAAAAATCGTTGATTTATAATTTAAGCTTCGACTCAGCAGGTAAAATTTTCCCCCAAAAAATTAGGAACAGACCATTATAAAAATGTCTATTCAGCTATTGATTTTGTGCTCCAAATAAGCAGTGCTGAGTGAAGAGAGTATATAAAACTCAATTCCACCTCCAAAAGATGACTGATGAACTAGAGGTCAAAAGGCACATGTCACAGTAGACCCTCCCACAGCAGCACAAAGGCCTGGGGTGGCTAGCTCAACTCAAGGTCAGGACCTTTACCAAGACCACAGCACTTCCAAGTGAGTCAAAGCCCTGATTACCCCATATAGGTCATGTTAGACCATTCCCAAACCAGCCAGGCCACACGGGACAGCAGACCTATGCCGGACAGAGCAGTCTTGCCGACAGCAGAGCAAATGGCAAAGGAGCAATTTATCACCAGATCTGGGACACACACCTGCCAAAATGATTTATAACAGTCCTCGTGGGATACTTAAATCTCTTTTTAGGATAGGTCATGATTACAACATGATTTGGCAAAATCGAAACGGCTAACGAATATTGATTATACGCTCCCAGAAGGAATCGAATGCATCCAGTTTGAGCTCAAGACGATGAATTCCAGTCTCAACTAAAACTATAGTTTCTGAAGTCAATGTAAAATCTGCATAATATTTTAATAATCATCCCATTGCAAAAAAGAGATCTTGACAGTAAAGTATATTTGGGCTGATCGGTAACGTTACTGCAAAGATCCTCATTAGGTCACTCATGAGAAATAGAGCGATTCGTGCTTTATGATTCTTTGTTAAAATGCAATGCGTTTTTTAAAATTAAAATAAGGGGCAAATGCTTCAAATCTTAGTTAGTAAATACCAATTGTGCTTCTACGGAACGACGTAGAAAGTAAGGATTACTTTATAAAAATGTACTCTATGTAACGCGCGTGCTGACTAACCACGTGGCAAAGCCAGGATACAAAAACCTCTACATGAGCCTATAACATCGTGAACAGTTCTACAAATAGCTGCAATAATACTTTAATTTCTGTTAAAATGCATCGACACAGTAATAATTATTTGAAGTACATTTACCTCAAGTTATACTGCAACGTATAGAACGTGTGACCAGCTCCTTCCACTCTTGGAAAGAAAGGATGTGACGCATGCGTACTTCGCGTTTTAAAGGGGAACTTCCTAGTACGAGCAGCGCATGCGTGTTGGGTATTACTGCAGTCTGACGTGCTACAGTCAAATGCAATCGGATTGATGTTTAACTCTTGCATACGATTGTGACATTATATATATAAACGCTACCAAGAGAGTACTTTGTTTGTTGATTATATTTAGAGCGCTCCCAACAAAGTTTTTGTTTGATGAAAATCCTTATGAAATTACAAAACTTGAACACACACATTATACACACACACACACACACACATATATATATATATATATATATATATATATATATATATATATGTCCAATGTCATGCATTTAATAATCACATCCAAATAGTTTGCCTCTCTTAAGCATAAGTTTAGAGTAAATTTTCAAGCATTTTATAGCAAAAGCAGATAACTCAAACAGTCTTTTTTGGCTAAAGTTGATAACTCCACATTTAATGTTTAAAGTAAAAAAACAACAACAAAAAACACGAATTTAATCTTTGTAATCTCCTCAGATGACAATGCAGATGCCTGACACACGTTGTTGTTGTTGTGATCATAGAATATGGATGTGAATACACAGAGCTTTTCCCTCATCATTGTAACACGCTGCTTTTGCAAGGATCATTAAACACGTTTCAGCTTTTATTTTCCTTTTTCGTCCTGAAGAAGATAGCACAGGTTCATCAAGTTAGTCCAAAATGATCCATCCTCGATCACTTTTAGTCAGCTTTGATGAAACTCCTCTCAGCTAGCACGTCTTTTCAAAGTGAAAATAGCCTTGTCACCTGACCTGAATACAGCGCGCTGATTCGCTGAAATGGACTCATCGGCTTCTGTTCAAACACAACAAGGGCACTTGTCGGCTTCTGCAGTAAAACATGAACTCGCGATGCCTTGAAAGCGGACAATACCTGCTTTTTTTCACAAAACGTGTTTAGGGTTCAGATCGCATACGTGGAGAATAATGTAAGGCACTCAGCTCATTTTTTTAAGTGGCCTTTATTAGTTTTTGCAAATTAACTCTAGATAGATAATAGGTCCAAAGCCATGCATTTAATAATCCAAATAGTTTGCCTCTCTTAGATTAGAGTAAATAGATAAAGATGATCCATTTAGTCTTATATTATATATATATATATAGAGAGAGAGAGAGAGAGAGAGAGAGAGAGAGAGAGAGATAGATAGATAGATAGATAGATAGATAGATAGATAGATAGATAGATCTAGATATGTCCAAAGCCATGCATTTAATAATCATATCCAAATAGTTTTCATCTCTTAAGCATAACATTAGAGTACAGTGCAAACACTTAAATAAATAGATAAAGATAACCCATTTAGTCCCATATTATGTCAGTACGCTCTGGTATATAAACTTTAAATCTGAAGCCCAAACTTTAAGCATAAAATGTTAAATCTCTTTAGAGGGTTAAAAGTTTTAACATTATTTTTAACAAACTTTTAGTAACTTCTTGATTAAGAATTTTAAAGATGTTTCAAAATGGTTTCCATGCATGTTGCCATAACATGAGATATATTAGAACTGTAAATGAAGACAATAATTAAAAATATATATTTAAATCTTCGATATAAATAAATAATGTTCAGTGTATGACAAATATTTTAAACCATGACAGTTTTTGTTGGGAACACATTATTTTGCACATTGTGAAAGGGTTTATATTAGAAACCATTGATAATAATAACATTAATAATAAACCTGAGATCAGTGTAATTTTTAGAATGATTTTATTCACTATTCCACGTGTGCTATTCACATGGAAAAGAGGAAGGAGGGAAGGGAGGAGAAAGGGGATGATGATGCTTTTGTTTCGATTCTGACAGACCACTTCACATGACGAATGTTAGGTTATTCACACACGCGTTTAGTGCAAATGTTGTAACAGAAAGTGCATCGCGACAGCTCAAGCATTCATTAACCCCACACGAAACTCAGACAGAGTACAAGTACAGAACTGCAGAAACAGAATTCTGAGCAGAAGCCCACAGTTAAAAGAACACAATTTGTTTCATATTTTAATCTTATTTACATATTTGAAATAATTAGGATATATTAATATGCACAATACTCACAATAGGAATTTGGTTCATTTGCCGCGTCAAACAACCATGTTAAATTTTACAGACTGTAACAAAATTACTAAAACAATAACTTTAATTTTTAAACCATCATTTTTCATCATTATACCTCCAAAAGTCTTATGTTCAAACGATCTATGTTTGAGATGAGGATGAAGATGCCCCTTGATTTTCATTTGAGTTACCCAGGAACTGTCCAGTGGCACCGACATATAATCTTGAACGCATCGGCCATTTCTAAAAGAAAAATAATAGAAACACTTGTTTTTAAAATATGAATTGCCATGCATAAAGTGGATATTTTCAACTTAACCTTAAAGTATCCTATTCAAAACTTTTAAGACTAAATGTTTTGTAAATGAATTAAGATGTACAAAATCTCACAATATTTTCGGCATTACAGTTCACTTTAAAATATAATTCGACTTACTTTCACAGGATGTAAGTAGCCATCTCCTTTAAGTGAGTTCAAAGCTTCAGTTTGTTTTGTGTTGTCCTCTTCCATCCCTTCTTCTTGCAAGGTTCTTGTTAAATGCGCTATGTATGTGGTTGCCAATATCAAGACGTCGAGTTTGGAGAGTTTGGTGTCCGGTGGCACCGACGGCAGTGTTCTCTGTAGCTCGAGGAACGCATGTCTGAGCGTCTGGACGCGAGTCCTTTCGCGCGCTGCATTGGCTACCGCGGGTCTCCCTCTGCCACCGAGGCCAGACGGGACCACCCTGGAGCGGGACAGGGCCTCTGCGCGCCGGCTGTCCGCCGAGAGCGTGTCAGGACTGGAGCTCGAGTTAGGGCTTGATGCGGGACTGTCATCCATAACTGTCACAGAACCAATGCTATCCATACGGATCGACTGTCTTCCAACCATTGAAATCACCTTTTAACCTGGTTCAAATAATACATGTTAAAAAAAACCACACTTAAATAAATAGCCAAACAGGCACTTTTCTTCAAATTAGCTTGAACAAATGTCAAAAACAGGTTTAAGCTATAAGGCACTTATAAAACTTTTGTAAAAACGTATTTCCTCAAGTGAGCCAGAAATATCATGGCCATGTATTCAATGTCAAAGAAATAAACATTAGATTAATAGACGCCTTCAGTGTTTGTTTTTCAGTAAATAATTTCAGCCGAGAACATGCAGTTTTAATATAACAATTTTAAGAAGAATTTTGTAGGTCATGAGAAGTTATTAAACTGCAAATAACATACCTGTTTTATTGTTAAAAGTGCCGTCCTATAAAACACACATTAAGGCATGAAAACCTCCAAAGCTCGGCAAAAAATCCTGTTTAAAATAGTCCCTTTCGTTGCAAATATATATAAGCAGTCGTGGTGCAGCGCGTGAAAGGCACGGATATATGTCCGCGCGCACGCACTGTCCTCACCTGAATGACTGCGTAAAGTCTCCTGAGCCTCTAATTTATCGGGGAACACAAAGAGCTGACAAATGTTTCACTCCGGTGCAATTAATCAAAAGCCTTTTAAACTCTGGCAACTCGAGCCGTTCTCCGCTGTTTCCCTTCGCATCGGTCTGTGGGAGGGCGCAGTCCATTTTTCGACGCCAGAGGCAGCATTTTTCGGTCCACCCAGAGTTGCTTTGCAAACCACAACTTCTGAATATTAGATTAAATGTTGTTTATTCAATAAACAAATACCTATTTCCTCTTGATTGGCTTTGTTTGGTGAAAATGGATGTGGTTTGTGAGACCCACGAATTCTATTTTTAAGCTGCCAAACAGATTCAGATCATCTGCACGGTGCTCTTAACTCCTCTTTAACATTTTGAAAGGGATATTGATATTATAGTTTTGAGCCGCAGACATCAGCTTCATTTCCTGGGTCAAAGCCAATAAATAAACTAACACTGCAATCAACTGGCATGCTTGAGGAAATTCTTGTGAGACTCCTAAATTAATCATTCTGTTGTCCGCAAATGGAGATGTGGGAGAATTAATGAATGGAATTATTCATAACGTATATCTGAGACTGTTCTTAATAAACATTGTTTTTGTAAGGATGAAGTAACAGTATTGCCCCAGGCCAATAATTATGAAGTAGAGCAAATTAGGTTAAGTAAGCTTCTCTGTCTAATTACTCTACATCTTTCAGAGGTTATACCCTGGTGTAGATTTTAGTATATATATAATACGCAGGAAGTGCATTCAAGCATTACTGTACTCAGCGCGTATATGTCTAAGCGTTATTAAAAAATCTTATGTTTCATATATACCATTCCTGTCTAGAACAGTGTCCATGATGTTGATAAGCGTGCTGGATAATGTGCAAGTCGAAATAAAGCCTCAAAAGAAATAAGGTATGAATCTAAATTATAAATGTGCAAATGCAATTATAATGTAAACTACTTTTGTAAACGTATTTTATTAGTAATTTCATGCTTTAAATTAGATCATTTTATTAGCTAATTTAAAGCATGATTGGAGCTTTAATTTGTTGAAGCACTCCATACATTAACAGAAAAATATAATAAATATTAATATATATATATATGATCATGAAAAACATGAAAATACCCAAAACAATCAAAAATTATGTTTGATGATTTAATTACCAAATAAATAAAAAGCATAATCAAACTTAAAAAATAGAATTTCAACTACATATGTAGTACAATTTCAGACATTTTCATGACATAAAATCTTATTTAAAATGTTGCTCTTACATATAATGTAAATGGAAAAATGGTAAATGGTTTTATTATTTTGAATGAATAATATTACCTAATGTATATATCTTTACACCCTACAGAATAATGTAAAAAACATGATACTTTTCAGCATCTTGCAAAGTAAATTTATTCAAAACAAACATACAGACAAATATTTAAGAAATACAATTTCAGATTTTCAAACAGAATATGAAAATGCAAAATAGGCAGTGTAAAAGAGAGTGTTTTCTTACACAACGGAGAAGCTGCTCAGAAATTCACATTTGATAAAGGTGTCAAGAGCTTTACTGAATGTCTTCCAGAAGATAAGCTAAGTGTGTATGTGAGCGATTGACTTTTGAGTCAAATTTATAAAGCCAAAAGGACACCGATAAAAGGTTTTTAATCAGTAGTTTCAGATTTTCCGAGTCTCCCAGTCCTCACAGGAATATATATCCCTCTTGACCTGTGAACACACCAGAACAATCATGAATTAAATTAAATGCTGTAAATTACCACAAAAGTACCCCACAATATTTATTTGACTTTAATGCTTTTGTGTTTTGTACTAATAGTAATAAAACAGCCTAGAACATAATAAAATGCTGGCACACATGCTTATGTAAATTATGACTAAAAATCCCTCTGTACTGGACCCCTATAATAACCTAGTAAACAGCTAATTAGGGCTTTAAACAACTGTCATTCAGTATTATCATTCCTATTACTCACACATTAGTGCTCATGTTCATTGCAGTTTTTTCTTACAAGTACAGAAACATTCAGTTCATATTTATTATAGTTACTTCAACAAATAATTCTGCATTTCAGTGGCACACTGATAAATCAACTGAAATGATAACTACAGGATTAACGTTTAGGACGTCAGACATCAAAAGGTAGATGATGTCACATTCCACAGCGCAGCACAGAACTATGGTTAACCTCAAGCCAGTCTGAAGTAGAAAGCTGTTTATTTGCATGGGTGGGAAAAATAAGGCTCATACAACTTGACAAATAGCAGGCATTTATCATCATCTCTGAAGGCAACATGCAGCCTTACTTTGATAGCATTTATCTCAGAATTTATTTCCTTTTTTTAATACGAGTTGTTAGTATTTGATCAAAATAATACAAAATAGAATATAAAACTATAATTTTTTCTGCAGATTATGTAAAGAATAAGGGAGTCTTGTTAATAGCACAGTAGATATTTTTGATTGTTCACACCTTCTTCCTCTGCTGTCTCTTTGTACTTGGTCTGTCCGAACTGTAACGCCAGGCATCCCATATTCTGACGGCTTACTCAGAGAGCTGCTGCGGTCGTGGGAAAAGGGTTGTTTGGGGCCCACGCGGAAATCAGCTACAGCAAAACACGGGTTAGTCACACATTGTCATAGAACTCATACTGAGAAGGAATATGCAAGACTTAACCACATGCTGATGATATACAATGGCAGAATGGAGAAATGTGTTAAAATAAATCCAATTTTGTGGATACTGTAAATGACTGGAAAATTAGAGAACAAAATGAAAGTGTCACTGCAGAAATTTAGTAAATGAAATAACAGTGACATGTTAGTGCAATATTTTTCATAGCATGTAAAGTCATATACTTTATAAGTATATAAGTATATATACAAATATTCATACTTGTAAGTGGATTTGAGATTTGTTCTCTGATGTCTTTTCCATCATCTAGTTTCTTCTTTGCATCCTTTGAGGCTTTCCAGTTGATTAGAAACTGCCTAGACAGCTCATTTATTTGTTTTCCATCAAGATCCTCTAAATACCAAGAAAATCATACAGTTTCTGTGATCATTTCACTAAATAATTATATAACATTCATAAACACAGTACAAAAATAACTGGTATTTAAATAACTGTAATCAAAATGCCAAATATCATTAAACTGTTATTATAATGATAAATAAAATATTAAAATAATTTCTGAAATTACTTCATTACTTAATAAAGGACAAAAATGTAATTCCGAGTTATTCAGAAAGTCAGTGATTCTTTCAGCAAAAATAATAACATTTTACAAGACTCCATAATAGGCCTGTCAAATCCATTAATCACATCCAAAATAAAAGTTTGTTTACATAATGTGTTTACACAATATTTATATGTATATATAAATACACACATACACATATATTTAAGAAATATTTATATATGTGCATGTTTGTGTATTTATATATATATACATACATACATTATGTGAACACAAACTTTTATTTTGGATGCAATTAATCACAATTGATAGATTTGACAGCCTTACTCATCACAAATTAGCGATGCTATTTCTCACCTAGAATTTTGCAGGCAGTTATTAGTCTGTCCCTGTATTTAGGTTTGTGACACACAGGATTACTATTCAGATCCAGTAGCCGCAGATGAGACCACTGGCTGAACACTGGCTCTAATTCCTGAAAGCATACATTTGACTTTTAATCAGTATTAAATCAAATAATTAGTAGACACAGTAAATGATTATCATCTTCTCCAAATCTTCTAAAAAAGTTGTTGCATGCTGGAAAAATCCTGCAACACTAAAGAGATTTAGCAGATTTAACAGAAGATGTGTATGGTTGAAAATGACCAGGGCATTATATTTAAGATAAAGAAGCCACGGGCATAAAATTCAGAGGGTAAAAAGTATAAACAAGACATCAGCTTGTTTTAATAAATACTGTCACTTGGTCTGCGTGACTAACAAGTTCCCCTGGGCAGTAGTCCTCAAGCATGTTGCCTGCAGTGTATGTTTATCTAAGGACACATTAATCCAGGCTGGAAATATGAATACTCTCTGGACACGCTCTGATTGTTCATTGCCTTCCTGTCTCAACTAAAATGCTTCCACTTTTCAGTCCGCGTGCAATCAGCTCTAGCGGGACCCCAGCGAGCCGCGCGCTCTCAGGCTTTGATAAATGATCGTGTCAGGTCTGTCACTCTGAGGGCTTGGCTGGGAACTGCCCAGCGCCAAATTGCCCTCCCAAGCGCGGGAGTGCTGAATGCACTCCTGACTGGGCTCTTTCCAGCCCCACACTTGGGTTAATGATGGCCAGTTATGAACCTGTATTTGACCAGCGCTTCGATCCCTATCTGCACTGTCTGGCCGTGCGCCACTAACAGCCTCTGCAGTACCCATTTGTCACTCGGCTGACTGCCTGTCATAATCTATTTTAAAAATCCATAATGTTTCCTCTGGAATTGGACCAAACTGTGTAAGGGAGGAATTGATCCTTTGGGTGCTGTCGTCGCTGAATCAATAGTGGCAAAGGGGTTGTATAAATTAAAGGAGATATCTGCTAAACATGAAAGCTTCCTCTGACACATGGATCATTATTATCAGTTGCTGAGAGGATTGTCTTTTGAGCTGTTGGACAAAGTTACCAAGCTGCTTTTCTACAGAGGCGTTCGGAAAGTGTTCCTTCACCTTTTTTTTTTGTCACTGAATGTGTGATATCAATAGGCTGGAAAATCCCTTTTCCAGAAAAGGTTACTTTTCAGCTTTAGTTTCACTAAATGCTTGGCTTAAAAGGGTTTTTAATACAAGGCTGAAGTTATAAGAGGCACTCAGTGAATTTCAGGGAAAATCAATTCACTAAGGAAGGAGGAAAACTTGTGCTTGTTTAAATTGTCAGCAGAAGCTGTCCCTGGAGACCGGCCCGCTGATTTGTTGAATAATTCTGACCCTGTGCAAGTCTGCAGACTGCTGGAAGGATTTGTAGGATTAGGTTTAGCACAGCTCTGCCTCTATCATTTCACACTTCATAGGAACGTACAACTTTGTCATGTCTAAACAGAACAACATTTTTTATAAGTATATTTTTTATGAAAAAAAAACATATTTACCTTTATGTCCTGTAGCTGGTTATCGGTTGCATAAAGATGGGTCAGTTTTCGGAGAGGGGCCAAGTCCCATATTTCATCAATGTTATTTTTGCTGATATTTAGAATGCACAGAGTTTCCTAAAATAATTCAATATTAATATAATTAAAAATGCACTTTAAATGTAAAACCAGTCCTACTTCTGGTGAGCTGATGAAGATTTTACTGTGTTTGTAAAAGGAGAGCATTTAGGAATCTTTTGGCAGAGAAAAAATTGGGTGCACTTTCCCTTGCAATTTCATTAATTATCAAAATAAACAAAATTCCCAACTTTTCGGTTTGTTTTCCCATAGCCTGGGCGGTAAACACTCCCTGTTGATCTGTCAGACAAGGAGGCAGCCACAGAGACCTCTTTTACCCTCATCAAATTTAGCACAGAACTGCTTTGATACACATCATGGTCCACGAGTCTTACGTCTCTCATCTGATCCTGACAGCAAACTTACAGGACACAGCGCTATATCAATCTTAATATAAAGTGCACTAGATTGTAGATACCATGAAACACCCTCTGTAAGGCTTTTCACTGAGGTGAATGTTAAAGCAATGAGCTACTCACAGAGAGGCTAGAAATGGAACGAGGGTCAAAGACCAGCTTTTCTCCACGGGGTAGTTTCTGACCTTCCACATGCAGCTCCTTCAGGCTTTTCAGCTCATCTAGTCCCTCCACCACAGTGATGCTGTTTCCTCCCAAGAACCTCAAATACAGACACATTAGTAGTTAACGGTAACGTTCGTGGCCTTTTGCTGTATGTATATTTTCAATGGAAAATGTTAACGTCACAATTCAAATTTCAATGCGAGCAGGAATGATTTAATATGCGTGTACTATCATATACTTACAGTTTGGAGAGCTTATGTAGAGATGAGAGGTTCTCTATGCAAGATATATTGTTATTTTGCATATATAAGTGTGTAAGGTTTGAGGCAAATCCCAAATTGCAGATTTGTGATATTTGATTATCATATAGATACAGGACGGTGAGGTTTCTGCACATTGATAGATCATCCTACAAGTTAAAAAGGGGAACAATAATCAGTAAACAAACTACTCAATTTTGTAATACATTTTATTTTTGATGATTTTAAAACAAGTCTCTTATGCTCACCAATGCTGCAATTATTTGATAAAAATTGAGTAAAAATGCAATACTGTAACATATTGTTACAATTTAAAATGATTCTTTTCTGATTGAATACATTTTTAAATTTTAAATTTTCAACAGCCATTGCCCTAGTCTTGAGTGCCACATGATCCTTAAGAAATCATTCTTATTCATTAGTAGTCCTTTAGAATTCATTCTTAATCAAATTCTGTTTATTATCAATGTTGAAAATAGTTGTGCTGTTTAATATCTTTTGTGGAAACTGTGATACATTTTCAAGAGTCGTTGATGAATGTATTTTTAACATGATCAATTGAATGCATCTTTGCTGAATAATAGCATAAAAAACATTTTAATTGTACTGTAATATTTAATGGAAACTAGAACATTAAATATAATTTAAATATGCTTGAACTAAAAACTTACAATGTCTTCTATACTTTTGTTTGAGAAGTTGAGATGGGTCAGTTTCTTCAGATACTGATGGAGAGATGCGCTTCTGCAGGTTTTTAAATAATTGCTTGATTTTGAGATCAGATGCACTGTTAGACGGACCATAATGACTCAGTGTGCAAAAATATCACGGGATAGATTTCTCTTCTGCAGCACAGCATGTCAAGGGAAGAGGAAGATTTATGAGAAAGCACTAAAAACAATGCAAGAACATGTAATCGAATACATTTTAAAGCGCTGACCTCTAAATATGTTTCTATAGATTTTAATCAGAATGTCTTGAAATTGAGTTTAAAGGTATAATTGATGCTGTCTTTACTTTAACGACAGCATAGTCAATTGACCCTTAAACCTTTGTCAAAATACATATTATTTTTGAATAGTGGGAACGAGGTCAAAGGTGAAATAGACATGTGACCTGACCTAACATTAACAAAAAGGGAGATCTCTCAAGAACAAAAAAATGAAATATATATATTATTTTCTGTAAGCTTGACCATGCACATCTGCAATGCTGTATTATATGAAACCAGTAAAGCCAGACCAACAGTATCACCTTACCAGAAAGACCTCCTTGGAAAGACCTTGGATGATATTTTACTCCATATGCTTTCTATATTGTCTTGTCAACCACAGACATTGAACACTAGGACAGAACAGAAGTAAAGGGAATACATACATCAACACATGACAGCAGGTCGGTTTTACACTTGATCTCAGAGCAGCAGACTGTGGGGAGATGACATGGAGAGCCTCTTAAAATCAATAACTTTCTGTGGTTATACTCCAGGGAACTGGATGGAGACAGCGGTTTGCCAATCATTATAATATATTGCAGTATATTTAACAATATATTGAAAGTTTACACTCTTATTACTAATAAACAAAGACAAGCAAATTAGGCTACTATTGGCATTCAGTTATAACCGCAAACAGAAAAGGCACCTATGAACAGCTGATACAGTAGAAATAAACGCATCTTACCTCAATCCACAAATGTAATACGTTACTGGCGTCTGCTATGAACGCAAAGTGTTTTGCTGCTGTAAAGTCTTTCTCTTGTCTCGGCTTTGTTTAGGAAGTGAGAGCTGATGTTGCCATGGCGACGAGACGCGAGCGCGAGGTCAGCTTGCACGCGCCAGAGTTGTTTAGAAGCGCAGTTCAAAATGTGGCGTGACGCATTCTCAACACAAATGGTAAAACCGTTTTTAATTGCTTTAAATTCCGTGTGAGTTTTAGAACAAGATGTTCATCGCATATACTGTTGTGTGAAAAATGTGAAAGAATGTTTTACTGATGTTGTTAAAAGTCATTTGTTCTATTTCTTAAAGCTTTAGTAGCCTAACTAATTCAAGCTAGCGAAGATGTTTGTTACCAATAATAAAAAAGGTGTTTTTTTTACATGCCGATAGTTGTTATTTGGCTGAAAAAACAGCGACAGAGAGAGAAGCCAAATATTTTTTAAATAATTATTTTCATAAGAATAATATTATAAATTAATTTATTAGGAATTGTTCATGTTAAAAGGAAATTTCTAAAAATGTACTTGTTCTCAGGCCACCGAATTTGTGGATTTTGGCCTGAAGTTGTAGAGAGAGCGTTTTTGCTCTTGTGATGACGACCAGGGTTTTATTCTATTGAGGATTAAATGAAATAAATCATAAGTTCAGCCGAAAATGTTATTCACTATTAGGTCATCCAGAATGTGGATGAGCTTTTTTCTTAATCAGAACAGATTTTGGAGAAATTTAGCATTACATTACTTGCTCACCAATGGATCCTCTGCAGTGAATGGGTGCCGTCAGAATTAAAGTCCAAACAGCTGATAAAACATCACAATAATCCACATGACTCCATAAATTAACGTTTGTGGAAAGCTGCATGTTTTTAACAAACATATCCATCTTGTTTTTTTTGTTGCTTTTATTAGGACAGGACAATATGCAAAGTGGGAGAGAGAAAGAGGGGGTTGGGATCGGGAAGGTCCGTGAGCTGGGACTCGAACTCGGGATGCCCGAAGCGCAATGGCGCTATATGTCAGCGGACTCTGCGCACTACACACAAGGTTATTGGCTCTGATTAAAAAATATATAAAATGAAGAGATTACATACATAAAATTACATGTGTCCAGAGGATTGAAGAAAGAAAGAAAATTGTTGGAAAATAAAACTTAAACTAAAACCTCGGACCACCCTTGAGGCTTAAAGTAGACAAGACCCTTAAGCATTTACATGTTGAAATCAGAAACCATGTTTATCAACTTCAGCTGGTAGAACCATACATTTTCCTAAATTTGCAAGCTCAAACTGCTGCCCCTAATAATGCATATCAGTTCTAGAGAAGTGTGGTGGGCTTCGGTGGAGTGGGTCACTGCGGTGACCCGTGTATTGTTATATACGGTGGAGGAATGTTGCTTCCTGAGACTGAGTGACTTGCCTCCATTTATGTATGCAGAATACTTGGCAGAAAGGAAATGTTGCTTTGGTTGGTTTAGGAACACAGAAGGGGAGCTCTGCCCTTTTCAGACTCTCCTCTGGGGCATTGAACACGTTTCACCTCCTCACTACCATGCTTGTTGAGATTATTATTATATGGTCCAAAGAAAACATTAGTGTTACCAAATATCTTGAGGTCATTGGTGCCAAAGGCTAGTTGAACATTAGCCATGTGATCAATAGCCACTGCTCATTATTTGTGTTCATCACTCAGATATATTCTCTTAATCACATATCTATCATAGTTCATAATACTTATTAGTTTAAAATATTTTCTCTGGGTTCAGCAAATTAAGTGGAATTCCAAGTAATTTTAGAAGACTCTTGCTAATAGAAAACATACCTTAAAATTGAGTTAATGGATTTCGCTGATGTTAGTTCACTCATGGAAAACATAATATACTTAGGCTTGTTATATCGCATCTCATTGTACTCTTCTGCTTTTTCTTCTTTACTGCAAGTATTAAAAAATGCTCATCTGGTGATGATTATAAGCTTCATTTGTAATTCCAAGGGGTAAAATACAGAACATATGCATAGGATTTTATTTTGATGACTATGATTTTAACGGTATGGTTCATGCAAAAATGACATTTTCTCTAAAAATGTACTCGCTCTCAGGACATCAAATTTTTGTATTTTGGTCGGAAGTTGTTGCGAGAGAGTTTTTGCTCGTGATGACATCCAGTGTTTTATTTCATAGATGATTAAATTAAAGGAATAGTTCAGCTATAAATTTATCATAACATCACTTGTTCACCACGGGATCTTCTGCAGTGAATGGGTGCCGTCAGAATTAAAGTCCAAACAGCTGATAAAAACACCACAATAAGCCACACAACTCCAGTCCATCAATTTGTAGAAATATGCATTTTTTTAACAAACAAATCCATCATTAATACTTTTTAACGGTTTCTTCTTTCCACAAAACATACATTTTTAGACTGGAGTGGATTACTTGTAGGATATTGTGAAGTTCTTATCAGCTGTTTGAACTCTCATTCTGACGGCACCCATTCACTGTAGAGGACCCATTGGTGAGCAAGTGATGTTATGCAAAATTTCTACAAATCTGTTTCTTATGAACAAAACATTTTGGATGGCGTGATGATGAATACCGTTTCAATAAATGTTTTTTTTCGGCTGAACTATTCATTTAATTAATTCAATACTCTACGGAATAAAACATTGGACGTCATCACAAGAGCAAAAAACACACTCCCGCTATAACTTCAGGCCAAAATCCACAAATTGCACAGTGCTGATGCTTTCCGGAGCATAACAGCAAATCTTAAAATTAGCACAATGATGTGGGGTACAAAAACGTGCATGAATACGAAGTCAGCACTGTTGTCTGTAAGAAAATGCAGGCACGTGTGTATGTAAGAAACCACACGAGCGTTATAAAGAGCAGACACGCAGGGCTGAATAGACTCCACTGTATCGAGCTCCTGTTTCTGTGATGCATCAGAGACAGGCCACAGCAGAACGCTCAGAATCCTGAAGGATTGTGTATAACACAGAGACAACCTGCACAGGGTCGTCCTGACAGATGCGCTGCGGCCATGCCAAGCTGTGTTTATCTTGGGCCGTTGAGTTTGTTATTCCATTATGTAATGCTATGACTGGCACATATGAAAATGACCTCTTGTGGTTTTTGTTAAATATAATGTTGAATGCTGCTGTTACAGCTCCCGACACAAGCTGTGGGAAATGGGAATGGTGCAGTACCGTGTTACACACTGTAAACCCAGAGGAGAATATATTTCAAATGTCTAAGCACTAAGGAAAACTCATTTGTCTTGATCTAAAGGACAGCTTTGACGATGAGCTGGGCGAGTTATACTTTCAGACGAGACTTTAGCAGGAAAAGTGATCAAATTCATTTGTTTAATATCTTAAAAATATTGCTAGTAAATTGAGATGACGCAAAAAACACCTTATGACTGTCAATGAATCAACCCGAACAGCATTTATTTCTTTGTTTAAACAAATGATAAATGACGCAAACATTCCAACAAGAGAATTCCTTCGAATCTTTCAAAGCAGAATCGTAACGAAAGAACACATAACTAAGCAAACACTGCATGTAAAGTCATCTAACTTCAGTTCTTTCCAAGTTTAGTTGGAAGATATGTTCACTTGATTGAAGAGTTTATCTTTGATAACCTGGCACATCAAACCATGGATTGCTTCAATGGTTGTCTTGCAGCTGAAAAGCAAAGAAAGATGTTTGATCGTGTTTTTATCAAAATGTATTTTAGAAATATGTCATTAGTTTTAATACAGAGTACAAGTCGAAATTGGGATCCGTTGCATCTAAACAGACACTTAAGTCACCTATGAGCTCACATAAAATACATTTTAACTAAAATAAATTGATAAATAAATCAATAATCTTTTAAGAAAAAAGAACAAAAGAGAAAAGGGGATGTTAGTATTCTATTCTCAACTCTCAAAAGAAACTAATTTACACCCAATCAGTGAATGAATCAATCAAATAAACTAAATCAATGAATAATCATTTATAAAAGAAAAAGTAAAGCAAAAAAAGTCATATTTGTATCCAGTTTTATACACTTCAATATTCTATTCAATACACAAAGTCTTAAACATTTTATTTAATAAAAAAAATCCACCTGGAAATAAACATAAATGTTGTTGGACATACTTGTAACTTTATTTAGAACTGTGATTGTCTATAAAGCACTCTGAATTTTTATTTAATGACATGAAATAAACATAAATGTTGTTGGACATACTTGTAACTTTATTTAGAACTGTGATTGTCTATAAAGCACTCTGAATTTTTAGTGTGCATGACATTCGGAAATAAATAAACTGGCCTTGGCTTGTTTGTTTATTTCCATTAATCATCATAACTGACAAAATATTATGAAAGGAAAAATGTTACTCTTGATTGATAGGGATTGTATTACCTGTCACGTGTTGCCTTTGCAAGTTTGTCCTCAGATTTCCTATCATGCGTGTCTAAGCCCAACATGAAACTACCTCGTCCCAGCTGAGCTTCTGCCTGCTCGAGCTTCTCAGACAAGTCAAACACCTGTCCAGTGGTGTATTCTGCATTCTGAAGGAACAACAGCCATTAACACCACCACTTGCTCTAGGTTAATGCACAATTTCACAACAATACTCAAACCTTCACAACATGCATTCCACCGATGCTCAATTAAGCAGTTTGTTGAATTGTTTGCTGAAGCCTCCTGAATGAGGTTTCAAACGTTTGCAGAAGGTGAGGTTGTGCGCTGCCCAGACGAGGATTCATAATAAAGACAGACTCAGTGACTTAAGGTCTCGGTCTGTGGTGACAATGTAATCACTGACAACACTTCTTCCTTGGCGAAGCAAGTCGCTTTTGACAAGAAGTCAATTTATCTCTAACACAGAGCTCTGAAGCTGCTGTTTAGATAGTCTACAGCCCATTGAAAGTGTTAAACAAAGCTCATGACAGAATGTCAAACATGACAAACTTTCAAAACAAATAGATAGGGACACAAAAGCAGCATCTACAAATATTAATCATGTGCACGAGTTGTCAACAAACCCCTGTCATATTATCCATCTCCTGCACATAAAATACTTATACCCTTCAGAATACAAAACATTTTCAGGATGATAAAGATGACAATTATGTTAATATTTTAATATGAACAAGAGAAAAGATAGAGATAACAATACAATGACAAACAGATGAATGCTAATATAAAAATAAGGTTATACACTTTTAATATCCCTCATGCAATTTTTGTCCAGGAACATCAAATTAGGTGAAAGTATTTTCAGCACAGCACAAGAGATAAATAAATCTAAAATTACTGAAGATTTCTGCACATATTGCTATATGAAATACAATAATTTCACACCGATGAAAGACGGTACTTACTGTCAGAAGGCTGGAGGAGCTCAAAGTGTTGACCCAGTACTTATTCCACAACAGCTCTAGGAGTTTACGGTCCAGGGAAGACTTAAAATAAGACACCTCTAAAGCATAGTACCTAAAATCACAAAACAGGCAAATTTCCAATATTTTCAAGCCATGTCAATAAAGTTTCCAAGTATAAATATGTGTGGAAAAAAGCTTACTGTTTGCAGTGCACTCCAAAGTCCTCAATCTTGTTCAGTGGTATTGTTTGGTATTCAGATGGACCCTCATCTGGAGGCTTGTAACCCTAGTATTAAAATTGAAATATGAGATACAATCTTATGATATACTATACACATACATATGAAATACTAGACGGTTACAAAAACATTTTACAAAAACATTTTTTTCCAACCTTCGGATATGTCCTGAACGCTCCAAGATTGACCTTCCCTGCGGATATAGTCCTTGTGGGATCAATCTGAGGAGGATGAAAAATTACAAGGACTGTAATAAGCAAAACAGTTCAGTCAAATATAACAAATAAAAACACTGAGCTGCCAGTTTAACAAGTGAAAGTTATGAGCACCAGCTCGCTATTTGCCCTCAGCACAAAATAAGCAATAGCAGCGAAGGGTAAACTGTATAATGTATTCAGTTACAAAGCCAACAGCCATTAATCAGACACCACTACAAATGTCACCAAACTCATTTGTATTTTGGGGGTCAATTATGGATCACTGATATTACTGAGTTTAAACTGATACTTTAACAATTTCATAGCTGATCTATTTCCCCCTCTGTCTTTAGAGATTGATGGTAACGGGGTTTAGAGAGGACTTTGCAAAATCAGCCCTGATGCAAAATAAGCAACCAGTTTAACATTTTGAACAGCTCTTACCACTACTGCGACGAAGGGCTCTTGAAACTGCTGGTTAAGCATCTGAGTGCTCACATCGATGCCTGAAAGCCAGCAGCCGTATCCAGGATGACTGTGGTACCATCCAATGGCATTCTCCAACCGCCCCACCTACATCGATTCAGAAACGATGAGCCTCAGAACTACTAATATTTCATCATGTGCTGGTCATGACATTCACGGGGAGTTAATGCATAATTTGTCTATGAATGTATATTTCAGTTTATGTGACTGTTCACTAACTTCACGATTTACTTTTAAAGGACCTTTTTGCCTTCGTTTATATGATAAATACATTTTTAAAAGTGCTAAATTTACATGTAGTCACTCAATTAATATTAAATTATGAAAACTGAATGCATAATAATTCTAAATGTTTTAGTAAAATATTTTTAGATGAGTAAAGCATATCACACCAAGATGCAGCATACACAATAGTTCCTATGACTGTTTACTGCTTACTTTACAATTTTTTAAATCACCTTTTTGCCTTAAAAAATAAATTTTAAATGGTTTTATTAAGTGATAAATATCTTTAAAGTAAAAATATCCCATATAATCTCTAATTTAATATTAGAGCTTAAAAACGTAATGTGTAGTAATTCTAGAAGTATTAGAAAATATTGTTATACATTACATACAATACAAAGATGCAGCATATATACTTTGTGTGTATTTTAATTTTTGTGACTAATTACCATTTATTAATACTTTTCAATCACATTTGTGCTTTTATTGATTTATTTTAAATGGTACTGTGACGTGATACAATTTTAGAAGTGCAAATTCCATGTAGTCTCTCAATTACCATTAGATTATGCATATTAATTATAACTGAATAAGTCAGATATTTTTAGATGAGTATATAATTTCATATACAAAATACATGTATATTGTAGTAGCATACTGCACCACAGAAAAACTCAAGATTCAGCATATGCAATGCACCTACTGTATAAAGCAGTGGATACTAACATACTTAAAAACAAAGTGTGGGTTTGTTCTTATTATTGACCTAATATGAATTTTAGACAATGCATATGGGCTAGTGTACCTGTTTAGCATTCTCTATATAGGCAGCCATGTATTCATAGGCTGCAGCCTGAGCATTGACTCGCGTTTCAGTGCCCTCCACGGGTAGAGCGAAACTGTCCATGATGTTCATGGTCTCTCCATCCACCTTCCCCAGCATTAGTCCCATCACCTCTAGGTTTCCTCCAGATCGGGCATGCATCACCATCTTCAACAGTGCCAAAGCTGATATCTGGCAGTATTTAAAATAATGATGGCTGTAAACAACAAAAGCAGAATGGAGAATGTTATTCATCACTCGAAAACACTTCAGGCCTCTTGAAGAGGAATACATTCCTATGGTGTGGTAAACTCACTCTTTAGTCCACGGTTTGGCTGCCAGAATCTCTTGTTGTTGTTTTTTATCATACTTGTATATTTCATCAATGCTTTGAACTTCCTGCATGCTGTTTGACAGCTCCCATGTTTTCATCGCTATGCTACTGCCAGCCATAGCTAGGTCGGGTTTTACGTCCGGATTAACTATAACGAAGTATGTTCAATACTACTAGCAATTTAAGAGATTTAAAATACTAGATAATATCGCAAAGCGTTTGGTTTATCTAAAATTTTAAAGGCAGCATTTAGCAATCATTCACAAAGCTCCTGCTGTATCCCTTTACTGACGACAAACTCTCAGACCTGAGTGAAGCTAGCGACCAAACGCGTTACTGAGGAATTAAAGTAGTGTCAAAATAAAAGTCTCAATGTAATTCGCCTGTACTAATTGTTGTTAAATTCGCTTTTCTCGGCTTACTAAGGTTTACTTTTATTAATTAATTAATTGTTTATTATGTCTGTTTTTAAATCATAGTTATTTTATCTTTATGATTACCTTTTACGTTTCTACGATTAAGTTTCTTTTCTTTTTTATCTCTCGTTTGTTACGTTTAAACTACTCAGTTGATGCTCTTTAGTGTTCTCCTGAATATGTTTGTACAGTATAATTTGTATTTTTAATTACTTATTTATTTGTTTGTTTGTTTATCATTTTAATCTAAAAAACACGACCGTGACTATCATTTAATGGACTATTTTTAGACTACTATTTACTATTATGGGACAAATAAAATATGCAAATGTGAAGAAAAAAGGCCAACATGACTAAATCATTATAGCATATCAAAATTCAATGTGCAATTTGGATTTTTAATTGTATGCTACTGTAAAAACAGGGAGACATTAGTGTTTCTATGTGATTTACATAAAAAGGTATAAAACAATTTTAAATTCATTTCATAGTCTTAATATCACTGACAATATTTAAACTAATTAAACTTTGATTTTCTATCATTGAAAAAACTGATTATTAAAGTGGTATATGTTTTCCTGAAAGAAAGAAAAAAATCAAAGGGAGTAAACTACATTTCCCAAAATGCATTGCATTGTTTCCAGTTCAAAGGTTACCAATACAAGGAAGTGAAGAAAAGTTCTAAGTTAATCTGCTTACAATTATTTGGTTTAGTAGGTCAAAAGCCAAGTTGTTCGCCAGACATATAACAGTACGCAAAAGCAGACGAAAAGCCTGCGTGAAACGCGTTTTATATAGAAGCTGTGTCTCGCGGACTCACGGTTAACGTTAATCGTGCTCTGCCGAGTGCTTTCATTGACAGGTCTGATACACATTCATTCACTTCATTTAAGCGACTTTTGAGCGAAAAGGGTAAGATTGTATTTTTATTCTCTTATACTATTGTCAAAAATATTTGCAAATGTTACTTCTGTGATGGCTATGGATTATTTAGTCAATTTGAATGTACAGTCATGTTAATATGTAATGCCTTAAAGGCAAAATTAAAAAGACTTAAATATAACTGAATGCATTTCAAATGTCCAGCTTCTCTCTTGTATTTCTTTCCTTTTTTCTAAATCAGTGCCACAGGTCTGACAGCAGACACGATGAAGATGTTGACATTCTTCATTGTGGGACTCATTGTCCATGTAGTCTTCTTTCTCTCAATATTTGACATCTATTTCACGTCCCCTCTCGTCCATGGAATGACACCACAGCGTGTCCCTCTGGCCCCTCCGGCCAAGCGCCTGGTGCTCTTTGTGGCAGATGGTCTGAGAGCCGACAGTCTCTTTAAGCCAGACGACAATGGGACAGCCAGGGCTCCTTACCTAAGGTGATGAGCGTGGAATAATCTTGTCATGCATGTGCTTGTCCCGTTTATGAATGTGGTCCAGAAAAGAAGACTTTATTGTTTTTAGATGGTCTCCATAAAATGCATTAAAATTCTAATTATGGAGAGAAAATCACTGACATTATTTCTATCTAATGGAATTTTGATCTTCTATCATTTAAACATTTTAGAAAACTTTTTATAGAGGTTTATGAAAAAATATATTCCTAAAAAAATACATTTTTTTTCTATCATAAACAGTATTTCCTCAAATGCATTCTATGCAAATTAAATGTGAAAATATTACACTTATAAGCATTGCAATTATTCTTATCTGTTATGAATGTCTATTTATTGTGTTATTTATAGTGTATAATTGAGGAGAGACCCCCCACATGATTGTAAAAGCACTTTGGGTGTACAGCAATGCACAATAAAGCGCTATATAAATGCATCATTCATTCATAAATACATTTAACTTGTGCTTCTTATTGTTTTCTGTCATAAGGAGTGTGATTGAGGAGAGTGGCACGTGGGGAGTGTCTCACACACGAGTCCCTACTGAATCACGCCCAGGTCACGTGGCTCTAATAGCGGGTTTTTATGAGGATGTTAGTGCTGTTGCCAAGGGTAAGCAGCAGTCGCATGTGTGTTTCTGTATAACATTTACGTGTGTAAACTTATTTCATCACTTATTTCTGTGCTTACAGGCTGGAAGGAGAATCCAGTGGAGTTTGATTCTGTGTTTAATGAGAGCAGACATACCTGGTGTTGGGGAAGCCCTGATATATTACCCATGTTTGCTAAAGGTATAACCACACACCTGTGGATAAACAGTATAGTGACATTATTTGGTAGCTTTACCAGCATGTGTGTTTTATAGGAGCCACTGGAGACCATGTGTACCCTCACACTTACCCTCCAGAGCGGGAGGACTTTGCCTCCACTGATGCTTCCAGACTTGATACATGGGTATTTGATGAAGTGAAGGTAGGATACTTTTATGTAGGGCTTTTAAGTAATTACTTTTGATGAACTAAACTAAAACAAAACTGTTATTTTGGATGTGATACATATGCATGACCCAACATTTAGAGGTCGGCTATTCAAAAAACCACAAACTTGAACAGTACAACACGCTTTGTCTAAAATTATTTAGAATTATATTTCTAAATCATTTCCTAAATCTTGGATAATAATTAAGCATGCATTTTTCTCCACATGTATCATTTTATGTTTTTTATCAACGCTGTAGTTGTGCTGCTTAATATTTTTGTGGAAACACAGATACAATATTTAAGGAATCTTTGATGAATAGAAAGTTCAAACGAACAGTATTTATTTTAAATATAAATCTTTTGTAACATTTTATATTTATTGCATCATTGCTTACAAAAATTAACTTAGTTAAAATATTTTCTTTGCCCTATACTATTAAAAGGTCTGAAACCCTGAAAACATCGTGTAATAAATAATGTGAGGATATGATTGAACTAAAGGATCTCATTTTCTTTTTTAGAATTTTCTTAGTGGTTCCAAAAACAACGAAACTCTACTGAATATGTTACATGAAGAACAGAATGTGTTTTTCCTTCATCTTTTGGGGCTAGACACCAATGGCCATGCCCACCGACCCATGTCAAAGTACGTAAAAACATCACCACATTAGACATTGTAATGTGATTAATAACACCTTTTATCTTAAGACAATTTTGAATAACGTTTGTTGTAAAAAGTGAAAGATAAACTGAATTGTATTGTAGGATAGTGTGTTGAGATACCTTAAACTGGTAGTTTTTATCCATACATGAAATGCATATATTCAGAACACCTAAGATGAGATGTACCACTAGGTGGAGCTACTGCCATTGTCAGATTCTCAAATGTAATATTTTCTGCACTTACAGGGAATATCTGGAGAACATTGGCCTGGTTGATGCTGGTGTCGCTGAAATTGTCACTATGATGGATGACTTTTATGGGCATGATGGAAAAACAGCTTATGTTTTTACATCTGACCATGGCATGACAAATTGGGGTAAAACATTTTTGTGACCTAGTCTTTAAAACTTTAAAACTTAAGAAATCTGTGACAGAAAACTTTGTTAAAAGGTTTATAAATTATTTTGTAATTTATGTTATTAAATAACATTCACTTGATTTATATTACGGTTCAAGTCAGCATTTTTTTGTAGAAGAATAGGTCATTTATCACTTATGAATCTGTTCAATGCTGTATACAAGTATATGTTTTATAGGATCTCACGGTGCGGGACATCCGTCAGAAACGCTGACCCCGCTGGTTGCTTGGGGCGCTGGGGTTCAGACAGCACAACGGGAGAGCTCTCACAAATATGATGATAATTATTTAAAAGGTTTGTTTAATGTCTCTTATTAGTCAACACCACTTTATCTCCATGTTTAAAAGTGAAATTGATTTTGTCCATATTTCTTTAACCCTTATTTCAGAATGGGGGTTGGAAACCTCCAGGAGAGTGGATGTCAATCAGGTGAGATTTTCTGTCTCGTTTATTTATGTCTTTTAATGTCTGTAAATGACAGGAACACAGCCGATCTGAGAGTTGATCTGAACTTTTTATGCTATTGCAGGCTGATATTGCTCCACTAATGTCATCACTTATAGGAGTTCCCTTTCCTTTGAACTCTGTGGTGAGCTTTCCGATCACGAGTTTATATCATAGAGCAGTGCATTTCTATATAGGAATTCATGCACATTTTATATGCATTTTTAATGCATTTCTTGCATCACAGGGTGTCTTACCTCTGAATTACCTGAATAACAGCCAGCACTTTAAGGCTGAGAGCATATATGCAAATGCAATTCAGATCTTGGAGCAGTTCAGGGTAAAGTACAGTACATTTCGGTCCATTCTGTCTGTTGTAATTACAAATAATCAGCTATCTTGTGTTCATTAAATCAACAGGTGAAAATGGCACAGAAGAAAGAAACAACAATATCTTTTCGGTTTACACCCTACCAGTGAGTAAAAGTCTATTCTTAAAGGATACTTCACCTAAAAATAAACATTCAGTCATCATTTGCTCACTCTCACGTCTTTTCAAACCTATATGACTTACTTTACAGGCAGTCTTCTAAAGGTGTTGGTATATAGCTGCTAAGGTCAGATCACGTTGTGAGATGTCTTTTTTACTTCTAGGCCTCTGACCGACTCTAAACAGATGGATTTTGTGCGTAATGCAAGAAGTTTGATCCAGAAAGGACAGTTTGATGAAGCAGTGAGTGTTGATTGGTTGTTGTCATGTCCAAACTGACTTGTTGGTTATCTTTATCTTATCTTGCCGCATCTTTCTTTGTCTTTTTCTCCAGATCCATTATTGTGAAGATCTGTTACTTCAGGCCATGGAGGGCTTGTCGTATTATCACACATATGACCGGGTCTTTCTTGGCATCAGTGTGGTTCTGGGTTTTATTGGTTGGACCTCTTATGTGGTTTTGTTCATCCTGAAGACGCATGCTAGCCTACGCAAACCTCCAACTAACACACACATGGTAAGCCAGAGATGTTGTAGTCCAGAGTGCAGCATGTTTGTAGGTCATGGTCATTGGCATTAATATTGAGATTAGTGGTTTATTGGTATAAAAACAAAGGTGTTAAAATGTTTGTGTCTGTGATATTCAAGGTAACAGAAAGGAGTCTGGGACAGATGTTTCTGGGTATAGGTCTGCTTGTGGCTCTGTTCTTGTTGGTCCAGTCCAGTCCTTGGACCTACTACATCTACTGCTTGCTCCCTGTGCCTGTGTGGTTCTCTGTCATGAGGGAGTAAGTCACTCATCCTTATTTCTATTCAAATATTATTTTGAGGTTTTCTATAGATTACATTTAACAGTTTTATTAAATTATTACTTAAATGTAACAATATAGGATTAATAAGAATGCACAATTTAAGGAATAGTTCACCCAAAAATGAAAATTCTGTCATTATTTAATCACCCTTGTGTCGTTCCAAACTCGTAAGACCTTTGTCCATCTTCAGGACAGAAATTGTAATATTTTTGATGAAATCTGAGAGGTTTCTGAACCTCCATAATGATTTTGGAGTTTGCGTGTTTTCTCTCTGTCACAGATTTGAAACTCTTGCTGGTTTGGTTCGAGCAATCCCCTCATTACCACTCAGCAAATGCTTTGGATATTTTTTGCTGGTTACGTTTGGAATTGAATTACTAGTAAGAACTCGATTAGCTGTGTGCTAGACATGTTGAATTCTGTTATCTGTGTTTCAGTTTTAGCACTGTTTTGCATTCTAGTATTTAGATGTGTTAACAGTTTCACTTCTATTTCACTGTTCATTTCCTCTCTGCTGGTGTTTTTAGGTTGTGAGTTTTTTCTATCGGGCCATGTTGACCTTAGGGTTGTTTGTGCTGGCACTGTGGCCTGTGGTTTCTGGCCTTTACACAAAAGCAAGAGTAAGGTGACCTTCTCAAGGCCTGTTCTGATCTGAGGTCTGAAAGAAGTGTTTTTTAATATTTGTTTTTGTCGTTTGTACTACTGTAGTGCAGGTCATTGAGCTGGATTTTGAGCTGTCTCTTTCTGGCTGTGTTTCCACTGTTGCCTGTGGTGGGACGGGAACCAGACCTCAACTATGTGTGAGCACTCTTTGTACACTTACGGATGCCAAAACCTGTCTTACACAATCATTTGTGTTCATTTTCCTCATTTAAACTGTTAAACACATTCATACTCTCTGATCTCTTTTTTAAGGTTTATCTTCTAAATTGAATGTGTTTTTCTGTAGAGTTTGTGCTGGAGTGCTGACCCTCTTCACCTCGTCTTCATACCTCTGGTCATCATGGAGACGCTCTCCTCTCATCCGAAGGGATCGTCAGCTGTTCATCTGCCAGGTCATTTTTGACTCTTTCTTTGTTCAATTCAATTCAAGATTATTTTTATAGCGCTTTTTACGATAAAATCGCTGCAAAGCAACTTCACAGGAAATTAAGTTTCTAAAATAGATTTATATAGTAGAAACTCATTATAATTAACTTATGGCAAAATTCGGTTAATTCAGTATAATCGCTGATGGTTGGCTTCCTCGGAGGGGTTGTCATCATCTCTTCTCAGGTGTTCGGTCATCTCAGATCATTTAAGGGTTGGATCCAGACTGAAGTTTGTGTAATTCCTAGTTACCGCGGGATGTTAATTCAGAAACAGAGAAACAAATAGAGACAATTAGCATAGCTGTTGTTTCATCCAGGAATAACCCTGGATGAAATGATCTGTTCAACCCAAGCTAAAGCATAATAATGTGCGTTTGATCAGATATAACTGAAGTACAAGATTATGAGATGCATTAAATGAATGCTTGGCTAAAGAGATGTGTCTTTAATCTTGATTTAAACAGAGAGAGTGTGTCTGAACCCGAACGTTATCAGGAAGAATATTCTAGAGTTTGGGAGCCAAATATGAAAAAGTTTTACCTCCTTTAGTGGACTTTTCTATCCTCGGTACTACCAAGAGTCCAGAGTTTTGGGACTTTAGGGAGCGGGTTGGATTGTAGCGTGATAGAAGATTAGTTAAGTACGCAGGAGCTAAATCATTTAGGGCCTTATAGGCAAGTAATAATATTTTGTAACTGATAGGGAACTTAATAGGTAGCCAGTGCAGAGACTGTAAAATTGGAGTAATATGATCGTATTTTCTTGACCCGGTAAGAACTCTAGCCGCAGCATTTTGCACCTGTATCTGTAGCTTGTTTATTGAAGATGCAGGACAACCACCTAACAGTGCATTACAATAGTCCTGTGATCTAAAGAACATGATCATTACTTAATATCCTAATGATTTTTGCCATAAAATATATATATTTTTACCCATACAATGTATTGTTGGCTATTGCTACGAATTTACCCCAGCGACTTAAGACTGGTTTTGTGGTCCAGGGTCACAAATGTAGCCTACTGTGAGATTGGAAATGTATTGCCCTAAAATACATTTTGAAATATAGAAATCATTTTTATATAATTTTTGGCCAACTTATTTATTTACTTACTTATTTCCTTATGGGCTAAATTGTGATTACATCTAAATTGAACCTACTTTAAATGCCTCTGAGAATCTTATTTGTGTACATCTGTTTCCAGATGATGCAGGTGGTGCTGTGTGCTTACACCCTGACCAGCACACACTCCAGTCTGCAACTGAAGCAAGGCTTGCCTCTCTTCAACCAGCTTGTTAGCTGGCTCACACTAGGTTTGCCATCTCCATTCCCATGATGCTATGCTACCAAAATAGATGGAATTAAAGGGATAGTAAATGTAACTTCTCTCATTGTTTACTCACCCTCATGTCATCCCAAATCTGTATGATTTTTTTCTGCCTTAAGATATTTAGAGGAATGTGTTTTTTCCATACAGTGAAAGTCAAAAGATTCCAGTGTTGTTTTGGAAGTTGGAACCCCAAACTATTTTCTTTTGTGCAGAAAAAGAAAGTCATAAAGATTTGAAATGACATGAGGGTGACTAAAGTGTTGGGTGTAACGCGTCACTAAGTAAATTAACGAATTCAAATAGAAAACGCATGTTATCTGATTATGTAATACTTATGAAACTGAGGTACAGTCTTTCTCATATGCTCATATCTTTCTCTAATTGAAAGAATAAAGAGTTTAATTTCTATTAAGGTTTATAGGGATTTTAAGATGTAGCCTAATTAGCAATTTGAATAATTTGTTTTTTTTCAGTAACTAGTAAAGTAATTCAAATACAATATTGATGAAGTAATTCGTTTTTGAAAGTAACTTACCCAACACTTTGTGACTAAATGGTGTGATAAACTGTTGATGCATGACTGTTAATGAGTGAATAGCACTTCTTCTTTTCTTCCATCCTGTTCATACTTTATCCTGTTCTCTCACACTTGTTTTTTAGTTTCCTCATTTTTAATACCGTTGTTGAGTTCCACCAGACTCTTTCACAGACTTCTGAGTATCCTGATGTCCTTAGTTTGTGTCTACCTCCTCCTGAGCACAGGGTAAAAGCCACTGACCATCAATCTAACGCCATCGAATCAATCATTTTTATGTGTCTATGCTAAGTTTAACAGTAATTCAGCACGTTAGATTTGGTCAAATTCTCCTCTTGAGGTTGAGGAGATGTTAGAAAGATTTTAGTCTTATATTTCTGTATATTTTGTGATTTTAGTATCATTTATTCTAAATTTGAATGTAATTTATTCTAAATTAATATTTTGAAATGAAAGCACTTATTCTAATAGCGGTTTGGTTTGTAAATTGTTAAGGTATGAGGCTCTTTTTCCTCCGGTGCTGTCGTGGCTCATGTTTGCATGGGTCAACATTGAACAGGAAGCCATGAACACACACGGGAGTTCAAATCTGACTGAGGTACCGTGCCCTCCTCCGTCCCCTCAGCCTCTAACATAGTCTTAATATGTGATTGAATGTGTCTTATTGCATTGAGTAATGTTTATGTGTCACAGCAAGAGTAGACAGACCATTGATTATTCCGTTTCCTGTTTTCACAGCTCTCCAGCATTGATTTTGCTGAAAACATTGACATTACCAAGATCAGGCAGCTGAGGCTCGATGACATTCGGAGATCTTGCTTCTTTGCATCCTTTTTGACTACAAACTGTTATTTGTGTCTTTTTGATTATTACATTTTTTCATACTGTTATATAAATAATGTAGCTCCTTAACTGTTGCAATAGGTGTTTTTCATTATAATTGCATTCTTCGGCTGTGGTAACATTGCCTCTATTAATAGGTAAGATGTTCGTTTTGAAGTAAAATAGTGCTATAAAATAGACTTAAATCAATTAAAAATAAATGAGAAATATCTTTCCACACAGTTTCGATCCAGCCTCAGTTTACTGCTTTCTGACCGTCTTCAATCCTTTCATCATGGGCGGCCTGCTGATGTGGAAGGTATAGCACTTCTTCAACATATTTTCAGATCGACACTTTAAATGAGTGCCACGGACACATAGCTATTTTCTATTATGCTTCTTTAACGGTTGCATCCTCTTTTAGGTATTAATTCCATTTGTAATTGTGATGTGCGCCTTCGAAAGCATTCAAGTGTCAACACAGCTCTCATCACGAAGGTACTTACCAGAATAATCAGAACAGCAGGAAACCAACAGGTCTTTCTATTTTTGCCCACATTGTCTGCTGACTGACCACTTCTTCAAGCATTTGCTATATTTGGGCTCAAGTTCTTCACTTGTTGACTGCAGACAACTGGGCTTTGGTATCTAGGGTACTTGTTTAAAAAACTAAACACAAAGTCCAACAAGGATATGTTCCTGCTCAGGCAGAACAAAATACACTTTTTATGTAAATGTAGATAGCTTTATGGCATTATTTTGCATCAAGTTTACATCCAATCTGCATTTATTTTCTAGCCTTTTCCTCGTTGTGCTTGTCATCTCAGACTTGATGGCGCTGGTAAGCTTAGCATAGAGAACATGACAAATAATGACAAAGTGAAATAGCATAAAAGTTGCATTTTTATTAATCATCTTAACTCATCTCTTCTTTTTCACCAGCACTTCTTTTTCTTAGTAAAAGATTATGGAAGCTGGCTTGATATAGGCACCAGGTGGGTTAACTGTGTTGTACTACTTGCTTTAGCTTCCATCCTGTTCACCATGGGGAAGCATGAGCTCAGTAAATGCCTATATTACACAAATATATGATAACATGTTTCTTTTGTGTTGCAGTATTAGTCACTATGTCATCGTGATGTCCATGACCATCTTCCTGATGTTGTTGAGTGTCATGACGCACATCTTAACCTCCAAGAGGATCCTCATTGGACGGAAACAAAAGATGCACTTTGGGTGACAACCTAGTAGTAGGACCTCCTTCCCAAAGTTTACAAGGTGCAAAAAGCAAGCATTCTGTAGTGCAATAATATGACTGCTGTTCAGCGTGGGGTCTTCCTGTTAATGGGTATGTCTTAACATCCTTATTACTTAAGACTTCTGACTGCATCTTACAATAGGACGACTCTTTATGGTATAACTAATAAAAGAAAAGTGATCTGCTGTTAATACATCCAGTGGACCTACAGGTATTTCAGTGCTGGGGCTTAAAGGGAAACATGCCACTAGACTAATTTAGATTAAAGGGAAAAGACTTGATTATGTCTCTGTATATGTACTGTATGATTTATGCAAAGGTGAGGAATGCTACTGTACTTATGTCAGCTGATTTGAACTGGGATCTAATTCTCAGATGGTATTATGGTGAATGTGTAGTTTTATAACACTGTATTTTAATATTGTAAATATGTAAAATGATTTCTTTACAATAAACCTTCACAGAAATAAATGACATTTTAAAATGTATTTAAAAGTCATTTTGTAATAACTCTAGAGTTATCAATAATATTTCACAATATTATGGTTTAAATAAATGCAGCCTTGGTGAGTATAAAAACTTAAAAGAAAAAATTAACTTCTTTTTAAAAACATTACAAAAATGTTATTGACTCCAAACTTTAAAATGGAATTGTAGCATTAAAAGCATGAATGCATGCATTAAATTTTATAATGAAAAATTATATACCAACATTTTATTTATACATATTTGCTTATATGTAAATGTTATTATAGTCTGTTCAGAAACACATTTTATTCACATCATCAGTTTCCATTAATAACGTAAGCACATCCCCTCTGCAGCTGCGACAAGATCACAGGGGAAAACAAAAAACCACAGACCCTGTCAGCTTAAGACTAGACACTAGTACTTAGCAATAGTACGATTTGAATAATACCCGTAGTGTCTACCAACAGAATTTTAAGAGGCACTGTTACAGTACATTGAGCCACTTCCATATAGAGATAACTGTGATCTTGCAGTATTTTTTATCATAACTGGTATCTCAAGGTTTGTTTGAGGTTGTTTGGCAATGTGACTCTTTGTTTTTGAGGTTGGCCACCTAAAGTGAGATGTCAAATGTACAACCGTGTGAACCATAAAAACAAATAGCAGCCTAGCCGCCACTTCGAGAGCATGTGTTAAAATAGTGGTTTCTGAATGAGTGAGGAGCAGATGCAGCAAACACATGTCCTTACTTCCTCATCTGCTCTGTCATAGTCGACTTCTGCGTTGCTGTTCAGAGGGTATGCATCTTGCTTCATTATCTCAATAGACTTACATTTTAAGTAGACTAATTTTAACATTTTAAATATACTGTTGTAAAAGATAGTTGAAATGTCTTGTTTTCATCTGATTTTCTTAAAAAGAATTACCATACATGTACACATACAGTAGTTTGTGACTTGTTTGCCACTTTCAAAAGAGCTACAAATACATACATAAAGTTAGAGATACGTAAAGTACTCCAAGTTAAACTTTAAAGGAGCGCAAAGGGGATTTATAAAATACATTTACATGTATTTGTATCAATGTATTGACTTTTTATTGGTCTGTTTCTACAGTACACTATAGTAAAACTGTTACGTACTCAAACTTGTGTAGCTGTTTACAGTAAGGTTCCATTAGATAAGTAATTCAAGATTATTTGTATATTTTACGATAAAATCGTTGCAATGCTACTTCACAGGAAATTAAGTTTCTAAAATAGATTTATATAGTAGAAACTCATTATAATTAACTTATGGCAAAATTCGGGTTAATTCAGTATAATCGCTGATGGTTGGCTTCCTCTGAGGGGTTGTCATCATCTCTTCTCAGATGTTCGGTCATCTCAGATCATTTAAGGGTTGGATCCAGACTGAAGCTTGTGTAATTCATAGTTACCACGGGACATAATTAGCGTAGCTGTTGTTCCATCCAAGCAAAAAGTATTTGTTCAACCCAAGCTAAAGCATAACAATGTGCGTTTGATCAGATATAACTGAAGTACAAGATTATGAGATGCATTATATGAATGCTTGGCTAAAGAGATGTCTTTAATCTAGATTTAAACAGAGAGAGTGTGTCTGAACCCTGAACGTTATCAGGAAGAATATTCTAGAGTTTAGGAGACAAATATGAAAAAGTTCTACCTCCTTTAGTGGACTTTGCTATTCTAGGTACTACCAAGAGTCCAGAGTTTTGCGACCTTAGGGAGCGGGTTGGATTGTAGCGTGATAGAAGATTAGTTAGGTACGCAGGAGCTAAATCATTTAGGGCCTTATAGGCAAGTAATAATATTTTGTAACTGATAGGGAACTTAATAGGTAGCCAGTGCAGAGACTGTAAAATTGGAGTAATATGATCATATTTTCTTGACCTGGTAAGAACTCTAGCCGCAGCATTTTGTACTATCTGTAGCTTGTTTATTGAAGATGCAGGACAAACACCTAGCAGTGCATTACAATAGTCCAGTCTAGAGGTCATGAATGCATGAACTAACTTTTCTGCATCAGAAACACTTAACATGTTCCATAGCTTGGCAATGTTTCTAAGATGGAAGAACGCTGTTTTTGTAACATTGGAAATATGATTTTTAAAAGATAGGTTGCTGTGTAATACAACACCCATATTTTTGACTGTCGAGGAAGTAAAAGTACATCCGTCTAGTTGCAAATTGTGATCCAAGATATTCTGTGTACTGTTTTTAGGTCCAATAAGTAATATCTCTGAAAATAGCAGAGGACTTAGGATAGATCCTTGTGGTACTCCATATTAAACTTCTCATAATGTCACTGTTATTAGTAATATAATGCCAACTGCAAAATATGACACTTACAAAGTAATATAATTTATGAATGAATATAGAAAATAAAAAGTTTGTATTTTGTATTTATTTGAGGCGCTGAGGGATAATAAAATAGTCTAGCTTACTCCTCATTGAAAGTGTTTTAAAAGTTTTTTAAGCAGGTTTATTCATTTATACAATTAATAATAGTATAGGCCTATAATTATTATAATTAACAATGCAGTCATCAATGAAAATTCAGAGCAGCTTTATTTCATGCACCGATTTTCAAAAACAACCTGTTTAACACAAAATACATTTCTTCTCATGTTTTTCACTATATCAGCCACATGAGAAATATTAAGGGCAGGGTTTGGCAGTATTTCAAATACATGTATTTGAAATACAAAATACTTTGTATTTAAATACATTTAATCTTAGTATTTTCAAAATACATAAAATACTTTTCGCCAATCAACCTCTTTATTAGACTGCTGGTTTCCTGTATCAACTAGTAGTTCAAACATGTCACTTTCATGCTTTTCCTGGGAAAATCTTATTAAAGTCAAAATCGTAAATATTTAATTTTGAATAAAATGTAGCATCCTATTTGTTGCCAACTATATCATCATTCACAGTGCTATCTTTATAGTCAGCTTGTTGATGATTATGGATTTTCAGTTAAACACATGCTGTTTTGCTGTGTATAAACCATAAAAAAAATATTGACATGGTTATTGCACTACTATCTGCATGACTTTAACAATAAAACAAAGTGATTTTGCTTTTGTGGGAAAAAAGCATACCTGTCCCAGCAGGTAAAAAAAAAATATATATATATAACACATAGCAAGCGGAGCATAGCATTAGCACGAGTCAGTCTTGTTAGTTTTTGGGGTCAGATTTTGGTTTTATCAACTAGCTAGTCAAATGTGTTCATTAAACTTTAATCATTACTGCTTGCAATGGCGGTATGACAATATAAATGCAGGTGATGATATAAAGTGTAAATCTATTTAACTTTTTATATATCGTCGTGGTATGCAAATATATCTGTGGAGCTTTTAGTGGGAAGGAGTTATTAAGACGTCAGAGAGATAAATAAACAAGGATAAATGAGTAATAAGTGGCTTTCTGTGTGTGTGTGTGTGTGTGTGTGTGTGCCCCAAGACAAATATAACTATGATGCTAATAATAAATAATAATTATTTTTTAAATTGTTATAAGGGCATACTCACACTAGGCCCAGCTGCCTTGTACTAAAGCTCAAGTGTGATTGTCCTTTCGCTGAGAGACAGATATCACAGGATTATTACAGAGGCAGCTGAGGTTAATGGTGGAATTTGCAGCTTTACACTCAAACTACAATACCTGTTCATCAATAAGATGAGATCCAGACCCATTGTAAATCCAAATGTACTCAAATTAAATTAATGGAAAAGTGGTATATCCAAGTAGTTATAACGATTCTTGCTGTCATAATGATAACAATAGCGCATACAAAAATTGTAGATTAAAGGTGGGGTAAGCGATTTCTGGAAGCCAATGTTGATATTTGAAATCATCAAAACAAACACACCCCTACCCTTATAGGGTCTCGGCCCTATTTTGATGGCTCCACCCCACACATACGTAGCCTACGCAACCCATGCAACGATTAGTTCTTTGAAACAAAGCTTTACCGCGTCCAGGCAGACATTAGCTGTTGCGGCTCGCCACGTTCCAGTGTAGACATTGTTACTTACCTATTGAGAAGAATCACAGCAACCTCGGCATCCGATCGCAGGCCTTCCGCTGCTTGAGTTCTCTCCAGCGCTGGAAAGCTGATCCGATATTTATATGGGTCCTACTTCTTGCCTTATCTTTCCGCAGACCTTTTTCTCTTTTGTTTTTTATCCACCATCTCTTTCTGTCACTCGGCTCGGCTGTTCACGAGCACTCTCCTCCATATCATGAGTAGATGCCCCTTACTGCTGATGGGCTAGTTTGTTTTGGTACTCTGCCCCGACTCAGTTTTCTAAAGCATTGAAAAACGACATACGGTCACACTACATGCGTCCCGCACCCGAGCCACCTCTTCAAGCAGGCCAGGGCATGGTTAAACGAACCCCACTGGACACGGTAGAGCACTGTAAAACACTGACAGCCAATCGGAATCATTTCTGCTTTAAAGAGCTTGAGCATTTAGTGGCCGATGACACAACTGCATTGTATACTTAGAATACACTAATATAGATATATTTATAATTATCGTTCTTGGTGTAAACAGGCTTTAATAGTGTTTCCTCACTAGATGGCCAATTTTAAATGTATTTTGTGCATTTTCAAAATACAATATACTGTATTTTATTTAAACACATTTTCCCACACAGTAAATTGTATTTTTATTTTAAATACATTTTGATGTATTTGTGCACATCTCTGATTAAGGGAATGATTTAAGACCGTTATATACCGTTATCAGCATATGTTAAAATAGATTCGTCTCTCGTTGTCTCTATAATATGCGCCGTTAATGCAGCGTTAGCCGTCAGTTTTTTTACTTTCACTTTCTATAGTGAATTGAATGACGTTCACCATCTAGCGCCGCCACTGACTAAGACTAAAACAATGCAGATGCCTCTTGTATTTTATTCATTAACCTTCTCACATTTGTCTTCCAGTATGTTTTCTCTCTAGGAACCATGACGATGAACACCACGGTCGACAACTTCACCAGCTCCGCAGTGACAACCATCCCACCTTCAACCGCTACCCCGGCCCCCCCCATCAATCCCTTCAATGTCGCCCTGATCGTTATCTACACTGTAGTCCTTCTGGTGGGCATCACAGGTTTAACCGTCATGATCAGCTTGTTAAAAACCAACATTCGCTCGTTAACCACCATCGCCTTTCTGAACTTGATGGTCGCACACTTTCTTTTCCTGCTCACTGTGCCATTCAGACTCTACTACTATGCATCCGGCACGTGGAAGCTGGGTCATGGATTCTGTAAACTGGTCAGCGCCATGGTGCATATCCACATATACATGGTGTTTACCATCTACTCCATTCTTCTTACGGTTCGGTTCCTGTATTTTTACAAGAAAACTCAGCGGACTGAGTTCTACAGGAGGCTGCATGGACTGGGTGCAAGCGCTCTCGTGTGGTTAATCCTGTTAATCATCATGCTCCCCATCGTGCTAATACAATACGGACATAACCCCATACAAGACACGTGCTTTAATTTTGGGAATGAAATAGAAAAAGATCTATGTCTATGCCCTGAACATGATTCTGTCCATCTTTATAATCACGGTGTCGTGTATTCAGACCTGCATCCAGGTGATAATCTTGCGCTCGATGATCCTCAAGTACGGCCCCGCCAGCCGCTCCCAGCAGGAGTTTTGGGTCCAAATAAAAAACCTCAGCTTTGTACTCATCATGCTCACCTGCCTGGTACCGTACCATATTTTTAGGCTACAATACCTGAAAAACACTGAAGACCTTCGTCAGATAAATGAAGTGTTTCTGGCCATCACTGGGCTTACGTGTTTCGACATGCTGACGTTCACTGGGAAGAACATATGTAAAGTGTGCTGGACCGGATAAATAAAGTGGATAAATATTGAACATAGGCGCTATTGTCTGCATAACTACCCATAAATCAGGGTTTGCAGATAGAAACCGATAACCGTTTTAACAGAAAAGTATTATAAGGTGAAGATACATGAGCATCAGCTTTAGCCAAATGTAGCTAAATACCATACCATGTTAGCCGAATTTTGCACCAAAATACCATAGAAATGACTGTTAACTGTGGTATAGCCGTGACTGAAAGCTTTGTACATTGTTTGAATGCTCTTGAAAAAAAATCAGGCCTGTGTGTTTGTTTGTTTTTTTATCATGTAAATTCCAGTAGGCCTACCATGATAAATACCATGGTAGCCTATATACAAGTGTACTGTGTAGGCTATCATTCGATTATGTCCTTACAATGACTGTAGTGATGATGTAGGCGATGGTATTCATGGTATTCAAATATTTCAGATGATTTGAAATGACATTTGTTTTGATATCTGCACCGTCATGCTTTTGTGATACATTTTATTTAAAGAGTTAATTTTACAGCGAGCCTTTGACATTTACTATATTTACTCGATAAACATAATAGGTTAATTAAACTTGAATGCAGCTCAGTGAATTTAAGTCATATATATTCTCAGAACTGTGGTATGTTTTGTCAAGGGTATATAAAATGTATGAATAAACATTCTTCTAATAATTGTTCAAATGTTGTGCTTTCAAAGCGTCAGCACAAAATTTAGCCTACGTCAGTTCTTTTTTCTCCTTTAACGTCTTAGTTGGACGTTCCGCTAATGTTTTTGAAACATTTTCAGAACATTTAGAGAAATCCATAACGTTGTTCCCATAATAATGTGAAAGTGACGTGACATACAGCGAGTCAAATATGGACCCATACTGGGAATTCGTGCTCTGCATCAGGGGCGATTCTAGAATTTGTTCAACGGGGGGCACAGGAGGGGCCACAAGTAAAACAGAGGGGCCAATCTTGTTGTGTATTTAGAAATGGAGATATCTAAATCATTAAACGTTTAGTAAGCTTTAAAATCAGTAATAAACAGTGATACCTTATTAACTTTTAATGGTATTTATTCACTGCAAATCAGAACAGTGAAATCAATTTGCATTACATTTTCAGTTTTCAGAAGTGAAAAACTGTAGAAGAATAGAAGAATCTAATCTGTGAATAGAGTACAACTCACAAAAATAATGAAACTCAACAGTAATGCTTTAATGCAGGGTCGATTTATGAGCTTATGGCCGGTGGTCAGCAGAAAGCTTGTGAGAGAGCACTGTGTCTGTAAGACGGGATAACCTGGTGAATCCATGGCGTGTATGTTGTTCCAAACCAGTGTGACTGTTTTTTCCATGTTACAAAAGTAATTGTGAAGAAAGTTATTGTCCATATATAATAAGTGTCAATGGTGATCAAAATAGAGTTTATGTTTTCCGTTGCAGTGGAGAAAAACATTTTCTTTTTCTTTCATGGAAGAAAGAATATCATAAATGTTAGGAATAAGGATTTATATATTTGGGTGAAATACCCTTTCATTTATCTGCCTTGAATCATTAACCAGGGTTTTCCTGGTACAGAAGTGTTTTTGGTGAACAATCTTTCCCTCCGGTTAGAATGGTTCTCAGTGAGATGTGTGACATGAAGCAAATCCAGCTGTGCAGATCAGAAACATATTGGGTAGCAGAATAGAGTAGAGGTTATATTTACATCAAACTATACTTATTATTTATCTGTCATATGATTCATTTTCTTAATATACACTCTTATAATAATAATATACAAATGTATTATTATTGCTACAATTCTGAATAAATTATAACATTTAGTTGAACAACTGATGATAAATGCAAAAAAAGTGATGCATACATTTTATGTTTATCAATAATAATAACAACAGAGAAAACATGTCACATTTCTTTCAAACACATGTCTTTCAAACATGATGATGGATAGTATTCACGTCAATCACACATTGTAGGTAATTATAAAGTATACTCTGTTCTTATCAATTAGCATGTACATTATATATATATATATAATAAATATCTGGGCCCGCTGTACAGCATATTCACCATAGATCAACTTTCATGTTTTTATTTTTTTTTCATTCCCATGGTTACTTCTCATTCTCTATACTAATAACTGTTTATATTTTGTTTTTTGCGTTTAAGTTGAACAACCATTCATTCTTCATTGTATCGTTTGCAGGGAAGAGAAGTTAATTTATCGCACTGCGTGATCATTTGATTTTCTTTTTTCTCTTATTTTGTAGAATTGTATTTAATGTTGATCTGATTGTCGTGAAAACAGTGTCACCTGCTGGACGCTCGTCATATTCAATTATCCAAATAAAAGTGTGTTCAACAAGCTGAGACGACCCATTTCTCTGTTGGAAACTTTTAACTGACAAAGTATAATTATTGTTATTATAAATATCATTTTTTCCATGGCCACGAGGATAAACAGAGATTGTGGGTCATATTCAGCGAACAGTTACAAACTCGCTTTTTATATTTATTTCAACAAATGACAAGAAAATCCAATCCCTATGAGCTTGGGAAGAGTTTTGTAGCATTTTAAAATGTTGGTTAAATGTAGGCCTATAAGACAGTGATACAAAAGACATGCAGGTGAGCCAGAATATTAACGTGACATGTTTAAACGTTAAGTTTTCTGTAATGCTGCTTTGAAACTATGTGTATAATAAAAAGTGCTATCCAAATAAATTTGAATTATTTATTTAGTTGATTATATGTATAGTTTATTATAAATGTATAGATTGCTGTAAATAAGAGCATAACAAAAGGCAACATACATACAATATGATTAAATGTGTAAAAATGTTTCAAGTTGTTTTAAATTTGAATATACGACAGATATATTTTTATATATCAATACCTGATGGGTGCACAAGAATCAAACACACTAAACAAGATTCATTTTTACTTAATCTTAAAATATCTTCACTTATTTTGAATGCATTTTCTAAGAACAAACTTAATATTTACCATGATATTAGTAATACGACAGTGAATATATAGATGTGATTGACTACAACATACAAGTTGTAAGAAAAAACAACAACATTTATACAGCTACATATGCATTATTTTATAAATAATGTACATACATTATTCTATAATCTACTAATTACCAAAAATCGCAGTTCTGTCTCTCTAACTCAACGCATTCTAATTACCCGCTGTGAACTTCCTGGAACTATTTGACGTCTACGTGAATCACGTGATGATCGAGTGTTTTGAACTTCCGTTGTCGCAACTCCGTTTCTCAACGGCTCTGGGCCAGCCGACGTTCGACCTCTCATTGAGAGAGAGCAAAATAGAGATTTGGCGCCCTCTTCTGATAGAATTGGAGAACGTCAAAGACCGGATCTGAGGTCTAAACTTGAACTAAAACAATATTTCTGTCAAACTAGGAGTTGAGTCATCAGGGTTCAACCAGTGTTTATAAGTAGGCGTTTTACTTGTTTTCTGAAAATACACAAATATCGGTTTCATATTTATGATATTATAAATTCAAACGTGTTCCTTCTTGTCTTTAGGCTTCGTTTGTATGCGTTCTCTACGCCGTGAACCCACGCACAGGCAAAACGATTCATGTCTTGTGTTTTATTGAGGCTAGTTACTGTTTAACATCTCCACCCAACTTTCAGTTTGTTTAGTAAATCGATCTAACGAGGCTCCCCGAACACCACCAAAAGTATTGTCCAATGTGAGGCTTTTGACATGTTAATCACTTCATTCGCTCTCTATAACAGCCTAAATATCATGTGTATTAGCATAACATTTTGACATGTTCGTTTGGGTTTTGGTGGATTAATGCAAATCGTTGTTGGACGTGGAGAAGGTAAGACCAGATAGTTTTAAGCTGCGGTTAACTGTGGGACAGTTAAAGAAAATCAAATCCGTTAAAACGTTTATTCCTAAACAAGTCCTTGCTGATACATATAGACGGTAAAGAAATGATCGCTCGTGCAGTTGTGACGTCAGCATTCCCTAAATTAGGTTAGTCTCTGGTATTTTCGTATTGACAAATAGAAATGTATAGGTGTTTCATACAGAAAACGTACAGGATGTTTGATGTTGTGAAAACAAATAGGCTAAGCATTGCTTATTCAATTATTCTATTGAATATTTATATCCAAAATTGCTGATTTTTTTAAAATATTGTTTTGTATTTTACATTGTCACAATGATATTTGCTTTGCTATTTTAATACTTTAAAAGGTCGCCTTCTACATTAAATATGTGCTTTAATATCATTAAGGTCAGATCGTAGTTATTCAGTTGCCTGTATAGAAGTGACATTAAAGGGCTCTTTTATTCAAAGCTGAATGTACTGTCTTGATATTGTGAGTTTTTCACACTTCCGGAGTGATATTTTACTTAGTTTGACCTTGAATTTATTTAACTGTTAAAGTGGCATGATATGTCAACTAGTATTGTGGAGATTATTTTGTAATATGATTTTAAGTACTGTATTCATTTCTCTGCATCACTGCTGATAGTGAGGTGTAATGCAATCTATTGAAATAGATGGCCTCACCAAACTCTTATCGCGTGGACATTTGTGCACTTCCTCATTTAAAACATGGTTTGAGTGAAGTTAAAATGTAACTTTTGTGATGTGTATCTGTACAGAGTATCCCTGTGCATACTGAATCCAACCTCAAGTACTTCAATTTATTTAATATTTGTTTTCTTTTCTTTTAATATTTAGTTGTCGTTCTGTTTCTACTTGTACAGCAATGTTGCTATATTGTTTGTCTTCCTATAGTTGATTAAATTGCATCACAATGCATATTAATGTACAGAAAAACACAGTACTTGTAAAACTCACAGTTATTCTAAAATCTGACAAACTATTAAAGAAGCCAAATAGCAAAGTATTTCATCAAAGTTAAATGATTAATGATACATTTTTAATATTTGTTTTGTTTCCTTTATGTGTTTGCACATGCATTGTACAGGCCTGATGATGCTGCACTAATGTGTTCATTTTTTTATAATAATAATTATTTTGAAAACTCTTAAAGGATAGTTTACCCTCATGTCATTCCAAATCTGTATGCATGTGTTTTTTCTGCAGAACACAAAATGAAATATTGTAAAGAACGTTGGGGTAAAAAATAAATAAATAAATACTTTTGGACCCCATTTATTTCATTGCATGGACAAAAATAACACCAACAACACTTGATTCATTTTTCAAAATCTCTTTTTGTTCCACAAAAAAAAGGAATATACACAAAAATCTGTAAAAGATTTACTTTGAAACAATGATCACTAAGAAATTGATAGTAAATTGTACAATTCATTAAAATGAATTGGCAAGCGACACATTGAATTAAATGTGAAAAGTAGAAAGACACATTTTTAAAGTGCGCAACTAAATTTGAAAGTTATATTTACATCTTTGATTTTTTTTTTTACAGTGTAGAGTTAGAAAGAAATGAGAATAATATGAATCAATAACAGAAATTTCATTTTTGGGTGAACTATCTCTTTAAGAAGAATGGCTCATCACCAAAAGATTCAAAATATTACTTTCAAACAATTCTTCAGTACTTTAATCTAATTGAAATAAATGAAAAAAACTGAATTTGTGTCAGGCGAATGTCTATGATTAGATCCTTGCAACAGAATTCAGGAAATGCTAACATACCTCTTTTAAATATATCTCAATCTTGGAAAACTCCAGTGATTTAACAGAAGTTCAGATCTTCATTTTGATGTGTTTTTTTACAAATGGAAGCTCAGTGGTGCTGCAGTCTTTGCCGGTTTTTGCTTTTGGGACGGTGCATTACTTTGTAAGCGTGTCATTTTGCCTGCATAGGTCTTGTTGGTTGTGCTGCACCAATAAAACCTTTGTGTTCCTTTGTGGAACAAATGGGGAATACGGTAATCTCTTCATCCCTCTGATAAGTATAGGATAAGGTGAGAAGATAAGTTCTGTTCAAGGAGGTGAGGAGTCTTGGCCAAGGCTCCTCCCTTGTCTTAGAAGACGACAAATCAGCATTCTGAAGAGATGGTCAACCTAAGGCTGCCCTCAGTTCTCTCTCCAAGAGACACTGTCCCGGGACGACTTTAAGTAGAGATAGCCAGGCAGGGATGAAGTTTTCAACAGGTCCTCTTCCAAAATCCTTGTTGGACATGGATGTAGCCAATTACTGCGAGGGCCTGGACCCGACCTATAGCACATTGGGCTTTGAGAACGCAGAAGTGCTTTATTGTGGTGGTGAGTGCTGTGCATTTTGTACAAAATATGTTTTAAAGTACATTCGAAGCTGCAGATGGACTAGAAACAAATGATCATAATGCGTATACTTATGTTTGTGTTTGTTATAGTGTTGCTATTAAAACGTTAATTAAAGTCATGTCAGTTCACAGATTCTAACTGATGTGGGTGTTAATTTGGCTTAGTATGACTGACTCAGACGTGTCTGGAGGGGACGGACGCCATGCCATGGCTGGTTTAATAGCTGTCTGAACTGTCTGGAAGGATTCGTCCAAGCATAATCATTTACCTCAACCTAAAGGAGATAATTGTTAGCTAACTATTTTCATAGTCTTTCCATTCGGTTTAAAATTCAACAGAGGTTTCGCTCAAATCCTGAGAAAAGAGTTCTGAGTCTCAGGATTAGAGACTGGGATCTCCATGGGTTCATTGGTTGGGAAAATAGGACGCAATGGGGTACGTTTAGGTGGAAAGTCAATATGTTTTGTACAACTGCAAAGTTAATTCAAAGCACTGCAAGAGTAACAGTGAACTCCTATATTTTGAGGAGTGAAATAATGTTTGTCCCATGATGTTATTTGTATTTTTATAAAGGGACAGTCACCCTGGGGCATTGTGGGAAATGTTTTGCTCAAACGTACATTTTGGCGAGGGCAACTCTTTTAGGCTCCTTGGGTTACTGGCAGGGACGTGCAGAGGGTTCCTCGGGGGCAGGGGCTCAAATGTAAAAAAGGGGCAATATAATGGGTGGGATTATAGGTCAAAAGATTGAATACATTACTATTTTATATTTTTGCAAGAAATCCCTTCTAGTCATCAAGCCTGCATTTATTTAATCAAATCAAATCTTAATATATTTTATGAATTGACTTCATTTACTTTGCATTTTATGCAATGTTGAATTATTAACAATTATTAACAATTGTTGAATTATTAACAATGTTTAAAACCACCTGTAATAAATTTGAACTTCTTGTGCCATATAAATGCATCATTCATTCATTCATTCATCATGATTGGTTGGTGTAGCTACATGACTAATGGCCATTGGTGAATTATGTAATATTCTAAAATATGGATTTTTATTTAAATTTGCTATTGATGAAAAATGTAAAAAATATTGTTTGGCTTATTTTTGCCTTCCGTCGATCCATATGCACTCACTGAAAGAACCATATATGGCTCCAGAGCCTAAAACGCATGCACCCCATAGCAACGCCTTACATTGACAGATATGTAAAAATAAACAGGAATTTTCCGACTTTTGAGCGAGCAGTTACTGTTTTGTACAAATTGTCATGTTAATTACAATTCAAATGCATTTTGTTTTATTGACCACGATATCATTTCTATTTGTCCGAGAGGGGCACTTTTGAATAATTTTAGAAAAGGTAGGGGCTCGAGCTCCCAAAGCCCCCCCTTCTGCACGTGCCTGGTTACTGACATTGATTGACTGACATGATTATGTCACCACATTCTGATGTGATTTATCCACTGGTTCTCCATTAACCCAATGCTAAAATTGCTGAAGAGATTTCCCAGTTATCTTTACAAGGCTTTACATTACAAAACATTGGAACACAGAGATAGAGAAAGGCCATAAAATAACTGGAATACAAACCATTTAAAGGCAAACGCACAATCTCTGGCATGCAGATGGACAGCTAGACAAAAGTTCTTTGGCTGAACTTAATTCAGTTGGATTTTCTTAAAATAATCAGTAAACTTTACCCAAATATCTTATATAATGGACATGTAATGGAGTAAACCCAATAAAATTAGATCTGTCATACTGACTAGACTGAATCTGCTGCAGTTAAATGCTAACTAGCAGTTAAAGTGAACCTAAAAATGTGCTTTGCCTGGTAACATCAACAATAATTAATTCCTAAATACACAAATACAAAATAAATTCAGCTTTCTTTAATGTGCAGGGGTTGTGCACCCTAAAAGGACATCATTTACTCACCCTCATATCATTCCAAAATCTATGGATTTCTTTAATCTGTGAAACACATGCGAAGATATTTTGAGAAATGTCTCAGATGTTTGTCTGTCCATATTGTCAATGATAACCAAAACTCTTTGGCTACCAATATTTTTCCAAATATTTGCAGAATTGTAATTTTTGGGTCAACTATTTCTTAATTAAGCCCATAAAGCTGTGAACGTATTGAAATTGTTTGCCAACTGATTTATGTTTCGATTTTCAAGTTCTGTATCACCTTACTCTGAAACGAAATACTTCAAAACACGCTCTGCAAATGTACGAAAGCCAACGAGATGCATTGCTTCTCTGCGACCACATGTGCCCTTTGCGTTCAAATTATGCCTTATTCCGAAATGAGAAGGAATCGCTTTGGGAATATACTGAAACTGAATCAGAAGAGATTGCTTTCATCCCACATTAACATTTATCCACGAGATGTCAATCTCCATTGAATATCTATATATGCGATAAAACAGAGGCTAATCCTAATTAAGTCTGTCCGACAACAGTCATTTCTTTTGTTGAAACGTTATGATTTTGGATGCACAAAGGAATGATTGATTTTTCATCCTTGTCTATATGAACAGAAGGGTGCCGCTCTCTGTTGCATTAGAAGGTCTTTTAGGAGGAGCATCCTTTGTTCACTTATGCAGAACTCTTCCTCATTCTCCTCGTTATAGCCGTTATGATTGAGAGAGAGAAAAAGGCCGAGATTTTGATTTGACGCATCGTCCCATAGGTTTATGAGACTCACTAGGCCTCTTTGGTTGTTAGCTAACTTGGATTAGCATAGCATCTAGAAGCTTAGCAGCAGTAGATTCCCACTATTTTATGTTCTGGATGTACAATGGACATGATTCTCGGTTTTAAATGATCTAAAGCTTTTTATGAATGATCCACCCAAGTGAATCATCAAGCCTTGACTTGACTGAACTGCAACTCAAACCAAAGTGTTCAGGTGGCAGCCAGTTACATTATGTGTGTTGATTCCAGTTTTGACTGTCCATGTTGTTTTTCACAGAAAACATGCCGACAGAGCCCAACATCAGTCAAGGAGAAAATGGCGTGAGCTCCAACTGCGCAATCTGTGGTGATAAAGCCACAGGTAAACATTATGGCGCCTCCAGCTGTGATGGCTGTAAAGGATTCTTCCGCAGGAGCATCAGGAAGAGTCATGTCTACTCCTGCAGGTACATCGCACTCAACCCAGATGTTTACGTTATAAAATTAATATTGTGTAAAATCATTTTTATGTGGTAAAAAATGTTCAGTGTTTATTGTATTATTTATGTACTATTATGGTATTTCTTAGTAGTTTGAATTAGTTTTTATTTATTATTTCCCATTTTAATTTTAATTTTAGTTTAGGTTTAGTATTAGCTTTTAATTTATGTACTTTATTAGTACATTTTTTAAATAAATGTTTTGGTCATTTTAGTGCGTAAACGTATTTCAGTCATTTTTTACGATATTTTTTTATTGACATTTTTGTGTAATATTTTTATTTAATCTTTATTTCAATAGTTTTTGTTTTAGTTAACTATAACAACACTTCGGGTGAGAATCAAGAGCTGTTCTTTAATTTTAATAATAAAACAGATTTTTTAAACATTTTGTTCAAACATAAGTATACATTAAGCATGGGTTTGATTCATAATTGAGTGCCATTTATGACACAATTATCTTTGATGAATCATTCAATATGACTCAAGAATCAATCTTGAACTTGTGAGTTATCATTGGTCTAAATAATAATTATTTGACCAATTCGCTGGACCATAAGCCACTATTTATGTTATGTCCATATAAAAATGAACAGAAAGAATCAATAAAGATTCAATTAAGGAACTGGATTTGTTTAGTGGAGTTAAAATCATAACCGGATACATTATAAACCAGATAAAGTTTTGCTCTTAAGAGATCATCTTTATTTATTCATTTGTTTTACTTTTGGGCAGGTTTAATCGTCAGTGTGTTGTTGATAAAGACAAAAGGAACCAGTGCCGTTTCTGCAGACTTCACAAATGCTTTCGAGCTGGAATGAAGAAAGAAGGTAACCATTTATATGTATACTTCCCCCCACATATACTCTCCTTTCCCACAGTTTCAAACAGATATGGAGTAACAAGGAAGAGGGAACTTGAGAGAGTAAAATGGATGATGCCATAAAACCTGGCCTGATTACACAAGGATGTTTAGTTTATTGGATGTATAACCTTGGCTTAGACTTTTATGATGGGCGATCATGTGCTCTCCACCTCACTTTCCGTGCGTACACGTTGTTCAGGACTATGGTCAGTTAAAGTTTTACCTCTAGCTTAGGCAGGGTTTTGCACGGCAGTCATGTATTATTTTTTATTTGCTCACCATTGTTTCCTATTTATTCTGAAAAGGAAAAAATGCTTAATCCAGCCTTAGATGGTTTACTGGTCTTAGCTGGTTTAAGATGGCTTATGCAGCTGGTGTTTATGATTGAAAACTGGTCTTCCAGCAAAAACGCCTTTTAACCAGACAGGCTAGGAGACTGGTTAAGACCAACAAACAATCTTAGGCTGGTTTAAGCTCTTTGTTCAGTAGACATCTTCTCAAGTTTGAACCAATGTCAAAAGTCTATACATAAGAAAAATGACACATCAGCGATTTAATTTATAAAAAGGTTACAAAAGTAAATTTTTTATGAAGAGAAGTATTTCAAAAATACTCAAAAATAAAAATTGTATTTATATATATTTTTTAAATACAGTAATATGTCCAGTAGGAAATATTTATTTCCTCATTAGCAGGTGTGGTAAAAAGGTCATTTTAGCCTGTGTTTTACGTTTAACGATGTTACAATACATCTATATGAATGTAACAATGTCTTGGCAATGTGTGAGATTTTCTGTCAATAAGCTTGAGAAACACACCCATCATCTTGGCTAATCAGTAATATCTCTTAACTTTTATTAGCTCACTAATCAGCAAAATTGTTTGTGCTTGTTTTTAGCTGTGCAAAATGAACGGGACCGTATCAGTTCGAGGAGAACCATACAAGACTCAAATGACCTGCCGCCAATCACAGCCCTGGCTCACGCTGAAGCTCTCTCGCAGCAGGTAAACTGTCCTATCAAGGTTAATCGAAACACTCTCTCTCTCTCTCTCTCTCTCTCTCTCTCTCTCTCTCTCTCTCTCTCTCTCTCTCTCTCGCTCTCTCGCTCTCTCTCTCTCTCTCTCTCTCTCTCTCTCTCTCTCTCTCTCTCTCTCTCTCTCTCTCTCTCTCTCTCTCTCTCTCTCTCTCTCTCTCTCTCTCTCTCTCTCTCTCTCTCTCTGTTGCATCTCTCTCTCTCTTCTCTCCTCTTGTTCTCTTCTCTCTCTCTCCTCCACACAAAGAAAGAGAAAGAATATCAGTAGAGAAGGGCAGAGATACAGAAAATAAAAACATGCATATAGTTACGGTATCTGCGGCAGTAACATTTATTGCTTTTAAGCAATACATTATTGCTGTGATTGTCAATTAAAGCAAAGGTGCATGGTTTTAATGCATTATGCTAGAGATAAATAGTCACCAAAGACAAAAATTAACCAACAGGGCTGATTAAAGAAGGAAAAGAGGTTTCATTACATTAACAGAGTTACTGATGAAGTTCTGCTCAGTAGTTATTAATGACAAAGAGAGATTAAAAACAACTGAGCGTTGCTTTCTTTAAGCATCAGTCTGTGTCATCAACATTTCTAATTATCTGCATGAGTACCTGCGTGAATTTACTCTGAGAGCGAGGTAACAGCCTGTGCAAAAGCATTTTTAGAGGACATGGTAAATTCAGTTCTTCTCTCGTTTGTCTCCCAGCAGATAAACGCCGCCAGCCCAATGGGCCCTGATGATGTTTTAGAGAAAAAATCAGCCACTATCAGTGACGTCTGTGAATCTATGAAGCAACAGCTGCTTGTTCTAGTAGAGTGGGCTAAATACATCCCAGCCTTCGGCGAATTGCCACTTGATGACCAGGTAATGGCCGTTGGAAAGCAACACTGGCTGTGCTAATTGGGGAGGCCCTTGGGTTAAATTGCAGGGCCGTTCAGTGAAGCTCAATATTTGCTATTCACATGGCTGATTCAGTTGAGCCTCCATTTAGCATGCTGTCTGTGTTACTCTAAATTTCAGAATTTTTCCCTTGCATGTATTGTTATTGAACATGCAGAACCTTCCAATATAAAAAATGACCTTAAAGAATGAAAAAAATATCCTTTACTCTATGTCTGTTAGCTCTGAGGTCTTTTACTTTATAGATGATGCTAGTGTTTTACTAAAAGTTGGCAAAACATTTTTTTGCATAGTTTTTTATGCATTTAAAATGTTCAGTCTTTTTCTTCCAGACCAAAATTAATTACTCAATTTGCATTAAACTGAAATGTATAGAATTATTTTGGACACATAGTCAACTAGTAAGCATGGCACCTGCTGGTAGAGACAGTAACTACACCATGTTTCTACTTTTTTCTAATTCCATTTCAAATGTTCTGAGAAAATAATTTTCCATTATTAACACTGAAGACTGGAGTAAAAGGCTGATAAAAATTCAGCTTTGCCTTCACAGGAATATATATATTTTTTAAATGTAATAAAATTTACAATATTGCTGTTTTTACTGTATTTTTGATCAAATAAATGCAGCCGTGTTGAGCATTAGAGACAAAAACATAAAAATCTCAAATTAATTGTTTTATTTTAAAAAATATTTTACTGTAGTAATTTCATTGTGTTTTACAGAAACATGTTAAACCAGGCCTCATTTTTCTTCCAGGTTAATTTATTACGTGCTCATGCCGGAGAGCATCTTCTGCTTGGTGTGGCTAAAAGGTCAATGCCATACAAAGATTTCTTGCTTTTAGGTAACTTCTAGTAGTTATTTTCACCTTTCAACATAATTATACTGTAGATACACAGATTTCCATTTTCTTTGCAGGAAATGGCTGCGTTGTCCATCGAAACTGCCCTGAGCCGGAAATAGGTCGCGTATCTAATCGAATCTTGGATGAACTGGTTCTTCCCTTCCAGGACAACCAAATTGACGACAATGAATACGCAGCTCTAAAAGCCATTGTGTTCTTCGACCCTGGTATAACTAATGAAACAGAGCATTCATTTAACACCCAGTATCAATCCTGAACCTCAGCCATACATGTTACTATCTCTGTTTTTAACATCTAGACGCCAAAAGCTTAAGAGATCCTTCTAAGATCAAGGCGATGCGCTATCAGGTTCAAATGAGTCTGGAAGACTACATTAATGACCGGCAGTATGACTCACGCGGGCGATTCGGGGAGCTTTTGCTGCTTCTTCCTACTCTGCAAAGCATCACCTGGCAGATGATTGAGCAGCTACAGTTTATCAAGCTTTTCGGTCTTGCCAAGATAGATAACCTGCTGCAGGAGATGCTTCTTGGGGGTGAGTATGAGGTGAAGCATTCAATTGCAGGGGCTTTTGGAGCGGGAAATGCTTCATGATCATTGTTTTAAACTAGGTGAAATCAAGTACTTTATTCGGAAGCAAGTCTTAATATTTTTCTTATTATACTGTGCATTGTACTGCAAAATGATGTAAAATAATGAGGTAAAATTATGCATTTGCTGTATTAGTTTGCCATATTAAGACATTAATTCTGGAGTGGTTTGACTTGACTTGACTAGGTTTGGCCTATTAGTCTTCACTTGTTATTGCTAGGCTAACATCACTATTATACTCAAACTAATCAACAATCAGTGGAAAGAACCAAGTGATATATTTTTGTAGGTCAAGCCAAAAGTTCACATCACCCTTGTTCCCTTAACAAAAATCAATTGGATTGTTTTGGATTGTTACAGAAAATAAGCTCTGGGACTAACAGAAGTTGGTGATTCTTACACATTTTGATCCTCGTGATATATTCTCAAATGAACACAGCTGAATTCTGAAGCCTAAATACAATCAGCAGAAGTAAAAAGCTAAACTCAGCATATAAACTACACAATTGAGCTTCTGATAACTCTCTCAGTCTTTATTTAGAAAACGTCTTCTATGAAGTTTTGACTTGGAATAGTTTGCAAGAGCGCGTAATGACATTTAACCTCTAGTCCTTTTTCCAGAAAAGTAAAAGATTTATGTTGTTGAACAAAATGTGAAAATATTGTGAGCTTGTGTTAATCTTATTTCAGGCATTTAACCAGAAATCCATTCAGAAAAACCCATTGACTTCAGGATAGTGGAAATGAAAGTGCTAAAATGCTAATTTCCAGGTTTTAACCTGCAAAAATACCTGCATTCTATTAACATTACATTGAGAGTTTAAAGAGAGGTGTAATATTACTTGCACTTCGTGCACTTATGTAACTTTGGTGTCTCTACCACATCTGTGGTTAAAAGCTGGAAGCACCATACGTGCCACAGTAATAGGCAGACTTTTTTTCTTACATTTGGACATGAATCAGGCACAGATGAATTAGGTGAGCATGACATTTCCAAACCAAATCTGACCTAACTGCTCAAAATATAAACCATTATTGTAGCCACCTCTGTGATTTAGTTATTAATTTATTTTTGCAGGTCTAACCACGGAGCAACCTCATTTACATCACAATGGTCACCCTCAGATTCCAATAATGGGACAGACCATAGTCATTAGCTCCATCCCAGGACCTGCACACTCAAAGCAGATGGGTAAGACATAGCCTTTTATTGATCTGTTCCTAAATAAAGTACGTGGTTTAAATACCAGACATCGGACATTAGGGAGAAATAAGAATGTGGAGTGGTTAAGGTTTAGTTTTAGATAATGATACATAGCCCTGATTTGAATCATTTGCTCATTATGTTTCAAGTTCTGAAACATTTTATAGCTTTTTATGCAGCTTTTGCTTCATTTTTGTACGTTTCTGTTTCTTCAGCATCCCCAGATACCCCCATTCCATCTCCCACTTCAGTACAGAACCAGGAGGCCTACAAGCCCCCCGGCAGCCCGGCTCTCCTGCTCCCGCCACCACAGCCCATGCCAAACAGACTCTCTCCCGAGCCTCCCCTTTGAACCTCCTCTCTGCCGCAGGCCCTGTGTGTTTGTATATGTGTAAACTGTGTTACGCCCTTCCCCACATCCAGCGCAACATATTTATCTGATCGAAAGAGAACTTTACAAAAAATTCAAAATTTATTGTCTAATTGGATCACACTAAATGAAAACGGTATTTCATCAAAAATGTATTTCTTCCTTTATCAGCCTACCGCTGGTAACCTAGTAAATGCATACAATATACGTTTTTAATAACAAATTATTGTCATTTACAAGAGACTTATAAATATTTTTTGTATTATTAAAAAGTTCAGATTTAATTTATTAATAAAATTAGATGCAACTAAAGAAATGTAAATGTTTGCTTGAAAATGTGCCCTTAAACACAATAAATGCTCTTAGTGCCTGAGTTTTTTACGTTGTGTTATATATTTAATATTTTTTTATGACTTAAGTATTTTTTATATACTGCAAGATAAATGTCATGCTATAAAAGTGTTACTTTTAGGAAGGTATTAACAGTTTTGTTCAGAGTTTTTCTGAGCAGAACAAGGGACTTCAACAGGGGGTCTGCAGTAGATCCAGCAATTATAATATGATTTTGTGAAATAAAAAAAAGTGCAATATTAAATTAATAAATAAAGACAAATGAAAAAATAAAGCTAAAGTTAAGAAGCTAATGCTTAGCTGAACGTTCATTGTCAACATGATAATTTTTATTTCAAGAGTGCATTTTTTTAAATCGGAAATACAGTCAAATAAATTCTACTGTAAAATATTATTACTTGTTCTGCAATATTAACACTTGTGCTGCTTAATATTTGTTGTGGAAACTGTGATACTTTTTTATTTTTCTAGGATTCTTTGATGAATAGAAAGTTCAAAAGAACAGTATTTGTTTTAAATAGAAACATTTTGAAAGTGTTTAAATATTTTTACTTTCAAGTCGTTAATTTAGTTTTTAATGCATAACTTTAATGCATAAAATAATGAATTAAAACAAGCTTCAAATTTTTAACTATTATTTTAGTTTACAAATAAATCAAAGTTGCCTTGGCAAATGTTGGATACAAGCATCTGCTAAATGGCTCCTTAAAATCAGGATGTTTTAACTTTTTAACAGCAAAAAGTGTTTTTTGTTGTATTTCATACTATTCTGACACATTGCATTTTAAATGTTTTTTCTGCATATACACATCAAAATATCACAGGTAGCTATAAATGGAACGTATGCAATTACAACAAAACGAAGAAGCTGAGACGAGAAAGATCATAACATCTCATCTGAGCTTGGTGAAACTGTGGTTTCTGACACATCGTGGATCTCTGCCTCCAAAAGAGAGCCAGACAGACAGAGAAAGAGCAAGAACAGTAGGCTCATTCGAAAACACTTCAAATCAGGCTATTTTCTGCATCTAAACAACAGCATTTGGTGCAGGTGAAGTCCACGTTGTCAATACCACGCACAGCGTTCATCGGAAGCCGTAATAAGTTTTGGAGTGTGCCCTGTTTGGATGGTTTTCCAGAAAGCAATCTGACATCACTAGGTGTAAGTGCACAAGGCCTGGGGGCAGATGAGTCGGATGATGCCGTCAATAGTAGCTGTCTATTATACTGCGGGAGAGCTTGGAGGAAGTGGAAATGGAGAGTGAGCAAGGTAAGATAAACATTGCAAACCCTCCAATCAACTCCATAATGGAGTGGCAGCTCGCGTGGGGTTAAACGGCAAGATTGACGGGAGAAGGCTGAGCATCCAGTGATCCTTAATGAACAAGCGCACAAGGCTGAATGCACTTATTTGTATACAAAACATTATCTTGGTATTCAAGGCACACATCTCATCTGAGGCGTTCAGCTTTGTGTGACGGTGTGGTATTAAGGCTCGGTAAGCCTCCTCTGAGCAATGTGGAATGGATGGAATAAGCATATCTGTTCTTCACCTTTGTGGTGAAGGAAACTCTCTCACACACTACACCTTGACATTCATGACAGCGAGGATACTCAAAGTGATTGTAATCCACATCGCCGACAAGCTGAATAGGAGGAATTTACCTCTCTTTTCTCGTGTAGAACCGTCATTTGTTTCCATAATGACACTTCCAGACTAGAGACTGATTCTGTTGCAGTGCTGCACTTTAAACCCCTGCGTTAACTTAGCAAGGTCTAAAGCTCTTCTAAATCTTTTAAATTAGAGAAAATTGAGATTTGGGGATGTTTCATGTACATTTTTTATTTCATATTTTTAGAATGTGTAGATTTTCGTAATTATACATTTTGGATTTTTTTTTAGGGTAGTGATTTCCAACAAACAAACCAACCAAAAAATAAATACATTGATTTAATAATTAATCCCAAGATTTTTTATAATAATAATAATAAAAACAATAAAACAAAATGATCTGTTTTATTGATTTGTTTGGATACATCTCATACCAGAATACATTTCTTTTTTTACTGTAATAATGTGAATGCATTTAATAATAGGCCTATTAACGTTGATACTGAATTAGCCTATATAATATAATTTTAAATTAGCCTAAATGATAGAGTAGTATAATTATAACAACATTTGTGAAACACGGTAAAGTGAACTAAAGTCCTAATAGAAAACGTGACTGCGCAGGTGTTAGTTGTGGGCGGGGCCTCAGACGACAGCTTGGTCCACTAATCGCAAAAGCAATTCATTTAATTTTCTTAAACAAAAACTAAAAACATATAGACATTTGGTAAATATATAACTTAAAAATATGAATTGATAAAAAATTAAGTATGTTTTATTCTTAACTTCGCTGGCACATGGTGGCAGTAACGTTACATTTTACGCGGGAAGTGGACTATCTGAGGCCTACTCGATTATATTAGTTAGCATTTAGGCAAAAAACGCAAAATTATATGATAGTCGGATAAATATTGAAATAAGAAGATGAAATCACCAAAAAATTACGCTTTCTTCAGTTTCACTGTGGAAAGACAGCGAAGGTGAGTTACTGTTTGTTATTGTATCGTTTTTTCTGTGGATCCTGAACTCGCCATATGCGTGTGTTTGCCTTAACGCTTTGTTCTGGTCATACGTTTGTAAACATGTCTGAAATTATATAATATGTTTCTATAGCAACAAGTTGTATGATTTATTCCTTTAACTAGTGTCTATTTGGCGTTGTATTTCTAATTGCTGACAAGCAAACGAATATAGAGGATTGTATCTTTTTCAGTGTATCATTTCCAATTGCTTTTGACACTTACTCTGTAGTAACTAGGAAATATTAAGTATATTTATTAAATACAAGTATTTTTCAGCTAGTCACTATCCTAACTATTAAATTGCTGGTTACAAATAGCATCCCCCTCAATGAATCCTGTGGTAATCTGTGGTTCCAGTTTTACTCGAACTATTTTACTTTAGTCAAAGCTATTAGAATCATTGCCGTGTTCTACTAGCAACTAAATGGACACAAATGGGTTTTAGTTTCACTATTACTATTATTTTTTTACTCGTATTTTTTTCTATTGATCTATAAAGTAATCATTCTGGCTAGTCATCATTTCATATGACAAGTTAAAAAGCAGTTGTACACATATGAAACACCAATCCCCATTCAATTTAATTACAAACATTGGCCACTAGGTGTCATTAAAGGCGCATTGAAAGTACAGCCACTGTAGTGATGGTTCTTATTGCGAGGCATTTCTAGCTAGAGTCTCCACAAATCTCACTTGATCTTTTATTTTATAACGTATGCAAACGTGGATCAGAATCGCAGCTGCCTTCGAGACTCTTAGCTTAAGTGTTCCACGCTGGGTTATTTTATAAAGCATTTGTTGATAGCGTGTTCATTTATTTGTGCCATCAGGGAATATTTTTTTGATTAACTCCGCTCTCCATTTAAAATGAATGAATGGTGGTGTATTAGCTGCGGTGGGCTTGAATTCAGGGTAGGCTGACATTGCACCCTTTTCAGGATCAAGGTTCAAGCAAAGGAAAGAGAGAGAGAAAAAACTCACCACACGCATACACTTGGTAGTGTAAGTACAGTTTAAAATTAACGGCGTCTGTCAGGCTGGGGACCAGCTTGCCACTCAATGAGAGATTAAGGGTAAAGATTGCGCCCCATTATTTTTCAGCCACACATTTCACCCATAATTCCCCTCCAGATCAACAGATTTTTTTTGCTGAAAGCAGGCAAAGGTGTAGAAACCCTGTGGCTCCCAGCATTGAAGGGACGCATTCGGAACTTGAATGTTTCCACCTTTTTTCATCGCCTGCATGTCTTACCTGATTAAACTGCAGTATTGCTTTGGAAAAAGGAAGTGGTGAAGCCATTTAGGGCTGAAATGCTGGTTTCTCTCATCAGAGCGGCGCCCTCCATTTGAGGACTTTCATAAATGTGCGTTTAGTCTGAGAATGGCCGACTGTTCCTGGCCTTCTCTGACACCTTGCGTTCTTGCATTATGTCCGGGCGGCACAGCAGAAAATGCTCGTGAAATGTATTCAATTCAAATCAAATTGATGTAGCGCAGAGTAATCTTTCTCTATTAGATGTGTCACTTTTGGCAATTGTTCCCTAATATCCTTTACTGTGACTATATAAGATTAGTGCTCTCCATGCCGTCAGAGTTTTCGTGCCTTACTGAATTATTCACCGAGGCGTAACCTTCAGTTATCAGGTTAGAAAGACCTTGATTATAACAGGAAGTCAAGTGTAGAAAATCACTCTCTCCACTAAAGGAAGTGTTTCAGCCCTTTTGGAAATTTGAATAATTATGAAATGTACTCACAAATAGTATAAGAAATTAATTACACGGGCACAATGGCTTTCTCTGTACTCGCAAAGCCTAATTTATGAGCAAAATAATTAGAGTTTATCTTTATTTTTTATTTTAATGCGTAGCAAATGAAATGAGGCCATTGTTATCTGGAACTTCCTCCTATTAATAATTGACACAAAAAATAAACTCTCTGCTTGATGTTTGTCTCTTAAGTGACAACACTCAAGCGCAGCCAAACTTTTGTAAGTTATTTAATTTCGAATAATGTGCTCACCATCCTATTCTATCATATTTAGTTGGGGAATCGTTAATCAAAAAGAAAATGATGATGACTCCCTGCTGACTAGACTGATGTGTTGCTCTCTGCGGGGCACCGTGGCAAACTGCTCCACAGGCGTCTTCTGGAAATAAGGGAAACGGATAGCCGATCGTTCCACACACCTTGAAATTATAGCCTTCCTTGCATTTTTTCCCCTCCCTTGAATAGTCACTGTAAATGAATTTAAGTTAATTACCTTCCACCCTGCTGGAATAATGCAACTCTCATTACATCCCTGATAGACAACATTTGACGAGGACATTTCTATTAGCATTATTCCATGCAGAATCATATACCCTTCATTATTTACTTAGTGAACAAGGAGATTCCTGGAACAAACAGAGATGTGGTCCCACTTGCTGATTATGTCCTTTATGTCCTTTTTATGGCCTTTATGGTGTCATTAGCTCATGTTGTTTAGATACTGCACTTAGTAGTTATGTCTTGTTTGCTTTTGAGGGTCAGTGACACATAAGAGTCCAAAGGAATAATCTAGTTTAAGATACGTGCTGAGTTCTCAGAAATGTGCTCTTTGTATGATGGTTTCTTATGGTTTTGAAAACTTTCTGGGATTTGAAAGAAAAATGTTTACATTTAATGTCACGTGGTGTAACCTTCAAGTAAATCTTTTATTTGTTTTACACCTTTTATACATGAGTTTACACACATATATATATATTATAGTCATTATTCTTAACTATTATTGTTTTTGTATATGTTAGTAAAATATATGTTACTGTTTAGAAGTTCAAGATAAAGATGAGTAAGATTTCATTTGTAAATTAGTTAATTTATTAATTTAATCAAATATTTAAATCTCTTTAGGGCACCAATGCTGCATTTATTTAATCAAAAATAAAGTATAACAATTATAATGTAAAATATAACAAGTTAAAATAATTTTATATTTGAATTTTTTTAATATGCTGAATTTTTAGTAGCAAGATTTATAAGCCTCTACTTTTACATTGGAACAGCTTATTACATAAAGTATTAATAAACAAATACTTACTGACTCAAAACGTTTCAATGGTAGTAATGTATTTCATAAGGTAAAAACAGTTTTTAATTGTTATTAATAATGTTATGAATAATAACTTGTTTTCTGTTTGTTGGTTGGACCACATGACTTTTATTGTGCTGAAAAAGTGTTTTTAAATAAGTAGTGACTATTTAGTAATATAAGCAGAAAAAATATATATTTAGGTAAAGAAATAAAACATTTTAGAGAATTATTTAACCATTCAAGAATTTAATCATTTTCATGATCCTTTTTTCTTCATTATGATCTCAGAATATTTGAATAACCATAACATTGTTTTTTATGCCTACCAAATATATCATAATTCATATACATTTTTATAATTAAAACATGCTTATTATATAAAAGATTTATTCAAATCATTGAATGTAAATTGCACTGCATTTTCCTCTGTGCGATCTGCAAGACTATGCTTACTACTTTTTTAACCTGTTCATTGAAATTGAGCTGCAACACAGTCCCAGACTAATAAAATATTCCCTCATGCATGCGTGTGTCTGGGGGAAAAATGCAAGCTGCATTTTAAATGCATTTGTGCATTCAACACGGTGCTCTGTCAGGCATGTGTCTGGGACAGATAGTCCTGACTGCTTCAATACTACCGAGTGTGCTCTGGAGGTAAATGACCTGCCTGGCAGAGAGAGATTGGTGCCCAGCATGTCTCCTGATAAAGTCAAGCGCTTCTGCAACTTTGCCTCACCGCATCTATTTGCACTCCATATTTCAACACGGCGCAGATGTAACAACTTAATTTGCCACCAGTCATAATTCGGCCCACCTACGGCATAATGAGGTGATACTGGTTATTTTAGACTTAGCTGCATGGACGCCTGCAGTAATTCGAGTTCTGAGGTGCTTGCAGTTCCCGTCTCGAATCGGCACGTAAACAGAGGTCCAACATATCCGAGGATGTTTCTCTGCACAACGCAAATGAGTTTAAGGAAAGTTCCTGACCATAAAATTTGACTAATGTTTTTAAAACACAACCCCGATCCCACAATTCATCTTGGCACGTTCTGGAGAAATCCCACCACATTCTTCACTGTATTTGCAGGCCACCTCTGCGGGAAGCATTTTTGGGGCTTTTTTCCTCATCTTTCTTTCGCAGATGTACGTTTCTTTGGCCCGAGCTGTAAATTGAAAACACCGGTTGTGTTGCTCTCTCATCGCACACCTCGGAAATGGACTTCATTCGTTCACGTGAACTTCCCATAACCCCTCATGTGTGAGACACTCATCATCTAGCGAAGGCCTCGTAGTGAAGGCTGGTCCATCACGACAATAGCGGGAAGAACCCGGCGAATGACACCGGCACCCTTCTACCCTCTGAGATCTGATTAGTTGCCTCCATACAATCTAGCACGACACAATGCGCTTTCATTACCTCACAGATGTTGTCATCTCTTTCGGTCTCTCTCTCTTTCTATTTTTCCATCAGGCTCTTTTTTGAACAAGTGTTCATCTCAGAACTCTGATGAGCGGCCTCACTTTCATCAGTCTAATGCATGTCTATCCCCAGGCCCAATCTTGTGGCGGTGCGGCATGGGGCCTGGTCCTTAATCTAATTTCTTTAACCTCCTTCAATATTGGTTCCCCCCTGGAGAGGCATCATGAAGATCCGGAACAATTCGTTTCCATATTGTAAATCACCTGCTCCTGCGGTTATGAGGAAAGGCGTGCAGGAGCTGCAGGGGGATTGCAGCATCTGATTGGGCCGCCGTTGCCTTCTGTCCGAGTGACATCATCGTTCCCGGTCAACTCGGTGGATTTGAAAACCAACAAATGCATAAATATATAAACATGTCAGCTAGCTTTGATCAAATATGTGTGTAAAAGTACCAAAATAATGGTTTTATTTGGTATCCGGGTGCACCGTAATCATACAATTACAATAAGAGCCCTGTTAATATTCCGAGCTTCTTGCCTTCACAGTACTCGGGTGAATTAATTCGCTCAAGCAAACTCTGCTGATTCCGCTGCCCCCTCTGCCCCCGCCCGGGTATTCATGCTTTTCAACTGCCACACTCTCTCCACAATATCCTTTATAGTACAGGAACCCAGACTCTGCCTCCAAAATCAAATGCTTCATTCATTATTCATTCTCTGTGGATGACTTCCCCGTCATTAAAAATCCTACAAAAGCAGTTTTATGGCAAAGCCTTGGTTTCTTAGTTATGGTGGAATAATAAGCTGTCATGTTTTATGTGTTTTTACTCTATGGGTCAGCGCATATTCTGTTGTGGAGCAGCCTTTTGTTGCCATGTTATCATGAGTTGAAGTAGATGGGTGTTTTAATTCTGATAAATAAAAATGATTTTTATTTATTAAATGAAATGTTTTTCACTGCTGGTAATATTATATACATACAGTTGAAGTCAAAAGTTTACATACATACCTTGCAGAATCTGCAAAATGTTGATTATTTTACTAAGTAAGCGGGATCATACAAAATGCATGCTATTGTTTATTTAGTACTGACCTGAATAAGATATTTCACATAAAAGATGTTTACATATAGTCCACAAGAGAAAATAATAGTTGAATAATTAAATTAAATCGTATCGTTGTATTACATAAATTTGTGTGAAAAGCAAACAGCATTGTCACCACAGTTTTTTGTCATATAACATTTAGAAAACAAATTGTAACATTTTATAAATTACAATTTAATATAACTTTAGTTGTAATATATTCTATTATTAGTTTACTGTAGTTTTCAGTGTCACATGATCCTTTAGAAATCATTCTAATATGCTGATTTGGTGATCAAGAAACATTTGTGACAACTTAATTAGTAGTGTATACGCTGCATATTTTTATTATTAAATAGAACATTACTAGTACTGTTATGATATTTCATATAATAAATGTTTACTGTAAGTATTTTAATGAAAAGATTTGATCTTTATTTGACACAGCATGAATTTCTCAGTATTTGGGTTGTCCCTTAACAACAGCTCTCAAGCTACATAAGTTTGTATAAATGTTTCTGTAAAACCTGTTGATCATGATCTTCAGCATGATCCAAAGAACATCTAGTGCTAAAATAGAACATTTGACCATCTCTACAGTGTCACATGATCGATGTCAGATTTTCGTATTTGATTAATAGTGACCTTGAAGTAGGCACTATTACATATTTCTTTGTGTTAGATTCCTCAAAATGCTATGTTTTTGTCTTTTTTTTGTTTTGTTTTTGGTCTCATGCAGTGGGGTCCAATAATCTGTAGTATGCATAAATGTCCACTTTTGTCACAGACTTCTAAGTCCACTAAGGCAGATTGAGGCACACCTTACCTCACACGGGTCATCCTGTACAATAACATTTACGAAGTTCGTTTGGTCATGTGTCCACACAGCCCAGATTCATGACCTTTATAAGAATGTGCTCTGTCTGTCTCGGGCTAACAGCTTCTGATAGCCTTGGTCAACTTTGTTGCGCTCATGTTTGCTCAACGAATCCCAGGGCTATTTGGAGCCTCTTCCCAGAGCGGGGTGGATTTCCACCCTAAAACCCACTTGAAACCCATTTTTCTTTCTGAAAATGTATGCATGAATACCCAAACTGATTAAAAGATTCACGATTCATTATTTCCCAATCCCCACCCAACCTGCATCCCTTTCCTACATTATACATGAACGAATACCAGTGTTTCCCAGTGAATGGAATCAAACCCAAGTTCATTAATCAGCGCGGGCCCGAGGGGGTGCATTAAAATGTTTGTTAAACAGTGCGTCAGCCAGGCACGTTTGACCGAGAGCTAATCTAAACAATGGAAGCGGAGGGTGTGTAGGACGGGTTAGCGTAATCTACATAACCATTCCAGTGTTTAAATCACTCCTTGTTGGTTTTCCTTACACGATCTGTGGTGCTCTAAAACGCGTGACTTTATATTACAGCGAGATTCTCGCCACTGTAAGCCACCTCCATTGTGGTGGCCCTCTCCCTGTCTTCATCAGAGCCGGCTGTCCAATGAGATTACTGTAAGCCTGCGGTAGGAGCAGCCGACCCGCCACTGATCAGAAATTCATATCCCTGGATGCTAGATTGCTCCTCTCCCCACTTTGCCCTTGTGACGGCAGAGACTGCTATCATGGTGTCAGACGAGAGGGGGGAAGAAAAAAATTAGCATTCGCAGCCCCCCAAATTTCGCTGTCCAGCACATAATCAGAAAAGAAAGTGAATGAATAGTAATTCAGTCTGTCAGAAAATGAGAATTGCCGTGCCGCGGAGGAGAAGAATCTCTGGTTGGAGAAAAAAATTATATTTGTAATGTCTCCCCTTCTGCAAACCTCCATTTTGACTGATTGACTGCTTTGTCTTCCTTTTAGATTTTTCAATTCCTTTTCCCTTCCCAGCTATAAATGCACATCCAATCAACATGTACGCATTTGAGAGTGTTTATTATTTTGAAAGGGACTGAATTTGCAAAAAACTAAACCTCAAATGTGACCATTTTTGGGGACAATTTTGTGGGCCAGCCAAGCACAAGGCAGAGGGAATTAATCACAGAAAGAGTGCAAGGTCACTGACTGGCTCCCGAAACATCACGGTGGGTCATGCGTCTCGGGGCCAAGGCTTCATACACACACCACACTTGTCTTATCCCCCGTCTGCTTTTTCCCCGGTCCAAGAAGAGGCTAGCTCAACCCCAGACACACGCACGCGCTCGCACACACTCGCTCAAACACAGTGAAATAGGGCGGTTCAGAGGACGAAACGTTCTGGTAAATATTTTTAAATATGTCATCTCTCTCTCTCTGTCATATTTCAATCAGCAAGTTGGGAAAATATTGCATGAACCCTCGTGCCGTGTGGTTGTTTTACTATCTCGTCTCCGTGGTTGCTTGCAGTGTGCGTGTAATTTGGGTTAAATGGGTGGTTGCTGTCGGTTACTGCTGTGTCAGAGTTTGGAGTGCTGCTTTAGTAATTCCATGTGCTTGTAATTCTGCGCCGTTCCTGATGAGGGATGTATTGTTCTAGCTCAGCGTTCAGCTCTCGGGGGGCACCGACTGCCCATTGTAATATACAGGAGGCTCCCTGTTGTTTCCTTCAACTTAATCTCCCTGCGTTAATTCTCCTTTTATAAGTGCGAGCGAGTCACGCCGGCTGACGTTTAGGGCGAGTAGATTTACGGTGGGCAGTCTTTCTGTTTTTTTGGTGGCGGTGGTAATCAACCAGGGAGATCCATCATCTCTAATCACTCGTGGGGCAGTATTAGTATCTGCCATTGGCCAGTCAGAGTGCACATTTGCATGAGCACAGAGTGATGCGTGTGACAATCGCAGTCAAACGATCATTAAGGAATGTAATTTGCTGGCAGAGGCGTCATTGGGTTGCTGATGCTCGTTCGGGGCAGTGATGTGTATAAGCCGAAATGTTCGGCTGAGGGGGTCTTGCGCCTGTTAGAGTGCACTTTCCCCAAGCCGAGTCTTAGCTTTGGATGCTACATGGTAATAAGCCAGGCTTGCTCTCACCGCTCACAGGGCTTTAACAAACACAATGTCAGTCAGCTGCTCGTAGCGGCTTGATCGACATGCACATTTCCTGGGCTCTGATTCTCTTCATCTTTACTCCGCTGTTTCTGTTTGCATACTGATGAGGGTACTTGCTAGGAATGTAGTCATTTGTAATTTGTCATGTTTATTTGCCTTTTTAGTGGGCAATGCTTTTTATATATTTTTTTATCTTTAGTGCTGCATGGTTTTGTACAAAAAATATTGTATTTACAAGTTACTGTATAATAGAATAGCTATAATGTAACAGACATGAGTGAGTGACACAGTCCTTCCATTTCCATATTCATATGCACACACACCTACTAAAATACTGTGATATATATTTTATTTAAATGTATAAATTATATTCCGATCCCCTCCTTCTCACAGAAACATCTGGTTTTGTTTTCACTAGCCCCACAAATTCAAAAAATATCTTTTGTTTAGTCATTTTCAGAGACGTTTTGCAAATATGTTAAGTGAAAACAGATGGAATAAAAGATCATAACTGTTTATTATGGATGGGGAAAATGCAGTTTTGTGCTTGAACGTGATCTGATGAGAAGCTACATTTTTCTTTTTTGTGTATGGAATTAATAAACATTCGGATTTACATTGATGCAATTAGCAATAATATGAATTAATAATGGTTTATTTCAATTTAAAATTGTACTCCCACCTCATCATAAAATGTGTATAAGCTCATAGAATATTTTTTTAATGTATTTTTAATTTGAACCAGAAATAGGTACCAAATGTGCTTTTTTTTGCAAGCTTTTAAAATATTTTTTAAATGAAAACACTTTTTTTCCCCCTAAGAAAAAACAAAACATAAAAAGGTCCTTTCTGGCTTTGGTTCCCAGCTGCATGCTGTAATATGATGCACATAGGTAAAAAGGAATGAAAATGCATCCTCTCTCTTTCTCTCTCCCTCTCCCTTTTTCTCTGTGGTTGACATGAGGCTAATGAAAACAGGGTGTGGGTTTTCTTCAGCTCCTTTCATACGCTTCAATAAAAGGTGCGGCAGACATTTTGGCTACTACCTCCACGCTGTCACCCTCCTCTTCTTCCTTTACCTTTGTTTTAGAACGTGTGTGTGAATATGGAAATTCAAAACACCTAACTGCATGGCTTAAGTATAATCACGCTGCCAGGGTGGACAGACTTATTTTACAGTTAACTGCTCATTTTTGCAGTAATCCTTTGATTATTCTTACAGTATTACTACACCCTTCGTTTGTAGACTACTTCCATATAATGTGGCCTGCAATGTATGTTTATTTACATAGTGGCTTTTAAACTTTTTTTTTTTTACTGTAGTGTGGTTTATTGAGGTTAATTTCAAACACTTGAAGCTCCTGCATTTCTTTCTAAAAGGTTTAAAAAGCAGTACAATTGTGGCTGTTTGGGTCTCAGTGTATTTAATGCCTCTTTACAGACACAAAACTGTCATTGGTTCCACCGTGCCATGCAGCAAGACCTGCGCTGAGCTGTTTTTAAGATGAAATGTGCATGCAATATGTGTTGCACACACCCCAAGGAGCTCTGTTACTTAACATGTAGGCATTTGCATGTTTTCCTATGCATTTTGAAGAGGTAACCTCTAACCTGTTGTTTTTTTCATGGCCAATAGATGGCAGTGTTTCCCCAAGCATTACTGTTGTTGGCGTGAGGCAAGAAATGAACTTCTTGAACCTTTTTTTTCCTAATGGGAAATTGTAAACAAGGCATTCTTTAACCACGATTTCTTCAGATCTTGAAAGTGACGAGCGCGACTGTTTGAATTATTTGCGTCGTTGAGAGAGCATTTGTGAATTTAAGATTATAAGTGTATTTTATGATAAATGAAACAGAAATGTAAATGACTCAACTCTGAAAATGATGTTCATTTGGTTGCTATTTATTTCCTCACTAAATCTGCTTTTTGAGTAACATGATTCAGAACAAATTAGGACGTCACAAAATAATTAGAAAATTCTGAGAAAAGGCTCACTTGTAGTTTCCAAGTAAGGCTTAGTGGATGATGATGATGATGATGATGATAATAATGCTGTTTTTTCCTCCCCTTTTTATAGTTCTTAAATCTACAGTTTTTCCTAATCAAATCCATTTCTAATTTCTGTGGATTTCTTCCTGTCTGTTCCAGCTCTGACCCTAAACTTTATGATATAATGTTCTTAATATCCAGATTAAATTTTCTTTAATCTGTTCTGGAACATGTGAAATTATTTCTGCAATAAAACGCAAAAGTCCCCAGAGCCCTTTGATTGCAGTCTAAGGCTATTAATATAAGGCCAGACACTGGCTTTTTTTTTCATACGACCAACCCACAATCAAAGCGAAAAGCTACGAAGGTGGCATTCTGCGTTTATCTCCACTAATGAAAGAGAGATTAAAAAGAGGTTTTAAGATGGATTAACAGTGCCCACACTGAGACAAAAGATCTGAAAGGGCCTTAAAAACAAGCTAAATGAACACACACTTTCAAAAGCTTCATTAGCATAATGCTAAAACACTTACACAAAATGCTTGACAGGGCAAAGAAGGCTTTAGAACAGAGCACATGAATGCCGGCTTGCTGTAAATCAAGCTTTCTGGGCCATTTCACATGTAGAACCGAAACCAGCTGTGTTCTGAGGGCAAAATTTGTGTTTTATATGCAGACAAAGACGACACACGCACACACACACACACACATGCACATATATATCCAGTGAATTGCTTTCCTGAACCTGAATAGTGGAAAAAAGGCAGGTTATCCATGAATATGGAGGACCGTGTATGTTTACCCCCTATATACATTACAATATGTCACCCGGTATATATTGTGTATGTATAATATTTCCACCTCACAAATCAATTCACACATGTGGCTGCAGCCATATAGTGCAGTAATAAGGGAAGGTGGCCATCTGCACAGTAATAACATCTGTGCAATATAAAGAAAAATGAAAGGAATAAAGGACAGTCAGGATTGCTATTGAATTAAGGCTCCTAATGTGAAATAAGCGGTTCTTTTTAAGTTTTACCCCTGCTTTCTAAAGTCTAACACTCTGTAGGGAAATAAACCACACATGCAGAGCGAATCTGGCTTCTTATTGTCGATTAACAAACCGAGTGACGTGAATCTCAGCAGTGTATGCTTTTGTGCATTGTTAGCCATACAGCTTGACGTGTGCCACTTAAGGAGATGTATTTGCAGCGTGATCGATGGCGTGCTTTCGTATTTGGATTGTTTTTAATATTGTTGATCAAAACGAATGTAACACAATAGGGATGAAGATCAGTCTCAGGGCTGCACCTGCTTCAATAGTTTTGTTCAAATCAAATTGTACAATATTATTCATAATAAATGGCTCTAATATGAGGAGAATGATGATGGAGGAGAGTCAAATATTGAGAATTATTCCTGGCAAAAACATTGTGGACAAAAGCAGAGGGAGAGGAAATGAAAAAAGTGAGTGGGTAAAAAAAAAAATCAACACCACAAAACGTGTGAAAGGTGCTTCAATTCTCCATGGGATATTAGTAATCTTAATTGGTACAAGTGCAAATGACTTCTTATTCTGTGCACAGAAGGTGTCAGTCTGAAGGGCGGCTTGCTTTTTAAATGAGCAGAAAAACACTGAAACATGTGGGAGAGTCTCCTAATGCATTGATTGCCCCTTGGAACTGATGGCTGCTAATTGTTAGGTGATTAACAGGGAGTCGTAATTATGTCGGCCCAAGGGGGCGATTATGGTTTCAACATGCCATATTATCACCTCGGATTTGGAAACAGATGGCATATTGTCAACAGCAGCAAAGTGTTTTCCTCAAGCTGAAAAAGTGCACCAGGGGAGCTGTCTCTTTGTTTCAGCCTCATTAATTAAGTGCTAATTGTGTGTAATTATTTACAACACTGCTCTCTGAATAGAGACGTCAAGTGGTCGTGACATAACCGAGAGTCATATTTTTCTAGCATATATGGTATAAATGTTAAAAGATTTAAATATGGTAATGATTAAACAAATTAACAAAAACTGTATTTAAACATTTGTATTTAAAAAAAAAGATTTATTATTATTTATAATTTTTACAAGTTCATTTTAAATTCTAATATTTTTAGGGATATTATTATTATTATTATTATTATTATTATTATTATTATGAACATGTCTTTTTCTCCCTTTTAATGCGTTTATTTGAAATGGCTTTTGGCCAGTCATCTGACTGTTAATCTAGTGTTAGATATATTTATGAACTGTCTCCTACATGTATGTCGAGTATGATACTGATCAGTCTGCGAAATCACTTTGGTAATATTCCAAACATTAACATCTCCATTTAATGGAAATGTCAGAAATTTGACCTTACCTAGAAAACGCCATATTCCATGACTGACAAAGCCAAGATCCCATGAGCTGGATCTAGACTTGGCTGGTCCTTGTGATAGTGAAGATTAGCATTTTGTGTTATTTATATTATATTATTAACTGTTATTATCATAAGCTTCTAAATCACAAGTAGACCAAAATATTGAATCTAATTATTTTGTAATAATAATAAACGGGCTATAGCATGTTTTGGTCCACATGAAACTAAACGGGTTCATCATTGGGAAAATAGGCATGAATAAAAAGTCCTTATGTAGTTGAATAAAAATATTTTATTTGTGACCATTAAAAATTTTTGCTATATAATTAGTTTTATGTGATTCATGCTAAATATATTTGAATATTGTATTCATGCTGAGCAATAGGGGTGTGTGTGTGTGTGTGTGTTTTATTTTTATCTTTGAAACATGAAAAGCAATTGTACACATTCAATCAAAATGGTGCGCTTTGAATCTACTCCCAAAAATCTTAGATGTCAGGTCGCATAGGCAGGAACAATTATTTTATCCTGACCTCTCCAGAATTGCCTCTGGAGCACAAAGGCAGCCACAGAGAACAGCTCCAACAAATTTACCTTTTCGTAGGACCGAAGCACCACCATTTTCTTAATGGCACCGTGAGGACCTCAACGAAAATATTTTGCTTGATGTACATTTTCATCAGTAAATGCTGGGAGAGTGAATTGAGAACAGCATGTAAAAGATAAGGCTCTCTAAATATTCAAGACTTGTAGAGTAGGTGCGGCAGACGCTGCTTCTGAATCCCCCCTCGAGTCAACTGCGGAATTAATTTCAGCTGGCAGCATCATGCTGTGGTCATTTTGTCTGGAGAGACATGTTGTTATCTTGATTTGGCCATCACGGTTCCAAAATGAACACTCAGCATGCTGGCGAGCGCTTGAATTTAAAACATAACTACAAAAGACTGCAAGTTTCCTTTCAGAATTTATAGAAGGAGAAAGAGAGGAAAAAATCATGTAAAATTACAGCCATCAAACAGGGTATCCAGAGCAAGGAGAAGCAAACTGACATAAATGCTGCCTATTTTCATTTCCAAAGGAAAGGCTGATTTAAAGGTGTGTAGCCTGAAAGACAAAGATACAAGTTTATCTTTCAGCATATTTGATTTAGCATTATATTGTGTTTGAATATTAGCAAAAGTTTGTCAATTTAGGGGTGGTTTCAGGAAAGTGCATCAGATTTGAACTGAAGCCTAATTTCTTCATGAGGTATTTTTTAACAAAGATATCAGTTGCTTTTCAACATTTGAATTCGTTTAAATATTAATTTGTTAATTAAAACCTTTTTTGTACTGTACATTTATTGAAAAACTGAATGTAGCGTAGTAATCATGTCTTTTTTCTTTTATCATTTACATGAGGCATCCAGAGCAGATGGAAAAAAATCTTAATTTTGAATAACATTTTATCTATTTTTTACATTAAAATATCCTTTTATTTTTGAGTTGCACCAATTTGTTTTCTGAAAAGATTATTTTTCCCCCCTTCAAGTCAGAATTGACCTAGTAATTAAAATGATGCAGAGATTAAAATGAACGTTTTTCAATGATGTCAGAAAGATTGCAAAGGGTTCCCGTAATCAAATGTTACATTTTAATCAGGTGAAAATGGAATATAAATTATAGATTTTAATACAAACCTGTATATGTAATGTTTTCACAGAAATCCAATTCTTCAGCATACTAAGAAGCTTAAAGCACAGATGCATTGATTCAGGATGAAAAATGAAAGTGTCTGATATTTAACATGCAGGATTATGACCAGATTTCCCAGAATATAATAGAAAACACATAAGTTGTCTTTCTGTCCTCCCATAACTTTAATCCATGTGCAGTATGCAGGAGAACTGCGGTGTAACTATGCAGATTTCTTTAAACCATGCTGAAGTATGGATTTTAAAGTTTTCTTAACTGTCAGTATGAAAATGAGCAGAATAAAATTAAAGTGATCTTTTGCCCTGCAAGCAAGACATCAACTTAATTTACATGCAATCTATATACATTTGCAGTATTTTTATTAGCTAACATGCACCTTGTTGCCTTAATGCTAAAATGCTGTTGGCTTTCACTTTTGCTGATGAATTGTGTGTATGCATTACCACTCAGTAAGATTTTTACTAATAAATTAATACTTTTATTCAGCGAGGATGCATTAAATCAATCAATTGACCGTAAAAAATGTAACATTTAAACATTAAAATAATTCAAAATTTTTGTATTTTAGCTGTTCTTCTAAATTTCTATTAATAAAAAAAACGACTGTTTAGAAGCATAACTACTTTCAATATTGATAATATAAAATGTATCTAGTTTTCCCCCCACAAAAATCAGACATTTTTAGCTTTTACTGTATTTTTGATAAAAAAATGAAGCCTTGGTGAACATAGGAGACCTTTCAAAAACATCTAAAAGGCTTATTGACCCAATACATATTTACACATAGTGTGTTGTCTGTCATTGCATTATCATGTTTATTCCAGTTCTAACTATATTGCCATTTTTAGCTGAGCCATCATACTTTCTGTAGTAAGTTTATGATTACTGCTCTAAAAAGTTTTGAAAAATACACGTCACTTAGGAATTGAACGACCCTCTATAGACAAATGAAGCCTTTTGTAAAGGCCTTTAAAGGTCTCTATAGATTTTTCTCCCTCTGTCCTTTGTTGTTAGAAGCATTGCAAATGAAAGTCATGGTCTTTATGTCCTTAAATTGGTTTCTCACTTCTCCAACAGTTTGTTCATCCAAATCTTGCCATGATATATCATTATCACTACTTTTGGAGGAAATCCATAGGATCAATACATTTGCCAGCTACTGGGCTTTGGATTGCCTACATGCTGAGCGCTTTGTTGCACCACAAGTCAAGTAGATCGAGCCACAGGCAACCGCAGCCCGATGCGCAGCTTCTGTCTGTACCTGCTCCTCATTCAGAGGAAATAAGCCAAGAAATGTCAGGAGTTAGTGCTCGTCGATTCACAGAGAAATCTGTGGGTGGGAGATTTTGTTTTGTTTTCAAATTTCAGTCAAGTGCAATCATTACAACAAAGCAATTGTTTCTCTTACAAATATGAACCTCTTTTGCAAAAATCGTCATTGACTGGTTGAGAGACCGAAAACGACTGTTGTCAAGTGAGCATGTTTTCAGCATCAGTCATATGCAACGTAAGCGAAGGGAGTGACGTATAGATTTTGTAATTAAATTTCTTTTTTACACGTTTCATTGTCTAGCTTTAATCATCAGTGACCCCATCATTTACAATGCAGTGGTCAAGCTCACTGATGGATTGATTGCTCAGGCCCTGTGCTCTTTTTTTTTTTCATTAATGCGCTCTGGTCAGTGAGAGCCAAAAGCTGGGCACTTCCGAAGTAATTACCATCCCGTAAACAGGTCAGCAGTGTGTTCGGCCACAGCTGCTGCCACTGTGGTGGTAGACACTTCAGCCAGCTAAGCTTCCAGTATTGATTGGGCAGTCTGTGACATCTCCTAAGCCATGTCACCCAACTGAAAGAAGACTCCAAATTGTCCAATAATAAAGTGTTGGAAGTTGTAGCTGCTCCCTCCTGAGACTTGCTCATGTTAGGGTGGGGGCGGGGGACACACCTTCAGGACCATCAATCCTCCCTTGAAGGCTCAATATAGTGCTAAATTAGCCAAAGGGAGAACGGAAAGACCACTGGACATCTGTTACAGACCTTTGACATATTTTCCCCTATGCTCACTTATTTAAATGCTGCTGTAAAACAGTCAAAGCCTGGAGGAGTATAATACCAGGATTTACTGTTGAAAAGAGCCAGATTCAGGGAATCTTTTAAATCCCTTATGGCAGGTCTATAAGTGCAGGGACCGGCATCCAGAAAACAAAGCCAGATCCCAAATCAACACAGGAGACTCCTTTTTGGGGTCTATTTATATTTTTACTGAAACAAAGCGCACTGAACCAGCACAAATTTAGAATTAGTTGCAAAACTTTACTTTTTTTATTTGTATATATTTGATTTAATTTAATTTCATTATTTTTTTATTGTTTACTTTTTTATTTTATTTACTCCATTTCAATTGTATTTTATGTTTTAAATGATTTATTTATTTTCCACTAAAATTGCATTTCATGTCTTGAGGCATTTTTTCTAGCATTGGAGCAATTCAAGTTGAAGTATTTCTTTTGTTGCAAAACTGACATGCAATTAGTTAATCAGCATTTTATGTGATTAATTCATTCAGTTAAGATTTTTAATTTGTTGACTGCACTAGTTTGTATTAAGTATGCAATCAACAATTTGATTTTGTATATTGAATAGAGACTATAGAGTGAAATTCGTTTTGAGGCAAGTTTGTTTCTCCCGTTGAGCAAAGATCTAAGCAGACATGATTTTAAACTGTATTGGTATAAAACACTGAAACAGAAACCTTGTCTTTTGCTGCATTACTTTTTATCACTGACCGCTATGATACTATGGAGAAAAGCTACTTGAAACATTAGTAGCAGGATTAGTGTTCCTGTGGCTCAGTGGTAGAGCATTACATTAGCAGCGCAAAAGGTTGTGGGTTCAATTCCCAGAAACGCACGTACTGAAAAAAAGGGTATAGCCTGAATGTACTGTAAGTCGCCTTGGCTAAAAGTGTCTGCTAAATACATAAATGTAAATTATGAGTGGCTACTAGGGTTGGGTATCAAAAAGTTTTTATTTTAGAACCGGGTATTCGATAAGACGTGTGCATTTCAATTCTGTTAAACGATTCCTGCGGTCCCATTTTAATGTGATTTAAAACGACTTAAGTGTAGGAATGGAAAGAGCTTGTGCTTTGTTTGCATGTATTTCACTGCTGTAAAAGTTTTAGCTGACAGTGTTTTTTTTCGATCTGTCTGCGTTCGGTGTTAAAGAGACAGCAGCTTAATAAACACGCTGCCTGTCATTAATGATAATCAAGGAACAAAAGAAAATCATTCACTGATCTTGACTGAATATCTTTACTAACTTTAATTATAAAGTTATATTTTATTTACGAAAAAAATTCTGTGTTTTTATTTACTTAAAAAACGTTTAATTACGGTTTCTGTACCTGAAATTGGGTTCAGTTGTATTTATTTATGCTATACTCATTGGCGACGACTGGAAAAGTCCCTGAAAGCACTAGCCTTTGCTGTGTGAATTAGGTCTTATAAAGGTCTTGATTGGCATGTCATTGACAGTGGTGTAAACACAAAGTGACAGAACTAGAATGAGTACATAATCATTTAACAGCACAGTTACTTTCCTGCGCTCTCCACCTAGAGCAAGTGTTCTAGCAGAATGCTTGATTTATAGGCTCCTCGTTTCCTCCTGCCCATGTAAAAAAGAGGGTAAAATGCCAGTAATTGTTAGCTATTTCATGTTGATTCAGGTACTTTTCTGATTGCGCTGTCCTCCCCGTTATGGGCCAGCGAGCACACAAGCGCCTTAGCTCACTTCATAGCAAAGAGCAACAAGCGTAGAAGTTGTTGGTGTAGGAACGGAGAAAGGCATCCACTATAAATATTTAATCTGGTACGACTGGCTCTGGATTTCAGCTTTGTCTTTCATTGGATTACGCATTTAAGACTTCAAAAGATTAATGGAACTGCAAATAGAAGAGGGCTTCTCATCTCCTCACCGCATCTCAAAGATAAATGGAAGAATTACCATACAAATATCTATTTCAAGACATGGCTTTGTTTAGCGTTTAGAACGATCAAAGGAGTATGTTTACAGATCGATGTGTTTTCATTCAGCGTCGAGAAAGCGAAATTGTATAATTTTGTTACTCTGAAGTCAGCCACATTATTTGGTCTTTAAAAACAAGAGTATTGTATTATCTGTGCAGCGAGGAGGCCGTTTGTTTGGACTCACTGTCAATTTAATTATAAATCAGTGAAATAGCAGTTTGCATTTAAGGAGATGATAGCTCTGTTTCTGCTCATTGATTTTGCATTATTGCTAAAGACATACCATGGTTCCACTCAACACTAGGGGTCTATTGGGAAAACCAGGTAAAAGGACTGCTGATGTATTTAAAATGATTTGCAAAAATCAATTGTTTTGTATTGCATAAAATGCAAAGCATGGATGCGTGTTGCCCCCATGCATCTCCATCGATGGGCTTACTCAACACAGACTTTCTACTAATTATATATATCAGCTTATAACGCAATCCGGGATCATTTCGGTTTGTCGGGTGAAAGAATATCAATAATTAACAGCTAGGAGCAATTTAAAAAGATACTGGAATTGGCAATAATATTTTTTTGCCCATGCATATCCTAGATCTGTTGCCTTCTTTATATCTGGTAAATCAATTCAAGATTAAAAGTACCCCTATTATGGGTTATGAAAGGTTCATATTTTGGTTTTGGGAGTCCCCAACAACAGGTTAACATGCATGGAAGGTAAAAAAACACTTTAATTTTCTTTATAAAATGCATTTATTTTTACCTTATTTCCATTTTTCCAAACCCTTCCTTTGCGTGACACTAAGCTGTGGTGATTTGGTCCGATTGGTCGATTTTATTTCATCATGCATGTAATGTCTGATAAAGCAGTGTTTGAGAGGCAGTGCTGCTTTGTTTACAGTTGTTACCAGGGAAACAGCTATTTTTACTGCTCCAAAAGCGGCACCTAGTGGCAAAGAATGAATTTGCATTTTCATTCAGACCAATGCGAAAATCAAGTCCCCCAAAAAAAATGTTGTTTCAGTGATTCAGAGTCCACTCTTTCTTTTGAGAGACAATAACTTTATATACGGTGCACTTTCAGATTTAAAACTTTGCAGGATGTTTTCATTCACTTAGAGCTTTGTTACACATGCACTGCATGAAAGGTAATTAAAAAAATCCATAATAGGGGCACTTAAACAAGATGAATACTGAATCCACAACACTTTTTGTAGTTTTAAAATGTATTTGTATAACTACAGTGCAGTCAGACATGATAATTGTGCTAAGCCATATCTCAGGCATTTTCAGAATTAAAAAAACTACAAAAAACACCGGCCAACTGGCTAATTTCATATAGTAGCCAACGTTGATTTTTACTCTTGTTTGGCACTTGGCGAGTGTTAATTTTAGGCTGTGTCAGGGCGTTTGATATTAGCCACTGGTGTGCTGCCATGTGTTCTTAAACATATGTCCAATTAACACAGGCGTTAAAATGACCAAATTCTTAGTGAACCTTTTTTGCACATCATTTGCATAACATGCATTCAGGAATGTTACAATGGCAGTTACAACAATTAACATCTTGCATAGATGTCAATTGCCCCACGCCGCAAGGCAATTATGTCTATGCTAATTAGACTTTATGCTTTTAGGGAACAATTAAATGATTTAACATGCCTTCGTTATAAAGCTGGGGAACATGGCCACCCCCCTGAACAACTCGACACACTTCACTGCACATCTTGGCCTCTTGGCTTGTCCCTCCAGAAAACACGATGGACTTTGTGAAAGACAAGAGCAATTTTCATCTGATCTCAAGAGCCTTATTGGTATGACGGGTGCAAATGAAAGTGTGTGTTTATTAACATACAGACCATGCTGTCAGCGTGCCTGTTGACATTAGGATTTGACACTCGTATTAGAGGCAGCTTGTGCTTGGGATCAAAATGACAACATGTTTGGTGCATTTAGATGTACGTTCTTGTTTGTTATAATTGAAGATTTTTTGTATGCGTTGTTTTGTTTGAGCTCATTGCATTGATTACACAATCATCAAAATCAACTGCCTTCATTTTAACTTGCTATAGACTATCTTATACTAAATTGTCAATTTTTATTTATTTTTAAAAATTAAAACTTAAATCTAAAATCAGTAAGGCTACAATTGAATTGAAGACATTTGGACAATATGAGAAATTAGTATTCATTTTGAGATTACATTTAACTAGGGCTGTCGCGATTTCGTCGGTTTGTCGCGACTAGTTGATTTTAAAAATCGTCGACTTCATTTTGCTTGCGTTGACTAACCGGAAAAATACTGGAAGTGGCACATTTCACGGACGAGAATCCATAAAACACATTATTAGACTGTTTTCCAAGGCTACATGATATATTAAACCCATTTAAAAATCACAATTAAGCATAATTGTGAATTGACATATGCTGTGATTTAATTAAATAATTATATGTGATGCAGTTCTAATACATACAGAATGTGCGCTTTAATTATTTACATGCATGCAGGTTAAGTGCGTGTTTCACACAGCGGCTCCTTTCACAGTAGTTCCACAGAAACTTCTCATTTACATGTGTGGAGCATCTCAAACTCCATCTCTGCAAGTCTGCATGTTGTTGTGCGTTTGGGTTTATTATATTGTTCATCTGGGAATGCCACGTGTGCCATTTTATCAGATTTGTAAGGTAAATCATTTATAAACTTATGCAAACACAGGAGAATGCATCGCGATTTCAAAATAAAAGCTCAAACCCTCGCTCTGAGTTTACACGTTTTGATGTCCACATATTCATCTAATTACAGCGGCTATAACATTTCTTTCCTAAAGAAATGGCCACAAATGGTGCTTGGTCAATATTGAACAAGGATTAGATCGTGCAGTAATGTGTAAATACAATCATCAGACCGCTGGCGCCCCTGCAGGCCTTTGTTGTTATGCGTAATCTACATTAGCACTATTGTTTATTATGCATTATGTATTTTAAGTTGTGTTCAATAAATCCATATGATTTCTTGCTTTTTATACTTTATTTGAACTAATTATTATTGCATCATTGCTATTATATATATTTTAAGTCATTTTAAAAGCTGTTGTTCACTTACATCTATTTTATCACCACTCAAAAAAATGCTATAATCATAGAGCCCTATAAAATCCGTTTAATTTCCAAATTCAGTTTTCATCTTTATTTTTCTATACTCTGTTTTAATGGTTAAAATAAATTGTATTAATCAAAAAGCCTGTCTAATTAATTGAGTTTTACAGTTTTATCTTTACCAAATTCTGTTTTCCATTATTTTCTGGATTCCATTTTAATGGTTAAATTAAATTTTAATAATCAAAAGCATCTCCAATTAATTGATTTTATATATATATATATATATATAATATTTTTTCATTAATACTGCACATTGACATTTTTCATGTAAATAATATTTCTAGTAAATACTCCTTTAAAAAGTGTTTTTTAATTATAATTGTATTATTAGACTAGAACACGTGGATATGTTGTCATTCTTACACTATAATACTGAACTTTGATTTCAGTGATTTGAACTATGAGATGGACACCTTCTTGCACTCTGTTGCACATTACTTTTGCTTTAAAAAGGATTTCATAGAAATTTGGATTTAATTTGGTTTAATAACATAGTTGAATAAAATATTCTTAAGTAAAATTGCAGTTTGTTTTGTGGAAATTAATTGTTTAGATTAATTGATAAATAGATAAATTAGTCAATAGATTAATCAAAATAAAAATAGTCGTTAGTGGCAGCCCTACATTTAACATGGTTTTTGTTATGTATTATTATATATAAACAGTATTTTTTAAAGACAAAGTAAGCATTAGGTTGTGGAAAAGACAATTAAATGTAAAAATAATGGAAAAATGTCTCATTTTCAATGTGATCGAGCCTCCCTAATATTTTCATACTTTATCCTATATGTATTTTTAGCAAATTGTTTGATTTCTCATACCAAGGGTATTATCAATACATTTTTTAAAATATCAGGTCAACAGATCTGTATTTTTTACGTCATTTAGGTCTATTGCTTATCACATTTGGCAACACTGCATTTAAATTGCAGTCTGAGAAGCCACCCTCCAGAGCTGCGCCGATAAGCTCAGCAAAAGGTTTGCCATCCTGAGAGTCCTGGTTGTAAGTTGAACAACATAATTCTATGTAATCTACCTCAATAAAATCCATAGACATCGTAAAAACATTACGGGAACACGTGGCACTGGCCTCGGACCTCTGGAAAAAAGGTCTTGTTTTGGCAAATTTGTGAGTGTTGCTACCATTTACGCTGATCGATACCCACATGTCCCTGTATTGATCCTCACATCTGTGAGGGAACTTGAGAGAATGGATCTGTTTGAGTTTTCATTTAGACCACACATCGGGATCAAGAGCGATCAGCACTAAAGAGACTAGTGAAGGTCTCTCTCTCTGTAATGCCATATTGGACATGACAGTAGGAGAAAAGAAAGATAGAAACGGTCAGGTTTATTTATATTCTCGATAGCCCGGGTTATGCATCACGCAAAAGGGCCATCGTGCTGTTGAGAGTGAAAACAGTTATTGCAATTCACGTCAGCACATCAAGTGTGACCGATGGTGTTTACATTGAATTAGCTTAATTGGCCAATGTAAATATTTAACTGGTAATTAAAAGCATCCTCAGTCTATGATTACATCATGGAGACAACAGTCCACAATGCACTCAAACTGCCATGCCGTGACATCAGTCTTTATTTGTCACAGGCCATTTGAAAGCGGTTTGGATTACATCAGGCTTCATTACATAGCCCCCGAAGACATTATGGAAACAATCCTTACCACATAATTTCTCTTAATTACTCAATGTCAGATTGAGCATATTCAATCAAGACCAATCAGTCCTCTCATTTAGAGCGAATGCGTGTTCGAATGTTTTTTTGGGAGGGTCCTGGAGGGCACTTTTCACACCCGATCCCTCCCGTTGCATTGACCTCCCAGAATGCCTAGAGCTTCCTCATTAATCTCTACATGACAGCCCTTGACCATTTGACTGTGCGTGTGACTTCTGCAGAACAAAATCTCCGGCCGACAGACGATGATGGGACTATTCCCAAGTTTTCATCCTCGCTTTGAAGCGGCACCCTTTTAAATTGACTGACATTATTACCATGTCAGGGTGTCGCTCACGTGATTTCACAGAATCTGGTGAAAACCAATTTAAATTTAGTTTTTTTTGTGTGTTTTCTATTTGCATTTGGCTTTTTGGACTTTTTAATTAATTGTTTTGGGTGTTTGGGTTTATGTTTAGTCTCTCGATGAGATGAATGTTTTGTTTTTATGCATCTGATTTGAAGAAAATCTAAACACTAACACCTGTCCTCCCTCTTGTGTTTATTACATCTTACCTGGCCTCTGATCCTCTCGCAATGTTTTAATCATGATGCCGCTTGTTTGTAATTATAAACACCTACTAGCTACATATATGAAAAACTGTTTGATGGAATTTGAGCCTATGGGTATCTCCCGTTTGCTTTGAAAACGGGGCCCCTCAACATCAAAAGCCGGTCCTCTTTTGAGGTGTCCATGTTGCTGTTTGCATATACCTTTAAGGCCTTGAGTTTTGAACAGCAAGGTCAACATTTGTTGTTGATGCATGGAGTCAAAACGGGTCTCTGAGGCCAGAGGAGAGAGGATTACAACTCTCATCTGCCTATCCCCTTTTAAAAGCATAGACATTAAAATGCACCCAGAACATCTGAAGACTTTAACCTTAGAGAATTAATGGCTTTAAAAGCATTTCCAATCAGAAACTAATCAAGTTATGTTATGTTTCATGTTGTTTGTTTTTAATTTTTCTTCATTAATTTATTTTATTTTATTATATATTACTACATATCAAAACAATTCATAATAAATTAGTTAATGTAAATTATTTTCCAATTATTAAATTTATACGATTTCTAACTATTAAAGTGTTGTTTATTTATTATTATTATTATTTATTATTACATTGCTATATCAAAACAATTAATATAAATGAATGACATATGGATACTTTTTTAAATTTAAAAGCTGTTCCAATCAGAAACTATATATTTTTTCTTTATTTTTATATATTATATTATAAAAAACAAACTATAATAAATTAATGGCAGATTATTCTTACTGTCATAGTGAAATACTTGTCCAGCAAGAGTAATATGTTGTTTGAGGGAATAAAATAAACAGCAATAGTTTAGTTCAACAGATGCCAAAAATATGACCAACATTGTCTCTTATGAAGGATTAAGAGCTCAGATTTAATCAAGTAAATAGATCTCAGGACCTTCATATAAAAAAAACATGCATCCTGGTGCTTTGCTTCAAATTAGATACGTTTACAGCTGCACATACTGTCATCACAAAATTGAAATCCATCAATTTACAAAGTAAATACTATACTTCATATTCATTGGCAGAGACCGGAAATGTGACCCGTTGAACTATTAAGCTCTTCCGTGTTGTGTGAAAGAGAGATTTAAAAACATCATAAAATCATTTTAATGTAATTGAATAAAAATATTGTGAACCCTTTTTCACTGTGAACAGTCACCTTAGCGGGCTCCTATGGCTTAAGAAAACTATGTACTAAAATTGTTTATGTTTTGCTTTTTTAATACAACTTATGATAAAAAAAATCATTGTTAACGTAATATTTTCATCTCTTAGTGTGCTTGTTTGTGTAAAACCTGCTGATTATGTTCTCAAGTGATTTGAGATACTTCCATTTGAAGCCCAATAAAAAAATAAAAAAAACTTCTGGTTGTTTGTATAGCACAATCAATATTACAAATGTACTTATTTGATTACTGACCTAAAATGTTACATTTATTTTCGTGTTACCTCATATTTCTATTTTAAATTAGTCAACATCTTAAGATTTAGTTTAAATTTGATTTTGATTCCCAGATCTTCAATGCAGTCTCAGACTTTTGGACCTCACTATATGGGTGGCAGCATAATTACTTTAAAGGAGTCCTTTAGAGTGAATTTTGTCAGTTGTTCTGATATACATGGATTGAATTCCGTTAATCAAATGATAGGGATGAAAAGCAATTTTTTGTTATATTTTAGTGCCCTCTTATTGGGAAAAGTCATTGCCCACCTTTTTTTTTGCTTTGAGCAAACTGCATATGTGAGATTAAGTGTTGCAAGTACCCAGTGCACCTTTGATTTCAAAAGAGAAAAAAAGACTGACATGCTTCGGGTAGTGTGAATGCTAAAATGGATTTCTTTGACAGTGACCTTGGTTGTATTTCAAAGCACTTGAATGGAGAAAATATGCATTTTTGGCCGAGCCGAAACTTCTCGGTGTCTCTTGAGTAATTTTCATTCACCTATAAACACGCACTCCTGTTCTGGTAAACAAGATTCAATGTAAGAAAAAAAGAAGTGAGAGTTACTTGATAGTCATAAAGGATTTCTTCATTTCAATGAGTAAAGATCAAAGCTGTGCTGTATTGCTGAAGGAGCACATAGCCTGAAGCACTGAAGCATAGATTCACCACAAATCTTGTTGCTCGTGCAAGATATTACTTTAATTTTACTGCTCTGATCGAAGGGAGGGGAGCGATACAGATATCACTCATCTTCTACGTAACCTTATTTTCTATCAAAATATATAATGTACCACCTGCTCCTTATTTTTTTTGAACTTCAAAATCAGTTTTGCATCAAAATGAAAAATAATTTTCCTTCATCTATAATCCTCTCTAATAGTCAACCAGCAGTTTTAATCTTTAGATGCATTTTAAATCCAAGCTGTAATGTCTTAACTCTTTCACAAGGTCAAATATCTTTGCAAATAGAGCTTAAGCTTTGTTTTATATGAACAAAGTACATGATTAATACTGAAGAATTAATCATGCACTATTCATATACAGCAGATTGGGTAGTGATGAGGATTAGATTGATAGTTCCTGGCCTACTTTTTCATATGACATAAATTGACATTGCAGTTTAGCAAAGTACAGCTAAAGAGAAACTTAACTCTTTATGTAATGTGTCTGGCTTCTCAGAGGATGTGAAATATATATCAATAACACTTTAAATTACAGTATTGGCTGCATATAATTACAAAAGCATTAGTATGAAACTGTGAAAGTGTTTTTGACTTTTGTGTAAGACTTGGCATGTGAGGATTTGAAAATGTATATAAAACAAATATTACTGGAGTATGTTTTACAAGAAAATATTTCAGCCTTTATAGTTAAAAATGTAATATAATTAAATGTATTACTTGCCATTTTCTTTTTTTTTTGAAATTTGCCTGCAATTTCTACATGAAAATAGTTTTGTCACCCCCCCAGTGTTTACCTTTATGTATGTAGACATACATGTTCATAAAATTAAAAGCTGTGCGCGATCTAATTAAACTTGCTTATGTTTTGATGCAAATATTATCTGATGTAATCAAAAAAATGTTGTTTATATTTCATTAGCTTATTTTATTATTGCATATCAAAATCAATTCATAAACTAATGGCATAAGGAAATTCTTGTTTTCTAATTTTATTTAGTAAAAATATTTAACATTTATTCAACCAGATTTTCCAATCTGAAAATAATCAAGTTTTTTGACATTTGTTTTTAAATTCACTGAATCTTTTGAAATTAGAAACTAATCCATATGTATAGTTTTTTATTTTATTTTAATTGTATTTATTATTATAGTGTAGTGGAAATAATTTTATCACCAGTTTTTCAGTGTACATCTTTGTACTGACATATACATGTTCATAGAGCTGAGAGTTGTACAAGATCTGTTACATGCAAATTTATACAGCGATCATTGTGCGTTTTACGTGCTGTGACAAAACTTGTGGATATTTTGACGCAAATATGATCTGATGTATATGTATTTCAGTGAAGTATACTCAGCGTGGTTTGTGTGGATGGCCCGCGTGTCTTCAGCAGCAGCAGAATCCTCTGAGGAACTGGCCTGACTCATCTGCGTCTGTGACAGGTAAGAAAAGAAACCAAACAACTCACGGCAAGACAAGCAGAGAGCTGCCCTGCACAATGCGCCCTATTTCTTTTTCCTTTCTTTTTTGCGGTGACTAGATATTTATTTTCACACCTCACTTCTCCATATTTATGATTGCCCATGAGAACATTTTTTATTTATGCTGACTTCTTTCATAAACTGGACAGCGGTTTCTTTTTTTCTGCATGTGTGTCAAAGCAATCTCTGATTTATAATTTATGTGATTTATGATCGCTATAAGCTATCAAAAAGTGTCAAAAGAAAAGTTTTTTGGAGTACAAAGTGAAATCAAATATGTTTAGATGGTTTATAATTCACAATCTGACTGAATAATTAGTCTATGCAACTGAATGACCGATGTTTTATTTTAACTCAGAAACACTGTTTTTGTAGGCTGTCAAATTTTGAATTCATATTCACATAAATGTGTATAAAAAATCTTTTTCGAGTGAGCTTTTGCCTTTAGGGGTTTCTACCTGAATCCTTAATGGGGAGTGTAGTTATGTTATGGTATATAATTTTGCAAGTCTATGCCATGAGCAATGAGTGCCTAGAGAGAGTAAAAGAGATTTGAGTACATGTTCAGTTCTCTGTTTATCATGTCACCTGACCTGCACTTTCAGCATCTCTCACCTTCTCTCCAAATGTTATGTGGACTTGTATATACAGTATTCGGCTTCTGTGGGTGGAATGTTTTGTGTAAATGTCTTAAAGGCCTTGCGCTAATGTTAACGCACCGTGGCCCTTGACTGTCATTTTCTGACAACGATACAGTAATGCATCAGTGTGATCTTTTTGGCAGTGGAACGAATTTAAAGCACAACATTAAGATAAAACATCCAACCGGTGCATTTTCCCTTTTTTTTCTGTTTGCACATGATTGGTGATTTGTTAGCCGGTTTGTGCGGCTATTATCATAAAGTATGTCAAAATATTTGAACCGTGCCACTGACAAATGGAACTCGCTGTACTTTTTATGTAAAGCGCTGGTGGTTTTCACTTACTGTGAGTTTCACCCTATGAGGCAGAGTCAAATTGACTTTCATGTCTGCATTGATTGTAGATATTACACAATGCAAATATACATCTAAACCTGGCTATTTGGTATAATTGAGGCTGTTTAACAATGCGTTGTGTTCTGCCGAATTGCCCACCTTTCTGGATCCTTCCTGCTGCATTTAATGCTAAAACATATTGGCAACTGACATTTGTGGACTCCATTAAAAGGCTGACTATTACTTAAGGAAATATTCTGCTCTTGCCCGGATGTTTGCATTTGATTGTGCTGATAAGCTGCAAATGTGGGTGTTTTGAGTGCTTGGTTTGAATTTCATGTAAAGTGCAAAGCTGTGTTTATTTCTGATAAAATGAATTGATTAGTTGTGGTGAATTGTTTCTTATCAGCATTTTGTTAGCAGGTAATGTAGTTTAGATGATAGTCTGACCTTTTCTTTCTCCACAATTCCTGTTAAATGTATAATATTCTTCCTAATGTTCCCTATTATAAAAAAATATTCAACTTAACTTGGGAAAAACGTTTCCACACAATTAAATGAAGCCTTTTCAACAAAAATATATATTTTTCAGCAGATTTGCTTTAGTATTATTTGTACAAATGTAATTTGGTTTTACAAATGCAAAGAGGAGTTTATATTTAGCCTATTTTAGTTTAATTAAACTACACATACATAAATGATTTTAGATTTAATACAATTCTTGCATTCATTTTCAGTGTCTCTGTAAAACTGGATTTTCAATCAATTGAAGTACTTGATTTTATAGATTTAAATATATTACTGCATACGATGCAAATAAACTGTAAAAGCAATTTTAATGAGCACTGGTTTTAATTCAAACTGAGCTTCAAAAGCAACAAAACCTGCTTTTGATCTGATAAATGTCAAAAGTTAATATTCTATGCTATTAAACTGAAAATGGAGATGCCTGTTTGAATCCATAGAGAACTGAAGAGGATCATGTTGTGAACTATATTTTAATGGACCTGAATTCATTCCAATTCTAGTCAAAATCCTCAGACTTCTCAAGCTGCTCTAAGATGATCTAGTCCAAGGTCTTCAGAGATCGACTCATTAGTTTAGCCTGGCATAGTCTACAGCTTTCAGTCATGGAACTAGGGCAAATGTTGTGAATCATAACATCTGTCAATCAAACTACGTTAATGAGTCAGATTTGTAGATGAAATTTGGTTGTCACTTTGGGGGTTCTGTGAGAGGTTTTCTCAGGACATGTAGATCTTTTTTAGTGGAACCAAACCTTGATCAGGCCTCATTGGAGCAATAATATCACGTTCTTAGGAACATCTACTGACAGACCAAATCATGTATGCTTCTCAGGACATTTCATATTGAAATAATTGTGAACTTGGTAAATACTGCACTGTCTGATATAATCCAAAAGATTGATATCAGTTTAAGCCTTGATATTCCTTAGAGGAACGCCATTGCAATCTGTTGTTTCTTTGGTTAAATCTGGGGTTTATTTGAAATCGATTAGGAATGAATTTATTTTATAACCAAACTCTTTTCCTTACACCATTAGATTATAACAAAACATATAGTTCACAGTCCTGATTGTTGATTTGACAAAGTAGCTCAACAAGAGGTATTGTAGTCTAGACTACATTGTTTTCATATGATTAAACCGTGTGCCACTGAAGCCTCACGTCATTCGTGGCATTGTGGTATATTCTCACTAGTACCTCTAAATGAATGTCAACTTGTTTTACTTCTGCTGCAGCCGATCGATACTTCATTAGGCTGAATTGTCTTGTGTCCATGCAACCTTGAAGCTGTGGCTTAATTACCTCCAGTATTATGCAGGGGGCTCTGGATGTGAGGCAGGCTCAGCTGTGTCCCCCTCCAACAAAGCCTCTCGGCTTCCTAAAGGTTGGGCTCGGGGTGGGGGCGTAAGGGGGTGGGGGGGATGCGAGGAGGGGGAGATATGAGCCAGAGATGCAGCGAAGCTCAGGGGGCTGCCATTCTTTCAAGTCGCCTGGCCGTTTTATTCATTCCAAATGGACGATTGAAATGAGGGGAGATGAACATTCGGAAATGTCACCAAGCTTAGGGTTTGATGGTCTGGCTGTGTGTATTGTGCAGAGTGCAAATCTAATTCCCCGTCTGTCCACCGAAAGGTTCGGGCTTCGCGGAAGGCAAAGAAGAGTGGAGTGGAGAAAAAAATTGAAGAAAGCTAAAGGAAAACATTGATAAATTTGATTTCCACGCACATGCTAGATGCAGTTAGGCAAATTTGGATAATTTAGAATTAATGGCTATCAATGTATCATTCATCTGTAGGCAGAAAAGCCGGTGGAGGAGGGGGACTGGGAGTGCAGTCAAATGGCAATCATGACAAATGACATACCCTGTCTGAGAGCCACTTCTCCTCACTGGGCTGATTTGTCATCTCCACTTTTGACATTTTTCATCCTAGTATCAAATCACAATGACAGTCTGATATTTTCTAATTCTCTGTAGCCAGCAGCGCACCAAAATAATGCCTTATATATGCCTTTGCTGCTCTTGGCAGGAGAAAACTGCACAAAATCCACATTAGCCCTGTCCTTTAAGTATAGCATGCATGTTTATATAAGCAAATACCCAAGAACAATGCTATAATTAGTGTCTTTGTTAGTAGTATGTTGTTGTTTTTTTGTCAAAAAGGTAATTTGACTTGCATGATCTGTTTAACATGATTTAAATTGTTATTCAGTTGCATAATTTGTGAATGTTTTATAGGTATGTGTATAATATAATATAACGTAATAATATATAAAATTATTAACATGCTGATAGTAATGAATAAATATTAATTAGTCCACAACTAGTATTTCAGTAATTATTCAATTAGAGGCACTTTATTTTTAAATATTTTTTTTACTATTTTATACAGTAGTCTTCTAAAATTATTTGAGATTTTAAAACTTTTGGAATAAGTGTCTGAGCATGGCCTTGATCAACCTTCTTGATTTTCAGTGCAGTGTGTGAAGATTATCATTTTTGATATTGTTTCTGTGTGATGATAATGATATTTGACATTTTTAATAAAATGTTTCAGTTTTATAAGAAAAAAGTTGGGTAAGCTGTGGATGCAATAAAAAGTTGAAAATGGTTATAAACTAAAGTAAAATATGATGTAATAATAATTATTATCATAATGATAATTTAATAAAAACAAATTGGAATTCTTAGTTTACATTTACATTTATGCATTTAGCAGACGCTTATCTAAAAAACTTACAGTGCATTCATTTTTTTATCAGTATGTGTGTTCCCTGGGAATTGAACCCACAACCTTTTGCACTGCTAACGCAATGCTCTACCACTGAGCCACAGGAACATGTTTATTATTATTATTATTACTAAATTCTAGACCGTAAAGTTCCCCCACATGAGATTTTTACCATTATCTGATTTATGGGAATTGCTGGCACTAAAACTTTAGCCGAATAAATATTTAAATTTGAAATACCACAGTGGTGTTAAACTAAGTCTGAAATGAAGACACTTTGTCTTAATACATTTCTATAAAACGTATGCGGTAAGATTAATGTGTAATGCCTGCTGCGTCTATAGCACATCTATCTATTGCACGATCAGAGCAAAAACCGTAGGGCTCATTTGAGTTACATGAAATCTTTATGAGTCCTGCTCAGTGAGGGCAGATCAACATTGGCCAGAATTAGTATCATTCCCCAGTTAAAGCAGAGCTCCTAAAGTCTCACATTATCCGTGATGTCTCTCCGGGGTGGTGGCAGGCCCTCCAGGAAAGCAGATGGCAGCTAATTCCTTTTTTCCTGCAGGTCTCTTTCATTCCGTCTGATCCCGATCGTGTCTAAATGGAGTAATTATGCAGCAAGAGGTTTTTTCTGCTTATTGTTTTATGTAATAAATGTCAAGTATGCATGGCTTCACATGATTCGTTAGCATCTGCCCAGGCTCCACCAGTGCAGGCCACTGCCTGATTTCTGGCATTAATGACAGCTGCAATTATTTCAAATCCGTACACCGGCTAAAGACAGTATTGGGCTCTGACAAGGACTGTTAGGTTCTCTTTTTCTTTCTCTCCATCCATCTACTCTAAGAGATACCGGTATGGAGGTTGACAGGAGCACTGGCTTTCTGGTGCAGGAACACAGTCCCATGGTAAATCAGGTTTCTCTGCGGATCGCCCTTCATGTAATGAAAGCTTCATGTGAGGGAGCTCGGGCCCCGAGCGCCCTCTCTCTCGCTCATCCTGCCATAATCTCTTCCTCTCCCACTCAGGTCATGTCCATGAGCTGGAGTGGATAACCCAAAGCGCCCAAAACCGGCCCACTAACACTCAAATCCATGTTTAAAGATGCTGTCAGGTTTAAGATGGAAAGGAAACGCATGGAAAGAATGCAACCAGGTAATGTCAGTGCAAGAAACATTGTTTTGAATCACCTGCGATGATGCGGTAATGTAAAGGAATAACTGTATTGTATAATAGGCTACCCCTCAACACTTTGGAGTAAGATTTGTTTTTAATGTTTTTGAAAGAAGTCTTTTATGCTCACCAAGGCTACATTCATTTGATAAAAATACAGTAAAAACAGGAATATTGTGAAATATTATTAGAATTTGATAAAACATTAAAATATAATTTATTCATGTGATGGCAAAGCTGAATTTACAGAAGTCATTACTCCAGTCTTCACTTCAGTGCTTTGATTAATTCAATGTATAAAAATAGATAGTATAGAATAGAAATCTTTTTTTTACAATGATCAAAAGCAATACAATGTAAGTGCCTTCGTTTGTTCAGTCATTTTGCTATTTAAAGTTGTTTTCCACCCAGTAGAAATTGTTTGTCTGTCATCTTTTGTTGTTTCTTTGTTGCCTGTAAGTAACGATTAGAATAACTTGCGTAATATTAGCCTGCTAACTATAGCTACCAAATTTTCTCAGCGGAACAGTTTTTTTTCTACACAACTACAAAAAGTACAAGTGAGAAATGAGAACAGGCTGACGGGGAACACAGATAAAATGCAGGAAGCCGGGGAAGGAAATATCTATGGCAATTCATTTCAGAGCAGAACAGTTTTGTGTTGCGCAGACGGCAGCCATTGCACTTGTTTTTCATATTACTTTTCTCATCCTGGAGGAGACGTGATTGATTTTTCCTGGCTGTGTGATGACTTTCAGTTGGAAAGTTGAGATAGCATCTAACACGTGCCCAGAACCTCCCAGGCTAATCCGTTTGAAATTCGCCTTGATTGTTTCTGAACTGCCATTTCCAAATTTCTTCCCACTTCTCCACACGCCTGTGCCATTCTTAAACAGTCGGAGTCTTTTGGAAAACTCTGATTTGACTGAAAGGATAGACAGGGGACGGGGGGCCGGTAGTCACCCTCACCTTGGGGGCCTTGTATATATGTGTCTGTGTGTGTAAGTGTACCCCGGCTCACTGGCACCTCCTGGGAGCCAATGTGACTGACTGCTCCTGGCTGCATAGACTTGCACACGCACCATCATTAATGCGTATTATTGCTCTCCCACTGTCAGGCGCTGAGACAAACAGCCACCGCCAGATTCTTGTGTTTGTCCCCCTATCCCTCCCTCTGATTTAGACTGCAGAGCAGGCAAGAAAACACAGCCGAATTATTCGGGAGAAGCTTCATTTTTCTGTTATCTCTGCTGAAGGCTGATAACAAAGCTACAAGCTAATATGGTTTGATTTGTTTGTCAGTCATTTATCATGTGACCTTTCCTAGTATCGCTAATACTGCTAGAGGATTGAGGAGCGAGATGGCGAAATGAAAGAGGGTTGCCAGATTGCTTTTACAAGTACAGCTTTGGCAATTTGTGCATTACAAAGAGGCAGGACCGGGATTGTTCTTACAATCTATTGTTCTTTGCATTTATTTTTTCTCAATTTCAGTGCAAATTATAGTAGCAAAATGTCTAGTAGCTGAAGTGAAACCTGCTTAGAGGTTTCATGTTTATATAGGTTTTGTTTTTATCTTAATATGATTTATATATTAAGTATATAACTTGTATATGTGTTATTTATCTAATATAGAAATCAGTCAGAGCTTCAAGTATGCTGATTCATAAAGCAAGTATATTGGATTCAAGAGGTGAACTCGGATAATTTTTGGGGACATTTATATGGATACCAAAGGGGAATTCAGCAGTCAATTCATTTTCAGTGCATCTCCTGAATTGATTTAGAAATGGAAGTGATATTGACCTGAACCTGAACAGGGTCAGACTCAGTATAAATCAGAATGCTAATTCTTGGACGCTGGGTTGGTAAATAATTATGAAATGCAGTATGATGGCTGTATAAAAAGCAAGCAAAGTCCATTGATTTTGTTTCTTTCATCCAAAAATATATCATTATCAAATATGTTATAAAAAATTCTAACGTATTAATATCAATATATTAACTATTAATATTTATTATATGTTGGAAATAACAGTTTGTATTTTTTATCAGAATGGATTTGGCATTTACTTTAAATGTTTGCCATTGCAAATAGTATATATTTTTTAAGCTTTCTATTAATTTGTCTCTAAATGATTTAGTTACCTGCTAGTTTACATGTAAACATATCATTCTCAAAAAAGACAGCAGCCAGACCTACAATATTTCTCCATAGTGCCATAACCTTCCAGGTACTAGTCAGCACTGGGTTGCCATGGAGACCAGGTCAGAAATAAGCCTTTACTTCTCCGATGTACACATGCTCTTGTCACTTGTGGAACTATGAATTTTGAAGACAGGTCAGGAGATGTATATCGAGGAAATAAGCTCGAAATTGGACCATAATGGCAGCTTGCATTCATAGGTCCTTGAAATTCACGATTCAATCTTAAAAACAGCCATTTCGGGATGACCTTTTTATTGCTTTTAGGTGTAATTTGCGTATAATTTGAAAGACGGAACTATAGGAAGAGGCAGAATGAGAGAAGGAGATGAAACAAGATTAGTATTTTTAAGTAATACAGTAAGTAGACAAATAGTAATACAGTAAAACACCATCTTTGCAATTCTAAGGAGCTTTTATTGAGCACTTGAAGGGTTTTAAGCTCCTATTTATTGTTAGTGTCTTAATTTCAATGCAGTTCAAGCCATCAGCATAAATACTATTTTTATTTTGCCAGATTTTAATAATGAGGACATTCTGAAATGGACCAAAGAAAGGGTTTAATGTGGATAATAGGGATTTGTCATAAATCCTTCATATGGATCAAGTGCTCAATCTCTTTGTGTTTCTTCATCAGACCGGTCTTAAGAATTTAATACTGTAATGTCAACACAAGGATGTTTATTTTCAATTTCATAATTGATGTAAAGTATGATGCTAGATTTAATATCTTGTTTATACATGATTTTTACCACAACAAAAGTTAAAATAACAACAAAGGAGTTCTCCCTGTAAATGTGTGATGTATACTTCATCATTTGTTTTTATCTGCAACATATCTTTCATAAATGAATGGTTGTTCTCACCTTGAAGCCCTCCGTCCTTCATTTAATTGTCATTAAATAATTCAAACAGCGTATTGATTGCACTTCAGATTTGACCCCTATATAAATTTCTCACCTGATGGCTGACGACGGCTTCCTAATCAGAAATGTTTTATCTAATAGCTTACAGAAATTCATCACTTATTCTCTCAATAACTGCATTTTATGACAGGATCCCTATCATTCGGTCTCCTCGGTTTCACCCTTTCCTGACCTTTGCGATGCCCGAACGTGTCTGGGTTATATATTTTCCATCCTGACCATTAGCTAGTCCCTAAACCGCTAGTGAAAAGGATCAACTTGGTGTATTTCTACAGTTCATTCATTTTGTTGCTCCCCAGTGATCGGTCGGCCTGCATTTAAATCCCTCTTTTATTGTACGCTGCACTGACAGAGGCAGCCTTGTCTTTCATTTCCTAGATGTGCTTTGTACAGCTGCATGGCCTTTGTTTGTATTGATACTAACATTACCATAAACCACCACCCAGGGGCCAAAAACAATCGACTAACTCTTACCAAATCCAATACACTTTAGCTTATCAACCTCTAAGTTTTAGTTTGGTTCGGATGGCACACGCCACATGCGGTCTGAGCTTGAGCTGGCGAGTGAAGAGCCACTGCGACCGAGTGTCAAGAGGGAATCGAATCGGTGGCATAGATCACTGTCTCAATTTCTGATGACTCAGATTTCCCAATTTTTGTTTCTTGCCACTTCAGTGCTTCATTGGCTCTCACCTTCTGTTCAGGTTCAACAATAGCAGGATTACTCTATATATAAAAAGCAGCAGTTCAGTGCAGAAAGAGGGATTTAGCTGAGATGAGTATTTAAAATGAACCGCCTTTGAAAAGAGGGACATTAATTATCGCCCCTGCAAAAGAGTCTCAAACGCTTTACTCATTACCAATGGAAATGTGCGGGGGTTTGTGGGGGAATTTCGAAAAAAGTTTCTTGTATTGTAAATTCAAAAATGGTGCCTGACCCTTTTTTTGTGTTCTGTCTAATGGGAGGGTCATATGCTTCTTGGAACTTGGTGGGATCCCGGAGTCAAGCTTTGTAAAATGGGGCCATTGAGAGTTCAGTTTCCGATACATGCTTCAAAGGCGTCAGCTGCATCTTTGATGTGGCCTCTTAAGTGAAGTAATGGAGGAATTGTGGCAGGCTGAAAATAATGGAGGTGAATCTAGCGTCATTACATGCTTCATTTCTTCAAACATTCTAATCCCTCTGATTCCACACATTTATGCTGTCATTCTTAGCATGCATCAATATTTATCACTATACTAATGCATGGTGTTTCGGCCCTAATGCTGAATTCACGTGCGTTTGGTGATTTCACACCGATGTAGTGTCCTCTCTGGTCATGTATGAAGCTCAGAATAGTCTTGTATCTTTTACAACATAAAATGCACATATTCTATCTGGAGCTTTTGGATTAAACAAAAGCATAAAATAAAAGCATAAAGTTTGGTTCCTCTCATAAATGTGGAAATTGATCAGAAGCTTACTTGATTTTATAATTAAAATACAAGATCTAATGATAGTTTGTTTTCTTTTTCCATAAGGAGGTACTACCTCAATTGTTTATTTATGTTTTAAAAGATGTGGCTTGTATGATCTTTAAAATAAAAAAAATTAAGCCAATACATATATTTCAGGTGTATATATAAACAAATCAAATTAGTTATAAACCATATTAAGCACAACAGCAGTTGAAAGAATTCTGTGATCAAAATAAAATAATATTTTGAGATTATATTAGAACCGTTTTTGTGATGGCAAGCTGAATTTTTAGCAGTCATTACTCCAGTCTTCAGTGTCACATGATCCTTCAGAAATCATTCTAATATGCTGATTTGGCTTATGTTCTTATTATCAGGGTTGAAAATAGTTGTGCTTTTTTGTAATAGTATTCATTTATATGTATGTATGTGTATATATATGATTATGTATTTATTTTTATTTATTTATTTATTTTTATCTGTATAAGCTTACAGCCATTTCCCCACTTAGTACCGTTAACACTTATTTGTCCAAGTGTATTCATACATATTGTGTACCTATATATATTTAATAGTAAACAGTTTGTATCTATTTTTGTTTATTTTGTAAGACATAGAAATTTCAGTTTCAAGTAGTCAAACGTTGAAGTGAGGGTAATTTAAAACTTAAGTGGGGCTTGTCTCATCATGTTTTGCTGTGTTTGGGAGCTATCATTCACTGGACTCTGTGTGACACACCAAGCCTGATGATAACTGGGGCTCCCTAATCTGGGTCCGCCATCTCCTCTGATGTGAATGCTTTTAAATGACATTACTGAATCGGACTCCATTCTCCGGGCCTCAGCGGCAAAAGCCTCATTTATTGTACTTAATGTGCAGATTTATGTAAGGAGACAGTGGTCAACATTCATAAGATATCATTCCTCTCTCTCTCTCTCTTAACCTCATCTCCTTCCTCTTGCCCCCACCCACCTCTATTTCTCGCTGTCTTTCTGCTCTCTTAGATTGAGCTCAGCATGCAGTGTAGGGTGACTGAATGAAACAGGCCAATAGGAGGCATAGGTAGACCGTGGAAATTAGAAGTGCTTTAGGGCCAGCCTTTAACAAGACAATGACTTTCAGAATGCAAGGCAGCAAACCCAGACAGAACAACAGATCACGCATACCTTTTATATATATATATATATATATATATGTATGTGTGTGTATATATGGTTAATGTATATATATATAATATATTTTTTTTTAAATACAATTTTACATTGTTGCTGTAGGGTTAGTGGTGCATTTGTGTTTATATTTATCATATTCAGTTGTTTATTTTTGGTATTATATTTATTTTCATGTGTTGCCAAATATAAAATATAAATTTTGTTTACTTAAAATGGTACACTTTTTTGTGCCTTTTGTTTAGAATGATTATTATTAGTACTTCGCAAATAATATTTTTAGTCAATTTTTTTTTCTGCTGTATTTCCTCCAGCATTGAGAAATCATATTTAGGTTTTTCCTTTTGAGAAAACACTGGTAGTACACTTACACATTTATTTTTTTCTTTTTGAAAATCCTCCTTGAAGTGATGTTTTGTTTGTGTGATGAACAGCGTGATTTATGAGGAGCGTTATGCGCAAGAAATGGCTAGAAGAGAGAAAAATCCTAAATGAAACTCAGTACAAGTGCAACCGCATGATGCTCCTTTGACTGAGAGTTCATATTATCATATCTTACATAGTTAAAATAAGGTGAGCTTGTCACAGCATTTATGAAGGATAAGATTCACTCCCATTTAGATGGCTCATGACTAAAAGGGAAGCTTAGATGCTCTGTTGGAGAACAAAGAGAAGCCTTGTAGGAGAAGTGTGAAGAAGACATGCTTAATTACATCAGCTGCTGTGAAGATCAGTGCTGGTCTTTAATTTATGATGGTTGTGGTGTGGGAGAGGAGACTGTGAGGCCAGAGACAGAACTGAGAGGAAATGATTCAAGGGGCTGAGGAGGAATCAAAGAGTTTTGAAATGATAGAACAAAATGAACAGTGCTGCACTGCCTCATACTACCTTTAGAATCCATGCAAGTCACGGTATTATTCAATTCAATATGTTTATTCATAACTAGATTAATAACATTACGGTGCTTGTATGGCTGCAAAAGTAGAATGTTAAAGTTTCATGAGGCTTAGATTTCAGGCTTTTATTTCTTGTTGGGCAAGAATAATCACACACATTACACACATCTTTACTATAGCTACCTTTACAATCACAATTTGATATGCAAAGAGATGTGAGAATGAAGATCAAACGATGTTTTTATGTAAATAATATGGCAGTGAGGTCATTGCTGTTGGTTCTATTTGGAATGCATTTTATTATTATTTTTTTTTTTTACAGAGGAGGACTTTCATACTTTACTGTTAAATATTTCAAATTATATTTAGAAATCATATTTACTAAAAATAGCACAAATATGTCTGGAATTAATGATTTTTAAATGGACGCTTTAATTAGTGGTTAAATATTTAGGGTTAAGGGTTTAAGGCTATAAGAAAATAGGATTTATTTCATTTTTATTTTTTAACCAAAAATAGGACTGTGTTTTTTTGTTGTTGTTTTTTACGTCAAAGTTTTTGTTTTTCAGGTTGAATAATTAAAAATGTATGCTTTAAGTAGTGGCTTAATAGTTAGGGATAAGGGTTTAGGAAAACAAAAACTAAAATGTTCAAGAGTAGCACAAATATAGTTTTTATTATATATATTATATAATATATTTTTTTAGGTTAAAATAATCTGTAAAGATATGCCACGATGTACTGCATTAATATGAAGTAATTTTCAGTTTTTTTTTTTTACATGTTTTACATGTATTTTGTGTTTTATGGAAATGTCTGTAAAACTAGATACTTTAAATAGTGGTTAGAAGCACCAAATGTTTTAACTTTTTTTTGTTTGAATAGTTTAAATTAGGCACTTTAAATAAATTACATTAAGTTTAAGGGTTTAGTTAAGACTATGGTTTAGGAAACATTAGGGGACAAATTGATGTAAATGCATTTTATTTTGTCCATTTGTTTAATTAAACCCTGTGTTTATGTTTTCAGATATGGCTAACAATGTATTTATATGGGTCTCAGCCATTATTTATAACGTAGGTGGCTGCTGGGTATTCATCTAAGAGCCTATATCTTTCTGAGCTTAGCATGCTGGGATAGAAAGGTGTGCTAGAGCCTCGCACCTTTAGCCTGGGTATCAGTATGACTGCGGAGTCTCCATGCGACGTGCTTTAAAGATGAACTGTTTGGTGTGATCCGAGCCTGTACGGGGTGGAAGGCCTCGGGCGAGGAATAAGACATGTTCTGCTTCAGGTGCTGTGTGGATCGCAGAAGATGAGCTCCATTGTCTTCTCTCTCGTCTCTATTGCGTAGGTAAAGAGCAGAGGAGCATAATGGCTTGTGTTAGCCTTTCTCCCACAGCTAGCGGACCCCGGCGTAATGCTCGTAGGTTAGATGCTTAAAACCAGAGGGCATTTAGATCAGAGGACATTTGTTCCCCCGGCTGTCTTGCTGTGGCCTAGCGGGGCCCCTACGTCATTTGTTTCCCATTTCGGTGTCAAAAATTTCGCATCTGGGGAAGAGTACTTTACCCTCAGATTTCATTTATTTCCCTAAACATACGTTCAGCCATTGTTTTTCTCTCCCTCTCTCTTTTTTCGCAGTGGACTCCATTGCTTCAGTAAGATGGATGGCGAATGTGTAAAGGAGCTGACATCACAACACTTACTGGGAGGCAGCGCAAGCAGCCCCCCGGTGACCTGCGATTCAAGCCCCAGATTATGGTTGTTCATTGTTTGTTTTTGCTCCTCGTTCAGGCTCGGCGACAGACCGCTATCCTAACGGCGTACACAAATTAAACCTCGTATCAGATCCTAACTAAATCTGCGAGTGAGACTTGAGTAAGAGTCTAGTAAAATAAAGATGTGTTCCTGTGGCTCAGTGGTAGAGCAGTGTTAGCAGCGCAAAAGGTTGTGGGTTCGATTCCCAGGGAACACACATACTGACACAAAAACAACTGTATAGCCTGAATGCACTGTAAGTCGCTTTGGATAATAGCGTCTGCTAAATGCATAAATGTAAAGATTTATTTGTTCTTTACCCATTCGGAAAGTTTTCATGAAAGTTTTCATGAATGGCTTGTAATTAATAAGTTGCAGGCTTGAATTGTGCTATGATCATCATCATCAACGCTAAACATATTATTGATGGGCAGAAACTTTGTTATACTTTAGATATGGAGTTATTGTCTTGCACAATTTACGAGTATTAATGTATTCAAGTGGTTCAAATCTCAAATTAAATCTCTATTTTTCATACTGTACATTTATAGTTTTGTGATGCCTAAATTCTAATAATTTTTAAAATAGCAAATAAAATTGTAGTATTGCCCATTTATCATAACTGGCCATAACATTTTCCCAATCTCAACCATCTCTATAAATATAATTTTCATACTGTACATTATAACACTGTGATGTCTAAATTCACATCTAACATTTGAAATGACTGATTTCTTGTTATTTGTATTTATTTAGACAAGATTGCATTTGAATTTTTAAATATAATTTTTAATATTTGGCATTTTTCCTTATTGGCCATAATATTAAAATAATAATTGGACATTTTAATTTTGTTTAATTTATCCTTGTTTTTGTTGACGTCAAAGGCCTTGGGTCTAATCAGACTCTGTGCTTTTTAAGAATATTAATAATTTTGCTTCATGTCAGATCATAACTCAATCTGGATGTGAGACTTGAGTAAAGAGTTTAGTAAAATAAAAATGGATTTATTCTTTACCCATTCAGCTGTCGTAAATGACTTGTTATTAATGAGCCACAAGTTATGATTGTGGTTGAATTGTGCCATGATCATCATCAACACTAAATAAATCTATTTCACAAGCCTTGTATGGGATCGATGGGCAGAAACGTTCTTTCATTGATATTTAATTAGACAGCTGTCTATGTTTGCACAATTCCCACATCTATGTGAGTATTAATGTATTATTCAAGCGAATGCTAATGACAGATAAAATTAATCAAATCCATTCGAGTCATCTCTATATCATGGGGTTTGGATTCTTCAGCCTGGCAATGTACAAATTCAAAGCAGTGTTTTCTCATCATTTTCTGACTGTGTAACTTGCGCAATCTAAGCTTCTTCTGTATTACGGCCTTTTGAATTTCACCCATCACCATTGAACTGAAGCTTGAAGTCCACTGTGTGTTTGCCAGACGTGGTTGCAAAAGAGAGCGCAAGATTGACTCGTATCAATGATTTATAGTCCCTGTGTGATTGGATACTCATGATTTTCACATGGCCAACAATCTGTTGTGGTGTGTGTTATATATAACTGATCATTTCAGTTTCCACTACAGCACAGAATAATGTGGATTACTAGTTTGGTTCTGACTTTAGCCCTTGTGAAGTGGGAACATTGACTAAATGGGCCAAATTAGACCGAATGAAGCCTTTGCACTCGTTCTGAGAAAATTATATCTAATGTACAGATATTTATTTTTAACCAGTGCTTCTCAACTGCTGTCACACAGCAAAGAAATAAATAAAATGAGGGCAAAGCTGTGCTCAATGCAAAAAATAGAATGCAGTTCATTTTATTATCATGCTTGGGGATTCATAATATACTATATTAAATATAATACTATAACAATAATTAATTATATTAGCTTTTTACATTTATTGTATCAGTTGATTCTGGACATTTAACAGTGCATGTTAATTTTCCCTATTTTTACATGTAGATTATTATTCTGACTTCTAATGCTAAGCTTTAAAAACACTACAAACTTACTTATATTCTTAAATGTAATCTTTAGCAAATCTTTAAATATCAATATTGTACATTATAATGTTGTGATGCCTAAATTTACATGCAACATTTGAAATTATTGATTTTTTGTGATATTTTTTTGTATGTAATATGTGTAAATATAATATGTATTTCAAATATAATTTTAATATTGTTATTGGCCATAACATTACAATACTTATAGAAAATTGTAATATTGTTGCATTCCTAATCATGTCTTGCCTCTAATCAGACTGGACGCTGTTTTAGATGATCATATCAGTCGATATCGGATTATACATGTTTATTTTAACATACCAACTTGTATTTAATAACAATTTTAAATCTATCATAAATGTATTTTTTTTCATACTGTACATGATGACTAAATTGACATGTATCATTTAAAACTATCTAATTTTTGTTTTTAGTGTTTTGATTTTTAATTACTTTGACTAAATAGTGTTTTAAAGTTTAAAATATAATTTTAATACTGGCCATAACGTTAAATTAATTATTTAAATGTTTTAATATTGTTGCATCACTAATCATGCATAATCATCTAATCGTTTTAGAATATTTATACATTACATTTTAAATTACTTAAAGATTAACTAATTGTTTGGTGTATGATACAAATTTTAGTACCTTGGAGTTGATTGTTTTTTTTTTTAACTGCAAATTAATCCATCACTGGGCAAAAGCAAGAAATAAGGTAGAACTTCACATGAATGTGATATTTTAGTTTACTCTTGTATGATAAACAATTTTGGTCCTGTGTTTGGCGTGCCACTTGATGTCCAATATAAAATCTATGTCCTGAAGCAAAACCAGCTGAGAAGCACTGCTCTAAACAACACGTTTCTTTCTAGTGTTGATGAGAACACCCAAGATTTGACTAGTTCCATCTTACAAATGATAAGGCGACTCTTTCATCAGAATATATCCCCCGCTCTGGCTATCCTGCTGCTGTTGATCTGATCTGGGCCAGTCGGTACTTGAGCAAAGAGGCTTTGGACTTCACATGAACAGCAGGTGTGCTGCCCTCGGAGTCAATTTCCCACCTATGGCTACATCCCACGGCGACTTCTCAGCATTGCAATATCTAGCACTGATATTCCTACCTCCTCCGAGGTCACGCTATATATTATTGTTGTGCTGTTTGGGAGATTGCACTTTCTGTCTTATATTTTATTTTTTACATTTGAACCATATTTTGTCTGACTGTGCTGTCTGACTTTTGTGCTTGTTTTGTCTTGTTTCAGTTAGACAGATTGCAGCTTTAGCCGGTGGATTTAACATGTTACTTTTCCAATGCAAGCCATTATGAAAATAATGCCTGCTGACATACATTTCTGACTGTGTTGTTGTGATGTTTACTGTGGATCAAACAGGATTGATTATGAGATCTGACTCCATTGCGTTTATAGAGCGAGAAAAACAGAAGAGAAAGAGGTTTGCGTGTCCATAAGGACGAGTCGGTATTCAACACTGAGAGCTGTCTTCAGTCGCCCTGAGATCTCCATGGTACCACTTCATCTTATACTCTTAATGGCTTAACTCATCTAATTATTTGTTCAGTGAGAAGTCAATTAGGAGATTCCCCAGGTCTTGAGCAACTGCTGATGTGAGCGCTCCGTGAATGTAGGTTCAGACAAGCATAAAAAGGGAAGAAAATGTCTCTAAATGACCCTGAGAATCACTATGATATTACCATGACTGTATTTGTGATGGAATGCACTGATTCATAATTTTAATGGGAAAAATATGAAACGGCTGAAACGATGTCATTTACAATAACTCATTTTGCTCAGTCTGTCTTTGTTGTTTCTCTTCAGTTGTTTTTAAACATGCGCTGGAATTAGTTCCAAAACGAGGACAGAACGTATTGTAGTTCATTTTCATGAGCCAAACTAAGCATCAATTTGAATCCAGCCTCACATTCAGTATTAATTTCTCATCAGCTTAGAAATAATCTCTATTAGTTTGGATTTGCCGACCCCTTAAAGCTGATTTTTGCTTGTACCATATGTAGATTTAACATTAGCGCATAATCCCAAGCTCGTCTGCTATTGAACGCTCCCCCGCACATGTCTTGTCAAAACATAATCTCACATGTGTGATAGTATTATTGTTTTTTTCTGCTAAAAAACAAGGGCGAGTCATGATAAAAACAAAAGCATCTTTGCCTCGGGTTTGCAGCATCAACATCAGGCACCAATTGCAAAACAAAGGCTAATTATTGACATGTTGAATATAACGAACGAGCACGACCTAAGGTTTTTCTCATTTTCATCAAAGCAAACGTTCTCATTTGCCTTTAATTAAAAGTGAAAGCCTGGTAGATGTAGGCATTGCAGGGGCGGTGCTTGAAAATAGCAGACTCACAAAGGTCACGTTATGAAAGATCTGTAATGATTGGCCAGCAGCCCTCAGTCGTTCATAGAGAAATAAAGAGAGAGCGAAGGAGATGGAAAAGTGTGTGTATGCATGGAGCAGCCTCACAAATGTCGTAATGTGTGTAGCCACATGGATCAACTTTCAAAGGGACTAATTAATAAAACAGCATTGGCCTCCTCATGTTGCTTGTCAGTGTGGACAAAAGCAGGCTTGTTAAGCTCCGGACGCCCTATTCCCCTGCCAGCTAACTCAAGTCGGCCAAATGATGGGAGGCCCTATTTTGCCACGGGCAAGGCAATCGCTAATCAGCTGTTAATGAGCTTAATTAGACGTTAAAATATCTCAGCGTATCAAACAGTTCAATGTTTGACATGTGTCTGATACGCTGCCCTGCTCGCTTTGAAGATGAGCTTCATCCACATCAGTATAATTAGGCCTACTAGAAATATCTGTATATTTACTATAATAATAAATATGTTTACTTATTTAATCAATCATTTTGAAAGCATGTAGTTTGTTTCTGTTTCTAGAATTCTGTCTGAAGTCTTATCTTTTTTTCGTTGAGGAAGTAAGCCATTTCCAAACCAGGAAATATTTCGCAACACTTTCAGTGCAGTGTCCAGTGAGTGGTGATAAAAGAGCATTTAGTTTAATTGAAAAAGATAGGCTTAGTGTTTTATTGTGTTGGTTATTGTACTTAAAGCAGCAGTTCAGAAATGAAATAAAATGTCTGTTGTGTTTGAAAAGATTATACCACCTACACTAAACCCTACTAAACTAACTCATAGTGTTAAAAAGAAACTTGAAATAAAAATGTTTGCCAAAGCAACCATGCCATTTTAGCGTCCTTCTACATGTCTTTGAGCTCTTTTTATCTTGATTTGCGTTTCATGAGACTGAGTCCTCTGCACGTGTTCCGAATTCTGTATCAGGTGAGCTACTGAGCAAGTTTACCATGTTCGAAAAGCCATATTGTACATGTGAAGCTGGTTAAGTGATTCAAACCGCAAAATATGTTAGTTTACAAGTCATGCAGTGTTTGAGCAAGCGTTGACAATATTTGGGCAATGAACCGCGCAAAGTAAATCTTTATTATTTGATGATCTGCACCTGCAACTTTGCAAAAATGTATGTAGAGGCATGATTTCCCAGTGAGCTTATGATAGCAGGGTAAGAATCAATTCATTGGCTGTTTGTCATGTGATTACCCAGAGTTTTGTACTTAAGCCTCATGTTTGCCACGTTGTACGTTTGCTGTTCCAGGTCCTTGTTTAGTGTCAAGTCAAACTCGTGTTTGTGTTTGGCTTCATGTCATGGATTAAGTTCTTAGTTTGTGTTTATGTTTTTAGATCATCGTTCTAAATAAACTGCACTTGGATTCTCTGTCATTGTCATCATCTGCTTCATGTAAGCTATGTTACTGATTTCAAACTATTTTCAAAAAAACTTTCCTGACCACTCCCCATGTCTTCCATTTGCTGGAGCAACAGATCGCAACGCCCCCAAATATACACTTTTGGTTAAGTCAGTGTTACAGTGTCTGAATGTTTTGGTAGAACCGCAGGTTTATTTTTCAGGGAAATCAATTCACTTTTATTTATATTTGTCAGGATGTTTTAAAGGAACAGTTCGGACAAAAATAAATTGTTACCATTTACTCACTTTAATGTCAAACCGGTGTGACTTTCATGCAACACAAGGAAGTTGTGCTGCTCTGTTCCATGTTATGAAAGTATATGGTGACCACAGCTGTCCTTTGTTCCCATATATTTCTATTGTGAGGAAAAACAGCAGCTAAATAGCTCATTTTGTGCACAAAAAAGATCAAGCAGATTTAGAATAGCATCAGGGTGAGCAAATGATGACAGAATTTTCTGTTTTATGTAAACTGTCCATTATTTAAAGTATTTAAACAAATCCTCCAAAAATGTTGTAAGGATGTCTGTTCTGTTTTTTTTCTGTTGTTTAAAAAAAAACATTTGCAACAAAATCCAGCTCTGCATGCTCCAAGATTGTTAAAAGCACCCATTATGTTATTAATTATTTTTTCCTGCATTAATTGCAAGCTGTTATACTGTGGTACCCCTCAGTAAATTGCCAATTTGACCCTGACCTGGGACTGACCTCTCCAAGTGCCTGTGCTGGAGGGGGACGCCATGTTCACCCAAAACTCAGACGTGCACACACAAAAATCTAATAAAGCATATTATGGAAATAGAATGTGTGCAAGTGAAAAGAGAGCAGATTTATTCCCCTCTCCGCCTGCTAATGTTTATACATGATGCTGTATAATGGCTCACTTTGAACAAATGCTCAATGGTAACAGGGATAGAAAATACAGCTCTGTGTTTGTAGGCCAGACTTGCATTGATTGCTATAACAGTGCCACAGAGTCATTGACAGGGATCTCGCTGAGGAAATGAAACCGAGAAGCCTGTTCTATAGTGGCAAACCACTCTGTAGAAACGTCAATATTTTAATCCCCACGTTAATCATTTTCATCAGTCTGGTTGCATCTTAATGTGTGCCGACCAAGTTCTGAATTTTTGTCCTTCAAATTTGATTTATGAGCATCATTTTATCAATTGATAATGCATGAAGACTGCACTGCGCTGGTAACCGCTGTCGGTTTCTCTTCACATACGCAGAAAGGCAGGTCTGGATAAAGTTGTGTGTTCTTTAGTGATAATGCTGGTTTCATTTGGAGTGATGATTTACTTTAGGGTTGATATGCAATGACCAAAAGCAGCCGCTGTCAGTAAGATAGGCAGATGTATCAGAGATGCCGTGACTTTAATTGTGTTGATTATTGGAGATCTTTCATAGTCGTATTGACTTGCTGTCCCGCCGCTGTTACTCACCTGATAGCTTCATTGTTTAAATGTAGATATATATGGATATTGACTAGTGCCACTGTTATTCAAGATGAGAAACAAACGTCTAGCTGGACATAAGAGTGATGGGGGAAATTTGCAAACACTGAAAGGCTGGATTCGGATGCATTCGCATGTTCACGTGAAGAGTTTTATTATATGTAGAATAAAAACAAAACACACACACACACACACACACACACACATTAAAACATTTAAAACGATGATGAATGGCTTTATTTCAATATATAATTTTATTGATATATTCATGGTTAATTTATTTAATTTATAGTTGTTTTGCACTGTTGTTCATATTATTTTTCATGAAAAAATTTAACTCGTAGAACTAAAATAGTGAATAATGTGAATTTAGTATATTGTCGTGTACAAAGTATTTTTTGAAACCTGTCATAGAAAAGTCTATACTGTTTAAATAAGAAAAAAAGATCAAATAATTTGATTAAAAAAAATATAGTAATAATTTGACTATAGGATAACTTTTCTATATTTATTATTTGAATGTATTTTATTTCTGTGATGGCAAAGCTGAATTTTCGTTTATTATACTCCAGTCTATAGTGTCATATGATCCTTCATAAATCATTCTAATATGCTGATTTTCTGCTTAAGATACATGTGATACATTTTTTTCAGGATTCTATGATGAAGAGAAAGTACAAACGAACTGAATTTATTTGGCACAATTGCATTCTTGCTAAAAAAAAAAAAAAAAAAATATATTATATATTAACCTGTGTATATGCATATAAAAATATGCACCAAACATAATACAACTTTTAATGATCCCAAACCAATCTGTAATAAATGTTATGAGTGACTAACATAACTAAAAACTTCTTAATGTTATGGTAATTCTTTGACATTATCATGATATAGATTTGTGAATCATTCTGCAACCACGTTATCAGTTTTTGTTATTTTATAAACACTGGCTCCTTTTTTTCCAGCACAAGTGTAAAATGCAATTTCTGAAGCAGCATGGCTGCCGGTGTTGATGTATTACGGCTTCATGTGGTGTGAATCTCCTCTGCTGATTCCTGTCTGGGCCTCATTTGCTTTGGGGGGAGATAGACGGGGTGGTGGGCGGTGGTGAAAACATGCAATTTTACTTCAGCCTCCCTGTGAGCAGTGAGACCTAACAGCATCCAAACCTTGTTGCTGAGAGAGAAAAAAATCTAATGCAAGCTGATTTTTGGTCAAAAAGATGAGCTCACGTACAATAACACACAGTCTCTTAGTGGTCAAACTGTTTTTCCCTTGATTGAGCTGACCCCTCGTTCATTTCATATAGTTTGAAATAATTAAAACCAAATCAATGTTTGGCATAGCATAGAGACTATAAAGGAGCACCATTGTTTATAATACTGATATAACAAGCATTTGCGGTTTTTAATGCATTCTCCACATTTACTCCTAGACTGTCTTTGCTCAAGAGCCTGAAGTAGCCAAGCTTTCGACCTTTACACTACAACATCAAAAAGTCAAGGTCGTTTTTGTCTTGGTATTTAATAGTATTCACCCTGACCTGCAAATAAAGTTTCTGCCTGGCCAGTGCTGAATTCTGATTCGATCAGCGAGCCACTCAAAGGTCAATCTAAGCATTATTTCATTTTTGTAGGTCCTTGCTGGATTCTCAAATATCTCAAATGTTAGATTAAGACGTATTGATCCGTGTTTACTGTTGAGGTTATTAGTGAGAGAATGCACATGTATTATGCTTTTAATAAATCAGAATTAGGCCAGTTAGCAGAAAAAAATACCTTTTGATTTATTTGTTGAAATGGTCCATCATACAATGTTCAATTTGTAGTATTTAATTAGAGATCTGTTAAATAAAACTAACTTGAGACAGCTGTCATGGTTGTGATATGTTAGGTGATAGCTAGATTATTATAATATAACAAGTTTTTTGTACTAGAAATAAATTCATAATTCATGCAAAACTAATTTGGTCAATATTGAATTGGATTGGTAGATGTTTGTTAGAACCAATTATTCCATGCAATATCATTGCATCAAACATACATATTTTATATAAAATTTGCTACAAATGTTTAATTTTTTTTTAATTCTGACATTTATAAATCTAGATACACAAACCATCTTTTTTATTTATCTTTCACATGAAGCACCGAATTACAAAAATAATGAAGTCAGCTTGATAAACATTTAGATATGTTATTGTGTATTCAACATTTTACACAAAAAAAATATATATATATATATATATATTATAATTAAACAAAACGTTGTTTATATGAGAAATGCTCAGTAGTGAATACACAACTACAAAATGAATCACTATTGAGGATGTACTTTTAAATATTTTAATTTTATGTTTTCACAAAGAAGAAATTGAAGGAAGGGCATATGCTAGAAGACCACAAGCATCAAGCTATTATGGTAAAGAAAAAGTTACTACTTAGTGTAGCTAAAGATGCACATCTGACAGTAGATTTATTGCTCGGTTTGTTTGTAGCAGCTTTTTAAAAAGGGACTTACTGTGGTCCATCTCTGGGAGACAAAAAAAGTAATAAATATAAAAAAAGTTTATAGACATATTATGCTTTGTTTGCACTAATGTGGCTTTCAGACATTGAAGTTGATTTTGTGCAGCAGATGCGTGATATGTGCGAGAACAGTTTCTCAGTAATTGTTTGTCAGTTGTTTCAGTTTTTTGTTATGACAGATATGCAGGCAAAATTTCAACACAAAATGAACTGAAGTGCATCTTACAACTTATTGTGCTTGCAATGCAGTTCTGTGCAGACTAATTTCTAAAGTTTTAGCACATATCACAATCACGAGCTATCAATCCGTGTTTCTTCTTTAAATATTCAGTTTAGTTTGTTGGTGAAATTTTAGTTCACGTTAGACCCCAGATATCCACATAAGACCCATGTATATTAAACTGAAATATTTCCTATAAATGGGGATTCTTATTGCTTCGGCCTATCTCTAAATTCAGACGAGCTGGCAGGGATTAGACCGCATGGGGAGGATTATCTGCATGTCCTCCTCCGTTCAGTTTTTCCTGCTTGGAAATAAAAATTAAAATCACGGATAAAAATACAAAAGTCCAGCTGTTCCTTTTTTAACCTGGCCAAACAGGCTCCTGGTTTGTCCCTTAAAATACCCAACAGACTGTCTTAAATGCTTTTAAAAGCTAAGCCAATTAATACAGAGTCAATAATTAATTCTCAGTACTGCCGTGACTTATAGGGCTGCTGGGAGGTGATGAGACCTTGAGTGTGTCCCATCTGAATCAAGTGAATCGGGACGCTAAAGCGTGACACAGCCCGGAGAGGATTAGCCGGGCCTCACGGCCTTGCATCCAGAAATCAACCCTATTGTCTCGAATACATTTGAATAAGAATGCAATGTAAGCTGACATTTTTTGATTGTACACCAGCAGGCACAGCATGGAAATGCTGCTGTTTGGACCATGGCTGGAATCTATAAAAGAGACGCCGGCGTCAGGAGATAAGGGCTTGCTGAGCTGGTACAAAACGGCCCGTGACTGGTCTGGCATGTGACAGGCAGCCAGGCCGATCTTCAATAAAGCCGCATGATGAACACGTATCATTGGAGTACATATCATTTGTTAATTGATTTGTTGAGGGTAATGCTGTTCAGGCGCCCTGTAATCCTGATTAGAGGTCCAGCCCGGACCCTTTAAATGCATATTGATATATTGATCGTGTATGTTGCTCTGAGCTCTCTCATTCGATGAGGATCTTTACACCTCACCCATCGGCTACTAATCAGCCAATGGAGAATTATGCTTTTACATAACAGCTGTTTTCTTTCAGGCTTGGGATGATGTCACCCTGTCGTCTCACTGTGTTTTTGTTGTATTATTGGCAGATTTTGATGTGGGCCGATCATGGGTGCACATACACAAGATGTTTATGACCCGCTCCAGCTAAGCAAAGGTGGATCTGGGTCAGTAAAACACATCATTTTGTCACCTACAGAGTATGTTATATCTAGTTTATGCATCTTCATGGCCTCTGGGACAAACCTTGATGTTGTAGGATGCTTCTTAGATATGGGTAAGGTGGTAGAAATAGGTCACACCTTTAGCTTTTTATTTTTTTTATTTTACAGCATGTTAGTTTTGGATATTTAAAGGCCCCATGACCTTGACAATTGTCCACTTTTTGCACATGCCTGTTTTGATGGCTATTTATGCTAGTGTGGCCCTTTAATTTTGTTAAAATGTTCACAAATATTCACAATTTTGAAAACCTTTTTAATTCATATTAATATGAACTGACAGCAGTTTTTGGTTCAAAATAGTTTTGATAGAGGTATTGTCATTTTTTTCAGTTTTACAAAATAGATGCAACAAACTGGAACATGGCTCAATTTTCTACAGATGAATCTTCATTATTTAAATTAAATGTTTGATTTTTAATTGATCAATGTGACTAACATTTAATCTTTTGAAAAATTACAATCACAATTTACAAATGCAAATTAAAAATTAATTACTCCAGTCTTCAGTGTCACACAATCCTTCAGAAATATGCAATATTATATAACTATATTACTATGTGATGTGGATTTGGTGCTCAAGAAACATATTAAATCATTATCAATGTTGAAAACAGCTGTTCTTCTTAATTTTTATTTTATTTTGGAAATTGATACATTGTTTTCTCATTCTCCATTCTATTGAAAGTTGTATAGAAAGTTCTAAAGCATTTATAAAAAAAAAAATATATATATATATATATATATATATATACATTTATAACATTATACATGTTTTTGTATCACTTTATTGAATATTGGCTAAATAAAATATGTAATTTCTTTAAAAAATTGATTAATCAATTAAATTGACTTTTTATTTTTACCCATGAAATTCAATCTTTCTTTACTTAAAAAGGATCAAAAATTATAAAAATGATAATAAAAATACAAAAGCATCATTCTGTACTACATATCTAAAATCTTAGTTCAAGTAGTTTGGCTGTTTAAAAGAAAATCTGTCAAACTTCTTGTTTCGATAGGAAGTACATCAGAAAAGGAAATAACATTTATTTGAATGGAATTCAGGTAGTTTCATCTAATTAAAACACATCTGTTCATGAAACACAATAGCAAGGTCTGTTTCCAAGCAGCAGCACAGATGAGGAAAAACAAGGCAACAAATTCATCAACCTTTAGGTCATTCGTGCACAAAAGGTCTGTTCCTCTCCATGTAGAAGGTGTCTGCCATGTTCACTTTGCCGTGAGACCCACAACCTTTACGCTGATGGAAGTATGGCAGTACATTTCTCTTGATCGGTCACCTTCAGATGCATTTGTAACAGTTGCCAACCCGGCATTGCAATCAGAGCCTTGAATCGATGAACTTTAATATGATCAGGAAAGAGAAATTATTAGAGTGCATTAGTCATACATTGTAAAAAGCAGTTTGATAAGGCCATGAAGCACTGCATAGATGCCAAGAATTGTTAATGACTCTCATTTACATTTTATCATCCCTCCGGCAGCTGAAAAACAGAGAGCAATTAGTTAATTTGTTTAAATAAACTCCTTAGTCTTTGCAATTAGCAAGTAGCAGATAATGGGGAATAATTAATCGGTTAGCGATTAATCGGGTCAGTAATCTCAGTTGTTAGATCTCGAGTTACTCTTCACATGATCTCAGTGCTTTTTGTGCTAATTACGAAAGACAGCTTGGCTTATAATACAGAGCATATTTTATGAGCAGGGCATTAATGAATTAGCTCAGTTTTGTTCACAATTAATGTCCAATCAAAGAGTTAATTACAGTTCTGTGTGAACATCCTACTCTGAACGAAGTATCTAAACTGAATAAAAGTCTTAATTTCCTATGAGGGTGACACATAAAGGCTGTGTTCATTTGGATGATTCGGTACAGTGAAGTACGTTTGTCTTTGCTGCCTTTGAGGTTGAGAGGTCTGTATCTGTTTTACGTTCTGTATGTGTCAAGCAGGACGAGCGACCTCAGAAATGTACATCGGAGACCCGTTTGATGGTACTTTGGCAGGGTTTTACAGGGTGCTGTAATTGAAAACAAGTCCAGACCAAAAGAAAGGGCTTTAAATGTCAACTCAAGGTCAAGTTTACAAACTCTTGTATGTGTTGATAACACAAGTGTATTACTGGCGGCTGATGCAGTACAATGGCTTACTGGAAGTGAAAACCATGTTTTCCAGAGCTGGAACAGAAGGGGAGAAGTTGGGTAAGATGTGTTGTTCCCTTTTTCTAGCAGACAGCATGAAAATTTGTCAAGATTTCTACATTATTTTATAGGGCCCACCATGCAAAGCTGCACGTAAGAAATCTATTTAATGCAAGTGCAATTTATTTATTTATAAATGGAAGGTACTTTACAGAAAGTTGTTTGTTAGTTCTTTTGACCCATCTATTAATGAATTAAAGCATCACGGTTTCAAAAGAAAAGAAAAAGAATAAAAAGCAGCACAAATGTTTTGAGCATTAATAATAAAACAAAATGTTTCTTGAGCACCAAATCAGCATATTAGAATGATTTCTGAAGGATCATATGGCACAAAACTGGAGTAATGGCTAATAGAAAATTCAGCTTTGGCCATCACAGGGATAAAATATCTTAAAACAAAACTATTATTTTACATTAATAATATTTAACAGAATTAATGTTTTTTATGTATTTTTAGAATGGCTGTTTTTACTGTATTTTCAATCAAATAAATGCAGCCCTGGTGAGCATTAAACAAATCGATAATTAATTGTATGTATTTTTTAAGTCATATGGCCCTATGGAATTCTTTCTCAAAATTTCAGTTGATAGCAGACATGAATTATAATCTCTCTCACACACACACACACACACTTGAATACAACTTGAATACAGTGTGACACTGCTTACCTAATCCTTCCCCACATTATGGTATGTGTAAGATGCCACAAGCTAAACTTGAAGAGACCACATATGGACACACTGCACTGTTAATTAAAAACACAAAGTGAATGAAATAATCACATCTTGCAAATTCTTTCAACAGACTCAAATCTTTATTGCTGGTGATTTTAAAAACATTTTTTTTCCTTTAATAAAAGACTGGCATTGTTCCTGGAGCTTATGATGCAGGCAGGCGTGACACTTGCCCTCAGACCAAAAAAGACGCTGACCTTGAGGGAGGTCGGCAACGAATTCGCATGCTAAAGTGGCATGAAAGTTACAGCCCTCATGTGGGACAAACAACAGAGAAGAGCTTCACACCAGGCAACACATGCAAAATTGACAAGAGGATGTGGGGAAAAAAGGGGTTGGACGAGGATGAATAAAACAAATCATGGTGCTTGACTGGAGGTGATTTGAAAAATTCTTTGTCTTCATTTACGCTTGAGAATAATATAACGTCCTGACTGGAGACCGGGCTAGTGAGGGGCTCCAGTCGCACGCAGGGGATAAAAAATTAATTAAAAGATGAGAGAAAGAAGAAAGGATGGATTGAAAATAAACAGACTGCAATGCCAAACAGTGGGGTCGTTGTTTCATTGCGAACGCGGTGAGCCCACTGTAAAAAATGGATCATACCCTGCCTCAGAGAATTAAACTTAGTTTTTGGGAGTGTTTGTATTTCTAGAGAAACTTTGTCAGGGGAGATGAAAGCCACATCTGCTCCACTTCTTTCCAACTATACATATGTGTGAAAACTGTTGGTCTGGCAGGCTAGTATGGACAAGCAGACCCACAGTCATGATGAAAGACAATGGGCCCAGGCTTAAGCCTATTAACAGTTGGCAATGTGGGGCCTTTACCCAGGGTGCTGAGCGGCCCCCATGCCACACCTCGACCGCCTGTTAGATGAAGCCGCCGCTGGACCGCTGCTGCTCTCAACTGTGAGGTGATGCTTTCGTGAGCGGATTCATTTCCACCCTTCGCTAAGTGGACGGGAGTTTAACTGGAAACACATTACCTGTCATGGAAAAGTGTTTTCTCGTGCTGTGACACACCGCAGACGCGGTCAGACAGGCAGCGGGGTGTTTAGGGTGTACACTGTGGACATGTACACTGTGCTGATAGACCCTGGGTGCTTTCTTTCTGCCTGATAAGGCAGTTTACACTGAACTTGTGTGGGCTGAGCTGGACGCCGCTTGCGGTCTTACATTTGTTTGTGTGGTGCACTGATATTATACGACTATGTATATGAATGCATTGCAAGTTTAGAAATGGTAGATTAGAAGCATCAAATGTTGTTCACTGTTGAAGATATTCAGTCATGGAAAAAAATGTAGCATTAGTATGTTAGCATGGGTCATGTCTGTTAGAAATTTAACAGAAGAAACAGTAGGCTAAAACTTTTTGAAAATAGTTTAAAAATGACTTTTTAAAGTTAGGGATGTGTGAAACTACATATTTGTAAAATTAATTATTACTTGTTATTCTTTAACAGGTTGGAGCTGAATATAGGGGTATCAAAACAACTGAAATTGAGGTATTTTTGACTTTACATGCTACATGCAAACGACATGGCGCAGTGGTTACATATGGAAAAGCAGGGGTGTAAATTACTGTACTTCATTACTATACTTCTGTATTATACTATTTCATTATATTATTATATTATAGTATTATATTACTATGTTTGTTTTATATTTCTATATTCCAGACCTGTACCTAGTCAGGAAATTGTGATGAAACTGGTTACTTTAGGAATTGTGTATCCACTTATCTTGATTTATCATTAAAATCTTGAGTTAATATTGAAAAAAATATATGCTTATTTTTTGTTACATACTTTGACTTCAAGTACAATTACTCTATTTTACACTCATGTACATGCATACGTAGACCAATATTAAAAAATTGTACGCTGTTCGAAAGATATCAACAAATGCGCAAGCTAAGTAACTATAACCTTCTAGTGCACAAACATTCATAGTAAGTCTTTTTTTGTAGGTAAACATGCTGTATTTGTTACAAAGGACTGTGATTGTAATACTTCAAGACTTGCATGCAAATTCGCATCTATTTATGTATTTTTTGTAAAGCACCATGGCTAAAAATAGACTTCTATATAAACTAATTGATGCCAGTAATTGCTTATCCGGTTGTTGGATAACTAGTTGACCATTCTGGCAATCCTTGCCATCTTTGCATCCAAATTGATACCCTCCCACTTTATTTTCAGAATGAATGATAGCAGTTTTTGAGGCTGACTGTACTGTGAAACCACAGCGATATAACAAACTACTCGACAGTAGAAATCCGGATGTTATTTTACCAGCGGCCAGTGAGTCACTTCTTGCATGATGTATGAAGGTGTGAGGTTTTTTAAAAAGTCACAACACACTAGGGTGTTTTTTATTTTGAATTGCATGTGGAGCTGTTCAGTATCAAATTGGCTAATGCATTACAATCCACATCGCTCACACTAATATAAATTGTTTGGAGGCACAGGCTGCCATCTGAAAAGACAGGAGAGCTATGAGGTCATTAACTCTGTCCTCACGGTAGGGAGCAATTTTAGGCAAAACCCACACTCTGGCCCATCTTTAGAAACCAGACCATGATATACAGTTTTGTCAAAATGTTCACAAATTTGCCCTCTCTAACTGGAATTTCTCCATGACTTATTTGACCTAATGATCTAGAACATTGCAATTGCTCCACCCCAAAGGCAATTTCGGAGGCTCACTGGGCCGATTTAAATGGACTGTGGTTACTCTTCCACCCCCGTCAACACCTCCACCTCCCCAAACGGAGGCTGGTAAAATGCACCTTCCTGTGGTGGATTCTGGTCTTTCTCTCTTAGTAAACACATGAATGCACGAGGGTCTGTGGAGGCCACATCCAGGGCTGAGGTGGAAAAAGCTTGAAATGATGCTCAGAGCAGCACTGTGAAGGATGACTATGCGGAGTTCATTGAAATGACCGTGTGCCTTTCCGAGAGCCGAGGGCTCACTGACGGCCATGGTGAACTTGCGTGCATCAGAAGAACGGGTAGTCGTTGTGAGGAAGCAAGGGTCAGCCGCATAGTCTCTTAGCGCTGAAGCAATTTTATCATGAGTTTGATGGGCCTTACCCCTGATTCAAAGCCCTGAATTTAATGCAGAACCCCAAAAGTGCTTTGTTTGATTAGTTTAGTGTTACTTTTCTATGCATTTTAAATGTTAAGCTTCTGTAAAGACATTTATTGAGGTAAATATGGAATGTAACCGGGGCATCCTGTGCCAGTTTTTCAGACGGGCACCAATGGTCATCCTGGCTTACTAAGTGTGATTGAAAACACTTTTGCTCTGTTAGAAAAAGTACAGAAAGCTTTTTGTGGTGTTGCCACTTTAACATTAACACACCTTTGTACATTATTTACTCCTGAAGGGTGCATATCAGTACCTTAAAAGTACAAGTTAGAACCTAAAGTGTATGTATTAGTACTAAAATGGTACAAAGTCAATACAGAAATAGTAAATATTTGCAGTTTAGTACATATTAGTAGTTTAGTAGCTACAGTGACAGCTTTTGTACCTTTTTTTTTCTCAGGGTCTGGTTTAGTGGTACAGGTTTTGATTAGCGTGCAACGTGACATCCGTTCAAATCCCAACCTTTTTTTTTTTTTTTTTTTAAAATAAACCAAGCTAGATTGCATCTGAACTTGACAGGCAATGATCAATGTGCATTTTCACTGTATGAAAAAGATAAACTTTGACATTTTGACAATGCATTTAGTGTTCCATAGGGGACAAAGTGACAGTGAGTGACAAGAGGTTGGATAAATGATGACAGAATACAGGTGCATCTCAATAAATTCGAATGTCGTGGAAAAGTTCATTCATTTTAGTAATTCAACTTGTGAAACCGTGTATTAAATACACGATTGGTGGGTTTTTGTTAAATGTGAGCCAAAATCATTACAATTAAAAGAACCAAAGACTTAAACTACTTCAGTCTGTGTGCATTGAATTTATTTAATACACAAGTTTCAAAATTTGAGTTGAATTACTGAAATAAATGAACTTTTCCACAACATTAAAATTTGATTGAGATTAACCTGTATACAGTTTGAAAGCAAATCATCTGCTGGAGGTGCATTAAATGTTTGTTTTTTTAGATTTTTCCATAGATCTTTTAAGATTGTGTTAGAAAAAAAGTCAAAATACAAATTGTACAGTACATTGCATTAGGAGAGAGAAACTCTTAGAATTACTATTAACTGTCAATTAGAAATATTGTAAAAAAATGACATGCTGGACAAATTAGATAATTTTTCAAATTCTGTAAATACCTTTTTTTCCTGCATATTCCCTACCTCCCCTGAGTATTTATTTCATTTTCTTACATTTTTGTATTCTGAAATGCTATTTCTGTGACTACAGTGTTCAGATACCACAAACAATTCTTGAAATTTTAGACCAGTGCTTGTATTGAACCTGTTCATTTCTTTTAGAGAAAAAGAGAAATATTGTGTTTAAAAGACCGGGTTTGCTTTATCATGCAAACATTCTTTCAGAACCACTGTCCTTCACAATTATGCATTAGACATTTCCAGTGAACTAGTTAAATCTGAGCTTAGCATGCAGCTTTCAAACAGAGCCATGGCATGTCATTATCTGTTAAAGGCTCATGTTTCAGATGTGTTTGCACTTCAGTGCAAGCGAATTGTTTACCCTGAAAGACTGCCTCCAGGTACATACAGCCACACAAAGGTTGCATTATTTTTACAAAAGCCAAAGGTGAAAAGCCAGGTTAGTCTCATTCTAATTCGGTCTCTGAAATAATTAACGGGAACACTGCAGGCAAGTTCTTAAAAGAGCTCTTGCGTTGTTAATTTTATTTTCATTTATTAGCACGTTTTTCCTGGAGGTATTTACGCTAATGAGGTCTCCGCAAGCAGATGGGTGATCTTTATACAATCTGTCAGTATATTATTGATTTTTGGAATATAATTTTCAGGGAAGACAATGGCACACTCAGACACTTCACAGAGGAACAAGGCGATCTGTCTGCCACCGCTACGTTTATTTGTAGCTCGGGCTGCTATTTTGCTAAACCCAGACTCCATTGTTTGTGGGAAGGCCATGTGTTGACTACACTAGAACGCCGGTGATAAATTTTCCTCTGCATAAAGCGTTCAAAACGGGCTCTGTGCTGCAAGCAACCGTTTCAATTACGGCACTTCGGTTTGTAATGAAAGAGGGGGGAAAGCCACAATATGCTGCAAAATATAACTAAACTAAATTTCATTGAAAATATGCTTAATTCATAAATCACACTGGCATTTCTGTGATTCCCCTTCGAGTGAACCAGAGGGCCTTTTGCTTAAGTTCTCATTATGGTTTGTTGATTGTGCAGAATTGGAGAACTCCACAACAGTTACGGGAAAGAACCCTAATCGGTCAAACCCAGTTGGCAGTGATGATTGTCGAATAAAATTTGAGGCCAAGAGCCTCTGTTTTTCAGTAACCCATGATTTACACCTCCCAGTACAGACAGTACTAGAAAGGAAAAAAACATGGCTGCTTCCACGACTGTACAGAGACTTTTTATTATTATTTGTTTTAGTTTTTATTTTATTTAATTATTGGAAGCTTTTTGAATGTACTTTATTTTAAATTATTACATTTTATTGTCTTGTTGTGCATATATGCATTAATATATGTGTACATTTTGTTTATAAATGTATAAACCACATCAGTCCAGATTTAGTTGAATGGATCTTTAAAAGTCTATATATATTATTTTAAAGGGATTTTACTAATATTTTTAAATGGATTGTTTCCTAATAAATAAAATTGTCATCTGTGATCATTTACTCACATTCATGTCAGTCCAAATATTTAAGCACAACAGAAAAGATGACATTTTAATTATGATTTTTTGTCCTGTACAGTTTTGTTAATTCATTATATGGACAAAACATTTTTCAAGTGATAGTTTAATATAATTCAAAATATAATATTTTGTGTTTTTAAGAAGAAACAGACAAAGAAGTAATAACAGAATATATATTTTGCATTATATGGAAACATTTTCAAATAAAATATCATTTTTAAGCTTTATATCCACTGCCAGTGCAGGTAAGAAAGTCGACTTAATGGCGATACTGAGCATCCGTCTTACTCAAGTTTGTTTGAATGCTGGACATATAGTCTTAAAAAACTGTTTATATAGTATAAAGTCAGAGCTTCAGTACGCCTGTGTTTTGAATGCCCTACGAGTCTCCTTTAACGGCTGCATCAATAAAGCTATTCCTGTTTTATTCCCTCCTTCTTTCTCTCATGGATTTGTAATGAACTCTTAGTCAGACAAAGGCAGTTGAAGACAGAGTCTCAGTGGTTCTGTGCTTTGACCCTGGATCTGTGACAGTGACAAAGGAAGATAGATTGCACTTAGACCGCATAGAGGTGACCTAAACAGCATTTAACACCAGCCTCCCAAGGTGTTCATAATGAAATAAGAAGGGACACCTTTTTCGGAGAAATTAAATTACATATGTGCTTTACATCTGAAACGGCAGGCTGGGAAGACTTTTGTGTGTGGGATCCATTCAGTCGCTCGTGATGTGCTGTCAGGGCTATTGACGGTGCCAAAGTTGATGAAGTCGGTTGTACGACGTCCTTGTGAAGAGCATGTTATTTCTACTTTCTTTTCACTAAAACAAAACATCTCTTTTGGTTCTATGTTGGAGTGCAAGACCTCTTGAGAGCAGAAAAACACACTTTTAACAAAAAACCTTCACGTTTTGATTAACTGATTGTTAACCAAGGCCTTTATCTACCATTGCTGAAGAGGCTCTCAAGGCAAAATGTTTACTGCTGGACTGCTATGTTCATGTTTTCAAAATGAGGGATGTTTATCCGAATGGCTTGCTTAACACTGAGAGGCCATGATGGTTATTTTGTCTGTATGTGTGGCTTTCATTCACACAGGCCACTATACAGTATATTCATAACTACACTATCCTTGTAGTAAAGGGTCATCATCAACTAAGGATTTTTCAGACTCGATTAAGGGGTTTTCAGACTTTTCTCTGAGTTTAAATAAAAGGTTTGTAATTGCAAACAGTAAATAGGCTTGCTCTATACTGGAATAATATGTCAGCCACAGCAATTTTTTACTGTCAATTTACCTTTGAAATCACTTTGCCTGCATTCTGACCAGAACCAATTTGTCCATGGCTTTCTTACTATGATTTGTACATGAAAGTATACTTCATTTAGGATCTTGTAATATAAACTTTAATACTATATGACAGAATTTGAGTTTGATCTTTGGTTCAATTTTTTCTTTCTTTTTTTCCCAGCAAGGATACAGTAAACTTTCTATACATCAAATAATCCTTGAAAATGTTTCACTATTTTCACAAAAATTAAGCAGCACTGCTTCTGTCATGGATATTATTAAGAAATGTTTCTTGAGCACCAAATAATATTAGCCTAATTAATAATAGACTGATTTCTGAAGGATCATGTGACACTGAAGACTGGAGTAATTAGTGGAGTTAGTAGTAAGGTTGCTGAAAATTAAGCTTTTCTATCAAGTTAATAAATTGTATTATAATATCTTGAAATAGAAAAGTTTTTAAAATTGTAATTTTAGTTTTTACTGTATTTTTGTATTCTGTATTTTTGATCAAATAAATGCAGCCTTGGTGAGCATACAAGGCTGCTTTCAAAACATAAAAGCTTCTAAACAGCAGTGGAAATGTTTTCCATAATTTAAAGAAAATCTTTTTTATAAGTTTGATACTTTTTTAATGGTTGAGCCTGACGAATAAAGTCTAGACTGAGGGTCAAGTTATTCAAAATCACAATTTTCAAAAGGTAATATAGACATTTGATGTTTTTCCAAACTAGCTGCTTTTTATGTTGTGTTAATTTTATGATATAAAATGGTTTATTGAACATATCTAGAAGTTTGGATGTCAAAAAAACAAGCATTTGTGTTTCAAGTAATGAGACCGATAATGCGATGTACTGTATGTGGATATAGCACATATTTTGTAGGTGTTATGTCACATACTGTTCCTTTGCTTGTGTAAGGCACATTTTTGTTTGACTAAAAGTGTCCTATTGTAGCTGGATGTCTCTGGGCGACACACACAATGCACCTGCCCGTGTCCTGTCAGCCAGAATAATGTATTCAACGCAGTTTTTTAGCTAGGAGCAATGATTAGAGTAGAGATCCTTTCGTTATCAATCAGTGCAGATTTGAGGTTGTCTCCCACTGCTTCTCAAGGCCCCATGCCTGATGCTTTCATAATGATAATCTTATTTTACACATTTGCCAGAATATTCAGTTACATATCAAATTCAGCCATTCTCTCATCATTCCAGTGGCCCCAAGAAAATAGAATCATTTGTGCTTTCAGCAGTTATTGATTGGCCCCGAGCTCAAAAAGTACTGCCCATTATAGTTATGCTATCCTGGTGTTAAATTGAGTTTTAAACATATACATAAATATCACTTTGCAGTCGTACACTGAAGCATTTGGTTGATCAAGAGTCTGGCATGCTTTTAATTCACAGTTTGTTTCTGGCCCATTGTTTTTAGGGTGTTTTAGGGCTGGTTCATACCCATCAGGCTTACTAGTAAAACACTGTGACACATTTCCAACATGAAGTTGGAACTGCATTTCTAAAGCAAATGGAAATATCCAAATGTATACGTGCTTAAACATAATGATGAGAAAAACTGCTGTAATTTATAGAAGTCCACTTCTTCTCCTGCAAGAAGTGCATTACTCTGTGATTCACAAACAAGCTGGCTATGACTTTGAACGTGCTTTGAAAAATCAATAAGGCCTGATCACAGCTCGTTCTGTAAGTCCTCTTCATCACTTGTGTATAGCCAACCTTTGGCCTTGGGCCGTTGCATCTTGAATCGGGTTCCTTTTGCTCCTTTGCGTAGGTCTGAGTGTACAGACACAGCTAAATATAAATCAGGTCAGAACTGAACAACCGCGGCTCGTAAGTGGGAATCTGGTCACTTATGATCAGAAGAAACCTACACGGATGACGGGGGCCGCAGCGGAGCTGACGTCTCAGGTGGAAGCCTGGTTGAATGGTGGCGTGGTGCCCAGGGGAACGTGTCTCGTCTTGGACTACAGAGAAAGGGGGCAGAGCAGTGCCTGGGGCTGGTGTTCATCAACAGAGGGACCTCTTTGGACAGAGTGCAAAACACATCGGGCAGCACGATCCCTAGGCTAATAAATAATACGAGTTTTTAATAATGAATTAATAATTACTCTCCAGCTTTCATCCTTGTTGACTGAGATGGACAAATTAGCACAATCTTCACGGGCTCTTGTGCATCCAATGGTGTGGGGTGCCATAGGCAATTTTGGTTCCTTCAAGCCTGACTTGGCACCATAAGCCTGGTCTGGCACGTGGGTAGTATGACGAGGGACATGAAGGGTTTTTAGGAATTGCAGAAGGTCAGTCCTTTTTATGGGTTGCCTTTGCTTGTGGGATAAAACCGCTTAAAATTGCATAACTTTTCTCTGAGTATAATGATTTGTCTACAACTTTGTAGGGACAGTTTTTTTTTTATTTGCATCTATCTATCTGTCTGTCTATGTTTTTCTCATTTGTCTATTTATTTGTACCACATTAGTATATTTAGTATATGTATATTTACTAACAAGAACAAAAATAGTTGGTAATAAATATACTACTAACATATATACTTCTATATAATGATTATAATTAATTATACTACTACTACTACTACTACTACTAATTATAATAGTAATATAATTAATTATTTATTATAATAACATAATTCAAATGCAATTATATTAGGTCAGATTAATAATAATAGTAATAATATTATTTTTTGATGTTTGTTCTTTTGCAATTCAGTTAGTGATCATTTAAAAAAAAAAATGTATTTCAGCTAAAACAACAAGAACTATTATTGTTGATGCTGTTGTAAATTAGGACGAGTTTCAATGAATAGATTTACAAAAATAATAAAAATATTACTGTAATAGTTATAATAAATGAGGATCTAAAAAAAGGATACTCCAAAACGGGGTGAAAACTCCAAAATAGGGCATGGCTTCCTCCCATTGACAGACAGGCACATGACAAGCATGTACAATTTATTTCTCTCAAACAAATTCAGCGCAAACTCCGCCCCACAGATGATTCTAAAGATTTTATTGGTTGTGTCAGTCACAGTGTTAATTTCCTACAATATGCTACAAAAATGCTGACCCCTAAACTTACCCCACACCTGACCCTAACCTTAACCAGTGAATTTTGCTGCACGGCAGGATTTGCGCTGAATAGCGTGGTAAAAAAAGTTGCAGTTCAGGAGATAAGCAGTTAATAAGATTATGCGATATGAGATCGCCGAGCTGGCCGTTCCGTAAATCCCCAGCCGGACCTCACCAGACAATGGCACCTTTTTAGTTGCACCCAGCGTCACTACCCCATCCTACCCTGCGACTTTCGAGCCCGGGACGCCCCCGCTGCTTAAAACAAAGTGATAGAGTAAAATCTTTCCCCTCCGCTGCGCTGGGACAGTTTGCGGGAGAGCTCGTGGGTGATTCTCCTTTATATAATTAAGCAGAGGTTCAAACTCTGGTCCGAACACCACTGGCCACGAGCTTTGGGCTCTGCTCTCACAGAGAATATTGATTTATAGATCATATTTTATATTAGATCAACTAGAATCAATGTTTATTTATAATTTTATTCTGAAATGTAAGTTAATAACAATTGGCTGAAGCCAGAGCCAATGGTGAAAGTCTTTGCGCGAATAGACCCTGCCCCATTTTGGAGGTTCTGCCCACTTTTGAAGGTCACGCTCCATTTTGAGATCTCCGGTCTGCAGTTATACCTACTTGGAAAAATGTCTTAAATGTACTACCCGGACCCGACGCGAATCCAACCATTATTCGAAAGTTGGACCCGAACCAAGTCAACTTCGACTGTTACGTTTACCCTTTTGAACTACAATAACAATAGGCCAACTTTTTGTTGGTTGTAATTTTGTTGACTCAAAAAATGCACCGAATTAGAAGTTTGTTACACTATACTGCGTGCGTGTTCAATAACAGGTTGAACAGCTCTTCAGTTTTGTTTCAGCTTTTTTTCACATCATTTATGAAGAAATCCATGATCACCGTCCACTTGCAGTACTAACATTAACTCCGCCCGCGCTCCGTTTCTGGCGGCATGCTGACTGACATTGATCTCTGGTGGGTGCGGTGTTCTCCTATCCACTCCGGTATTACACACAATGATAAAAAGACCTGGGACCCGAAGTAATAGTGTCTCGGGTCCTCCGTGAAGACCTCTAGCTTGTAATGCCATTTATATTAAGCTGAGATATGTGAAGATATTTTAGTATTTGAAAATATACACATTTAGGCTATGAACTTTGGAGCTATTCTATGTATGTATGCTTTTCTAATGTCTAAAACATTAATATATTAAGCTATTTTCAAGCAAACAATTTTCAGGCAATGTTTACTGTGTAATTTTGTGGTCTAATTTCATTCTTCCCTGTAGAATTGGCTCATAGCGGTATAATTCTCTGTAAACATTCCATGTCTTTTGTCTGTGCAAAGTACTAATATGAGTGGGGCACTGGAATTTAAGCATGTGCAGGCAAAGGCAAGATGAGACAGTGTGGCAGTATAAAGGTTACTGCCATGTTTAGTTGTTGACTAGGAGATCTAGAATGCCACTGTCTTAATGAACTCTCCAGAGAGCCCGACTCCAAGCCAGCAGGTTGAGTCCGTGCTGGGAGAAAGACTGAAATTAGTTATTTCTCCAAATAACCTCTGATGAAAGCTTGCCTCTGACTGCCTTCCTTGTCACTTCTCAAGACAATACACCAATTAGATAAAGCTGCATTCTGGGCCAGATCTTCCCTTGGTGTTAGGGAGAGTGGAGAAAGAAAGAGAAACATTTTAGAATGGAGAGATGGATTTCACTTAAATGCTATTTTGCACATTTAAAAAATATTGATGAATGAAGATTTTCCGCTGTTTTGTCCGTTTAAGAATCCCTAGTTTATAAACCCCTAATTATAAAAACTATTATATTATATAAATATATATTTTAGTTATATTTATTTGTTGGAAGTGATGAAAAATTAGAAAATTACTGAAGTCTATTTCTGCCATGCGGGATAAAAAAATTGAAAAGGTAATAATAATTTATCAGACTTTTTGCCTTTTTTGCAAATCTTTTTTTTTTTTCACAATTTTTCCAGAATCGCAAGATATAGGCTAAACTCAGAATTATGAGGAAAAGACAGAGTTGTAAAATAGTCACATTTACCTTTATTATTCTGTGACTGAAACAGGCTTCCATAGAAAACCGAGCTGAAGAGAGATAGGAGTTATAATTTAACGAGAGAAAAAGTTATATTGTTCATTTAACCAGGCGATCAGATCGCAATTTTGCATTGTTTAGTCTATTTTTTTATACATTTCAGGAGCAGAATACAAATTAAAATCTGAAGAAAATTCCAAGGAAAACATGTGGTTCTTGTCACATTAGAAATACCAAGCGTTATGATATTTTACTGACTATTAAGAATAGAGAACGATGGAAAATTTTCCCTTCAAGGTCACTATCGTCAAAATGACAGATGCTTATCTGTATAGCAGCCTCTTATTTCACAATTTTCTGTTTTGATCAGTTTCACCTTCTATGTAATGAATGCAAAGAATTCATCTGTTGAAAAGACCTCAAATATGAAAGGAATGTAATTTCATCTGCGTATGAAACACACTTCAATTAGCTCCAGCAGTATAAAGTGCTTCTACACTCTTTTGTGCATTGGCATTACTAAAGGATCAGCGAATCGGCAGCCAAATGTCATTTGTAAAAATTTTACGTGACATTTCTAACCCAATCTTAGTGCTCATCAAGGCTGTGTTTAACCTTAAGGCTGCGTGAGATGCTCAAATAATTGCATACATTTGTCTCTTGATGGGAGTGTACCGTAAGTAATCAAGCATATTTATCCGCCTTGTTTACCCTTGGGACAGGAGGAGAACAAAGGTGAGGGGCCCAGTTGAAATAGAAGCCCTGAACCCAATCTACACAGGTTCAAGGAACCATGGCATTAGCCTGGACCTCCACCCCCCAATATTAATGACACCGAGGCAGTTTACATATTAATGAATCAATGTAGTTTTTAAGATGCTGTGCAGTAAATCAAGCAGGCTACGAATGCTTTTATCTCACTTGTCTTGCACTTGGAAATATGGGACGGTTTGAAGAAGCCTTGTCCTGTGGGTAGAATCAACTACGAGTTCTTCATTAGAGGCAAGGTTTTTTACGGTGTAGGAAAATCCTTTTAATTGCACACAAACAAAAACCGCGGAGCCGTTCTGATCCCGATCATGTATAGCGTCTTCGCAAGTGCTGCTTTTTTTAATCACACAGATTCTGTCTTGATGGGTACAATAATTAGAAAAATTCCCTTCGGCTTCCATGTGACTCGCCCTCGGCAAAATTAGCTTTAATTAAAACAAAGAAGAGACGTCCAACAGGGAAATAAATCAAGGTTTGTGGGAGGATTTGAACCCCTTCTCTCTTTGAAGGATAGTGTAATGGTGGAAAAGTTCTTATAGGATTTAAAAGGTAAATTGGTCTTGAGGCCAGGCGTCAGCTGCTGGGATCAAACCGTATATATTTCCTCATTACGCTGATTGAGAGATTATCCCCTGCTGTGTCCAAGAGAACGCTAATAGAAGCGAGCGCAGCGCCTCCGCTAAAGTGTGTCGGTACTGGTTTGGTGTATCGTTAGTGCCACTATTACTGTTATTCATATCTAGGGTTAGGGTTTTTTTGAACAATTCTACTTTGATGTGTAACTTGTCATGCTACAGAGCAGTGGTTGTCGCCCAGCCCTACCTCAAAGTAAATCTGCTCCCGTGCCACTGCTACAGAGAATGATGAGCTAATAATTGTCGCATGTTTGATTTTTAATCCAGTGAATAGTAAAATTGACGTGTTGAAGCTATGTTTGGGGTCCAAATGACATGGGAATTGGGGTCGGCTATTTTGACTTGGGCCAGTATGCATCCACCCCAGCAACCACACAGCAACATGCTTAAAACGTTCTAGCCAACTGCATTACAATATCCTGGCTTTATTACATGTGTTCTGCCATGAATCATGTGACTGATATGTGGATCAGAAGAGAAAAACTTGGGGTTTATGATACCATTTTTTATTCTATACCAAGTGTCAGTGCTAATAGCAAAATTGCAATGATATCGATACCAATTACCAATTTAAACTCATAAATTGCTAGTAAATTTCACAATTAAAAAAACAGCACATAAGGCATTTAATTAAACATAACATTTTAATATTTGTTAACCATGTATTAAATGGAAGATTTTTGTGTTTTTTGGTGGTCAAATGGATAATAGCCATTAATAGCTATTTAATATTATATTTGAAAGCCATAATTTTAATAGGCCTAACATTTGTGTTGGGGATATATTATAACTATGATTTTAGAATTGGATTGATACAATTAAAAACTTCTAATTAACTGATGTCATACAAATCTTATAAAAAATATCATATTTAGCTGATAATACAGTATATTTGCTCTGCTCATGTATGCTGTGTGAATACACGCTGTGATTGGACGATTTTTGTGACTGGTTGCTTACGTCTTTCAGCATTTCTGCAAGTTGAGACAAGTGGAAGGAAAAATAGTTCCTGTCTGACCTTACTATTTGGTAAAAAGGGTCATTTTTTGGCCACTGTTGTGATAGACAGTCATTTTCATTCTAAATAATACAGTCACCAGAATTTTATTTTATTAAGTTGTCATATTTAAGATGTAAGTATCAATATTTCAAGATCAATCTTTCCATTGCTAGAAAAATGTCCTCTTTTCTCCCCTCCTTAATTTCTCCCTTATCTTCTCTTCTTTAATCTCTCGGAGTCTTTGTAGCTTTGCATGTTCCTCGATCATTGTTTATCCAAATGCTTCATTTTATGGGCTGTGTTTTATCAAGCCCTAAATAATAAACGTTATCTGCTCATATAGGTATGTAGACTGCTGTCTGAAGGCGACGTTTCGTCTGCCATTTCACAGAGCTGTTTCTCCTTCTGACCTACAGCAGCCATTTCCTACGCTGACTGCCTCCTGTAATTGAAGGTACTTGTGGTGATTTCACACAATCAGAGTCTCACATTCAATGGGATGAAAGTGATTCAAAGATGGGAGACCCATTTGAAAAGCTTCATAGGAAATCGTCAATTATCTATACAATAGGTTACTAATACCTGCCCTCCTCCTTGTGCGCTGCCTATTTCCACATTATAGATTTATGGCATATTTTCAATCTATAGGAGCTGTATCTGCAATGATCTGACTGAAGCCCTCATCTTTTAAATATTTTGTAATAAAACTATAGAAAATGTCTTCTGATGGGCTGATTCTCATCCTGGACTCTCTGGGCTCTGATAGCGTGAATGGTAGATAACCTCTGCTGCTGTGATATCGATAATACGCCACCATCTACCCGGAAATACATTTAGAGATAGCTGGAGAGAAGAGAGTGTGGACATTACTGCACAGATAGAACTTTAAAGCCATATGAAAATGCCCAATTTAAAGCCAATGAAAAATGTATTGTTTTGTTTTTGCTAACATGTATTTACATTTATGCATTTAGCAGACGCTTTTATCCAAAGCAACTTACAATTGCATGCAGGTTATACATTTTCATTAGTATGTGTGTTCCCTGGGAATCGAACCCACAACCTTTTGTGCTGCTGATGCAATGCTCTACCACTGAGCCACACAGGAACATATTTAATAGGGTTTGTGACTTTTGTTTGACACGTTGCATTTAAACTTAAAGATAGTTCACCCCAAAATAAAAATGATTTCTTCATTACAAACCTGTGTGACTGACTTTCTTCTGTGTAACACAAAATTGAGATATATCCATGATATCCATGATATTTTTTTCTTTATTACAATCATGGTTAGGCATAAGCATTGCGCTTTGTGATTTGGTTTAGGATCTTAGAACATATAGTATGTAGATTCTTATTAATGATATAATATTATGGCATCTCATGTAACCTGGTAGAGCCATGAAAAGAATTTCAGGAGAAACATCTGCAACAAAGTTCATGCTTAAACGAAACATAACTGGGATTTCCATTAAGTCTCGTGAGCTATGAAAGAGCAACGTCTGAGCAATAAAAGTTTCCTCTGGGGGATCCATTAATTGCTTCATTTGCACACAACACATAAGAAGTGGAAGAGGAGGGGGTTTTAGGAGCTTTAGGATATAATTCACGTCAGAGTTATTTTGATGTATGTGCTCTGATGCTGCCGGAGCTCTGGATTCTGTCTTGGGAAGCTCTGGGATCATGGGCCGGAGTTTTTGAAGTGTAAACACCTTTTTGAAATCCTGTTATTGGCTGGCATTGGTTTCAAGCCTTCAAAAACACCATCTTATTTAAACATATACCTTAACTCGCCATGCAACAAATAGGTCTATAAAATGCAGCTTTTATATTTAATCTCAAGATGTTGAATATTGTTTTTCCTTTTTTGGTGAAAAGTCTCCCTTTTCATATGAAGGGTCTACTGGGAAATTAAGTGTTATAATGAAAAGCTCTCTTCTTCTTGGATAATATTAGCACAGCGTAACACACTTTAAATTATTCACATCAAAAACTCATTGTTTGTTACTTGACAGCGGTGGAGAGGGATGACGGCGGAGTGATGAATTATACATCAGGCACAAAGTGTCTCTGAATGAATCATTGAAATGGGCTGTTTAAAATGTAACCGTGTACTTTGTTACAGTATGTCCTGTTTGTTGTGAGGTGACGGAGTCTTTGTATCACTCTGATGTGATGTTATTCACAGCTAAGTAGGCGACCTCGCATGCTAAAGAACATCATCACACCTCAGAATCCAGCAAGAGACTGTAGAAGCAGGAAGAGGAATGTGGAATGAGCTCGCTGTGTGTTAGTGTTACATCATTGATTTAACAGAAGCTTTCATCATTACTGGTGCATTATCATGAGAACCGCTGGTACAATAACATCATATACTAAAACGAGTTGGATCATTCCTGTAATGCAGTTTTGTGCTCACTAACTACACAAGCGTGTTCAATTTGGTTTATTTTTATAGAACTCAAGTTCGATTTTACAGTGTAAGATTTTTGAAATATTAACTGGATACCTGGATATTAACAGGATAAAACTACAGTTAGTAATTTCTCAATTATAGGTTAATAGTTTTCTTTTGGGGGACAAAATCACATTAGTTTGTGTTTTCCATATTTCTTGGTTGTTTTAAGCCATTTATGAAGGGCATTTATGTCATATGTGTTTGTTGTTGTTATTATAAAAAAAAATCAACCCCAAAAAAAATGTTTATATATATATATATTTTTGTATATTGAAAATGAGAAAAATTGTCTTTCAAAATGTTTTAATATTTTATGTAATATTAAGCCATCTATGATGAGTATTTATGTAAAATGTATGCAGTAAATAATATTACAATGAGGTTTTATATTATTATTATTATTTGTATACATTTTGTAGAGTTTATTATTTCATAGTTTAATCAGATGTCATTGTAGCCATTTTAATGTATATCTTTTAATTTATAAAAGGATTTCTTCCAAAAAGATTTTATATTTCATGCAATATTAACCCATATATAATGAGTATATAAAAATGTACTGCATTTTAAGATTGACCCTGCAGTTTGATGGGTAGCTCTTGTAGTCGAGTGGCAGGAAGTGATGAAACGTCTCATGGCCTTGTTGATCACATTTCCTGCTCTGCAGGCCTGCGGCACTGATGTGGAAGATATAAGCACGAGGAGGTGACAGAGGTGCAATGAGAATACCTAATGAATGTTCCATTAGATCAGCTTAAAATATGTAGCATGCTTAAAACTTTATAAAGCAGGATGGTAATTACCGCTCACACTGTGCAGTTCCACACAAAGTCTCTTAATTAATTCATTGTGTTAAGTTGTTTTATGTTAATCTCTGATTGTGAAATTACCACCAAGTGTATCACTTTAACTAAATGGGAAAAATGAAAAATGCATTAAAAAACACATGCGGTTACTGCAGGGTGATTAAGTTTGGGGGCGATGATTCACTAAATATTTAACAGCTTTGCCTGGTACAAAGTATATCATGAATTATAGATTAGGAGAATTAGAATATCAAGATGTAGAACACTGTTTAAAGAATTAACCTGCAATAGGGATGAGCAATTACCATTGTAATAAATGATTTTGCGAGCGAAGAAGGAGCCACCATTCTTTATTTTTAATTAATTTCTCTATATTATCACAAAGAGAGAGATTCTCTCCCCTCATTACTCTCTGCCACTTTTGGGACCCTTTGTTCCTGATAAATGGGAGTCCGTTTGTGGATAGGCTTGTCGTGCACAAACCTTTCCTCCCACTAATGCTTATAGTACCTCTAATGTGTTTTATTTTAAACTTATATTATATCACAAACATCATTTATGAAATACGTTATTAATGGCTTCTAGCCTTGTGGTGTGCATGTCATATTCTTGTTGGGCGAATGCTACGGCCTCGCCTTTGTGGTCCGTAATGGGGGCTGTATTTAAATGAAGGTCATTCCCCTGTGGCGAGGAAGGGATAGGGGGAGCTTCTTAAACAAACGGTCTGTCCAGAAGACCCTTGCTCAGAGGATAATGGTCTGGCCCTGCTTGGGATGCGAACAGAGCGAGTTAATTGGCTTTCCATAGATGCAGGTTGAGTCTGACCCAGACGGCTCTTTTGTAATAGACCCCGCCCCTCTCTCACCTCTACACCCCTGCTCCCTGCTCGAGTGCTGCACTACTACCGTATACCACCAGCCATATCTGACCTGAGTCCACCATCTGGGCCTGTTTAAATGGAGATAATGTTTAACTAGAAAGTGTTGTTTCAGACAGGGCACTATAAGAGTGAAAAGGAGGAGTGGCCTGTATCATCTATAATAAGACCGAGACATTTAGATACATATTTACCATGCTAAATATGTGATGAATGTAGAATATGAGGATCATTTGTTGCCCTTGGTAGGACAAGGGGGAAATATATGTTTAACAATTTAATAGTTTAATATTTAAGTTTTAAAAGCCTTACTCATTTGTTTGGCATAATAAGGACATTTGTAATTTAACTAGCTAATGATGGATTGGATATGGATTGGAAATAACTACTTTGATGGTTTCATCATTTCCTTTGTCCATAATGGCAGCTTTTTCACAGTTTTTGCAATTTATTGTTAAATTTTGAATGTAAACTAGATTTCAAATAATAAAATAGATTAATTTGGGAAATTATGTTTGACAGATTGTATAAGAGATAGAAGGATGGATGGACAAATAGATAGATAGATGGATGGATGGACAAACAGATAGATAGATGGATGGATGGATGGATGGATGGACAGAGAGATAAAAATATATATAGATGGAAAAAGGTAGAGATGGTTGGATGGACAAATGGATGGATGGACAGAGATAGATAAAAAAGATGGATAGATAGATAGATAGATAGACAGAGAGACAAAGATAGATGGCTGGATGGATGGAGGATTGATAGATAGATAGATGTTAATGTATAAATTGATATATTTCATTTGTATTTAATCTCTTAATTCAACAGTTCATCTAAGGGGCACATGCATGGCACTTTTGCTCACTAAATCTGACATGAATACTTGTTTTGCTGTTGGAGAGAAAACGAACAACTCTTTTGGTTGCTAAATTAATCATCAGACCTTTATCATGCTACTTTTAGGATGTTCTACTCGCTTTAAACACAGGTTTTACCTTCCGCCCCATGTCATGAAAAACAATAAGAGCACTGATATCAAACATCATCCTTCCAATTGTTTTGATTTCCCCGGAGAATATTGAGGTATACAGAAACACAACACCCAATAAATAAAGCATCAACGCTGCATAAAAAGGAAACAAAATAGCACAAAAGCCCTAAAAATATGACACGAGACAAAGTCAACATTTGGATGAAGCTCATTTTAAATGTGTGTTGTTTGCTGATCCCTGTGTGTCAAGTACTGTGATATGGAGCTGTTTTGGGTTTTATTTTGTAGTTTAATTATAAAACTGTCAGGAACATGTCTCGGAAACATCCGCTGTGTCTCAGGCATATGTCTCTAGGCCAAGTTCCATTATCTCCCATGGGTCATTATGATAGCACTCGTGTATTAGCAGTTAAGCACCTTAACGCAGTGTAAAGAGAAACAACACAGCCAATCCAGACCTTCACCTACGGACACATCCCTGAACGTCAGAGCAATTCGAGCAGTTCATCTGTAGATGCTTTAAAGATTCATGAGTAAGCAAATATGTATTCAGGGCTGTCACTCAAAAAGGCTAATGCATTATGGGTAAGGGCATAGCATTGAACAGTACAGCAGATGTTTTGAATCCAGTATTATTAAATGAGCAAAAACACATAATTGGAAACAAGCCTACGTACATTACCAGTTAGACTGGAATCAATAAGATTTTTCAACACTGTTGAAATAAGTCTCTCGTGCTCACCAAGGCTGTATTTATTTTATTAAAAATACAGTAAAATAATAATGTTTGAAATATAATTATAATTCACAATCACCATTTACTATTTGAATATGTTAAAATGGCAAAGCTGAATTTTCAGCAGTGTCACATGATCCTTCAAAAATCATTCTAATGCTGATTTAGTGCTCAGTTATTAATAATAGTTATTATTTTCTATGTAATTTTTTTTTTGCTGCCTAATATTTTTGTGGATGGTTTTTTTCAAGGATGAATAGATATAGTTAAAAATACAGCATTTATTTGAAATGTCTTTGTAACATCATAAATGTCTTTCCTGTCACCTTTGACTGTCAATTTAATGAATTCTTGCTGACTATATGTATTCATTTATTTTTATCCATACTTACCCCAGATCTATAAATGGTAGTGTATCACGGCTTCTACAAAAATATTAAGAAGCCTAAACTGTTTTGCAACTTTGATAATACTAATTGAGCACAAAATAAGCATATTAGAATTATTTATGAAGGATCATGTGACACTGAAGACTGGAGCAGTGGCTGTTGCATCTTTTAAATTATGCTTATATTTTCACAATTTTACTTTAAAAAAATGTTTAATTATTCCAAACTTTTGACCAGTAGTAACATTCACACTCCCATTACAGTCACTAAATCTCTTTTGTTATTTTTTCATGGAATATATTTTTTATTAGTAAATTATGAGTTGTCTTTCATTTTGATTAGCTGTATTTCAAAAGAATGTTTGTGCATTGTGCCTTACAATGAATCGGTCCCTTCATGGTCTTGTGCAATACCCATGTTCCATTTTTAATTGATGATTTCTCTATACTTTATTTGATAGGTAGGTGCAAATGGCAGAGATGTTAGATCCTATTTTAGATGTGAAGTGTGAGCCTGGCAACCTCTCGTGGTCTCGTCCAACTGACCACCCTCCATGCTTTGTTTCTGTTTGACCTTTGGTCAAATGCCGTGCTTAAGCCCGCCAACCTTTTATGTGAAAGTGTCTATCATCACGTTCCCGGAAAACTGATTCCCTCCATCGGAAGTCCCCTGAAGGCTTATTAAACCCGCGAAGAAAGGAAATGAATAAATTCTCAATGTGTTTCTTAGTTGAATGATAATGTTGTGCGAATTGTATATTTCTTGAAAAGAAAAAAGAGAAGGATACTTGAATATCATTATATTTCAATGTGGAATCCTTTGACACCAATGAACATCTCCAGCTAAGGCAATCTCAGAGGCCACACCAGCGGGATGGAAAACACTGCCGTTTGATGTTTTCAATCATTCTCCAGCCTTTGTGTCTCTCAGCCAGTCCCTGCAGGTTGACTCTCTCTGAATAACATGTTTTTCACTTTTTGAAAAAACTTCATTTGAAAGGAAAGCCTACTGTTGGGTCTCTGCATGTTTACTTTCATTAGCTTTGGTCCTCTCTCCCTACAGAGAGTCACATGGACCTACCTCTGTTGCCAAAGGGGCGGAGCAGAGGAGAAGCCAAACGGTACCCTTTAACTGCAGTAAAGCCCTGGCGGGCAGGATCGTGTGATGTTCCGCCGCCTCGCGCCACACGATAGCGTTCGTAGATGGTGACCGGCTGGCCGACGGGATCATCCATGTTGCCTGGCAGGCAGATCCTTGCCTACAGCCAAAGAACATGCTCTCATTTATGAGCTAACGGCTAATCCTGGCACCCCCCGTAAACACTGCCGGCTATGTTGCGGCTTATAGACTCTGAGAGGCAAATAAAAAGGCAAAACAGAACAAGGGTAGCTGATATCCCTCTAACCTTTGACCTTCAGGGTGTCCCGTAGTGTATGATTGATTGCCGTCATATACGAACAAATGCAGCCTGACAGTTTTGGGACGATTACCCCATTTTTTTTAGACTGCGGAAAAACGTATTACGTGTCTGAAGCTTTCACATCCAGATAGCATTAGAAATATAATGATGATTTGTGTGCAGTGCTGCCAAAAGAAGCCCACTTATTGTACGTAAGTGTTATAATTGGAACTTTATTGCATTACCGGGCCTGCAGAGTGTAACTTCCTGCTATTTGTCTAATGCATCCTTAAGAATAGTAATCTAATAAAAATCATTAGTTTTTCCAGGGCTTTTAGACATGATTTAAAAGAAAGTCATTTGCAAAATGTGTCTAGCGTGAATTAATACCTTACCTTGTAAGAAAAAAAATACGTGCACGAAAACACGCTATTGAACAATGCAATTTCATAACAAAGGACGTACATGCTTTCAAGATTGCCACAAGCTCGGATCATCTTTGATAAGTGGCTCCACTCAAACGCAAATGTGGTTTTGTTCAGCAACGCTGTTTTTCCTAATACTCAAAGCTTCTTTATTAGATTTATCATCGAGCCTCTATTCTTCACGTGCTTTGACGCATTCGACATGTGACCTCAGATGGATTCATAAGGTTCATCCGCTGGTAGCTGAAAAATGTAAATGCTCGGCTTTCTTTTTCTTTTCACCAACAGAGCCCCAGTGGCCGGATGATCCTTCAGTTCTGGCTCAGAAGTGACAAGGTGGAGGAATGCCTGATTGTGGTGTGATCTGATGGCCGGTGACTTGTGTATGTGAAAGGGTCTCAGCCGCAGAAACGCACCCCTTCAGCCTGTCCTCTCTCCTCAGGGAACGAATGGACCGTCTTGCGCTTACCATCCCTATAAAGAAATGAATAAAATAGAAATGAGACATTCAAGTGACAGCCCCAGCTTTAAATGATGCTGGCAAAAGCCATGAATTGTCAGTGGGTCTCTCTGCTCGCTTTGGTGATGAAATGAAATATGTATTGTCAGGGAAAAATGATGATTTTTTTTTTTTTTTGTATAATACGACTTGATGAGTGCCCATCTTGAATTTTGGGTACATGTTCCACATAGGGCTGAGCGATAAGCAATATCATATCAAGATTGCACTAACATTTATGTTGATAATGAGGAGCTCTGGATATTTTTGCTCAATGTAGATAAGCTAGTAATTCTGCATGTTCTGCATGATACTGTGTAAATGAGTGGCATAGTTTCATCTGCTACACAAACATAAGCATGTGATGCTCACTGTTTTCAAAGTCTCAATACATGAGGAAAGTCTATATATGAGAGCTCAGTATAAGAAACAACATGAACTTCATCTCCAGAGCTGTTCTGAGGGATCCCTTCACATGCTTCTCACTGTTTTAATTTGAGAAAAACTACCATCAAATACACATTGAAACTCAAAGACTAAGTTGAAGTTTTGTTTAACTTGAAGAAATGATAACAGAAATATATAACTATTGTATACTTAAATGTACTTCTCAAAGTAACAACAACAATCATCATCATCATTGTTTTAAAGGAATATCATACAACCAAGATATTTTACATTGTCAATACGCCCAGCCGTATTTACAGGGGTGCATGGCACATTCAAAGGTTCTGGTGGCGCTAGTCAATATAATGTAATTCAAGTAATGTCTGTTAATTCATATAAATCTTGTGTTGCGGGTGTTTGGCCTCACCTGCCAGAGGTGACCAATGGCTGCCCTCTGATCTACCTCTGTCAAGCTCCGTAATTGAGTGCTTCCTTAATTTACGAGGCAGCTTCCTCCATTAACAACAAAATCTTGGGAATTAAAGAAGAATCAGACCTTCGCACACCCGTGCTGCGCTACGGATAAGGAACAAACCGTGATAAATGGCCGAGCACATCTGCAGCCTTGACTTTGAAAAATACTGTCTCTGAATTTCAGGTCAGACTCTGACAACAATTAGGAGGAGAAGAATAAATAGACAATGACCCTTTTTTCTGCTGTATTTCGCTCTGCCGTAAGATGCAGGAGAACTTGATCTACCATTGACAGGATGTGCATATGCAAGGGAAAGCAGTCAGGGCCGCTCGTTGAGTGATCATATCATTAAACTGCTAATTCTGCAGTACGAGGCACAAGGGAGCTGTTTCTGGCATTAGCCTTGCTTCTGTCTCTTATGTACAGTAAATCTTGTGCTAAGCATAAAGCCCATTCTCTGCTATTAGTGACTATAGTATTTTAGTATATTTTTTAAATGTCAAGATCAAATCAAAATGTACTCTATTTACATTTTTAATGCAGATTGGTCTTATTGTAAAAGATTAATCAGTGCTTGTTATTCCAAAGAACAAAAACTCTGAAACGTTTGTCATTTTATGATGAAGTTATCCAACAGCGAAACAGATATGTAATATTTTCATTTTCTGTTGCTTTTCTGTACGTTTTTCTATGTAAACATGCACTAGATGGAGGATTTTGACTGCTTTTGACACATCTCGCATCTTTGCTGCTACTTGCCCATGATACAACGATCTAAAAACAGTGGTCAATAAATCTCAATATGTCAGGCTAATGTCATATTTAATTTTTGACCAGAATGAAAATAAGTCTGTGAGGAATAGACGTTATTGCATAAAAATAGAACCATAAAATCGTTTTGAAAGTTGTGAAAATCATGTGATCTATGACCTTTATATAGTGCATGCCACTGTAAAGAATGTAAATCTATAACTCACAGCATCATTTTATCCATGTTAAATTTAATATGGTATATAATCTGACTAAGGTCTATTAAAGGAAGTTCAACTTGAAAAGAACATGGTTTAAACTATTTTCTTTTTTTTTACTCAAAAACATGTTCTGTGTGAATGGCTCACAGTGAGCAGTGCAGTGTGATTCACAAACAAATGACTCTTATGAACAGGTTCATTTTAGTGAATCAAAAACATACATCATAACCAGTTTAGAAGGATTCCTGAACGAATGGCTCAAGTGAGTGTTTTGTTTTTTGTGAATCAAACTATATGTATTTTTATTTTCATGGAAACAGATTTGATGAAATTAATACATATTAAACAAAGAAATGTAACCACATTTTAGTTTTTTATTATTGTGTAAATAAACCTTTTTGCAAGAATGAATTAATATTTTTATATTATAACAAATATTTGTATGTATACATTGAAATCATCTCATGGTTTGACAATGGAATCGCATGTTTACAACGTTTATTTAGTACTAGTACTGAAACAATTGTATTTGGTATGTAACACCCACTATTCAGTCAAGTTCCTTTTTCTCATTGATTCTTTTTTTTCTTCAGTTTGAAGTACATGCTGTATTTCCGTAATGTGGCAAAGGAATAGCAATTCACGTTAACTTGAGTTTTTTCCCCACATTTTATTATGTTAATTTTTTGATAAAACACACATGCAATCACACATAGCAGCCCATAGATAAAGCAGTACATTTTCATGGTTATAGGTTATGAGGCCTATCTCTTTTTTTGATGAGAGCATATTGATTTGGGCATTTCTTGTGGGGTGCAACTTAATTCTCTCTCTCATTTCAGAAAATCCTCAAATTCACTGCTTACAGCAGCCTTTTAGCAGCCACAATCCTCTGCCTGAATAAATGACATGACTATAAGCTTCCCTAGATGCCATGGTGTAAATGTATTAGCTGCACTAAGAGACCTACTCCTAGTATAATTATGTTAGGAACCAATAAGACAGCTCGGAAATCAATATGCTAAGACAGACAGCGAACAGGGCATGGGCAGTGAACTGGGGATAGATTAGGCTCGCAGGTCCCTGGCTGAGCATCGCTAGCATTTAAGCTAAGTTAGACTTATCGTCTCGTGCAAGGAAATCATCTGGGCTTTTCCCTTACAATACTCGGGGCGCTGGATTAGGCCCCGTGAGCAATTATCTTCCTCTTTTCTAATTACACGATTTTGACCAGTTAAATCTTGCTCATTTTAATTTCCCTGATTTTTAACTCCCCCCTCCTTGTAATTCCAATCAATATGCAGTGTCAGTTCCCTGTAAGTAGTAAAATGTTCTGCTCCGGTAATTAATGCATGCTCTTCAATTACTTAAATTTAAGCCGCGATTCAAGTGCTGCCTCTCAAAAAATGAGCTAAAACTCATAGATGTGATAAAAACAGATATTTTAATCAGACGTGCTATGATTTTTTTTTAACCCTCGTATTTGGTTACGGGCGGTGAAATAAGTAGCGCGGTGTGTTTAAAAGGCTCTCTGTGTAAACAGAGACGGAGCTGTAATTTATATTCAACTAGAACTAAAATAAAAAGCAGTAGAGGAAACAAAAGCTGTCCTTTTCTGGTACAGTACATCTGCTCAAACCCAATCAAGCTTTCAAAGACATGGCAGTGAACAATAGCCCCCATCAGCTAGGAACAAAGTCACAGACATAAGTGGTCCGAATAAGTGTGCAATTTCTGCCCATATGACTGTCCTGACACAATTGCCCTAATTTTCTTCCTTTGAAATGACTGATAAAAGACTTTGGTAATTGCTATGGAGACAGCATTTCTTCTATCAAGGAAGGAGGGAGGGGGGTCTCAAGGAATATTGCCTCAGGGCTTAGGGACAGAGTGTCAGTTTCTGCACAGTCTTATATTAATACTTGTGTCCTCTTCAGCCCCACTTCCCAAAGATCGTATTAAGTGATTGTGATTCGCCCTGACGCCGTATCGGAAATCACTCAATCAAGCGAGCCTTGGACACGCCGGAAAATATACAAAAACATGCCGGTCTAATTTTCCTGCGGTCACGTGACTGGACAATGCCCTGATGTGTCGCTCTTACATGGCAAATGACTTGTGAATTAAAAGGGGGTCGACCCATCCGTGCAGCATGGTTGGAGGCGCTCATGAGGAGACGGCTCACCCTGATGCTAGCTTTCTGACCTTTGTCCATTCAGCGCCTGACCTTGTCCCCTGAAATCAAACTTCATTTATCGGCCTGATCTCTGATTATCTGGATATTGCAGCACTCGGTTTGCCTCGCCGGCAAGCAGACCGCTAATGGGGAGGCTGAAACCAGTGCAGAGCATCATGGGAGCATTGGCATACAAACTAATTGCTGCCATGACCTCAGATTACATCTGTTTATTGAAAGCAAAGCCTTCCTCTCAATTATGTGCTTTCTGTAAAAACACAAACACTCTTGTTATGAGTCATTTTGTACATCTTTTTCATTATTATTTTCTGGATACAGACTCAAGCAATCCATTGCAAATGCATTACTCGATGTATTGTAAATATGTCTATATTATTTTATGACTACACGTGTATCTGTGTATGTGTATGCGTGTGCGTGTGTTCTAATATATACTTATATCCTTTTTTAAATAAATTGCAATATATTTACTAATACATATATTAGTATGTATTAAATGTATTAATATATTAATACATATAATACTTATATAACACACACACACACACACACACACACACACACACACACACACACACACACACACACACACACACACACACACTATATTTACTATGTGTTATTAAACTGTGTAAAGCCAGTAACTGTGAATCAGAAAAATACTATTTCACACAAATTCATGAAATGGGACCTCTTCTGTCCTAAACTGTTTACCCCCTCCTTCCCTTGCAGGTGTTCACAAGCCTCCCTCCTCAAACTGACAGGTCCTAAGGTGCTGACTTTAAGCACAGTCCAAGCCCAAAGCAAGTGAATAATACACAGTAATGAGTTGATCAATACGTATTATGGTTTGGTTGGTACTAAAGTGAGAACAGAACCCAGAGAGCACAGGAGCACCGAGCTGAAGGGTTGGGAAAAAATCAACACTGCGTCTGATCCAGATAGCATCAACCCTCCCCCAGGGATTTCCCTATTCAAGGATCCAATTTACCGTGGCTGATTGACGCGGATTGGATCCCGGGGAATCGCATAACTCCTTTAAGGCCCTAATAAAAATCTAATGGATTTCTGCGCATCTTGGACCGATTTCTAAACTTTTAATAAACTACACTGGTCATCCGCAATTAGCATTCGCTGGCTTTGTGGGTAATGTGGTTTGGTTATCACTCATGGAGTCAGTGCAAGTGGAAGAGTGCTTTTTCCTGATTAAACCTACATGAAGACACAGTGTCCTTCTTAAGTGCACCTAAATGCTCTAGATGCACTTTGAAAAGCACCAGTCCTTCCTCTTGAGCCACAACAGGCTGGTTCTAATTGCAGGGAGAGAAAAAATTACAGTATGCTTCAACATATACTAATTAGACCATACGAGATATAACAAAGAGGTTTGTCCATTGACTGTTGATACACAGTCTGATGCATATTGCAGAAAACAAGTTTGAATCTGATTGGCTTTATGCTATGCTCTGTGTACCTGACAACAAAGAAAGTATATATGTATATAATGCATTAATTCTTTTCTCATTCATATGGCATTGTTGTGTAATATGTTTTATATCAGACCTTATGCCGTTAGTCTTCAGTGTTTGTTTATTTGATATTACGGACATGTTGTCACATTGCATGGGGTTAGTTGTCACAATGGGAGCCTGCCATTAAACAGACTATGGTTTTAGATAAAATGTAAGCAGTAAAAAAACAAAACAAATTGAAGCGCACTCAAAAAAATATTTAGGCCTAAATGTATGTATTTGAAATTAATAAAAAAATTCCATCCATATAAACTACATTTCTCTTGTTTCACAGCTAGCCATAGATTTTAGCTGAATAAATGTAATTGTTCTCCCAAAGAAAAGCTGATTCTAAGCAATTTCGATAAATGTGTTTGATAATGTTTAAATACACAATCAAATAGATGCATCAAACTATGCCGTGATGCCACAAATCTTACCTGTTCGTAAGATCAGTTTCATTTATGTATATCTGCGACCTACCCAATATAAGTGTGACAACATGGTCATGACATTTATAGAAAATTCTCTTGTTATAAGAACAGTTTTTGACTCAAAACCTCTAGTTACTGAATTACAGTCTAAATTGTGACAACTAGCACATGTGACAAATAGCCCTGGTTTCCCCTATAAATAATTTTGCTGTTATTTTTGGCCTGCTTAGTCTATGTATGCTGAATTAATGTAACGTCAGATGGTATTTGGATTCTGTGCTGAGGCGATGTCTGCTGATCACGCCATTGAAATTGTTTTTTGTTTATTCACTCCTGTTGTTTACCACATTGCAAAAAACGTATCTCGGATTCAAATTATAGTACATTTTACATTGATTCATGAGATACTTGCCCTTTGCATGGACGTTAGCACATTGTTTATTGTTTCTCGGTGTTCTGTGACAAGGAGGCAGGTAAAGATGGCATAGTGGTTTTTTTTTGGTCTGATTTGAACCTGCTTCGAAAATAGCAGTAATCATTGTATTTATGGTGAAATGGCCTGCCATAGGGACATAAGAGAGGGAAGCACAGTCTGGGGTAGAGATGTAAAATAGGCTTCAACAAGTAATTTTATGTGCTACGTTTTAGCTTGTCATCATATTACCGGCTGCTGTAGTGGGAACGCTGGAGCTGGAAGAGTAGAATGCAGAGCCTATCATTCTGCACGCTGAGCTGGGGAGGCAATTGGGAGGGAACGCAGCGGGAAGCTTTGATGTAGATTGACAGATTAATCATTTCCAGCGTCCTGTGTTCCGTCCGACCTTGACAGCACCAGAGCCTCTCAGAAAAAAGACCCCAAAAGGAAGAGAGAGAGGCAAAAGGGTACAATAAATTCTGGTGTTTTCATCCTATAATGTCCAGGAATTAAAAGCAATAGAATTCATGATAAGCCGTTCTCAGAAAGACTCTTTCCAATTACTCACTGGTCTTTTTGGTATTTCGGCTTTCAGTCCGTATCTGTCGGTGGCGAGACGCGATTCGTATTTAATACGATGTGATGTTTTAATGCGCAGTTTCCATTGTCAATGAACATTTTAATCTTTAAAAGTAGAGTAGTTTTTCACCTTATGCATTCACTCAGATGTTTGGTCTTCAAAGAGTTGACTTGAATCATTTAATATATATATATATATAAAAACGATAACTGTTATTTATTTTCTAATTAAAAATGTTGTGTTATCGTATTTTTGTTTTATTGTGTTATTTAGTTGTATTTTTAACCTAATCAAAATAACCCAACTGCAGTTTGATTGAGATTAATTGGAATGCACTGTGAAAAAGTTGTTTTGCTTCTTTGCTATGATTTGATCAAGCATTTTTATTTTTACTTTTTTACTTTAACTTCAATACATTGTGTTATTGTATGTTGATAATGTAGTCATGAAGTGGTCACAGGAGATGCATTTGAGATGCACGTAACTACCAGATCAACAATTTGTCTCGCCTGACCACTTGTGTTCAGGTTTACTTTATGTACTCACATTTAGCACTTGGTGAGTCATCCCACACTGCATGTTAAAAGACTTTCCTTTAGCCACACAACAAGCTTTATTTTGCCGGGCTAGTGGACCCCCTTTGCCCTTTTTTCTTACAGCAGGCCAACTTCTGGCACCATAACCTTTGACAGGTATTCAATAGCAATCTTTGAGATAACAAGCCAGGGGGCACTATGCTACAGGTTGGTGCTGGGCGGCTCTGGGTGAGGAAGATGTCATGTTTAGTTTGTGTTTAAGTAACCCCGTGCTCTCCTGTTGTGATAGATGGCTCTTTGGGATGTTGACACATGCCAATATTAATGGAAAGCAGATCAAGACCCTTCAATATGTTGGATATGTAAAGCTCCCGCTCAGGGCAAACTCATCAAGGTTATGGATTTTAAGGGAAGTGAGATGCTCATGCCCTCGATTGAGATTTCGTACGATTTAACACGGCCGATGTCAGACGTGTTGAGACGGATCTTTATGCGGGCCATTGATTGGGGGAAGTCAAACAGTATAGAGTCGTACACGAGTCCTTGTGAGCCTTGTGAATGTTATAATAGAGCAGCGACAGTTGAGGTAGAAATAAAGCCGGAGAAAAAACGAGCGAGAGAGGAGAATGAAGCATAATTGACTATTGCATTTGTCCTGGCCCCGGGTCTTCGCTCTATCATTAAGAATCAGTGAATGTTAGTGTCATTATGCAAAAATCTGGCAGATGGTGGTGATCACTGCCTGGTGTGTTTGCCCAAACAAAGAGTCTATTAAAGCAGACTAAATCACTCACTCACTCACTCACTCTCGCTCCACACACACACACACACACACACACACACACACACACACACACACACACACACTCACAGAGCTGCCAGCAACAGCCATCACCCACTACTTCCTAGCTGTGATTCATAATCTATATTGATGCCTCAGAGACAGCAGGCTATTGATCTAGCTCTGTCTATAATCCTGTACCATATCCACAGCTTGTTAGACATCTGTGGGAATATAAACCGGGTTTTCCATGCAACTTAGAGAGCCTGGGCGAGGAAGAGCGGCATGGGCTGGTTTGAGAGACGCCCACCTCATCCGGTTCAACGCCTCTGCCATAGCTGAAATACTTATCCTCTGTCGAGTGTTTCAGTAAAATTGCATATCCTCCAAAACTCTTCATTCCCACTGAGGGAGAAGTTTCAGTTCAAAACTACTTCCAGAGATATATATCGCAGATTGACTGTGCTGAAACTGTAATGAGCGTGGTAATGGTGAAGAACTGTACAGTCTTACCGGCTCAGAGAGATGGACTTTCATACCTGTCATCATGAGAAATTATTCAAATGAACTGAATTTGCAAAAATGTGTGACAAAATGTGTGAATAGAAAATTAATAGATACAAAAATCATAAATTATTTTTTATTTTTGAAATATATATATTTTTATTGTATCTGTATGCATATATGTCTCTCCTCAATCACCTCCAGTGTGCAGCATTTACTTTGATGATGCGACGGCTGCCACAGGACAACGGCGCCAGTGCGCTCACCACACACCAGCTACAGGTGGAGAGGAGAGAGAGTCATAGAGACAATCAAGTGTATGCGCTCACCACACACCAGCTACAGGTGGAGAGGAGAGAGAGATAGAGCCAATCAAGTGAATGCTCTCACCACACACCAGATACAGGTGGAGAGGAGAGAGAGTCATAGAGACAATCAAGTGAATGAGGATTATTAGGAGGTCATGATTGATAAGGGTCAGTGGAGGGAATTTGGCCAGGACACTGGGGTTACACCCTACTCTTTACGAGAAGTGCCCTGGGATTTTTAATGACCACAGAGAGTCAGGACCTCGGTTTAACATCTCATCCGAAAGACGGGATGTATGTGTGTGTGTACATACACACAGTATATAAACTATAATATATATTTTCATTGCTTTACAGAGTTAAAATGATTTGAAATACATAAGCATACATAAGTATTCAATTAAATCTTAATATCCACATATTGCCATACATTTATTCTCATTGTATAATATTACCAATATATATTTGTTCAAAAGATATTTGAGTTGTCAGTCAGGGCTGCAACTTCCTGTAGTGTCATGTAAGACTGTTCCTTTTTGACTATATTATGCCATCTTTTCTTCCATTGAAATATTGTACTCAAGAATATCCTTCCTCTTTGTGTGTGCTGTACTCATTAACTCAGTGAAGGGACCCTATTAGCAGTTGCTTTATCTGTGAAGGGTTTGTGCAATGAAAATGAAAGTATTTGTCGTATGGTTTCATGCAGGGTAAAAGCAAACCCCTTGTTCTACTGTCAGACTGTAATTTCCTCAGTCCACTATAGACTAAAGACAAATGATGAAACGGGTCGAACAAGGGTGCTTAACCCAATCACATATAGAGCTCTGAGAGAAGAGTGACTACAATAGTGACCTTCATTAAGCGTACAAATAATTAGTTGACCTTAGCTAATAAGCATTTCCCAAAATAACACGGGCTGTAAAGTCTGAAGTGAAAAACAGCCTGACACACCACGTCATCACTGTAAACGACCACTGGAGTGCTGAGATACGGCTTTTAAGGGTCTAAATTAAACTACTGAAAACCAAGTATTCTTAAAGGAACCGTTCAGGCACAAAAAAAAAAAACTGTCCTATACTCTCATGTTATTCCCAGTGTTGTTGTTCTTACCTGAAACTACAACTATTAAAAATAAATAAATTAAATAAAGCTGATATTAAATAAAATATAAATATATTAGATGTAAACTTAAGGACCTAAAGTTGAAGTTAAAATGACGAAAACTGAAATTAAAATGTTTAATAGAAAAAAATATATAATAATAATTTAGAAAGTTTCGAAATAGAATTTAGAATATAAATAATTTAGAAATAATAAATTGAAAATATAAAAAAGAAGATATTTAATAATTTAGTTCTTTAAAATATCTTCTTTTGTGTTCTTCAGAAGAAAGAATTGTATAGAGTAAAAGTTTAGATGAGTGTTTATGAGTGAACTGTCCCCTTTAATTTTTTTATGTATTTGAAATTGAAAAGAACTGAGACACAAGCTTGTTAACCAAGTTAGTTTGGATTCTATTTTAAGCATTTGTCTTTTTTATTTTTCAAAAGTAATTGGCCACACTTCACAAGACATTCATTCGTTTAATTATGTTTTGGAACCGCAGTATGACATCAGGCATCGCCGTCATACTTGCGTCTCTAAATTCTTAGATGATCCTATGAAGGGTCCTTGAAAACTTGTGTGAGTGCATTGCCTTATTTCTCATAAGAGGAGTAATTGTCTCTGAGTTGGTTCTGTATTCATGGTTCTTAATTAACCAAATAGACCTTCCCTTCCTCTCTTCTCGAAAGATAATTTGATAGGAAAAGTGATCTGTTCTAGTTAGGTCTGAAAACAATTATATGAAATTGCTGATTTTGGTCCACATTTGCTTGTTGCTACTTCTCTCCCATGCCGATCCAATCTAAGACCATCTGAGCAAATAAAATGATATTTACCTCATCTTCTGTTACAAGCTTTCAAAATTACATGGCTTCAGGAAAAATCAATACGAAATAGCAGCTTAGCTTCTGATATATACTTAGGGAGCATGCTAACTTTTCCTGCGTTTGTTCTCAGTCTCCCGACTTGGCCCCACCCTTGAAGAAAGGGAAAAGAGGATTTACACCATGAAAAGTCTTTCAATGACATGCCGAGGAGATGCTTATAAACTACCCACGCTCGCTCTCGTAAAGCGGGGCGCCTGTCCAAGCGGCTAACCTTTAGCATGGGAAGGCTGCACTACACGTCTCTCAAAGTTCAGGCAGAGGAAGGGCTGCCGACCCGATGGATGATTTGAAGACTCAAATACCACTTTCATTTATTATTTATCCCCGGCAGAATGAGGGGGAGGGATGGGATGCGCTGGGAGCATCATACCTGAGCCGGTAATGTAAAGAAATGGCCATTTCTGGGAGGATTGACCTCAGGGAATCAAATCCCGTTAAAGGCCTAGGAAAATTGCTTAATATCCAGGGCTTAAATAAGTTGTGGATCAAAACATTTGGCCATGATGAAGGGGAAGCAGGGTATTAGGTACCAAAAATAGCCATATTTATTTCCCCAAACACTTATTTTTACGCTCAAAAAGTCATTGATAGGTTAGTGAAGCGTAAGTAGATGCTAGATACATAGAAGTTCAATGGCTGAATATCATATTTCAGAGAATCTGTTCAATTTCAAGGATATAAATGTAAAAACCAGCCATTGTTTTGGTTCACATCGTACCTTCAGCCCACGGGCACCTCTGGGTGTCATAAGATGCAATTATCTTCTCTCTTTCCCTCTCTCTTTCTCTGTTGATGCTCTTGGGAAGGTAATGAACCTGTGTAATTGCTGCAGAGTGTAATGATGCATGTATGTATGAGCCATGGCTTTGTGTTCGCTGTTGAATTTTTATCAATAAGGGAGATTGGATTAATATTTCAAAGTTAATGTTTTTGTTCAAGACTTTGCACGAAAATAAACATGATTAAGTTTCACAGACGCTTGTGCAAAAATAACAGATCTTTTTAATTATACCCTTAATAGCTTTATAGATTTTTGAAAGATAAATTCTTATTGGCATTTTTGTAATTATAGGTCTTTATTGCTTTTATGAAAATAATGGTCAAGGCTCATTCACTCTTTGTTAAGTCCATGGGCAAGAAACATTTCTATGTGTCCTGAGCAAAAACAATTTCAGTGGAATGATTTATTCATTTAAAGATAGCACTCCCAATTACATATAAAATATTTGTATATATTTAATTAAATTAAATTATGCATCATATATATTTTACAGTGTACACACACACACACACACACACACACAAGCAGTCTGTATAAATTTAATATATTTTTTTAATAAATCACGCCTCAAAAGAGAGGTAGTATTGTTTTTCTATAGTCAAAAATTTGTTTTGTGGCATGATTTTCACATTTATTAATATAATATTAACAAATACATTGAGACTGTGTGTGTGTGTAGAGAGTTGGGTAGATTAATGATTACTGCTTCCAAATTGCATTAAAACAGTTGTAGTTAGTAACATAATCCATTTTATTACTCATTTTAGGTATAATCAGACTGCTTTTAGATTACTAGATTAGATTGACCTAACATGTTTATCACATTGATTTAAATAGGAAAATATTTTACCTTATTGATACAAAAGTACTAATGGAAATAAAATATATTCCATTCATTATTAACAACATGACATGCTTTGAACAGTACATTATGTCTAGGTTTCCCAAACTTGGCTTCCTGAAGGAGCTGCTGGGGGTTTGTGAGATTAATGAAAAGCTACTAATTAATTCAATCATAAATATGTCAAATTAAAGTAATTTTAAAATCACATCAATCAAAATAAAACACTTACTAAAAACATGAAATATTTGTCTGCCTGCATGTCATGTGTAGGTTATTTTAGAAATGAACATTAAAAATATGAAAAAGAGGAATTAGGGAGAATTATTACATTTAGTGAATAATATGTCCATACTTTCTTCTGCGCTGGAAGCTCCTTTTGTCAAGTCATATTCCCTGTGCTTGTAAACATACTTGGTAATAAAGCTATTTATGACTTCTGATATGTAATCAATAAAAAAGTACTTGTCAGACTGCAGTTATTTTAAAATGTAATGCAATCTAATTGCAGTCTTAATTCTTGGAATCTAATTATGTAATCCAAATTACATGTAATCAGTTACTATATAAGACCACACAAACGACCATTTTTAAAGCATTCTATCAAAGAAACAACACTATATTTCAGTTGATCCAACCTTATTCTCAGCTATCAGAGAAAAGAAAAACAATTAAACTTTGTATTGCTGAAATGAATTTAATTGAGAGTGAAGTATGCATTGATTTAGCCCTGAACTCCCTGATGAACTTGGTTTGGCATGGCTGTTCATGTATATGTGGTTTTCTAGCACGTTTCCAACCCTGCTGCTGCCTTCAGCTAGAACCCCAATATAGACAATCACCGGGAAGTGTTTTAGACCATTATAAATAAATGCAAATTCCATGCTCTCTAAGAGACCATCTACACTTTTAACTGCTGAGATCTGCAGTCATGAAATAGCAGGCCGGGCTTTCTTTATTTTTCTTTGCTAAATTGGTGAATCTAGTGTTCGGCCGGTACTGAAAACTACGTGGAACTTATAGCCTGTTCTTATTAGTCCACAGAAACCATTTATGCCTTCCCTTCCCTTCACACTAAAGGAAATGTTTTCCTCATAAAGAGCGCTGAGCACCTAGAACGAGCTGTATTTAATGCCCCCATGAGATGTTTCCTGTGTTTTCCCTCATTTAATCCAGAACCATCCTTCCTGAAAGCTTCTTAGTTTGTTGTCTTTTTGTGTGCTCCGTGTATCCATGCGCGACCCAGTGCTCCACATGTATAGCTTATAATGTATATTGCAGCTCTGTGTTTTGGTCAAACGTGTCTGGCAGATGTTTGCTGACTTCCACCGAATCGTCCTGATTGCTCTGGCCTCCGGAGGGAAGTCTGTGCCATACAGTAGCGGCTACAGCCAGTGCGGTTCAATACGGGTCAAGGGAAGGTTGAAGAACTGAAAGCCTGGCTTCAGTGTTGTTTAAATGCACGTTCTGCATTTTGCTTAACAAAAACACTATTTCTTAAAGAGATTTTCTTGAGCGGTGACATGAACGCATCACAGGCGGTAGCAGGATTTCTCTGTTACTGTCCAAAACTGGCTGGAATATGGAGGGAACTATTAAGACTATAGTGTAACTGCTTTAGAGGACAAATCCGTCCAAACCACAGATTGTAATGAAAGAAATATGCTTGAAAACGTTCTATAAAAGAGACATACGGCTACACGGAAACCGCGGGACTGTGTGGTTTGTTATTTTATTTCTCTCAAGAATTTAGAGTAGGAGGAGGGCAGTTTGAAAACACATGAAATATAATTGTTCCTTTCGCCTGTGCAGCCCTGTTTTCAGATTGGACTACTTGACTGACGCACATGTTCTTGTGTAACTTAGGTTCAAATTCAATTTAGGCCCGTTATAATCAGGAACATACAGGGAAAATGTACCATGTGGGATAAGGGCAGGATTTCAATTGGAGCTTAAAGCTGAGTGTTTAATTTTGTGCCACTTGAGTAGGATGACCAGACAGCCCTTTTTTCACTGTACATTCAAAACAGCCCACATGGTGAAAATAATACTTGTCAGGAAATACAAGTTTTGTGGTGTTTGTTTTGACCAACAGAGGGCGCTGCTTGCTATTTCAGCTTGAAGTCATCTTATTATTCGTCCTGCTCTACCGATAACTTGTTCGCACTACTTTTACTATTGAAACTGGACCAGATTGAATTGCCACAGGAGTATCAGCATTGTGCCATCTTTATCATTTTCAAAGTAAGACACATAATAGCAAATAAAACTCACTAATGTATCTAATATTTACATTCATGAATAAATTATTTACAAATTATAATTACATTTCATTGCTTTTCATAAGGGTGGACAGAGAAAGCATGCACAAGAAGTTGCACATTGTGTTGAGTTGTCTAACTTTTTTTAGCATCTTGTGGCATGAAATGTATCTCAAGACATTCATTAACCAAATGAGTACATGAACGTCATGCAATTAACATTCATCAGCAAAGCACTCTGAGGTAGTTTATTGTTTCATACTGGTGACACTTTAAAATAACTTTAATAACATAAACAAGAAATTACTATTGTTTCTGTCAAGTTTGGTCAAATTCTTTAGTATTTTTGTATTTTTTTTAGGCTTTACTTTAAGTTTTTATGCAGGCTTAGTTTTGTCATAATCATTTTTATTTAATTTGGTGTTACTCAGAATAATTTATACTTTTATAGTCACTTAATTATTTAAAATTATTCGAATTATATATATATATATATATATATATATTTAAGTTGACTTAAAAAATACTTGTTTCTAAGGGTGCTCGGAGTATGTCTTTGTATGCATGTGTTTTTGTATGTATGTATGTGGCTCTTGGTTGATTCTAAATTTATCTAATTCATTCATGAATTTAAATATATTTTAGTGTGAACTTACTGATCAATCCTGATTTTTGTGTGAAAACATTTGTACACGTTTATTTGCATGGTTAGTGAGTGAGACCCACTGTTTTGAAAGTGTCACAGCGTTTATACGTTTTGCGGAAATCAACCTGCAAATGGCTTACTTATAGTTGTCTCTGCAAATTAAGTCATATAGGAAAAAGTATTAGCACATACATGAGCTTTAAATTTCTCCATAAGCCATTTGAGTGAACTCATTGGTGTTGAATACACCTCTTGAAGAGTGAAAACCGGTGTGTGTTTTTCTTTTTCCATCAGTCGGCGTTAAAATGTCAGAGGCTCATTCAAAAACACGCCTGAAATCACTGTTTGCTTTGTGCATGTTAAGTCTTGGACGAGCATAATCACAAAATTTTGGTTAAATATTGACATTTGCACACATGTGCCATATGGATTTGCTTAGAGTGAGTCAGACTAACTAAATAAAATGTTCCGTAATCCCCCCTCCCTTTTTAAAGCAGAGAGCATAACAACCTGGATTGGGCTCCATTGTAATTGCTCCATTTCAAATATATATCTGAATGCTGTAAGGAGGCTTTGATCAGACACTGGGGATCATTTGTGCCTTTTGCCTTTATGTGGTAGTCACCGTGTAAAGTGCAGTCCCTTTATGTCTTGGGCTTTGCTTTTCAGATGGATCTCTATAAAAGTCATTCTCAACATGAAAGGCTCTGTTACCTGCCAATTGCGCCCATAAGGAATTAAAAGCGTATTGGTCTCTCAATGTATTCTGGCAGAGGCTCGGCCTGGTTATTTAGATTCCATTCTTGTCTCAGGTATAATGAATGCTCTCTTGTTAGCCTCTCTTGGAGTCCAGAGCTATAGGAAGTAGATCGTACGAGAGAAGTACTTGCTATTTTTGTAAAGCTGCAGTATCTTGCTGGACTTGTATATTATTGCATGAAAGCGTAAACTATCTTGGGAAAGGTTAAATAAAAATATAATTTTTTCCCAATCTGTGCTGGTGTTTAAAGCAAATTTGCTTACCCCCACACACACAGACGTTCATTCATTCTATCTTCCTGTCCATCCAGGCCTCATTTGTTTGAGATCCATAATTCATTTGTATTAGCTTTGGACATGCTCTCTAATGAAACCTCTGTGGCCTTGAGGCCAGAGGGACTCCTCTGAGTCCCTCGGAAAGGCAAAGACGCATTGACACTTGGCAGTCGCCGGTGCGCGAGCCCCTAATTGGCTGGCGTGCCTGGATCTATTTTGTCATTTGAATAACTTGCTTTCGTAAGCTTTCAATTAGCTGGGAGATTGGCACAGCGCTTTTGTCAGAGATAAATGAGCTGATATATTAAAGAGTATCCTTGGATGACAGAGGCTTCCCGTACCACACCTCAAGACCTGCTGCCCATTGATTCTTGTCCTAGTAATTCATTGGGTTCATATATCTGGCTGATCACTACCTCTTAAGAAGAAGAAGATTGAAAAGATTTTTGCTTCAATTGTTTGTGAATTTAGCTGACCTTTTAAGCTATTTCTTTCTGTTTTATATTTATTTTATTTTTTGGACAGCTAACATTGACTAGAATATGATTGTTCATCTCATAAATATCTATATGCTAGTGATGTTATGCTACAGGGGTTTTTCAGGGTTTTCAATATAGATTTTCTTTCTAACACTAAAATAAAAATATGAATGAAGAAAATCAAATATGATTATCTAATGCTTTTTCAATTGTGAATGTTTATTCATTTATTTTGTAATATATCTCCATAGACCTCTGCTCCATGGGGTTGAAAATATATATTTATATTTTACTTAGTATATGGTTTAGGTATATACCTGGTTTAGGTATCATGGGCTGACATGTTGAACATTTTTATCAGCATTCATTATTAATTTTGTTTTTGTTATTTTGTATTATTAATTATTATTGTAATTGTATTATTCAATTTGAAAATTAATCAAATTATATTGCTCATTGTTAATTCATTTTTCTTTTATAATACCATGTTGCTTTTAAATGTTCATTTTAGTTTTTCTAATGTATACAACCTGAAACATTAAACTTTATTATATGTATAGACATTAATATAAAACTAGATTAATAAATGCTGTAAAACAACTTTGTTCGTTGTTAGTTGATGATGCCTAATGCATTATTCAATTGTTTTGTCATATTGGTGTCATATCATTAAAGTGTTACCTTGTAAATGACATATTGTGGTCGAACTTACTCCCATAGTTAGCATCATATATTATCTATCAACATTTTTCAGATTCTCTGACAGAACATAGTGAAAATGTTACAAGCGATGTGTAATATAATAAATCGCTACAGCAACTACCCTGATTGTATTGTTACTGTTTATTCTTTCACGAAAGCTGATTGTTTCCACTGTTGTTTTACCTTCAGTCAGTAAAGAAAGTTGCAGAAGCCCATTGTGAAGTTTGTAGAAGTTATAGGTCTAGGTGAAGGTGAAAATGTGTTTGGAAACCACCCTGTATAATGAATGACAGGTGAAAGGGTCATAGACCGGTCAAGAACTAGTATGCACCATTGTCTTTAAAGGTCTTCTGACTTAACCTGTCCCAACTCCACTCCTGTAAGCCAGCCACAATTAAAACAGTTGATTTAGCCAGGCCCTCAGAGCCTGATTACGACGCTAGGAAACTTTGCAGGGACCTCAAAAGATCACACTTTATTCTGTCAGAGTAGCAAAATTAGATAGCAGTTCAAGTTTTATCGACTTTTCCATTGACTCTACGGCATAAAGGGCAATAGAATCATGTAGTGTCGACTGTAGCAAGAGCAAAACAGCAGCTCAGTGGGATGTCAAGATGAGAGGCGAGGGATGCGATATCAGGCACAATTTCATTACCCACAAATCCTCTAGACATAGAACCTTTTGGTGTATAAACACATAGAAATGCACACATTTGCATGATAACCCTTGATTACAACCTGTCACGGTGTGTACGCAGTCAAAACTTGGTGGTGTCTCAAAGAGCCAGATTATTTGCAGACTATACAGCAACCTTAAACTTTAAAACTTGGTCGGATGAGAATTTGTCGTTCCTGTACGGCTGAAAGCCAGTACTCCAAAATGTAATTTTCCAACAAAGAAAATAAGCCAGAAGTAATCTGCTCTGTAATACCTTCCAGTCCTTAAACAAAATCCCTTCTTTTATGACATCAGCTAGACTTTTTCACCTTTCTAATGGGATTTTGAGGGAAAATGGCTTTCTGGATCACCTCTTTCAGTCTTGCTTAAAAATACTGTAAGTTTTTTTATTGAGAAGCGCTTAATTGGTTTGAATGACTGATGATACATGGGTGGAACCTCGAGCCAGGTAAAATGGTGGAGAATGCGGGCAAGCCGCTGTAGGTGGATGGTGATGCATGAGGTCCACTGGTCAATTTCTCCCTCAGTGACACTTCCCTGACTGACTAGATTTTACCCCTGATGAATTACACTTGTCAAACAGCAGAGAGAAGATAGACCTGGAGTCTCATCCCTGATTAAAAATGAATTGAATTATTCAGAGCCCCCGTACCAAACGTCCTTACCGGATTTGTCATTGTCAATCAGATTTTTGCTGGATTTAATGTACGACAAATGCTATCTGTTAGCATGTTGTTTTGGCAAAGGGGCCTTTTATGCTCATTTTACAAGAGGAAAGCAGAGTAAATCATGCTTGTTTGTTTCTGAGGGTCTAAATTGAAGGCCTTTCTAGAAAAACAAAGCCTTTGAACACATAGATTTTAAATTCCATTTCAAACAGGCTACTGACACCAGCTAACAGCCGACATGAGCTAGTAGTCTTATGTTCCACGTGCAATAAGTCTGTAGACCGTGGACACCTAGGACGGGTGGAAGGTAAACCTTCATAAACAAGCTTGCTGAAAGCATAGCGGGGCCTTTGGGAATGCTGTTAGCATGTCCAGTAGTCTCTTTTAGCATGTTGTTCACTCTTCCAATGTTAAGCCAGTGTCTTCATTCAGGGATCTCAGCACTGGAAGCAGGTGAGACGTTGAATCTTTGTACTTTTTTTTAACAAGCTCTATGTTTACTGGTGTCCATGAGGCCTCTTTTTCTCATCAGCACTGAATATGTGATGGCATCCTTCTGTAGGTGTGGAATTTGCAGATGAAACCAGATAAACAGTTATATTTATTCCCATGATATTAGAGGGTTATTAAGGGGAAAGGAAAATTTGCATTTTTTGCATTAATTCAGACAAATTTGCCTGTGTGGAGTTTATTTTGTACGTGTTTGTAGAAAAACCACCGTAAAGCGCTTTTTAAAATGCTTTGCATGTTTTATTAAAGCAGCACCTTTTAAGAAGGAGGAAAACAGATGTGGATTTCAAGTTCCCTGCAGGTGTGTTACTCATGAGATTTGTCGATGTTACTGCTATGCCTTTGAGATGCGCTACTGAGTGTCTGAGCCTATCTGTGTGAGTGTTTGGATTCTGTTTATTCTTTTTGGTTCCTTTTCAGGGAAATGAAGTATGAAGCTTAGAATCAGACACACTCATCCAGATATTCTCTCCTCAGAAACTCAGAAAAAAAGATCAAAGAACGCTGCCCGAAAACCTCTCTACAAAGTAAGGAGCTTCAGAAACAAAATTTTCCGCTATAAAAAAGGTCTACGGACACCTCTCAGATAAGTTAGAAACGGTGGATTTACATTTCAGGTGGAGTAGATGCTCATTTTCAAAACGACCTAACACAACCTATACTATCCACTATCCATATACTATACTATTGGTAGATGGAAAGAGCTACCATTCAAATATTTTTAAAGTCTTGCTTATCAATGCTGCAAGCATTTGATCTAAATTACAGTAAAAACAGTATTATTGTGAAATATTATTTCCATTTTTTTCCATTTTAATATTTTAAAATGAAATTAATTCATGTGATGGCAAAGCTAAATTTTCAGCATCATTACTCCAGTCATCAGTGTCACACGATCCTTCAGAAATCATTCTAATATGCTGATTTAATGCTCAAGAATCGTTTATTATTATTAATTTTAAAATATTTGTACAGCTTAATACATTTGTGGATTATTTTTCATGATTCTTTGATAGAAAGTAATTTTTTTTTACATTTTTTAAATATAGACATAGATATAATTTGTAATATTATAAATGTCCTTACTGTCTCTTTTAATCAAATTAATACATTCTTGCTAAATAAAAGCATTACTTATTATTTTCTTGCCCCAGACTGGTAATGTACAGTATGTGAAAATCTTCAGAAATAGTCCTTAACCTATAGAGAGAGCCTAGTCATTTTACCATGACCTTGAACGAACAAACTACCTATAAACTGAAAAGCTTATTGAGCGTTATGAGGAGCCAGGTCACCTCACGTCCATGTTTTACTCATCAGAGACATGGCCTGACAGGTCACAGTTATTTTTTATATTGTTTAGACTGTTAGATTTTATAGACCATTGTGCATGGCATTATCATTTGTGTTGGTTGACTCATGTGTTGCATTACCTGACCAGTCAGACTAGAGCTAAAACCACAAATGTGAGCACCCAGTCTATGTTTAATATCTGCATTTTAGTCACTGCATCCATTAACAATTGCTGAATAAAGCGGAAATGTTTACATTTTTCATTCGGCAGTTCCTGAATGGCTGTCTCTGGAATTGTGTGTGTGTGTGTGTGTGTGTGTGTGTGTATTGGTGGCTTCAGAAATGCATTTTTATGTATGAAATGTAATTGTGAGGAACAAATACGTCTGAACTATCAGAGAAAATCAAAAGTAAAGTTGTCACAGGCTGGAATTGGCTTTGCCCCGTTTCCAGGATGGAAAGGAGATCTGTGAGCGCTCTGTCAGACATTTATTAATCCAGCAATATCTATTGGTGTGCGTGTGTGTGTGTGTGTGTGTGGACTCAATCAGTGTGACGTCTGTTACCATGGTGCTTGGTTACAATAAACTTAATTCCAGATCACCTGGAGTTCTGATTGCTGTGGCAGTGTTGTGGCCTCTTACAAAGACGTTTATGGGGTGAAACAGTTTTCATGTTTTCAGGTATGGCTCAGTGTCTTGTGTGTTTTAGAAAGACCAGCAGTTATGAAAACAGCAGGCTTTTTCCAAGGCCCTTTTCTGCTTCTTTTGTATACATATAGCCATTCTTATAGTCAATAATTAATTTTTGTTGTCATTTTTCTCATTGTAGACCGGTTTACCCTTTGGTGCCGGTGCTTAGAACAAACCTACATTTGTAATAAACATGTTGATATAAAAATATATCAGAACTTAATTATTAATTATTAGTATGCATTGCTAAGAACTTAATTTGGACAACTTTATAGGCTTTTTTCTCAATATTTAGATTTTTTTGCACCCTCAGATTCCACATTTTCAAGTAGTTGTATCTCAAATATTGTCCTGTCCTAACAAACCATACATCATTTTCAGATAATGTATAAATCTAAATTTTAAAGAATTGCCCCTTATGACTGGTTTTGTGGTCCAGGGTCACATATAATATAATATATATGAAATGTGATTATATATATATATAATTTATATTTTAAATAAAATATGTATAGTTAGCAAATATACCAATTATGATAGATTTGTTTCAGCCATTTTTAGCCATTCAGCATTACAATTAAAATTTGCGCTATCATATTAAATAACATTTATTAGGACTATTTCATGAATATAGTGTTTCTAGTAATATAATGATGTTTTGGTCTCTGTTCGTATCGACACTCTTTTTGAATCAGTTTATTTTTCACCGGCTAAGTTTATTTTGCACATTCATTTCACAATACGAAAATTGCTAGTTAAGGCATTTGATATCAGTCATGCATTAGCATACCATAGTTACTTACATTTTACGTTACATTTTTTTATTATTATTGTTAATTATTTCAACAGAAATTATTGTTGAAATAAACATGTTATTTTTGACAGCCCAAATATATAAAATTCAAAGTCAATTAATACTGAATCAATGTTATATTGCCACATTGGGTGAGTTTTAGGGGCAAAGTCACATATTCTTGCCCAAATCCGCAGTGAAAACAATTTAAAGCATTTCGGATTAGGCGCTGGATCAGGTACTGCCACTTTGTTGGTGGAAAAGGGGCAATAGTGAGGACAATGTGACTACAAAATTGTAAAAAAGTGGAAATTTGCTTTTACACTCAGACCTGGCAAAGCCTCTGCATTCCAGGGTTAGGAAATCTAAACAACCCTCAACCAATATGATAAATTCTCAATGTTTCTCTTTGTTTTAATAACCTTAACAAAAGCCAGGCTCCTTCTGAGCCGCATAATAGACAGTCTGGAGAGAGGGATGTTTCCCCTCCGTTTTCTCTTCGTCTCCCTCTTTGTGCCATTTTTAATTTTCTCTCGTGTTAGCTTCAGCTGCTTTAAGCTATTTTGTTTTTACAGGAAGATCCGTCGTAGTCTCTCCAGCTCCAGCGGCTGCACCCGCCATCCATTTTCCCTCTTTGCTCGACTCTCATTTTCTGGGTGCTTCATTTTGAATCTCACCCCAGGCACGCCGCTGTGCCCTGAAGCACTGTCATTGCCGTTGCTTTATGTCCAGCGCTTTCTATTAGATCCCCGCCATGCTGCCAGAACCCCCTTTTTATTCACTGGCCCCCTCATTTACATTTTATTTAATGAGGAGCCTGATCACCTGAGCACATTCATCATTCCTTCCTGCACATGGGACGTGCTCCTGGAACTGGTGCATCCCCTCCATAACTCACACACACACTTACAGCCCAGCCCCACTGCACACATCTCAACCCTGTTTTATTTTGTAGGTCTGCTCAGCACCAAGGGTTTTATTGGAACGAGCTGCACTTTCTAATAATGTTCTTTATGCTCATCTTTCAGCCTCTGGGAACATGATGAGCTACACAAACCATATTTGTAACCATCTATTAAAATTATTATTATATTTTTGCCCATTCCTTGTTTCATTCATATCCACTGAGGTGTGGTATTATGTATACTGTATGCATGTATATATATATATCACATCACAGATATGTCAGTGTGTATTTTCCCCATTGCATTATTTTGTTTAATTTGATTCATTTTCTAATATGAATACTTTGATATCTTATTGTTACTTTGTTCTTTTCACTCTTATATTTTCCATTTTCCTTTGTTTACTCTTTTATTTTCTGTATTGTGTATTTTGGTACCATAAATAATGCTATACAGTTATTAGTGCTTTTCTCTTTTTTCATCCTTACCCTTTTCAATTCATCTCCCATATGGTCATATTGTCTGAGTGCTTTGGCTTGGTCTTATAGAAGATATATAATATTTATGAATATAGCTGGCTTATATATTCACTTACAGGGACGATAGTTACGGGTGTCTGTCTCCATTTACCTCGTGTTGGATTCACATCAGTCCTCAGAGTCTGTAAAGTCCAAAGCCCCATCTCTAGACGCATAGCCAAAGCATTGCATTGTAAATTTATGAGTACGTATTGCACACAAATTCTCATGAGAAACTGCAATACTGTAAAATAGTTTTCCTTGGACAGCTTTCCATCATTTTCAGTCCTTTATTTCTTCTTTTTGTCCAATTTTTCTTGGCCCACCTTTACCTGTTTTTCTAAACCTCTTATTTATGTTATTTCAGACTGTCTACTTTGCTCCATGGACATTGTATTTCATGTCATAATGAAAGACCGCTAAAATTTAAGCTGCACGCTGCAAAGAAAGAAAGACTGATTCACAAATAAACTAACTATGTGTAATTAGACAACGGATACTTGTTTTTTCTTGCTGTGTCTGTGATTGACATCCATGGATAAAAGTATTCCGGGCAAGACTCAATTGCATTTGTAAATATAATCAAGTTGGGTAGTAATTAGCGTTGGCTTTACAAGTAACCCCTAACAAGTCTAAATTAGTGTAATAGAGGGGTTACTTACTGTCTCTTTTCCTTTCTAAACTGCAGACATTTTTTGCTTGTATATATTGTTTTATCTGTGACCTGTGTCATGTTTACCTGATGTGAGTATGGACTCTGTGTTGAAGATCCTTAAAAGTAGAGACAGTGGGAATGTTTGGAGGAACGCATCTAAACTTATTCCACATGTTATCGTCTGGTCCTGGTGAGGGGCGCCATGGTTACCTTGGAACTTTAACTTTAAACAGCTGGAGTATTTGGATTGTGAAATTGCATTGCACTGCCTAAATTCACTTAAGATGAAAGCCCTCGCTTGAACACGGCAGCTCTGTTTTCTGGCCTCGAGTCAAATGATAATTATAACTTTTTGTTCGTTTATGAGAAATGGCTTTTGTAGATAGCCTGTCAGAGTCCTATCAGATGAGATTGTGTAGGTCTTAAGCGATCATGCACATAGGTGGGCAAACAAGAAAAATGCTAATTTTCTAAACTATTCTGTACCGTAAGCATTAATTCACCCTGAATGAAAAATACCTTCATGTTTTCCAAACCTGTATGACTTTTATGGACCATTTTGAGTAGTGATCGACCGATATTGATTTTTTATAACCGATACTGATTATTTGTCCGTTTATGTACCCGATAACCGATATGCAGAACCGATATTTATTTACTGTTATAAAGTACATAAATAACAGAGTGAAGTAAGTCTATTCTTCACTTTGGTTTTTCCTCCTTTCAGTCATCTTAACAACAAATCTTTTTGAAAATTACAATTTTAATGTAAAATTGTATCTTAAAATTACAACAATAAAACAATTTTATTTATGAAAAGCATCATCAGGAACACTGATATTAACAATAAGTAAAATAATGTTTTCAAATGGAGAAAATAAAGGACAGAAGTCATATCAACTTAATTTTAAACTACAGTTTTAGGTTTATAAGCTGTTTAATAGACTAAAGAGTGGAGAATAATTCACTGAATAATATTCTCTGGAATATTGAAATAAGCTATAACAAACAAAACATCATATTTTATTGCTTTTCTTAACTGGCATGTTTTATCAGAATTATTCAAATGTTTTTGTCATTCTAAATTATGAAAACTGCTGACAGCGTGGTTTATCTATTTACACAGAACTATACTCAAACTGCGATCGCTTGCGGAGATAATAATTCATTTCGATAGAGATGTATTTATTTAGATGTTTATTGGTGAAATAATGGTTCTATAGTAAATGTTAATATAATTTAGCGTGTTTCAAACAAGTGAATCTTGTATAAAGTTACATGCAGTGGTCGTGCTGGAGCTTCTCCTGAGTGAACAGTGTCCACTACTCCAGGTGTGTGTGTGTGTGTGTGTCCACTGCTCCAAGTGTGTGTCCACTGCTCCAGGTGTGTGTACTTGGATGGGTCAAATACAGAGAACACATGTCACTGCTAGTTATACTCTTTATAATTGTGTATGTGAAAAAAATAAATAAAAATATTGGTTATTTTTTTTCAAACCGATATCCGATTATGGTAAAATGCTTAAATATCGGGAAAAATATTGGTAAACCGATATATCGGTCGATCTCTAATTTTGAGATACTTTGACACTTTTCCGGTTATTAACATCAAAAATCAGTTGTTTTTTTCTTTATAATTTCATCTGCATTTCATGTAAATTTATCGTACATTTTAAAACACCATACTTTTTGTGTACAATTTAAACATTAAATGACAAAAAAACAGTTAATGCTGCTGCTAGTTAGTTGCTGGTTATGAATGTGTCTAAAACCAAGGCTTGATGGAGTGATAGCAAATTTGATTTATTTGGTAAAGTAATAGAAACGCTGTTATGGATTTTATTTTAATTTTTTTTTTGTTAATGGAGCAAATAAGAATGCAATAAAAAAAAATAGTTCACCAATTTGCTAGTTTACCCAACTATGACAACTTTTGCTTCCGGAATTGTGAGTTAGGGCCTTCGGGGAACATCATTCATCTTACATGTGGCTTAATAATTATGAATAAAAGTGTACTCAGTATGTCTTTATGTATAAATGTTTTGTTTGCAGTTATTTGTTCCAGGTCTCAAACTTTATACTGACATCTGTAGGAATGTGTGAAAATGTTTTTGTTTTGTTCATTTTCGTTTGTTTTCCCAAGCTACACATGCAAAAAAATTGACATTCTTTAATAAATACCTCATTATTAATCTAATTGTTTTAACAATATCAGTGCTTTGTGTTGTTTCACAGTTTGTTTCATTGTTCTGAACTGTGCCTTTGATTTTGACTGGTTATATTTGTTGTTCTTTCGTTCATTTTTCATATTATGTTTAGATGTACTTTTATGTATGTTTTGTAAAACATCTCCACAATGAGCCTAGAAGTTAAAGAGTTAAGTTAAAGTTAAAACTTTAGTTTTTCTCAGTGGTAGTTGCAGCTGGTCATGTGATCTCCACATGGCGGTGCCTTTTTCTTAAAACTACTATTTATTCAACTTGTTTTTAAATGAGCTAAACATTAGTTTATTTAAAGTGCACCTCTAAGTTGTTTTGAACTTTGACTTTTCAAACAGTCAGAATTGCTTTTAAACCGGTTCTGCTCACACTCCACGCATGTGTTTTTACACTGTTCGCAGAGGCATTATACATCACTCCTCGCTCTTTTAAGTAGACTAAAACCCTCGCAGGTAAGCTGTCTCAAAGTATGCCTTTACATCCAGCTGAGATGTCAGCAGCAAATTCCTGTCTTTTGAAATTCAACTCCCAGACAGGGCTAATATACTGGATGCCTTCTTATTGATTGAAGGGGGAGGGCTATTTGACTTAAGGTGGGTACAAATCCACATGCACGGGTGACGCCGGAGCTCCAATCAGCCTGATTGTGATGCTGTGAAGCTCTGTATGGCTCTTTATACCGTTCCCATCAATACCCAATGGGCTTTAATCAAGCCTCCAAGGAAGCAATCATTACTTTTTCAAATCAAACCTATGAAATCAATAATTCTGCAACAGTTTAGATGACAGTAAGCACAAACATGCATACCGTCCAAAGGTTAAGGTGCAATGTGCGCAAACAAAGATCACAAAAATGTAAAAAGCTACGTTCATCCATTATTAGTGCTGTCATAATGGACAAAAACAGATGGGGGCATTGCAGCTGCATGTAAACAACTGCTCCTCCTTTGTGTCTGAAAAACGTAAATCTAAAAATGTCCCAATTGCTCTCAGCAGATGTAATTGGAGCTGTTTTTCAGTCTGACAGCAGCGCAAGGTGTTTGTTGTTGTTGCTGCAGTAATTTGCGTTGTATCAGCCTCGCTCTCTACGTCTGAAAACATTAAAAACCACACCAGGCATCAGAGCTTATGGGATGGAGATTCATCCCTTTGAAAACACACACACACACACACACACACACACATGCACATGCACACTCACTCTTACACATGCACACACTCGCAGTGCATTAAAATGGAGATCATCACGCATTGTCTTCAGAACTGGAGGGACCAAATATTTGTTTTCTCTCCCCCGAAGTGCACTCTTTCACAATGGCCATATTTACAATAATCTCCATGAATGTGACCTGCATACAAAGAAGCATGCTTGCACAGTTTCTCTTTTTCTGAATCTTTAATTAAAGAGCTCTATTGGCGATAAAGGTTTATGGTTACTCTACCATAGCCATGTTCATGATAACAATTCACAGGTTTCATTTGTATTATAATTTCAGGCTGCAAGCTGCTGTCTTGAGCAATGGCAGGGAGCTGGTTTAAATTCATGAGGGTGTCCTCCGGACACAAGAGCCAAATTGGGCGGCATAGTAGAGCCGGGCGGGAACGGGCGAGACAGCTGTGTCATAACACTGGTGCTCTGGGGCTAACTGCGCCGAACTGTTGCAGCCATGTTGTCATAATCCGTGTTCACTTGACTGGGAATATTTGCTATGGCTCATGATGTGAAGTACAGTGTGGTGACTGTTTGAGTAAGAGCTTGGAGATGGAAAGGAGGTTATACTTTTAATGGACTAATGTGACAGATGTTGTACAGGGATTTTATATGATAATATTATGGTACTTTGATAAATACCATGGTACTGAAACATGTAAAAATGTGTGTTTCCAAACATTTCATGGTACCACCATGGAATTTGCGTTGATAAATAAAAATAAATCATTGACGTTTTTAAAGTTTGAAGTTTAGCTTAAAAGACATTAGAAATGTACACCAGACATGTAGAAAAGTCTCTTTTATTCATTTTGGTTTCATATAATCATTTAAAACATTTTATGCCATTGCCAAAAAAGGTGACTTCAAACATTTAATGCGCTATAAAAATGTAAAAGTAAACATTATATATATTTTTTGCACCTTGAATACACATGACACATGACGCATCTTTCTTTTAAAATGTCTTTATATTTTTAAGTATTTATTTATTTATTACAAATATACTGAATTATTAATCCATAAATATTATATCATTTTTGGAGAGTCAAAGCACATGATATTTTACAATCTAATCTAAATGTACCTTTTCACAAAAAGGTTAAATTATCAAAAAATGTAAGACTTATTGACCTTGAAACATTGAAACCGGGTTCTCTGTATGAGATAATTTCCTGTTTTATGTTCTGCATAGTGGCATCATGTTTGTTTGTTTGTTTGTTTTTAATAAGAAAAGAAATTGACAAGCATTCAATGTATATATAGAGCACATCAATAACCTATTTGTTTGTGAAGTCTTGGTTGTACCATGAAATAGTTTTTTAGAGCAATTAGAGCTTGAGATCAAACAAAGTAGATCTTACCCCAACCCTTCTCCATCCAGCCTCAGGTTGGTTTAAAAGGGAAGATACATATCTTAAATGGGTTCTGTGATGAGTCATTTAACAGACCTCCACAAGTTAGAAAACAAGATTCATGCCAAGGATCCACAGTACTCAGAAAACACTTCTCATTTCCCACAGTGCACTGTGCGAACATGTAGAGATTAGCTATAATGAATGTTGCTCTTTCGTTTTATGCCATTTCTGAATAGCACTCTCATGATTATTTTCCCTTTAGATTTCAGCAAATCAATCAATTACCTTCATAATGGCTGTTCAGAATGCTCAAGGTAGGACTCGTTGTCTCTCTATTATTATGAGGAAGTGTACCGTTCCTCTTCTGGCCTTTCAAACCCTCACAAATACGTTTCTAGTTTCTTTCCTCCAAAGAGTGGGATTAAAAAAACAACACTGCGTAATCCTACTCTCGGCTACACATAATAGCTCCTTAATGTCATGTATTGAGAATTCTCGCTAGGTTTGTGCCTTGAAGGTCTCATCGGTGATCAAGGAGTTGTTCTCAGAGGGGGCTGATTTATCAGTTTACAGGAGGTCTCATGTGCCTAGAGTGGGCCGAGGTCCATATGAGGTAGCATGAGATGTTTGTTTTGCTCTGCGGGATATCTGTGACTTTGAAGGATGATTTTGTAGTCTAGTGATTGGATAAGGCTTGTCATCTGCTCATAAGGATATAGTGCAATTGATATTCTTCATCCCTACTTCTGTTGCAGATGTGCAAATTTATCTCAAATGTATCATGCGAAACACCTTACAATTTGTTGCTCCTAATTTCCCTAATTTTAGGAAAAAGCTATCATCAAACATACAGTTGTGGTCAAAATCTTATATAGAATACGCTTCATTATTTTTCCAATATAATGTTAATATCACAACTTATAGGCTATCTGCACAAAATGCCCCGAATGCATGAACGCGTTCTCCACACAACAGCGTACCGAAGCACAGCAACTAAACAAAAAAAAATCACAGTTTTATTATAATAGTGTTCTCATTTGAATGTTATGTATATGACAGTCCCAGTCATAGTCATTAATATTCTACATTGTTGTTTGTCTTGCTCTCGCTGCATGCTGAGAGATAACGTTAATCACTGTAGTGCTACAATGAAGCGCTTTACTGCAGCGTAACTCAACCAAATGCACCTTATACGAGATAAATAATATATACACAATATATATATAAACCGGCTGAAATGTTTTGAAATCACTTGTACCCTACCTGATCGAAAAAAATCTAGTCTTTCACTCTGCCTGTGTCAGTTTGAGTCTTGCTAAATATTTAAATCCCTGCCGTCACGCATGGAAAGTGAAACTTAAAACTATAGGGGTGGTTGAATTTATTCTTTCTTTTCAGATTCTTAATTACAGCATTATCATTATAGTCTGTATAATAACTTATCTGGAGAAAACCGACAGTTCTGTGTGAAATCAGACATTGAGCACCCCCATATAGCCAAAATGGCATTATCATAACACCCCGCCAATATTCGACTGAGAGATTGGGAGTCGAATCAGGCTCCTCCTATCGAAGCATCGAATCATCGACTATTCGGGGTCACCCCTAATTTAGTATGATAAGTGTATGTAAAATTGACCACAACTGTATTATATATATATTTGTTTTTTATTTAAATCGTTTTGCATTTTGATATATTGATTTATTTATATTGATATATACTCATATGTGACTCTAAAACAAGCAACACCAGTTTTGTATGTTTGGATAGACACTGAAATGTACAATAGCATTGCATTTACAGCATCTAAAACTTTAACGCTTTTAAATACGAACCCATTTAATGACGTTTAAGGCGACAATCCCAGAAGTTAAGGCTCATTTATTGGCGATAGATGGCTTTTCCCATGTTTCATTTATTTGTGTATGATTTCACAATTGTTGACACAATTGTTCTTTATAATAGATTTGTTCTGTTTTGTTGTCAGATTAGGTTATTTGCATTACATTTGTATTTTATTTTATTTAAAAAACAAAGTAAACTGCAATAAATGAAAAAAACAATAAAAATTAAAATAAATAAATGTAATGTTTTATGAACGGATTTGTAAATATTTATGACTCTAAGTTGGAGGCTGTACATAAATGTTTCATGTTTTAGATGCTGTCAATACATTGATATAGTACGTTACTGACATTGTCAATGCAAATGTATGAAAATGCCAGAACCAAACTTTGTGTTGGAATACTAATGAGGTCACGTCAGATATGAATGCATTGCCAAGCAGGTCATCGGGAGGACAACTTACAGCATATGCAAATGAGATGGAAATGCTGGAGAATTGTGGCTTCCTGCCTGCTGTAAGCATATTGGCTTTATGTCACCTTTTGGTGGCACCCGTGTTGCAGACACATCATTTTAGAGCTCTAAATCCTCGTATTTACTTTGCAGATTTAGGTGAGGTACAATGTCTGAGGCAAAATCCCTGTTTTAATGAAAAAGTTGATAGCTTAAACCCCACACTTTTGATCTTTCAGATATTGACTTTCAAGCATAGACATGTGTAAGCAAACATAACATGCATGAATTAAGATGATTTTACCAGTTTTCAACGTCTTTCATAGGCTGAACTCACTTCATAAGACCATACAATAAAGCCCCAGCTAAAAGAATGGCGTAGTTAGTAAAAATGTACCCAATTACCCTTCAAGCTTTGAAGAACGTTAAATTAAACGATAAAGTCACGAAAGCATAAAGCATAAAATCAACACTGTTGTGTGTTTTTACCCCCCAGGAAAAAAGACAAGCTAATAAACCATGTACACTGTCAGCAAGTGAGGGAATGGATGCCTATGAGCGTTCCAGGTACATACTTAAGTACACAGCTCACATAGCAGTGCTTTATACCTTTAGTGGATCACATTATTTTTCCTCCTCACCAGCTCTCTTCAGGTTGCACTTTAGGTCAACACTCCAGTTTTTTTTCCCCTCAGGTTGCCTTTTGCATTTTCCCGTCAAAACAAAAAGAAAACCAATGGAGGCGTGGCTGCCGTTGCTGATTAATTAATCTGCTAAAACAAATTTTTACAACCTTTTCGTCCCGCCGAAGGGTTGTTCTTTGACATTACCGATGCATAAATCAGGCAATTTGATGATTGCAAGCCAGCACCCCGGCTAATGCTATTTCCCTGAAACAGATAACAACAATAATAATATGCACCTCATCTAGAGCTCATAAATATTGTGCTCAATCTCAGCAGAGAGGCTTCATATGCATAAAAGAGCACTTAAAAGATGTGTGGATGGGGCTGGTGAGCGGAAAGCCTTTTGTTGAGAGATGAGAGTTCAACACGGTGACCTAGCCGCTGCCTAGCTATGCATATAAAAACAGGAGCCTGCATTAATATCTTCCCTAATGACCTTGCAAAATGAAAGACCATTACAGTGATGATACCACCATGGAGGCCTTGATGTTTTCTTACATTCTAAACGAGCACGGAGTCGAAAACATAATGAGAACACATGTATCGGAATTAAAGTGAAATTATTTCTATTCCTGTTTTTAAATGAGCACCATGCCAGAGTAACATCTCTCAACTGGGTAAGTAAACAAACGGATACCTTTAGATCAGCGTGACAAATGCAGCCTTTGGCTAAGTTTATTCTCTGTAGGGTATCCAGGGGACATGACTCGGATGCCTGCACATTTTCTTATGAGTGTGGGGTGAAGTTATTTCTCTAATTCAAGGACACGTTGCTGCCACACTCGTTGAATGAAAAGCCAGACGACTGCGGTCGCATATGCATTAGACGTTTCCAGAATTCCCTTTGCTGGTGAGTGACATTGAACTGGGGTGACATGCGACGTATATATTGGTTCCATACACCGAATGAGGACATCAGCTGCTGATGAAGCAGTCATAAGCAACATATGCATGTTACGTGATATTTTTATATCACAACGTAGCCCTGACTTCCACATTTGACTGCTCTCTCATAATCGGTGCTTATTATAATGACCCCTCAGTCTGCTCGTTTTTCTCCGCCACCATAAATAAGCAATTTATGTTCACATGGCAACCGTTTATCTCTCGGAGCACAACCGTATGGGATACAAAATAATCACACAGATTCTAAATAGTAGAAGAATAAGCATTTATTACATTTTTGGCCAGCAGTACACTTTACATTATAGCACAACAATTAAAGTTGAGTCACCATGCAGAATTTAAATGATCACAAGTGCTTGTTCCCATTAGACCTACCTTTTTTAAGAGCAGAATTCTCATCATCTGTATTTAAAAACCCAAAGTACAGCAGCTTTCCTTCACCTGATTACAGTTTTTAATATCCAGGTTGCGTTAAGGAAGATAAATTGCCATCCCAGCACAATCTGACTGCTAACACAGAGACGATCTATTACAATATCAGCTTTTGTCCACGTCTCGTCTAATTAGATTCTCAAACGGATACCGGATCAATCAATAATTTTAATTTCGCCTGCCTCCTTTTCACCATATATTCGACGTTTGGTTTTTAACGGAAAACAAAACGACAGAACAAAAGCCAGTAATTTATTCGGAACGAGTGCCGGTTCCTGCAGACGAACTCGACAACAGACTGCGGGCTGCAGACTCGCATCGCTCTAATTAACATGCAGATATGCATCACCTCATTGGCAATTCAAATTGCGCTTCCCTGTAATGTACCTCAAAATTGTTCTACTTCAAACATTGCATTTGATTTGCAAAGCCCCCTGGGTATCCCATAATGTCTTCCTTTATCCAGACCATCAGGCGTTTACTGAACAATCTGCTCTGACTCAACTCCTCCAACAGCTTGCCTTCTCCAAACCCAGTCTGGTTGCTCTGGGACGGGCTTTGTTCTCTCCTTGGCGGGTTTCCTGCATGGCATCCTACGCTGTTAAATATAGTGGCTTTCCGGAAGACTTAATTTCCATGGCACACGGGCAGGCAGGTGGGCAGACGCGTGTCTGTCTACTCAGCACATTATTAGCATGCAGTGCATATCCAGTCATGAATGCCAGCCTCCCATTAGGCTCCGTTTTGGTCCCTCCCACGCTCCCGTTTGCGGAAGTTCTGATTGTTGCGTATGGAGCGCACGTGAGCGGGTTACGCTTACCGCCGATGGCAGGGGGCCCAGAGGAGCAACAAGTGGCAGAATTTGCGGTGTGCAGTAATTCGGTGTGTTCGCAGCGGCAGGGCTGGCATGGCGCCATATCTGCCAGCTGCTTCATTCACACCCGCTTTCCCTTCCTGCCAATTTGCTTGTGATGATGTTAGATGCGTGTCAGAAATGGGCAGTTCCTGCCCCCGCCTCAATGAGGGTTCTCCAGGGGCCAGGTGGCAGCCCGGTCCACTTTGGTCAAAGACTATGAAATCGCGCAGGAGAACATTTTGCAAATAAATAATACTTGTCCAAAGAAAAAAAAAAATCCTTGTGTTAATTTTGTAGCCATATCCTCTAGTCTCCTCCATTGATGAGTTCAGTGTGAGCATTGAAACGGATCCTGCTCACATGGGAACTTTTCCTGCCTGTGAAGACCAGTATTGTTTTCCTGTCGGGATACTGCCAGTGTACACACTCAGCCACTAAGCTCCTTACATGGTTGCTCGCTACAGCCGTCTGCTCCTACCTCCACAAGCTCTGCCACCTAGCCAGCCTTCTCCCTGCTTCCAGTCCTGCTGCCTGTCTGCCTTCTGCTTGCCCGGGAGAAGGAGGGAATGCTGTGGGATCTAATGCGCACGAGCCGTTTGAAGCTGCGGAAAAGTGAATAATCAATTAAGTATTGATTTCTTGTAAGATTTTGTAAATTTCAAGGCAAGACAAAGAGGATAGCTTAAGGGAAGAGCAGCAGGGACTTGGTGTAAATTAGCCAACAAACAGCGCGGCGGAATAAACTAACGGCTCATCAGGATCAGTCTCTCATCGCTCCTGACGGAATTAATGCTAGTTTGCGTGAAGACAATTCTGCTTTTTTAAATGAGGGAAGGCTGGTGAATGAGACCTTAACCCAGCCGCGCAGAGCCAGGCTAATTACGCTTCCTGGCACAATGGAGCTCATTTGAATGTGGCTATGCAAATCGCACACAGCTAATTTTTATGGATCAGAAAGCCAGCCATGTCGGGAAGAATTAAAGGCTATTATGCATGCAAAGCAGTTTATGCCCCCCCTTACATGAAAGAAAATACACTTGAAAATGAGAGAAGCATTGGACTCTCTTCATAACTCAACACAAAAGATCACACAAAGGACCATCAAAGGATTCCTCAGTGTTTCTTCTCAATTTTTTCTATTTTGGATGTGGGGAAAAACGTGATCAAATATGCGTGCGTCAAGCCCATTACAATGATCCGTGGATACTGATGGCATCCTTTCCGATTGATAATTATCGTTGCTGGCACACGGAGCCGCCGGCGTGGATGGGGAAAAAACGAGAGGGAAAATGTTAGCCGCTAATGATATTCAGCATGCAGAACATGTCATATGCATGATGACAACTGGCAATTTTAATGAAGCCTTCGTTTTCTTCCTCCCAGAAAACCAGTGCGGACTGGGAAGCGGACGAAATGAGCAAAGTTCTGCTTGTCTTTATTCCGCCACAGAGTACTCCAGTGCCACCTTTTTCGAATATGCAATTCTGCGCTTAAAAGATAAAAAAAACCCTCTTGAGGCAGCCAAGGGCAATTAATGAGCCGGTGCGGATGAATCAATGTTGGAAGTTGCCATGTTTCTCCTTGTTTCTTCTCCCATAGAAGCGGTTCAGGAACCTCCGTGCCGTCCTCCACCGGCTGCCGTCTGTGTGTTTGTGGATTCTCCAGCCTTTCCAGCCGGGCGCGTGCCTCTGATTTGCATATATGCATACGCTGTGTGGCGCTGGAATGAAGGGGGCATGCTAAACAAGCAAATTTACATGTCTATGCATAATGGCAGGGGGCGCAGATGAGGGCGCGTGCTGGCAGGGCTGAGGGAGGAGGGGAGAAATACAAGAGGATGTGATGTAGGGGAACACCTGCACTGAAGGATCTTGGAGGATCTTGTAGAGGAACATTATGACAAGCCCCTGACAGCTTTCCCCCCACCACCTCCTTCTCGTGGGAACATACCAGGAGGTGTGGCATGATTACGTCTCTTCGCCTTGCCCACATGGAAACGCACCTCGCTGGCACAGATTGGACGGCTCTGTGGAGTGTGGCACTGACAGTCCTGTGGGAAACCCACTGCTTCATTCACACTTTTTCTCTCACAGGTCTTGGATGGATGGTAACTGTGACTGTGTGACTGGACACTTATGGATGCATTGTGAACATTTTTCTTCGTTCTGGAAGTTTAAACAAACAGGAAATTACCTTATTTATTTTATTTTATAGTGTTTTCATATTGAATTGAACCTTGAAGGCTTTTTCTGTTTCTTCACTTAATGGTCAAATTGTTTTGACACACTTGACTGAATTTGTTTCTTTCTTTTTTTTAATCTTTTTTTATCTCCAGACTAATGATTAAACAAATATATATTGCGCCTACATGCTTATTTACAGCAATTTTTTTTTTTCTTTCTTTATGGGTTAGGGTTAGGATCAAGCTGTAAAAGAAAAGCAGCCAGCACGTGATCAGCACAAATGGGAACTCCTTCAATACTGATGTAAAAGCATCCCAGTATTCACCTTGTCAAGTTGGCTGAGAGCTAGAATCTGGCTATATTGAGAAAACATTGTTCCCATAACACTATTTCTGTGTTTTAAAATAATAATTGATCACTTTACCATTATTATGTGACGTAATTATTTGACTTTAGAAAATACAAGTGAGGAATCCTGTTTCCCAATTATTAATTATTAGTCATTAGTTAACTAGTTAAATGTGAATAGTGGCCACAACATATTTGATTTAATAATAATAATAATACATTTTTTATTAAATTAGAATATTTTATTGTGATTCCTCAATTTGTCAGCTAATTGCATTTTCAACTGTAGTGTTATTACTATTAATAGTAATCATAAAGAATGAGTTGCTGCATCCAAACTTTGACTGGTACAGTATGTTTGCTTTCAGGAGGATGCGTTATGTACACTCTCAGTTGTATAACTGAAGCAGAATGTGCAGAGTTCCCAACTGATCACAGTATACATACTCTTGTGGTGCACAGAAATGTGTGCTACACAGTTTATTATTTACATTTCTTCATTCAGCAGGTGCTTTTATCCAAAGTGCCTTATAGTGTGTTTCTTCCGAATCAAAACTTTGACCTTGGCGTTATTAGTATCCTACTATGGCAGTTGAGCTATGTGTGTGCCATGATGTGATGGCTTGAATGCATTCCCAGAAGTTTCCATAAAGTGTATAAAAAAAGAGAAGAAAAAAAGAAGATTTTCCTGGTTATAATATAAGTGAATATGAAGTGATACAAACTCTTTCTGTTATTGTGGTCAAAAGCCTACTGAATCAACCTCTATTGTGTGTGTTTTTTTAATACCAATTCTTGGTTGCGCACAATTATCTGAAAACTGATCATATCTGCGGCTAATGAAATGCAGTCTTCAGTCTGTGACTCTTGAGATCACCTTTGTGATTCAATCAGTCTTATGTGCAAATGAAAGTAATTTAAAGGATAAAGCAACGCATTAATGATGAGGTCATTTACAGCAGACTCATTAAAACACTATTATACGCAATTTCCTGTAACAAATTTCATTCCGAAGAAACATTACATTGGAAATAATAAACTAGCTTACTGCCGTTTAATGCAATTAGTGTAACATAATGCCATTATGAGCCTAAAATAGATGCTGTCGCACAGAAGCAACAGCACTAACCTCTGTCTAAATGAAAGAATATTAAAGTCAGCGGCGGTCTGACGTCTCTTTGTAATAGCCATGTCTGGGGTGCAATATGACAGCAGAAATATAATGTTTCATAACTGACAGTCTCTGGGTTTGTGTTGCCTGAGGTCGCATGGGGCGAACAATAAAGTGTAATTTGATTGATGGAAAATTGGAGTGGCCCATCCAACATGTTTCACCCGAGGCCTCGCAATAGCATGTACACTGGCTGATGATGTTTCACGTTTTCAGGAACTCCATTTGTTTTGTTCGGATCTGTTGCTGTATCTGGCGTTGGTGTTCGTCTTTGATATGAGACTTTAATTGTGCGGCACGGACGCATATTAGAGGTGTAATTGAATAGAATGAAAGAAACAAAAAAGGAGAAAGCCGAAGATGGATTGAGTAAGGGCTCTTTCTTTTATCAAGACGCCCAGGGATCTTTTCACACACACACACACACACACACACACACACACACACACACACACACACACACACACTTTCTCTCTCTCTCTCTCTCTCTCTCTCTCTCTCTCTCTCAGGCTGTGGCGTCTGGACTCTCTTCCTCTGAGTCAGCCATGACATCAGCAGCAGTAAAAACAGTTGTGAGTGATAAATAGATACAAATTATCAGGACCCTCATCTCTGCTATCCATCAGATGGGTCTAGAGTAAGAGGACAGCACGATTGCATGAGAAAATCGCTCCACCCAAACAATAGCTTTTTTTGCCACTTTTTGTGCCAATAAATTGTTTTTCATATTGAGAGGAAAATATATTTCAGTGATTGATTAGAAAACAAATATTTAACTGACCACATGTTAACTCACCAAAGGACTCAGTTGAAAATGTGCTGCCTTGCAACAGTTAACATTTTTGTGGTCTTTTGTTGTCTTTCACCACTAAGATTATATTTATACAAGACACATTAAGGCTGTTCTGTGTTTTATTTATTTATTTATTTTTTAAGCATCTTGCACCATGGATACCTCTTTCTTAAGACCGTGTCAAGTTGAACTTTTAAAAATGTGTTTGTTTAGCTGTTTTAAACATAAAAAATGTGGCTTATGTGAACTTGTATGCAGTTTCTTCATTTGCAAAATCAGCAATCCATCATTTAAAGACACAGTACACTCAAAAATGAAAGTATCGCCATGAATTGCATGCTTATGTCGTTCCAAACCTGTTTGATTTATTTTCTTCTGTGACTGTCAAACAAAAAGTGGCAATTTTCCATAATTCAATGCAGTTCAAATGAATGGGAACTTTAGCTTTTAAGCTTCAAAAATAGTGCAAATAAAGCACTATCATAACACTGTTATTATGTTATTCCAAGTCATATTAAGCCATTTGATTGCTTTGAGTTAGAAGCAGACCAAAAGTTAAACTGTTTTTGGGTGAAATATTCCTTTAATTCATGTTTGATCACATGCACAAGAACGGATTACATTTGCTAGATTTACTGGGGTGACTTTTTCTCACTTTGTTCTGATTCCATGCTGGAATGAAGTTTATAAGATTAAAAAACACTTGCTTGGAAAAAAAACGTATGTGTGAAAAGATATCAGACTGTATCACAGCAACTACCACAACACTTGTTCTGTTCTCTTATTATAGAATGGCTTTTGGAGGGCAGTAGGAATACAGTTGTATGATTTAAACCAGCAGCATGCAGTATTTATGGTGAGGGCTCTCAACTATGTCAGACAAGTAATGGGATTCTAGTCATTTTACTGTAGGATTAAAACGGAGAGTGGATTTTAACAGGGAAAATGAATTGCAAGAATACATTTGAAAATTTGTGGAAGACAGACTCCCCTGTTTTTGATTTGTGCAGGCTTGGCTGTTTATAGTGGAAGTGAAACCGCTCACATATGTCCCGCTGCTGTCATGCACCGAACTATCAGTCGAAAGCTTAGCTGAGTTCGGAAACACATGCCGTATCCCGTAACAAGTTGCTCCTCTGTGAGGTCTGAGGTGACGGCAGACTTTCACTTTGAAATCTTTTGCCACACTGTAAATCAACATTTGTTGAACTGAAACTGGAGAGTTGCTGTAATATGTAGGATTTAAAACTGTAGATCTTTTTTAAAGGTGTAGAAATTAAACCACACTTATTCCCTGCTTGATTGTAAAGTGTATAAATAATATAGATCTGCTTAATACACCAAATCATTTATTACAGCAGTGGAAATTCTGTCATTTACTCACCTTCACGTTGCCTGAATTATTTATTCAAGTATTTATTTTATTGTAGCTTTTTTTTCCCCCTTCTGAACTCATTTGATGGCTTTGTGTGAGAAACAAACTGCAATTTAAGTCATTATTCAAATACATTTTTCCTCCACCACTGCTCACTCATTAAATCTCTCCAAAAAGGTGCACTACAACAGGTTTTACATCATCAATGACAAATCTCACTGTGATTAAATTTAATTGCTTAGATTTCATTCTGTTCTTAACAAACAGCTTTAGAAGACTTGCAATATAATGCATGAGTCATATAGGACACATGGTGCCTTATTTTAAAAAACAATTTTTTGACTCTACATATATGCGCTTGTTTCTTGTGTACACGGGTTAGGGGTAAAAAATAAATTATTCAATTTATATGATCAATTGTTGTTTACTATATGTATAATATAAAAAATTGTGTGTGAACCTGTCTCTGCGTGTGAATTCAAACATCTGACCCTATGCAGAGTTTGCAGTATTTTTGACAGAATCCTGTGAAATGAAGAGAGACAGAAGTCACATTTTAGTGGTGGATGATAAATGTTGTTAAACTGTTTTTTTTTTTTTGAAAAATCATTATTTGTTTTAATTTTCTGTTTAATTATGCTAATATAAACACAGACTAAGCTGCCGAATTTGCAAAAATGAGTAATTCCTAGTTATAATATTGTAGGAATTTGCCTTTAAAAATACATCTAGAAAGCTGTTAGGCCTTAATATGACATCAGATCACTGTGGAGGTGATTGGGACAGCTAAATTTGTCCTCTCCAGACCTGATTGGTTGAAAAGTGGAGCGGACATGTCAATGTCCTTAACCTGCCTCTGCTCCGCTCAACAATTCTTTGACTTAGTTCTATCAACATGATCCTTTGTGTGTATTGTAAATATAGCCTCTCAGAATAAGTACTATCTGATTCTGAACTGCGGTATCATTGCATTATTCAACAAGGATCCGCGAGGCATGTTAAACGCGGCTGCTTTCATAGCCGGCTCTCATCACTTTACCTTTAGGCATCGACGTTATCCTGCTCACTGAAACATTAAAACATTGAATTTTTGTTTTAAAGTTTTAACATTTACTTTTGGTCGAATTTGAGTTTTTGAGATGCCTGTTCCTCCAGGGTCTTTATAAAGTTGCAGCTGTAAATATTTAAATATGTACTTTTCAAGAAATTGTAAATATCTACCATAAATTACAGATATTGAGGGTATTATTTAAAATGTTCTTTTGTTTATGCGCTTTTCTTTATTGTGATGTATTACATGCATCTCCACAGCCATTTTTTCATTTGCAAGTATGTGGCTCGCTTACAGAAATTTAAGTGATGTGTTTATTATGCAGACAATATAATCCACAATTATGCATTGATTATTGTCCTTCATAAATTGAACAAAGCAGGGGTAATTAGTCTCTGTCAGCATGAAAAGACAAAAGCAGATTGAAGTCACTTAATTGTAATTCAATAGTTCTTCATCAGAAGAAGAAAAAAGCAATATGTATTCATAATGAACTAAAGATCCAATGCATTAAGAAAAAGCAAGCAGACAAACTACTCCATGTACTCGAAAAAGTTTAATTCTGATGTATTTAAAATATTTTTGTTATTGTACTTATTTAGCCTAATATGCAAAGTCATTTGTAACCAAACATTCACATGTTAATTCACCCATTTTTTTATTATATTATTATTATTTTTGTATTATTATTATTGTTTATCTGATTGACTGACCAATGGTAGACAAGGAGAGTGTTTGCGGAAACCTGTGTAAAACAGGTTATTATTGCATTATTTTTGCAATTCCGTTTGGTGATGCTAGTAGTGCACATCTGACATCTTCAGCTTTAAGTTTACTTTCATCTGGATTTCTATCTGTATTTCTTCATTTGGCATGGCAGAGGTTTTAACTCTGTCAGATCAAAGGCAATGAGAGATCATGTTAAAGGTGTATTTCTAGCCCATGTACATCTCTCTGGCAGCTTCAGCGGTCTCCTCAGAGATGGCTTTGGCACAGGCTTTAGTTTGACATTATATAGTGAGAATCTACCAAGCCATACCAGTGTTCATATTTCAATTTGACGAGGGGCAAAAAATACTGGCGTAATCTGCCACACAAAAGCAATGTCATTACAGATGTGGCACATTATTCCAAAGTGGCGAGTCGTGCGGCAGGGAGGCGCAAGATAAGGCAACGTGAAAATATCAAAAGTGGTGAGTGAGCACTAGAATTCGTCATGGACAGATAAAATGTTCAGCAGAAAATCTTGAGGATGTGCCAATGTTCCTTTTTTCGTTCATTCTCCATCTCCTTTCTGTCTTTTAAGCTTTATCTGAGACACAATGAATGTGGCAATTTTATCTAAATAGACAAAAGTGTGGCAGAATCTAGCTGCTTTCTGAAGGCTGACCTTGACGGAGGTGTTGCCGCCCTATCGGTGCCGTAACCAACGTGCTCCAAAAACTGTCGGCTCTTTCTGCTAAATCGTAGCACGGTGATGTAGCTCTTAAGTAAATCTGTCAATATAACACGGAGAAGAGTACAATCAATCTCACAGTTTCAAAGTTTACCCCCCACAGCCACACTAGAATGCTGGGCTGTATTTAATGCAATAACAGTTCAGTTTGTTTAAATGTCACACTGACACATCTAATCTTACTGGTTTATTAGTTCCTTTTTAAACTAACCTTACTTTGTTAAATGCCACATAAGTTCTGGATCTTGTTTTTCACTATCAATTATTCCATGTGTTCAATAAAACATTATTAAACATGTACAACAATATACAAGGGGCATGTTACACAAAGAAAGTGTGATTTATTCACCACTAGCATTACTAAACTTGGTTTACTTTTTCAATAAAACTCCCCATCTGTCATTGGCCAGTCAAACAGAGAACCCTGCCCACAGACTCACTCCACTGGCTAAGCTGTTGCTATGTTAGGCTGGTCGGAATGATCAAACAGCAGTGTTTTAATGGTTCCACTTGTTTACAGTTTTCGAAAGAATCAACCTACAGCTGGCTTAGTTATAATTTTCATCACATATTATACTGCAATACAATAAAGGATTTTAACTAAAAATTACACTCTTCAGCTTTAAAGAGAATCAAATCAAAAAGCTTTAAATGAACCATTCTGTGTACTAAAATCAGTTTTGAGATGCTCCTGGTGGCTATTGTCCTACTAAGAGTGCGTTTTTCTTGTATGATTAATTTTCTTAATCCCATCTCCCATGATTCCCCAGGTGGCACATTTGGTGGTGTAATGGACACAGGAAGTGCAGGCTCAGCATACAGAAATTCAGATAAGCACTCTATTAAAAATGGAGTCTTTAATTTATTGATCAGTGAGGTGATGAGTTGGATGTGATGAAGGGGGAAGGATTGTGTGTGTGAGATATTTTAATATCTATCCTTCAGTTATTATTAGTCATAATGGAGTTCTGAAGCACATTCAATGAGGAATGACAAGTTCTGGCAAGCCAGAATCCTCTAGTTTCTCACACAAACAATTTCTGAGTTCAGACTCAAAGAAACAGATTCAGAACTTGTTAATAGGGTGCACAGTTTGTGCTCCTTATTGCCTTTTCTGTCACTATTCGTCTCTGGTTTGTTTATATATTTTTACCTCACTTTAAGCAAATTGTATATATAGTAATATGATTTTTTGCCATGTTTTTTTATTATAACTATTCAATTATTTTTGACAGTTAAGACACCTCAGCAGTAGTTTAGCATTTACAGGCCCAACTGCAGCATTATGGGTCTGAAGGGCTTTGCGGAGTCTGAAATTCTTGTCTGAAATTTTCCATCAAAGTCTAAATTATTGTTCTGAATGTGAAAGCAAATTTGAAGTCACTCCTGAAGTTGTAATGATTGATATAGCTTTAACAGCATTTTAGTTCCCTTTCGATATTTCACCCTAAACTAACCAATCCGCGGCAGTGGCGAGTGAGCCTATGGCTATGCAGACCGCCATATCCTGCCAAAATGGGAGGGGCGTCTGGCTATATATCTCGCCGCCTGCCACCGCATCTTAGATTTCTTTTCTTGAAAAAACAGCGGGTAGAGGATTTTTGCGGCCAGTGACAAGCGAGCTCATGTCGTTCAATGTCCGCATGCCTCGCCGTCACCGCAGAGAGAGAGAGAGAGCATTCGTATGTCCTCTTCACTCAACATGATCAGCGTCCCTCCGCCGTGAGCGACATGATCTCGTTTGGTGCGAGTGACGGTGAAAAAGAATACAGCCTTTTCTTCTGGCGGCTTCGGACATGGAAGAGTGTTTGGGCTCTGTGACTGACCCCGCCCTCTTAACATCGTCCTCTTCACGTAACGCCGGAGCAGATGAGGAGCTTATCTGCATCATTACAAAGGCTATCAATGAGCTCTGGCTCAAATGGTCTCCGCTGAGGAGCCATCTCGCAGCAGGCTGGACGAGTGTTTTTTCATGCAATAACAGTTCAAAATGTCACCTCACATCTAATCTTACTGGTTTATTAGTTCATAGGTCACGATATTATGTTATGCCCCCCACTCATGTCTCATCCGTTCTTCTGCTTCAGTTGCTCTCACATCCATTGACAGTGCTCAAAAAAAAGGATACGAGCACCTGCCGCCTCCTGGATGAGTCTGTGGCCGCACATTGCTGCCCGCCCACAGCTATCGGATGGAAGGTGAGGGCGAGCCATCCATCCAAGCCGTGCAGAGCCACATCTGCACTTGCTGGACATGCCTACTCGGGCGGCTGGACAAGCGGCTTCAGCGCTTCACTCGATGGCTGTGCTCCAGGTCTTCCAGGCTTAGATGCTCGCCAATGAGGAAGCCGGTCTGGATTCAGCCTCTCTCAGGGACCTGAGGAGCGCGACAGACCTGGCTCTAAGCACCACCAAAGCCACCACCCAAGCTATCGGGCGTTAGATGTCCACAATAAAGGATTTTAACTAGGAAAATTACCTCTGGCAAGAGATAAAGATGAAAAGGCGGACAAAGCTTCCTTGTACTAAAATCGACGCTCTGATCTGAGGCATGCCCTGTTTGGACCTACTAAGAGTGCTTTGCTTGTATGATTAATTTTCTTAATCCTATCTCCCATGATTCCTCCAGGTGGCGCTTCCTCTACTGTAATGGACACAGGAAGTGCAGGCTCAGCTAAACAGAAATTCAGATAAGCACTCTATTAAAAATCGAGTCTTTAATTTATTGACACTACCTTTTGAGCGATGAAGGGGAAGGATTGTGTGTGATCTGGCGCCTCAGAAATCCTATCCTTCAGTAGCCAGGCAGAAAGATGGAGTTCGTGAAGCACATACCGCTGTATCACCCACAAGCAGCCTCTATTTTCTCACACAAACAATTTCTGAGTTCAGACTCAAAGAAACAGATTCAGAACTTGTTAATAGGATCCTCACGGTCCCTTATTTGCCTTTTCTGTCACTATTCATCTCTGGTTTGTTTATAGCGGACACTTTAAGCATACATTTTCAAAGAGCAAAAAAATTCTGCCTACCATAATCCTGCCCTTATTCAATTATTTCTGCACAGCCATTTGAACCCCTCAGCAGGCTGAGGCCTGCAGCCATTATGGGTGTGTCAATGTGGGTAATGACTACTAAGACTAGTTTAAATTTTCCAATCATAAAAAAGACCAATTGAATCAGGTTTGCTTTTCTGTGTTTTCCACCACAGTGTGCGAGAACACTCAGGTCATGTGATGAATCTGTTGGAAAAAGGAGCCATATAAATCGTTCCTCCAGCCCAGAGCGAGCCAGGATTTTACAGCCACTACTTCCTCGTCCCCAAAAAATATGGCGGCCTGCGACCTATTCTAGATCTCAGACTCCTGAATTATGCCCTGATGAAAAGGTTGTTCAGGTTGATCACTTTGAAACAGATCCTCGCCAAATATGCCCAGGGGACTGGTTGTCGCTGGATCTGAAAGCTATATTTTAACATCGCTGCCCCCATCACAGACAATTCTTGAGATTTCTTTTCATTGAAAAACAGGGGTAGAGGATATCAATACAAGCGTCCTGCGTTTGGGATATCAATGCCCGCATGCCTCGCCTGTGCAACAGAGAGAGATCTGCATACCCAACTGTCCTCTTCACTGGCTCATTCTGGCCCAGTTGTAGGACATGATCTCGTTTGTGCACGGTGAAAAAGACCCTCCTCCTCAGCCTTAGATTACCTGGACGTGGAAGAGTCAAATTTGCCAAGAGCATACTGTCACCCAGCCCTCTTAACATCCTCTTCGTGTATCAGCTCTGGCAGATGAGGAGGGATCTGCATCAACAAAGGCGTGATCAATGAGCTCTGGCTCAGAATGGTTGTTACAACAGGAGCCATCTTCGCAACAATGGCTGTGAGTGTTTTTGCGAGGCGCAATCAAAGCCGACCTTCGCCTATGGTCCGAAGTTGCCTGCACATCAACTGCCAAGAAATGCTAGCAGTGTGTCAAGCCTCAATTCTTCCTGCGGACTTTCGGGGACACCATGTGCTAATTGACAGCGCGATACCAAAAAATGTCGAGCACCTGCCAGCTCCTGGATGAGTCTGTGGCCGCACATTGCTGCCCGCCCATCCATGCAGTGTTGTCAGTTTAAGGTGAGGCGAGCCATCCAAATGCAAGCCAAAAATTAATAAATAAATAAATTAAAACATGCCAATATTTTCTCTGAATACTTAATTAATGTGAATTAATGACTGTGCTCCAGGTCTTCCAGGCTGAAATTATGTAAACAAAACTCATCTTCAGCACTGCACAGGGAGCAGCTGAAGTGACATTTAGATGTGGCATTTGTACATTTAGACTGTATTTATTATTTATAATTGAATAGCCTTTAATGGGATTAATTTATTTTAAATACGAAATTCTGAATGTGAAATAGGGAAAACAAAGCTTCCTTCCTATGAAACTGGTCGGCCAGCAGGTGGCAGCAGTTCGTTATTGAATCACTGAGTCATTCAAACGATTCTTTCAAAACGCTGAATACTGCGGGCGAATCAAATGACTGTTTTATGAATGTTTAGTGAATCAGTGATTCACCCAAGCCAACGATTCGGATTCGAACACAAAATGCTAAACAAAAACAGCGCTCGTGTCATATTGCCGAACTGTCAGGAGCATTTTTACTCACATAGCACGAAATTTACAAGTTAGCAGCATGGCCCAAACATATTTATTTATAATCAGAAATATATATATATATATATATAATCATTATGATGATTGATAACGCTGTATCAAGTGCAAGCAGCCTCTATGTTGATGTCTCTCATGCCCGCTTAGCGCAGAAACGAAAGTGTGTTCATGGATTCCTCACGTAGTCAAATTAACACAACTGTGAGAATACTTTCCTGTAAGATGTTATGATGTTGAATAGGCCCAAGTGACGAGCTGCTTTTTTTATGAGATCAAAGAGGCAAAAAAACCTTCTTCCGCAGCATGAACAACGACGTGCAAGAGCAACTTCTCATTGCAATCTGCATTAGCCATTTGAACCCCTTACCACGCAGCACAGACTGGCAGGCCAATGTGTGTCAATGTTATTTGTTTTGACTACGGTAAGACTAGTGTTAATGCGGGAGTTCAGGACCCGAAGAGAGAGATGAGCGAGTTAAGGTGCTCACCACCACAGTCGCAGCGAGCAGCGCCAGGTCATGTGATGAATCTGTTGGAAAACAACCATATCGCCCTCCAGCCCAGAGCGAGCCAGGACAGCCGCTACAATTTATACTAATAAATTACCTGAAGTGTGTTGACCTATTCTAGATCTCAGACTCCTGAATTAGTAGGTTGCAAAAGGTTGTTCAGGTTGATCACTTTGAAACAGATCCTTACAAATATCTATACTGGGACTATTTTGTGTAAAATTGTCTCAAGAAATATAAAACATTTAAAGGATTATGTTTATTATCACATTTACAATCTTGAGATTTTATTCAAGCTGGCATAAAACTAATGTGTACAGTATTTTGCAGCAGTGGCTCTATCACACTTTTACACGATGCATGCTGCGGTTCTCTCCCCTGTGCAAATAGATGTTATTTGATATAAAAACTATGCCGACGACTGGCTCTGTGGCGCTGCAGGAATTTGAACAGTGTCCTGCACAAGACCCTCCTCCTCAGCGCTGCGGACTTAGATGCCTGGGGCTCAGGGTGTCGCCAAAAGCATACTGTCACCCAGCAATGTGTAAGAAGACATGTGTATCGGCGGTGCTGCGCCGCATTGGAGGGACCCCTTCTGGCTAAAGCATCCGCATACGATGCGGGCGTCTTTGTCTGTCATTCTTCTTCTTCTTCTTCTTTTGCCGAGAGAGAGAGAGCGTGTGCCAGCCGACCTTCGCCTATATATTACGGTATTACTGCACGATACTACCGTTAAAAAATGCAATGGCACCGCGGGTATTTTTAAGCTTTAGTATCGCGATACTATCGTAGTACCGGTATATCGTGCAACCCTACCATGTGCTAATACGCTCAGACAGCAGATCCGTGGTGTCATACATAAATCACCAGGCGACCTTGTTTCGAAGCGACTCTGCACGCTGGCGAATGACCTTTTTGTGTGGGCTCAGAACAATCTGCATTCACTGAAGGCGACGCATGTGCCGGGCAAAATGAACCAAGGAGCAGACATGTTGTCAAGGAACAATGTCTCTTCAGAGGAATGGACGCTCTGGACCTGCAGGCCCTTTCCGTCAACCCTGTTTGCCTGGAATTCGGGCCCAACGACTCCAAGGTCGTCCTGAAACCAAGGCTGGGTTATGTACCTAAGGTGCTGTCCACCCCGTTCAGAGCCCAGGTTTTAGCGCTTTCCGTGTTTTTCCCTCCGACGGGCAGCCAGGAGTCCCTGTTCTGCTCCGTCGGGGCCCTGAGAATATTCATTGAGCATTCTGCCTCGTACAGTAAGTCAGAACAGCTTTTTGTTGGCTTCGGTAACCATACTAAAGGTGGCCCTGTTACGAAACCGAGAATTTCTAGGTGGTTAGTGGATGCTATCACATTAGCGCACTCCTCCTCGGGGTTGCAATGCCCTATCAGAGTCAGAGCCCATTCCACCAGAGGCATCGCCTCGTCTTGGGCATGGTCCAGCGGGGTGTCCATTTCAGACATTTGTGAGGTGGCTGGCTGGTCCTCACCATCCACATTTGCAAGGTTTTACAACCTAGATGTCCCTGTTTTGCAGGCCAGTTTTGCAGGCCCTTTCTGCTTAGATAGCAATCTTTTCGGGTTCACTTGACCAACATTGTTCAAGCCCCTCTTTGCTTGGTCTGTACATAACTGTATGGATGCCAGGTATCACTGTCGGGACGACACCCAGGCCACGGGTGACCCTCAAGGCTCACTATGTGCTTGATGTACTCTATTGACTCCCCTGGGCCTAATCCCATGTGAGTCTTGGTTTCGAGTTGTTCCACGTCATAGCACGGCGTGATTGAACTGGTTCCCATACTTACAGTATGAGTGAAATATCGAAAGGGAACGTACTTTGTTACTTTCGTAACCTCGGTTCCCGGAGATATGGGAACGAGTACTGTTCCTGGCCGTGCTATGAACTGCACGCTTGGTTGCTTCCTTTGAAGAAATCTGAGATGCGGTGGCAGGCGGCAAATTATATAGCCAGACGCCCCTCCATTTTGGTGGGCTATGACGGGCTGCATAGCCATAGGCTCGCACGCCACCGCCGTGGATTGGTTTGTTTCTTTCACCTTACACAAACCAATCACATGCAGTTATAACTGCGTGATTGAAAAAGGCTTCAGTGAAGGGGAAAAAGGGTACTTACAGATACTTACATACCCATACTTACAGTACTCGTTCCCATATCTCAGGGAACCGAAGTTACGAAAGTAACTGAGTACGTTTTATGACTTCAGCAAAAAATACGAATGCTAAAAATTTAGGCTGTGATGCTTTTGACTGTTGTGTAGTGACATCTGAGGGTTAAAACTGACACCTGGTCATCACATTTTTGCAATTTTCCAATTGGTCTCATGCTAAACATCTTTTGATTTGATATTTTTCCTTCATACTTTGTGTTCATTGAAGTCTTGGTCCAGGACTTGGGATGTTTATACCTGTTTGCATTTAGTTAGATATTTAACATGAGATGTCATTTCAGAAGTCGAATAAATGCACTTCCAATTGCAGCACCAGGTGTCTCAGACATGTGACCGTCCAGATAACTGACAGGAAGTTAAATGCAGTGACGGAAAACTAAACAAATGAATAAATCGGAGCGGAAAGCATCACAGCATGCCTGGACAAGGCCAGTAGGCTTCGGTCAATCTGAGAAGTGAAACTAACAAGGCTTGGCAAGTGGAGCTTCGCAACAGAGGCATGGATCATGCAAAGAGAGAGAGAGGTCAGCCGAGGCCTTTGCCTCCTGGACTTTGCCTCAGTTGTGACAGTTTATGGAAGCAGCTTTTACGCGAAGCAGAGACAGAAGCTTCAACCATTAATGTGTTGTTGTTGATGTTTTGATAAATGCAACACCTATAGCCAAACATCATGTTTATATGTACATTTTTAACATTTAATTTCAAAACTATAGCCATTATTAGTGTGCTGGTCCAGTTATAACAGTTCTTACTCTTTCCACTAGATGTTGGAACATGGAGACAGATGTTGGTTGATGGGGTCTGGCTTGCAGTTGACTCCTTCAGATCAAGATTCAGGTCAACGTAAACCGTTTTACTTTACAGTAAGGTTAATTATAAACAATATTAAACATATTAGGTTTAATGACCTAACAATGAACAGTCATTTCACATTTTATTTTATTTTATTTAGGTTACTCTTAATTTATAAATGTTCTACCATAGGTTAAGGTTGCTGGCATTTTTCAATGATTTTAAAAGAATTCTCTGGTGCTCACCAAGGTTGTGATTGTTTGATCAAGAATACAGTTAAAACAGTAATATTGTGACATATTACAATTTAAAATACCAGTTTTTCCATTTGAATATATTTTTAAATGTAATTTATTCCTGTAATGGCAATACCTATTTTTCAGCATAATTACTCTAGTCTTCAGTGTCACATGATTCTTCTGAAATCATTCTTACTGTATATGCTGATTTGGTCCTCAAGACACATTTCTACTTTTTATCAAAGTTGAAAACATTTGTTCTGCTTAATATTTTGGTGGAAACTGAAATACATTTTTCTCAGGATTTTTTGATGAATAAGTAAAAAAAACTGCATTTATTTGAAACATGCAACAATGTAATAGTCTTTGTCACTTTTGATCAATGTAAATGCACCCTTGCCGAATAATAAGTATTAATTAATTAAAACCTTACTGACCCCAAGCCTTTGAAATGATAGTGCACACTAAAACATTTCTAGTATTTCAAGTTGTACAAATAAATAATGAGCATTAGTGTACTAAGTAATATATTTTAATTTATTATATGTATTTTAACTTAAAAATGCTAAAAACAAAAACAAAAGTGTGTTTGTTATCTCATTACACCAAATTAATTAAATAATTGTAACTAATTTGACTTTATTGTAAAGTGTTTCAAGCATTTATTTGGGGATACTTGTTTGTGCACATGAGCATTTTTGTCCTGAAACATTCTAATGAAAATGTTTTTTTTTAAATACATGGCTTCATACTTGTTTGTATTCTATTGATAGTAATGGTTGTAGCTGAATTATCATTAATGCGGTGTCTGTATGCAAAATGTAATGCAAAAGTGTGCTGTGTTCCTAATAGTTATTGCAGCTCATAGTTACCAGTTTCACATGATTACTTGCTGCTAACTTCAGTAACAATAATTTTAGTTTGGCTAAATGTGCATCTTTAATTCATACTTTTTTATGGTAACACTTAAGATTATCATGGACAGCAGCATGTGCTCAACAGCTTGATGGCCATTAGACTACAGGTTTTGATGTTTCTGTAACACACAGCTGTGGTTGTTATCCTACAGGCAACTGATTGAGTCCGAATTGGATTCTTTATTTGGCAATGTTGAGTAACCAACATCTGGAAGTTTTATTTCACTGCAATTTTAGACTCTAAGGCCGTGAGAATGGATTTCATTCAGCCGCAAATCGGACAGATGCGATAACATTAGGTTAAACGAAATGTGTGTTAATTTTTGAAGACTGGCTTTTCTAAAGCAATTTAGATTTTCTCTGTTTGTTGATATTCTTTTAAATGTGACAACTCTGACATACGTTTCCACCACAGATGGATGAATGTGTTTTTTTTTCTTGCTCCCCCGAAATGGTTTCATCTAGACAGGTGCTTCCTGTTCTACCCTGACATGAAATTAAACACAAGTCCAGATGTGCTGCCTGTAGACCATCCATAACTGCCGCACTGGGCATTTAATCAAAGCACAGAAAAGGAGACGGCAGTAAACTGCTTGCTCATGAAAGAGAAATATGTGTCGCACTAGTACGAGCCCACGTTTGGAAAGTCAACTTTCTCTGAACCCTGCACACTTTTGTTTGGAGCTTGACACCAGACAATAAACAGAACTGTCACTAATATGTGGACGTGTTTGTGGCGGTTCTGTGTGTGAATGTGAACACTAGGCTCTTTCTCTTGGGCTAATCAGTTTATAGTTATTAATATAGTGTGTGCACATTCTGGAAGCTGCTAATACATGAGAAAATATTGTAATTGTCTCTTTAGTGAAAAATCCATTGCATGGATCAAGTGTATTGGTGTGTAGGAATGAAATTGCGCTAACTTGTAAGTTCCGAAGGTCTGTGACAACATTGAGATTGGCTCTAAATGTGCATGTATTAATTAGCATATTCTGTTACCTATAGCGATATAATAATTGTAATAATACAATTTTGTATTTAATTTATAAATGAAATAAAATATTTATATACATATAAATAATATATAAATTACCTTGCATTATTTTAACATATATATATATATATATATATATATATTAGTATATATATTAGTATAAAATAAAATAATGTAAGGTAATCTTATATATATTGTGTATATATTTATATATATATATATATAAATTAAAAAAATATGTATATTATAATTTTTATCATTAAATATTTTGACAATTTGCTGATCTTTTTAAAATGAAAAATATTTGTAAATCTTACAGGTGCATCTCAAAAAATGAGAATATCATGAAAAAGTAATTTTTTTCTTGTAACTTATTTCAAAAAGTGAAACTTTCATATATTTTAGATTCATTACATGTAAAGTAAAATATTTTAAAAAAATGTTTGTTTTCATTTTGATGATTAGAGCTTACAGCTCATGAAAGTCAAACATCTAATTTACATTTGAGTTTCAATATATGACCATCCATACAGTATAAATTGTGGGTATCTCTTGTTCTTTGAAAGCACAATGATGGGGAACACTGCTGACTTGGCAATGGTCCAGAAGACAATCATTGACACCCTCCACAAAGAGGGTGAGTCACCGAGGGTCATTACTGAAAGAAGTGGCTGTTCAAGGAGTGCTGTATCAAAGCATATTAAATGCAAAGTTGACTGGAAGGAATAAATTGGATAGGAAGAGGTGCACAAGCAACAGGGATGACCGCAAGCTTGAGAATACTGTCAAGCAAAGCCGATTCAAACACTCGGGAGAGCTTCACAAGGAGTGAACTGAAGCTGGAGTCAGTGCATCAAGAGTAACCAAGCTCAAACATCTTCAGAAAAAAGGGCTACCAAGCCACTTCTGAAACAGAAACATTGTCAGAAGCATCTTACCTGGGCTAAGTAGAAAAAGAACTAGACTGTTGCTCAGTAGTCCAAAGTCCTCTTTTCAGGTAAAAGTTAATTTTGTTTTCATTTGGAAATCAAGGTCTAAAGACTGGAGAGGCACAGAATCCAAGCTGCTTGAAGTCCAGTGTGAAGTTTCCGAAGTCAGAGATGATTTGGGGTGCCGTGACGTCTGCTGGTGTTGGTCCATTTTGTTTTATCAAGTCCAACGTCAATGCAGCTGTCTACCAGGAGATTTTGGAGCACTTTATGCTTCCATCTGCTGACAAGCTTTATGGAGATGCTGATTTCCTTTTCCAGCAGGACTTTAGCACCTGCCCACACTACCAAAACTACTTCCAAATGGTTTGCTGACCATTATATTACTGTGCTTGATTGGCCAGCCAACATGCCTGACCTGATTCCCATATGGAATCTATGGGATATTTTCAAGAGAAAGATGAGAAACAGTGGATCGAACAATACAGACGAGCTGAAAGCTCAAAAGTGCCTCCGTAGTGCCGCAGACTGATCGCTTCCATGCCACATGTCACTGATGCTGGAATTTGTGCTAAAGGAGCCCCGACCAAGTATTGAGTGCATAAATGAACATACTTTAAAGAACTTTAACTTTTCTGCTTTGCAAATCCTTTTTATGATTGATCTTAGGAAATATTCTAATATATTGATAAACTGGAATTTTAACTTTCATGAGCTGTAAACTCTAATCATCAAAATAAAAAAAACTACTTTTGAAATGTTTTACTTTACATGTAATTAATTTAAAATGTATGAAAGTTTCACTTTTTGAAATAAGTTACAAGAAATGTTTTAACTTTTTCATGATATTCACATTTGTTGAGATGCACCTGTGTATCTAATGAAATGTTCAGTTCATTTAAGCTGTAAGCATAATAAACAATTCTAGACAATCACTCTTGAAAGGAAAGTGATGGACCATTGTCTAAATCTGGCTAGTTAAATATTCAATATCAGGCAGCAAGCATTGTCCAATATTAATAAATATTGTAAAGAAAATAGCAGATATAGACTGAGAACCAATATGGTCCTAATATATCACGCATTCTGTAATTTCACTAGTGGATCAACATATAAAACATAATACTTGAGACACAAAATGCACAACATGTGCTTTGATTAAAGCACATGTGTGTATTTTACATTTGATGAACCAATATTTTTCATTTCTTTCTCTCTCTGAGGGAATTCAGGCTTTGTTGTGACTGTTTCCATGCAGGTGTGGCGAAACAGAGGCCTTCAGGTTTCCTTGAACATCCAGTAGGATAATAAAGCTCCAAAAGGTCAGCCATGATTGATGCTTTGTTTTCCTCTGTCATTTTCGATTACGGGACTCTGATGCTCTCAAATGAAATGGTCATATTCAGTGATGTATAAAAATTTCTGTCTGAATGACATTTGCTCTGTTTTTGTTTTTTAATCGTGCAAAATTTAACCATGGACAAGTAGACCTGTGTCTGATTATTCCCTGCGCTCATACACTTCTCCATCAGTCATTAGCGGTCATTTGTAAAAATGATCAGTGCACTAAAATGCCTCGTGCTCTAGAATTACAGAAAGATGCTTTCTGTGTCACATATGCGAATGACGAGAAACATGCACGTTTGCTTTTGTGTTGATGAATTGGGGTCGAAATAAGCTATGGGGCCATTTAGAGTTTGTTTTGTGCGTTTGAGTATGTGCGGTATTATTCAATTGTGAGCGAGAGGGAAAAAAAACAAGCACGCCGCAAATGCAAAGGTATTAGTCAGGCGGTTGCTTTGCTTTATGAGAGCAACTGAGGGATATATAGCTCACCATGACTCTATTAAAAAAGAGACCTGTGCCATTTGTGAAAATAGAGGTCATATACGCTAAGGTCGCGTGATACCAGTAAAATCAAACTTTTTTAATAACCAGCTATAGATCATTTTCCCCCTCATGTGAATCTTAAACCGTGAGGTCAGTTTAGCAATGCATTCGAAAAGCAGCAGAACGGCTTCAATAAATGTTATATCAGATTTGAGGTGCACTTATATCTCGCAGATTTCTAATCTGAATGACTGAGCGATCGGGACGAAGCGTTATTTCTCCCCAAGTTTCTTGCTAACATATATTATTTCTTTATGTCACACATCACCTCTTTTTCTCTCTTTACGTGCGAGCGGCGGCTCTCCCTCCCGGCGGCCTGGGCTAGTATTTTTAGCCCTCATTTGTTTGAGGGGTTTTTAATCTGAGGACATTGAAAAGTTGTGCCCTCTGTGAAGTCGTCAATCATGCCAGGAAGAGAAGTGTGGGTTTGTGTGATTTGTTATCTGTTATTTCCCTCGCTGTGGAGAGAGAGTGTCTCAGTGTCATGCCTGTCCTTAAGGCCATCACTTACAGAGGACCACTGTCTGTCAAAAAGCACCCGCAACTTTAAGGGCTGCCTTTGTTGGCTCGGACAAATGAGGGTGACCTTTAACAATAAAATAGACACCCACCGAGAGGAATGAAACAGCAGTTTAAATTAAGAGCGCCAAGCGGTCATTTCAAACGCTTCCTGTTGAACCGCACACGGGGCGAACGGAAAAAGAGTTTGAAGTTTTGAAGTTGAACTTAATTATACAACACAATGTGGCCAGCGGCCGTCAATAATGAAATCTACCTGGTCAGATATATTGACGAATGAGAGGAATAAAACTTAATGTGTCCTGAGGCGCTCCGGAGAGCTATCAATTATGAATGCTATCGACAGGGCACATAGCAAAGAAGAAATGGAATTATTGCTCTTAAAGGCCAGGATGAGTCAGTCCTTTTTTTTTGTCTCGCTACAATGAATTACAAAAGGCTTCAAAAATCATTTATGAATATTCTAGAAGGGCACACGGATGAGATAAGAAGTGACTGCGAGCTTTGATTCTCGCCTCAGATTAATAGCGACTTCAAAAAGGTTTGGAGAGTGGCGTGGGGTGATGCTTATCGATTGTGGCTGTGTTGACAATATTTTGGTGTGATTCAAAGGCACAGTCAACTGGAATCATCGCCACTGCTGTTTGGGGTCAGGCCATGCAGGGCTCACCAGGTTTTTCTTCAATTTTCTTTGAATAGATATAAATTATTATACTGATTATTAGGATACTACACGCATCATTTCTGACATTATGCAGCAGTGATTTTGTATGTTGGTTTAATACAGCTAGTTAAACTAATTGAATTGAGCTAGTTTAATTAATACTGTATATATTTGTGAATTTTAGGATATTTTTTTGTTCTCCAAATCATTTTTGATTTTATTTTATTGGCTGTTGAGGTAATAAGTAAACATGCATTGTGAAACATTTCAACCAATAAATAAATAAATAAATTAGTTACGTTTAGGTTTTAAATAAAAACTGTATACATTTGTATATGCATACGTTAAATCAAAGTCGTGCTAAAGTTACACCTGCACTGATGAGTTCATTTTCACTTTTTTGAAATATAATTTTTCCACATAAATTAATAAGTGATGCAGAAAATTCTGTATTAACGAGATATATTTTAAATTAAGGAGACGTGTTTTAATTTAAAGTTGGAACTGGGTTTTCAGGGCAAGAATATTTTCCCATAACTAGGTTGGGGCAAGTTGTCAAAAATTAGTTTTCATGTTATACATTTGTGCAATTACACTACTTTTATTATTCTGGTTATCTGGTTTTGTGTGTTAGGTTGTTCAATGGCACGTTCCATTGTGACACTTTACTGTATCAACGTGTTTTTAGGTCTGTGTACAGCGTTCAGTCCTTGCTGCTAAGACTTGTGCCTATTCAAAAATTGAATTCAAATTGAAAATGTATGTAGCATGAGAAATATTCACTGGAGTAAAAAGTTTGGCAATTAGCCCCAGCCACCCTTGATCAAATTAGGTTTTTTTTGGTAGTCGTACTGCTTCAAGGCAGTCGCAATGATGTTTTCTATTTTAAGATTATATATATTTCTTTATGTAATCAATTTATTATTCCTTTGTATGAGTACACCTCTGTAATTAAAGAAATGTTTACTGGTTGGCCAGCGATTAAGTTGAGCTTGAATGCTAGTGGAACAAATAAAGGGCTATTTATTGCCGTCTCTGTTTCTGCTTAACGGAGTGGAGGTAACAGCCTCACAGGTCTCTGGTATGGACCCCAGACTGTTTCTACGCGTCTACCTCGCCTTCTCTTCACTTTCTCCCTTTCCCTTTTACAGATATAAGATGAATTATTGAAAGCTTTAAGGTTTCGGAAATCCTCTGAATTTCAAGCACCTTTTCCATCTTTGTCAACTTCAGAGGCCCTTACTGGAGCAAGCTGGAATCTTTGTGTAACCTAACACTTTATTCTACTGATGTATGTGTGTGGATGTGCTAGTTGACCAGTGGAGCTACTTGCTTGCTCCAAAATCTGTGAATTTATTTATTTATTTTGATAGATAAATGATAGTATCAGCATAAGTTCAGTTGAAAAACAGACATATTTTACTCTGAAACAGCAGCATGGCTGCAGAAGGTTGTATAAAACCTGATCTTTTTTCCCAACATGACTCTTGTGAATCAATAGAAGCAAAAAACATCTGACCTTTAGTGACATCATGGTCAATGTCACAAAATGCTTACTTGATTTGTGACCTAGAAATAGTGCAGACTCTTAGTTATGTCTTCTTCACTTTTCTCTTTCTTTGTCAAAACCCTAATACTTTGCTTCCAGGTTTAAATTAGATTTTGAATCCCAGATTTTCAATGCGGCCTCTGATTTTTGGACCCCACTGTATGTGCAGCTGCGGCGAAGAGGTCTGAAATATCGTTTTAGTTGTGATGTGAAATGACGAATGTTCTGTTGGGATTCGGCACATTGCACTCAGCCAGAGAGTGAAGGTTTTAGAGGTGTGCTATGACGACAGATTGGATGATACCACTTGGCACTGTAGAATATTTAAAGCAGAGAGCCTCAGCATGTGTGATAATGCTTTACTCCTCTCTAAGGCTCCATGCTCCCTGACTCTGCCCAGCACGTCTGCACGTGCTCAAATAATTGAAAAATCATGTATGGGGTGAGAGATATGTGCAGCACAGAGCTGAAGAAATATCATCAGTCTCTCAATCTCTCTTCTTTTTCTCTATTGCTTTCACGCCAACCCCCACCTTGCCGCAAAGTCCTTTGTCTGCTCCGGCCTCAAGTGCATGAGTCTGGACGGATGGTAATCAGAGACGGAGTGGGTTAAAGGTTGAGTTTAATATAGCAAAATTAATTTACTTGATTCCTGGAGTCAGATTATAAATCTTACTTATGGTGAACTCCGCCCTTCTTTATCAGAGCCAAGCTCATTTATCTATCCAATAAAACTGGCCACATGTGTAATAGTTCCCCCTCCGAATTTAATTTTCCCTGCGTGTTAATTGCGAAGAATGATCCGAGCCGGGTCACCCAAAAAACAAATCAATAGCTCCAAAAGATATATTCAAATGTGACCCAGAAAAGCATTTTTCCATTTTGCCTATTGATTTTGTATGTAGTTCTTTCTAGTGCGAGATTATTTTGTGTATAAAGGGTAGACCGGAACATGTCCGCTTGCAGCTCACGCAACGCTATAAAAGGATTAATGCAGAATACTCTTTAGAAAGCATTTGTGTGATTTCATTTTCTTTTCTGCAGTTCAGTGAGGGGTCACTGTTTGTCTTAATCTTAAGCTAAATTTGTTTTAATGCATTCTTATTGTGTGCGTGATCATGGGAGCCTGCCAGATAATCTCTTTTAGTGTCATGTGCAAATATCATCAGTAAAAATACCATTCTCTGACAAGAAGAGAAACTCAGGGGAATATTTACAAAGAAAGAATTGTGCCGCTTATAGTGCTGCTGATTTGAATGCTCTGCGTTCTTTTAGCAACCCATTCACTGAAGGAAGGGACTGGTCTGTATAGATATATTGGTGCAAGGTCTTCTGAGAAGTTTGTATTTACGAGTTGGGAAGTCGACATTTCGACATTAGGTGCATTCAAATCACTGGTCGGAGCAAGATCTACCTTTACAAATAAATCTGCAAAATTTTGTTTCAATTTCTGTAAATTGAATCATTATATATTCATTATCCTAATCTGACAATACTATTGTATTTAGTAAAAAAAATAAAAATCTACAAAACAGGAAACTTTTGACTTTGGTGCCTTTCATGCACTCATACGTGCAATCTTTTTGGCATGACTTAAACGCACCATATGACTATTTACACATCTCTCTGGAATACTTGATTCTGATTGGTCAGTAGTTCACAACATTCGATGGCCTAATGGTGCTTTCAAGTTGTTGGAAATATCGTATTTAAGAGGTGTTGAAATTAATGATTTTTTTCTTCCATGTTTCAACAAAACTAAGTTGTATGTATTATAAACTATAGTATTGTAACATTATAATATAATGTAAAATAATTACATTTCCAGAACCTTCATAAACATAAAAAGCTAAAAGCACACCCGATGCACATTCTTTATTAAATCGTAAAAATATCTTACTGAATTTTTGTAGAAATGGTACATTGCCAATTTGCTCCGAACAAAGTTACTGTGCTCAAAAGTGGCACAACCATTTAGCGATACAAAATCCCTCTCTGATTTCAAAGATTTCTTGATTATAATCTCACCAACTAATATGTTTGATGGATTAAAGCAGCAAGCAACAGTCAGCAGCTGTCTTTTTGTACATTTTGGTGTTAGTGGTTTTAGCGTAGCTAACGTGCTGTGTCTAAGCCTGTATTGGCATTAAGGAGTGTGATTATCTATGTGGGGAATCCGTGCACTGCAAGGTGACCCACCTGTGCGCACCGGGTTCGACCACCTAGCTAAATTCCGCTGATTCAACCGCCAAGAAAAGCTCCTCTCGCGCAAAGCACATTTGGCTGTAGTGATAAGAGTGAAAGGGTTCAGGTTGGATAGATGCCTTTCTAGAATCAGATTCCTCCGCTCTGCCTACATTGTCATTGCTAATGTTTGTCTTGAGGTAATAAAGCGTGTGTTTTGTTTGCTTACCTTACGACTAATGACGTTAACCTCACACACATTCGGTCACCACCGCTCAAACGCACAAAAGAGAGCGAGGGGGTACTGAATACCTGAGCTACGGAGAGAATATGACTTCATGTTTCTCATAAAAAGGGAGGAGAAGAATCTTCCAGCCCAAAGCCTCTTGTGTATGTAGGATTACCATGATGGATAAGGTGATTACTGTATGGTTTGCCATTTTTTTCCAGGCAGAGCCGGAGCGTAGACTGAAATAGGATTTCCTCATTCAAATTGTTGTCAGAAGTTCTCGCCTCTAACCCTGAACTCTGTTGAAGTTTGGAACATCTATCAGATTCACCCTCCAAAATGAGATTTCTACCGACTCGTTAATTTCGCTTGCAAGCGTGGCCTTTCCTTCAGACCTGCGGGCCACTTAGGGAGGGCCCTGTTATTCATTCCTTTTGAGTTAATTCATCTCGCCCTCCCTTTATGTACTTTTGCTATCGATAATTTCCCTGTCTTATTAAAGCTGCAAACAGAAAGTCAGCCATCCATGTCCATGTTTAGCCTCCCCAGATAAAGGGGAGAGTCCATCTGGATGCTTGTGAATATACATGGACCGCTTCCATCCGCGCTGGCCGAGGATTGCCGTGTATATTTGACTCCTTTCAAGTGCAAATTGTGAGTGTATTCCTCTAGTGAGGTGCATCACCTTGAAGAATGACTCCTGCCCCCCTGGGAAGATGCCACATATGTCCTTCATTCAGAATGATAATCAGCCATAGCTCAAGAAATATCTCGCACCTACCTTTAATGGTCTCTGCTGGTTAGGTTTTAAAAGATCATTTCGTCCATTTAGATGGGGGCACTCTATTCAGTAGTCAAATGAGAGGCACCATAAATGTGCGTTCATGTTTTTCTTTTTTGTTATTTTTTTGTTCTCTACTGAGAATGACTTGGAATTAGAAGATAAAATGTGATGTTGTTGAAAATTACCACAGCCGTCTGTTTTCAAGGTTAAGTAAGGGAAAGTTAAGAGAAAACATCTTTTCAGAGTACTTGTTGACCATTAATATTGATTTACATTCATAGTAAATGCTATGTTTTTGTGTAAATCTTTGCTATTGGATTGCGTTTAGTGTGCATGTGTATGTGTGTTGCAGAGCATTTCTCTGGGTGACAGATTGAAGATGAGCACTGTGGGTTGAATGATGGGGGGAACATGACGACGGGGAGTGTTTGCTGGATTCTCATTCGCAGACAGCCGCAACTGAGAAAATGAGGGCTGCAGCAGCAGCATTGCAGCAATATGAATGATACATTACATGATTGTCTTGGACTGAACCCCGAGAAGCATGCAGACTGCAGATGCTGACTTCCTCCTGTGGTTTCATTTTCCATTTTCAATCTCTGTGTCCGCCCTCCGACGTACTCTGGCGGATTCAAGTCAAATATTATAGCATGGCAGCAAAGAATATTTACTAATTATCATGCTCAGAAGGGGCGGAAGCGGTTCATATCTGTTGAACTAAAAAATGATGACTGAAGAAATTAATGTTGTTATTTGTCCAGCAATGGGTGTTTAAAATATCTCCAAATGCTTTTGTTGCATAAAATATGGAGAAAGATCACTTTACCAAACCAGATTACTTGATTCACAATGGAATAACACCAACTCAAAACTGTTTTGCATCATTTCTAAACATAAATAAATATATTTATATAACTATATACTTATATATATATATATATATATATATATATGAACCTGTGTGTGTGTGTGTGTGTGTGTAAAATGCTGTACTTTTGAACTTTCTATTAATAAAGGAATCCTGTTTTTTATCATTGTGCAACTTCACAACTGTTTTCAACATTGATAATAATGAATAATGTTTCTTGAGCACCATATCAGCATATTAGAATGATTTCTGAAGGATCATGTGACACTGAAAACTGAAGTCATTGGCATCACAGGAATATATTTTTTGAACTGTATTTAAAAAGGAAACACGTGTTTTTATAATTATAGTAATATTTCACAATATTACTGGTTTTAATCTATATTGTAGCACATAAACACAGCCTTGGTGAGCATTAGAGACTTATTTAATACAAACCTAAATCTTTGAGCAATAAGTCTGATTTGATTTGCTCATGTTGTCTACATCCAATAAAAGAGTGAGGGTTAGTAGTTGAAACTGTGCATTATGTTGCAGTTCTTAATAAAGTCACCAACCTGTAACAGTTTTTTTATGTTTTATTATTATTTATTTGCCAATTCCAAATAGTACTTGCACTTGCCGTTTAACGAGTGTTCATTTCCACATATTCACTCTTGGCTGGAACCGGTATGAACACATAAGTGCAGAAAAATACAATTATATTGTCAGGAATGGAAGCAAGCCTATGTTTTATATGCATTTCAAAGGTCTAAAAAGGCCAAAAGTAAAGACCCTTCCCTCCTGCACCCTTCACCCCCTCGGTTAATTATTGAGGAGATGTCGAAAGGATACATGAGTGAGGAGCATTCAAGCTTTCATCACTGTAACCTTTCATTGTCTTCTTCTCTCACCTTGCCTCGCCACTGTGGCTAATAAAATGCCCAGCCAGTGCCTCTGAAAGCCAGAGCAGTAATGAATAGGCCTGATTAGAGAGACTAACCGCCCTGAAATATACATATATTTTCAGACCGTGTCAAACATTGGTGTTGATTGGAAAAAATCAGCAAATATTCCTTGCCTTAATTTTTTAGTCGCACCATAAATGTGCCACTTTTTGCGTGTGTGTGAATGGAGGGCCTTTTATCTCAGACGTGGCCTTTTGATATTTTATCTGGGATTCCTTTTAGGGCGGCAAATATACAGAATTAAACATAATTGTAAGGAATGTGCATTAGCAAAGAATGAACCTGAACGCCCTTTCGCTCTCTGAGTGACTGTAATGGTGAATGTATGTTTGAAAATGTGAACACTGGTCTTGCGTTAGCTTATTAATAGATGCAGCATGCAGAACTCTGGAAGCCTAGAAGTGGAGAAAAATGTCACTTCCTTTGGGAATTCTTGCTGATATGGAAGCATATTTCCACCACAGAATACAAATATAAAAAGCTAATTATCACTTTAAATCTCAGAATTGTTACACAATTTTTATTTGTATAAATGTTTTTGCAGAATTGTAAGTTTACATTTTGCAATTCAGATTTTCTTCTGAAAATTGTGAATTTATTCCTCACATTTTATAAGAACTTAAGAATTGTGAGCTGAAAAACTCAGAATAATGAAAAAAGTTCTGGATTGTGAAATATAAACTCACAATTGTAAGAAGAAAAGTCAGAATTATGAGATAAAAAGTCTTAGTTACCATTTTTATGTTGTTATTCCATGACATAAATATTCTCCCATGTGCTGAATATTAAATTTCCCCAAAAATAAAAGATGGAAAATTGAAGCATTTTTCAGGATTTTTCTTTTTACTATGTAAAAACACTGACAAATATCATGCTAGCACACTAGAAGGATTTAGTTGTTATTGTAACCCGCATCCCCCCACTTCTTTTTTTTTGCGTATGATTGAAACCACCCCCCTCCCTCTGCAGCCCCCAAGACCACCGCATCATGCTAAAAAGAATGACTGCCACAGACTGATGACTTTCAATATGCCTGCGTCTCCCGCACTAGTGAGTGGGGGCAGGGAGGGTCAGTGGTAATTCATAACTGCTTTAAAATTGTGTGGAGCACTGGCAGCAGCTGTCAGGGTGGCTGTGCAGAGGCTCCGAGTATGTAAATGTAGAGATAGGGAGTTCTCCTCCACAGGCCTCCTTCATCCCGCATCAATCAGGGCTCCTGAATACATCAGGGGTATTTTCATTATACCCTGTTATTTACTACATCAGGACAAATTACCCTGGCAGACCTGGCTGCTTTTTCTGGGCAGCCTGATGCGACCAACTGGGCCTCGGCACTGGAATCTTATTGTAAACATTAAGGGATAAATCTTGCGATTGAGCACATCAATCTCACTGTGGAGTGGACTGCGGCCGCCAGCACTGCCGAGATTGTTGTCCACGACTTTTCAGGGTTTTTAAATATCGGATCGCTCTCTTTTGGCCTCTTGTGCTTTTCCTCATCTTCCATTTCTCACCCTTTTCTTTTCCAGAGGACATTTCCCATCTCGGTCCTGCAGTGTAATTGGGATAGAAAATAGAATTCAACCCTATTGGAGCAATAAGGGCTTTTACAAGTGGGGAGTTATGAGACTCAATCCAGACCTCCGTCCTGCCTTAACCAGCACTAGTTTCTATGCTAATGTTCCTTCCATCACGATAGATTAAGCAAACACAAACATGAAATGAGGCTGGATTTGAAAGTGGACGGCTTTCTCCTTCATTTGTAAGGTGTATATGTGAGATCAAGTGCACCTGCTCTTTTTTTCAGTATGGGCTCATTCGTTCATCTTTCTTAAACCCCTTCGCCTTTAATAAGAAGCTCAGTCACTGACCTGTCATACTCTCAAAGATAACTGCCTATCTCCATCTTTATCTGAGTCTAATCCAGCCCCCAGTTTGGTGCAGATAATACAATATTTGTAATTAAATGTGACCGCGTCTGCTATCGTGTCACTTATTTTTAATGGACAGTTTTCATGGTTACTGGTATATCGGGATGCTCAATTTCTGTGGTTGTTTCAGAAGATTAGGTCGTTTAGGATCTGTTAATAAGCCCTTGAGTTTTGTTTGGGATCTGAAAGCTCAACATTAATAATAATAAAAACATCATTTAAGTATGTTTTATATCGCCTTTCCTAATCTTAACAAATATGAACTTAATCTTAAAAAAAAGACATTTCTGCAGCTTGTGGCCGAAGAGATTTCTATTTAGTACATTTATTTTACAGATAATAGTTTGATTTATTTTACTGTATTTTTCTAAACTGCATTTATGATGGGTAACTATACCTATTTTGCATGTTTCTGAAAAGTCTGCAGAAGGTTAAAGCTTCAACAACATTCATTTTGCTTACCAAAGCTGCATTTGTTTGATCGAACATACATTAAAATCATTAATATTGTGATATTGTTTTCTATTTGAGTACTATTTATTCCTGTGATGGTAAAGCTGAATTTCAGCAGAAATCAATTACTCCAGTCTTCGGTGTCATATGATCTTTCAGAAATCATTCTTATATGCTGATTTAAAGATTTGATGCTCAAATAGCATTTATATTTTTTCAGATTTTTGATTAATAGAAAGGACAGCAGTTATTTTAAATGAAATCTTTTGAAACATCAAATGTGACGTCTGATCAATTCAACACGTCCTTGCTGATTAGAAGTATTAATTTAAAATCATGTCACTGGTAGTGTATGTCAAATTGATTTTGAGAAGGTTAAGGAACTTTTAAAATAGATTTAAGCAAAAGATACACTTGCATCATTGGAGTTTTAAAAGAATATGAGATATTAACAGATTTGCTGACTATTTGTGGTTTTTAAATGGCGATTAATTATTATTTTTAATTCTTTCTCCTGTATTCATTGGTTCCTTCAATCAGTCACATGAGTATAGATATAGAACCTCTAAATAAACTGAAGCTGTATGAAGTATATACTACACTGGATTGTCTGAGATGAGTTCTGATACGTGAGATGAGTCTTATAATGAGACTTGGCTATAGTTTGGGGACAAAATCCTTAGAACATAGCATTTGACCAAACTTCCCCTTGGGCAAATCTGGGCATGTTATCAATTGAAATAAGATCAAATTTATTTTGGGAAAACACAAAATGATATTACATTTACATTTAGTCATTTAGCAGATGCTTTTATCCAAAGTGACTTACAAATGAGGACAATAGAAGCAATCAAACCAACAAAAGAGCATATATTTTGAAGATATTTCAGTTTTTTTGTCAGTGGGATCCAAAACAAACACTGGACCGTACTGACTTTAATTGTACAGATAAAAACACAGAGTCATTTTTCAAAAATATCTATGTTCTAAGATCTTTTTACTTGAAAAAGAAATTAAATTTAAATCAGGAGGTAGTCATTTTTGCAGTGCAGTCTATATTAGTTATGTATTTTTAGCTTTTTATATAAGTCTATGGTATGTCCTTATTTAGACATGTAAACGTATGTGCTCACACACCACCTGACTCATAGCGTCCGTGAGACTGTATTATGAGATATACATTTATTTTTTTCCTGCTACGATTAGTGTCCAAACATCTGCCACTAATTGGCACTAAAATATATCCCCAGTATGAAATGAAGGGCAGAGATCATACAGTCTGCGAGGCAGGTGTCTGAGCGATCAGCAGATATCACCGTCTCCAACAGCCAAGAGAGGAGAGGGGGGAGAACTCGCTAAGACCCTCTTGGGGAAGGGGAAGGAGGAGGGTAATGTCTAACGTGACATAATGAACACTGAAGATATGAGGAATACAGATGGTAGGAAAAATCAATACCAAATGCATTGGATTTACCACGGCACAGCGCTCTGTCATTAAACGTAAAGATTTGCTTTGCTTTGCTGTATGAACAGTATTATTGTGTCCAGAATATTTCACAATGTCCACAACGGCGCTAGTGCAAATTTGTGTTTTTCTCCAGAATTATAGGTCATAATTACTTTCATTTGAATCCGAGCACGATAACGATCATTTCTGCTTTGCTTGTGTTTGTCAGCATTTGGCAGGCCTAACGAGAAACCAATGACACACTTTGGAGAAAATAAGTGAAATAAATGTGCTTTAACAATGTAGCTTTAATTCCCATTCGCACAAACATTGACAACTATTACTTTAAAGTCTTAAAAATTGTCCACACCACACAAATCTTTGGAATTATTTTCAGAATGATAAATATAATAAAGGCCCATTCACACCAAGAATAATTACTATAAAGATAACTATAATGATAACTATATTAGTGTCCACGCCAACAGACTGTCTGTTTATTCGAAGTATTCGCTGGAGTTATATCGTCTGCTGCTTCAAATGCTCAAGCTTTTACAGGTTATGTGGATTCTGATTGGCTCTTGAGGTCTGTTTACATCAAGGATGAAAGCTATAATGATAACAATACATTTAAAGTTTTAATAATCATTATATGACAATAGACATAACGATGCAGAGGAACTATGCCACTTGAATAACTTTTAGAAATATTTTTTAAGCTAATGAACAATAAATAGTTGACAGCCAATCAGAATCCATTCTGCTTTAAAGTTATCGTTATAGTTATCGTTCTTGATGTAAACAGGGCTTTAAAGTTTTAGCACTCTGAAAACCATTTTAATGATATTGTTCCTCTTGGCCGTTATAGTTCTCTTCCACAGTTTGAACATGTCTTAAGGCTTTGTTGTTAAATTACATTTATTTATTTTCTCCAAGTGTGTCATTGGTTTCCTGTTAAGTCTGTCAAACACTGACAAACGCAGTGTGTGTGAAATAACGCAAGAGCCTTCATCTCTCATGTCGGTTTGATTAAATCTACCCGTGATGAATTGGGCCAAATTCATTAGCACTGGGTGTCTGTACGGCCCTGGGTCAGGGCCAGCCATCCCAACCTGACGGGTGGAAGGGCCTCGGAGAAAGAGTTCAGAGGTCATCAGGAGAAACTTTGCTACTTCTTAACTTAATAAATCCTGACAACCTAATAATGGGCCCACCTTTGTGGAGTTAGCCTCCACAGATGGTGGAGCGCAGGGCGTTTAAAGAGATCTGGAGGGCCGGAGGATGAGAGGGAAGGTGCGATTGGAGCATCTGGAGAGATCTCCAGGAAGAGAGAGGCCAGCGGGGAGCATCTTAGCAGGGGGGAGAAGAAGGGTGACACGGGCGGGGACCACGGGGGAGTCTAAAGCACTTCCATCTCCTGCCATCTCCTGCAGCTTCTGATGGGAGAATATGATAAGGCCCCCGCCAGGATAATAGGCCCTGGCAAATGTCGAGGCCTGTGAAGAACACGAGGCTGGATCAAGTAGCTGAAGCTAACTTCAGGGAGAGAGCTGAAAGTCGGGAGCCGGGGCTCGCGGCTCGGCCATGTAGGGGGCTCAGCGAAAGGGCGGGTATGTGTATGTGACAAAGGCCATGGATGAAGGCGAGAGCCACCTACAAAGCCCAGGCTGTCTGGCAGGATTTGGGTGCCGTGTTGCTGGTAGAGATGATGCTCCCCTCTGATATCCTGGGGGAGATTATAGCAGGAGAGAGAAGATAAAAGAAATCTATAAACATGCAACTCCTCATCTCTGCACCTGTGTGAGCTTCTGCGTCTTGGAAGTATCTTCGGTATGACAACTCATGTCTCTCTTTCATTCCACCTTTCCGTCTTTCCGCTGGCGGATCTTAATAACGGCCGCTCCGTGACACGGGTCCATGGCCTCTTCTGTTAGGGGCTCATTTGTTTCTCTCCTCCTTTGATGGCTCCGTGAAAATATATTGTGGGTGTCTCGTTCCGTTATAAGGTCTATTGATTCAACTCTTGCCACAATCTATTATGCTATTGTCTTGCCTTAAGTGTCTCATCTGTACTATTCATGAACGGTCCACTATATATCAAACCCATGTTTGCTTTAGGACATAATAGATATGCTTCCATATTTGTATTTATTTTCGATCTGTAATTTATGCTCTCTGAATGTGCAGGCGTATAGGACTGCACGATCAGCGCGTGGACTGACCAGACGATTGAAGTTTTTCAGGGTCATAAGCAAAAGAAAAAGATTTATGTGTTGTTTCTAAACACGTATTGAATCTTAAGTTTTACTGAAGGCAGACACGTCACGTAACCCTTAATGATCGGGCCTCCTAATGTATAGAAGGAAAATTCCATGTTTTCATTGACCATGCTATTGCACATGCTAAATGTAGATTTTTGAAAGTTATGGTGCAGATTGGTATATCTTTATTTCATTTGCAATCCCATGGACTTGTAACCACCACTGTGGTTAAATAAACTGCAGTCTTATTTGGAATTTTAGATGGGGTCAAGGCAAGCCAATGGAAACAGCTTAATGGGCAAATGAGACCGTTTCAGGCAAATAACTCATCTGGCCGCTTTAGTAATAAAATATAATATTACAATATAATATACAAATTAAAAAAATAAAATTGTTATATTACACTACATATATATAGAGCACATAAAACTGGTGTTTGTTAGATAGTATGCAGGTACATTCCTATTAGATGCATCTTTGCTCTCTTGGTGACAGAGGGAGACTTCATTATTAGTTGCCTTGCACGTGAAATTGGCTCCAGGATGTTGTTGGTGGTGGGGCAGCGTTGGAGTATGGAGGTATGACCTCGCTTAAAGCTCTTTTGAAGGCAAGGCTGGATTTTTGAAGGCAAAGCTGAAGTCAGGTATGATCAAGGTATTGATTGCCTTGAAGAATCACCTCAGTCAAAATTATTAATGAACTAGCAACTAAAATCATTAATGAGGACAAAATATTGTGGAATAAACTGCAGACTACTTCCCCTAGGCATTATTAATTGATCCTGGTGAAGAATCGGATAGAAAATGAAATGTTTGCATAGGAAATAAAGAATGGTTGTGTTAAAATGCATATACACTTCCATTCAAGTTTTTTTTTTTCAGCAAGGATTCAATAAATGAATGAAAAGAGACAGTAAAGTTTGTTACAATAGATTTCTGTTTCAAATAAATGGTTTTCTTTCTGTTCAATTCTGCAAAAATGCATCATGTTTCCACAATTTTTCATCATGTTAGAATGATTTCTGAAGAATCATGTGACCTTGAAGACTGGACTAATGATGCTGAAAATTCAGCTTTGTCATCACAGGAATTTTTACATTTTAAAATCTATTCAAATAGAAAACAGATATATTAAATTGTAGTATTATTTACAATATTACTATTTTTATGTATTGATCCAAAATTCTTACCAACTCCATGCTTTTGAATGGTAGTGAATTTGTATAGGGACAAATTATTTTAATTATGGATTAAAAACAGAGTTTGGGTTTTCATCTTAAATGTTCAACAGAAACCTGAACGTCTGTTACAGTGGCTGTTAAGGGACTCTATATCTCAGTGGAGATCTAATATATCTGTATCGTATCTCTGTGGTGACCCTGTGGTTCTTCAGCATGAGCTTCATGCTGAGATCACGGCCTTTAAGGTGCCTGTGCTCTGTCAATCCAGCCTTCATTAGCCCTCTCTCAGAGCCCCGCCATACTGCCCCTTCTCTCTCTCTCTCCTCATCTCTGATCTCTTCATGCTCGCTCACTTCTGCATCTGATGGGGGGAATTAGAGATAGAGAGATTCTGGCCGTTTCGCATGGACCCTGACACAGTAGAGCCAAATGATGAGAGAAGAGAGATCACGCAGTGCATTAATCCTCACTGTTTCCCTATATGACTTACCAGCATTGTTCCTAAGCTCAATGGGACACTGTAGACATGCTTTAGACTCCCTGTAGATGAGCAAGAAGAAGAGCAAGTCTTTAGGTCAAAGACAGAAAACTATGCTGGTCTTCAGCCTTTCAACCTTTTTCTGCATTATGGTAGGGTTTCATCATTGGGTACTTTTGGCCCTGAGGACAAAAACAAAACAAACCAAAAACTTCTCTTAAAACGCATTTATTTATTTTTTGTAATTTAGTTTATTGCATTCTGTAATGGAAGTTATTGAAATGCAATTTTAATTATTTTGGAAGGGCTGAATACTTTTTGTTGTTGTTATTGTAAAGGTGTATAGCATTTTATTTATCCTTCATAAACATCAATATATTTTCATTGCAGCTTGATATTTGTGATATTAAAAATTATATTTACCTTATTTTTATGTTTTCCAAATCCTGTCTCCTTCACAAACAAGTGCATTAAGAGTATTTTTTTTTATTGGGGAAAATTTTTTAGGATGAAAATGACAACAACTGAGGAATAGTATTTGAGTAAAATATTTCTTAAAAATCAGTTTTGGTTTTGTTTAAAACTATATAATGAAAGCAAAGTATGCTTCAAACCATTTCGATATTTATTGTGAAAACAATAAATAACAATAACAATTGTGATTTTCTTATCCTAATATCGCTAAAAGACTAATAAGTCTTGGTTTGGGACAAGGAAAAAAATATAAACATTTGAAAAGTAGTAAAAAAAAAAAATTCCATGCCTGTTTATTTCATTTCCATAATATATATATATACGTTTTCTGTTTAATAGAAATCAATTTGTGGGACATAAAAGTGCCTATAAAGAAGCACATACAGTAAGTGAATGGGAGTTGTGGGTGTAGAACTACTTCCTATTTTTCTTTTATTTAGTTACACAAGTGTATTTTTCTGTATTTGTATGCTTTGGAACTGCAGTTGTGCTGAAAAGGAAATCTGAAAATAAAACAAGATCATGTGGTAATGCTTTATGACCTTTCCCCGGCTTGACTGTGACTGGCGTGACCCCGTCGCAGGCTTCATCATAATACATGCGGTTCTAAAACAGGAACGCCATAACATTACCTTGGCCACTTTTGCTTTCACGCTTATTCGGCACGCGGCCGTTTTTCTTGGTTTCCCTGCTGGGCGCTCACAGTAATCAAAATAATACAGCAAATAAATGGCAATCAAAACAGATGGGCAGAGAAGCACTCTGCCTTATTTTAATGCATATCAATTTGATGCCTAGGAATAGCTGCATATGGCGGCGAGAATGGAGATGTTTATGCAGAATCTGCTATTTTCATCTATGTGATTTTGTCCTTGTGGTGCCAGTAACAGTGTGTGTGTGTGTGTGTGTGTGTGTGTGTGTGTGTGTGTGTGTGTGTGTGTGAGAGTTCCCACAGGGGTATGCTGCTGCCGACCGTCACACTGAATCACACCTAAATCTGAGGCTTAAACCCACACCCAACTCAACTTTTCATGCGTGTTCCTCCAGCCTCGACCCATTTGCGGTATGATTTGCGGATTTAATTTAATTCTTCTTTTAAGATCTAACAAATATACTACTTGACAAATATCTAGACATCACGTATCGAAGCAGCTGGGTAGCAAAGCATCTCGGTATTTTGGTTAATATCCTCAGGAGATTGCTTTGGATATTCCTCGATAACCGTGGATCAACTTCGCTCGCCTGGCACAGTTTTTAAACATAGCGTGCTGCATAAATATTTCACTGATTTGTTTATTTATTTACTTGAGTCGTTTTATTAGAAGGAATTTTTCTTGGAAATGCCACAGCTAATTTCCTGGCGTGGGGTGCAAGATCGAGAGGCCCAGGCAGAGTTATGGCGTACACAGCGCATTTGTGTGATGTGAGCCAACACATTAAACTCACAGGAGAAAACGGCCTCAGACAGAGAAGAAGAGAGAGAGAGAGCGACAGTAGCTGTGTATATCTGCAGAGGAAATACCGTTTTTCCTCTTTCATTCGCCTTGCTCGCCTGCAGCTGTTTTAAGCATGACACAGGCAGTGTATCTATGGAAGAGATATGCGGCGCATTAAACATACAAATCAGCAGCAGACTCCATAGCCTGAACCCGTCATCGCTTGGATATCTGATGCAAAATTAAAGCAGATATTGATACTGAAGCCAACATTAAGGCATTAGTTTTCACAATTTTCCCTGAGCCCTTCTCTCTCTGTGTGTGTTGAATACATATTCATTTACTTTTTCTTATGTCAAGAAGAAACACCTTCAGCGATGTCAAAACCCAGCGATCACAGGCTTTCCGTTTTGTTTTGTTTTCATTCTTTTTTTCTTCTCCCATGAAAAGATCCTTCTGTTTTTTGTTGGCAAATGTAATGTCATCTTTCTACAAAACGCAGCACGCCCGTTTTTGAATCTGTCAGATATCTTAAAAGTGCACTCGTATTTTACGGCTTGCTCGCTTTTGTGTTTTAAAACAGAAGTCAATAGGTAACGTTCGAGGGGGTGCGTGTTTGTCAATTTGCCGTCATTCTTATTATTTGGTTTTGCGTTTGATCTCGAAATAGATGTGTCTTCACGAATTTGCCTGCAGTTCCTTAGAGTGCAGCGAAGCATTGTCTCACAGAAACACTGAAATGAAGGGTGCAAACTCTTATGTAATTCATTCCTTCTCTTTTTCTTTCCAAATACAAACGTATGAATTGTAATGTTGGTTCTAACTGGTGAGAGGTAGAAACTAACTTAAAGTAGCAACATTACCAACAAATAATATTTCACTAACAAGCCACATTTTCTAAGAGTATAGAATGCTACTTTGTATTTATTTCACATTTAATGCACACCGTTTTAAAGTTGAGTGAATTTACATATTCTGATTATTTAGTTCAGGCAGGTTTAAATTAATCTGTTCAAAAAGTACTTGCACAGTAGCTCTTGCGTGGTATTTTATGTTTGTTTATAGAGGACATTTTATTTAAATGCTGTTATTTCGTGCTAATTTTTGACTCGCTGATCTTCACATAACATTCTGGAAGCAGTTTTTAGTTTTCAGACTTTTCCCAAAACAGACATTTTATTTGTCTTTATTTATTTTAATGGAAATAGATTGCTTTAGGTTTATACGGCATCTTAGGAATGTTAGTTTATGAAAATGAAAAACTGAAACCTAAAAATAAAGACTGTTTCTGGAATGTTAGGAGTTGGTTCTCAAAAAATAACCAAAATAAGAACTTAGACTAACATCGGACGAACATTCAGTATTTAATCAGCAGATACATAGTGTTTTTGTTGAAATTTTTGTTTTGTGTAACTCTGATATATATTTAAATGACCATCTTAAATAGCTTAATGTATTTAGCAATTTTTTTATAACTGTATAAGCTTGACTGTAAATTAAGCATATCAACATTTGCACATGCACATCAGCAATCATGATGATGGCGTGTCCTGAGTGGAGATGTTTTGCAGAATCTGCATTTTCATCATGATTTTGTCTTGATGGTGCCATAACATGTGTGTGTGTGTGTGTGTGTGTGTGTGTGTGTGTGTGTGCAAATCCCACATGTATGGCCACCGTCACACTGAATCACACCTAAATCCTGAGGCTTAAACCCATACCCAACTCAACCCTCCATCATTCATTCATTTAATCATAGGCCCATTGAAATTTGTGCAATCTACAGAATGCACAGTCAGCAGGCCGCCATCAATAATTGCCACAAAAGATATGCACAACTTGGACTTTTGTCACTATTTTATTGGATCTAGACTGTGAATATGAGACATGAAATGATTGGGGGAGAGAGGGAAGAAATAGGAATAGGATAAGAACTGTGAAATCTGTGAAAACCTGCAAAACGTAAGTGTCATGGCTTAACATGAATGAAAGTACTGCTAACCACTAGGTCACGACTCTGGCAATAATACATGACCCATATGAAGTACTTTATGAAAGTTGCTGTTCTTTTTTTTAGAGCTTGGCAGTATAAAATATGTCATTTGTCAACAGGTGAAGGGGAAAAACCTGGAATTTCTTCCCGAAAGTGCATCATCATAACCATAACAAGAAACGTAAACAAACCACCATAGCAATGAGCTTTGCATTTGCTCTGTTTATTTAATGGAAAATGAAGAACAGGCAAAATTTCTGTTTCTTTAGCTTTGCTCTGGTCTGGTCTGTTCATCGGATGTGTATGTATGGCACATTTAAGTTTACCTCTACTTGTCCCTGCAGTTGTTAAACCACAGTTAAGCACTGCTAAGATTAGAGATCTAGATCAAGATATGTGCATTCACAGTGTTGTCATAGTTGAATTGGTCTGAGGAATTTATAATGAACAGAACCCGTTTGGATTTTTCCCTTTCTACTACATAGCACCTTTCAGTTTGTTTCACAGCACTGTCTCTAATACAAATCCACATCCTCACAGGAGGCTGGACTAAGCTGTACCACTACTTAAGCTGTCCCCTAGAGAAGAAAAACTGCAAAAGGTTTAATATTTAGTACATTTGAATCCATTTTCAACATATAATAATAATTGGTATGGCATTTGTAATCATATTTTGTACTTTTAGAGTCAAAGCTTATCACAAACATCCAACAACTACCATACTGGGAAAAAATATACTTGATTTAATATTTAATGGATAATCTTTAGCAAAATGTTAGACTATTTAGACTATGGTGCAAGTTTGGGATTATTTATTTATTTATTTAGCAAAGATGCATTAAATTGATCATATATATATATGATACTATGATATCATGATTTCCAAAATATTACACCGCATAACTGTTTTAACTATTAGTAATAGAAATAAATTTTTTATAGAGTATCACCGGAATAAACTACATTATAAATAATAAATTGTTATTTTAGATGGTAATAATGTTTCACAATGTTACTGTTTTTACAATATTTTCTCTCAAAAAATATGCAGCAAGCATTCTTTAAAAACATAAACTTTTACTGACCCCGATCTTTTGAACGGAAGTCAATGATTATGTATTTTTTGCCTGATAAATATGGACAAATGTTTGTCACTTAATTCGCTTTTTTAGATATCCAGTCTCAAGCAGAAATGGGCCCTTTCTAAATACATGGTCAAGAAACTGAGACAACTTTCATTCTCACAACCACATTCTCCCCTGTATGTGTTTTTATCCTCCTCTAATACATAGAAATACACATTTTCTTTCTTACACACGCGCACAGATGCTCTCTCGCTGTCTTTAGTGCCGTGATGCTGCGGTTTCGTCCTTGTTTCACCCAGGGCAGCTCTGGATTTGTGTTAAACCCCTGTGGCCTGAGGATCAGATGCTGGGCTGTCTGGAAGGAGAGAAAGAGAGGGGGAGAGAGTGAAGTCGTTTTTTGGAAAGACTATCTCAACTACCAAAAGATCATCCATCAGCGAGTACATGCTCCATATCAACCAGCCAGGCCAACATGGAAACTCTAAGCCAGGGCTTCCCCGTGAGAACTCTTTTGTGTTCTTTCATTTGAGACTTCCCATTCTCATTACATAAAGAATAGTTCAGAAAGTTTAAAAAATTGTTTTACCCCAAAACGCAAAATAAACAAATCATTGACTTACTCTTTCTTTCTTTTGTGAAACACAAAACGAGATGTTAAGCTGAATGTCTGAGCTGCTGCTTTCCACCATGTTCTATTATTCCATTCAGTGAATTGTGTGCGCATAATTTCACCTAATACTGGTTGATTTAAATATTAATCTGTTCATTAAATGATTGTATGTCATCAAGCAATTTGACATTTTGAAAAGAAAAATATTCTAAAATGTAAATGTTTTAATATTATTATAATACTAATATATATATATATATATATATATATATATATATATATATATATATATAAAATAAAATAAATGCTTTTCTGAATACTTTCATCCCCAAAAGTCCATATGACCCAATATATTCCAGATTGTTTGAAGGCATATGATAGCTTTGTTTGGTGTACAGACTAATATAAGTCATTATTTGCTAAAAATATGCACAAGTTGTACAGATTACTGTACATTTATGAGGCTGATTAAAATGTATTTTTGAAGCATTAAATCTCACACTTCCCTTTCATTGTTTGGAAAAGAAAGCGGCTTAGAGATCGAAAACATTTCCTTTTGTGTTCAGCGGAAGAAAGAAAACGGCATTAAAATGACATGAGGTTTTATAAAGGATTTCAAAGGTAGTAGCACCTTGTTTGGATCTGGTTTGGACTTCACCACCAGCTGTTGTGATTTCAGCAGTTCTCCTACCATTCCCTGCCTGGCCATTTCAAAACCAACACAGCCTGGTCTCGGTATAAATTTCACCCCCCAAAAAGAGAAAAAAAGCCAATCCCTGGCCAAAGGATGATATCGTATTCATGCACGGCGGGGTGCAGCTCCAATCATTAATCTCCGTCCAACATGTGAGAAATCCTAGAGATGAATAACCGGGCAGAGAGCACGGCGTGACCTCTGCGCTAGAACAATGGACCCTCATGTGCTTTCCAGCTTAGCCGAAAGTCCGGAATTTCTGTTTGGAAGCAATAGCTACTGTCTATATAATATTTAAGGCCTATTCATGGAGTAACTGGCAAAGAATAAAAGGGCTTCCGCTGCTCGCATCTGCTGGAGAAGGATGTGGTCCTGTGCCTGCTCCTCCTCTCCTGCCTCTGTGCAAATAGCACAACATAGGAGACAGTTGTTTCTGGCTGCCCCTATGCCTGTCATGGCTGTCAAGAGAAATCCCATGAATTATGACTCTTCCAGATGTAAGAGATTTCTAAGTTGCCTTGAACAGCCTGCGGTTTGTGGTGAGAGACGGACAGAGAGAAAGAGAGAGAGGAGTCCATACTCATTTGAAATGCTCATGGTCGATGTTTTTTCCTCTTTCTTTTAACTCTGTGATTTTATTTCATTTTTTTCTCTTTTTTCGGTCTGTTATACAAATCTACCATTTTGTACCACTTAAGCAAAGATGAAATGAACAACGCAGTTCAAAAGAAAATGAAAAAACAACGCTACAATCTATTTATATTTTTCCTAAGATTATTTTATGAGAAGAAAAACCTTTTTCTGGATATATTTGATTTAGAAAAATAAAAAATCTATTCAAAAACAAAATAGTTTTAATATTTTGCATTACACTAGGAACAATAAGACCTGTTTAGAGGCTTTATATGTTAAAATAGCATGTTTTTGTCTGTATGTTATAATGCAGTTCAAAAGGGGGAAAAAATATGTTTTAAATAGTTTTATCCATTTTATGACAAAAAGGCATGTTTTTAATTTTGTATTGTGCTGCTGTAAAGTGTGAACTTTCTTCTTTGAGCAAAAAGTTTATAAAACTAAATGTAATTTTTTCTGGATATATTGGGTTTAATAAATCCAGATAATTCTTCATAAATGCTTGCTTTCTTTCTTTCTTTCTTTCTTTCTTTCTTTCTTTCTTTCTTTCTTTCTTTCTTTCTTTCATTTAAGTGTCTTTTATAACACACACATGCACATATTACTCATAACTTTGGCGTTTAGTCAGTGGTGCTCATTAAGACTTTGGTGAAGGGCAGTTTATTTGAAATTATTAAAGCATTAGGTTCACTAATGTATACGTTTAAAACAAAAATCAATAAGTGAAACCTAATCTCACTCTCGTTGGAAACTCTTCTGGCTAGATATGTTTTCCTCGCTCTGCTCTTAAATAGTAATACAATTTGCCATCACTAAAACCTTCCCTGTAATTGCTGATTGCCCTGATTTATGCCTACTCACATTAGATATGCTCCAACTTCTTCCCTTCCTCATGTCACTCACACACTTTGATCATCGGAACCTTCTCAAGCACCTGGACAGTATTATTATTTCTGTGTCAGCTGTCACACTAGTCGTTGCTGTTCCACCTTACTTAGTCTGCCTTAAACACTCTTAATGATGGGCTTAACATCAGTTTCCCCAAACCCTCGCCATACATCAGCGTCTGTGAATCCTGCATGGAAACGAAACGAGCTAAATGAGCTTAATTAGGAGCTGGGTGTATCTGTGCGGCTACTTCAACATCTGCTAGCGATTGCAGGGGATTCGTCTGATCAGGGGTCAGGCTACGAGAATCTGGAGGTATAATTGTTTTAATTCAGCAGGACGTTTACCGCATCGGGTGTGTATGTGTGTGTGTGTGTGCGTTTGATTATGTTTCGAGAGTTCAGTGCAGCTTTTCTTTCACATGTGACTCATGAACTTCCCAGACGGGGAACTCTGAGACCTTAAAGGGATAGTTCACTCAAAAATTACATTCTATCATCATTTAAATTCCACCAAGTTTGTATGACTTTCTTTTTTATGGAACCCAAAAGGATATTCTGGCTATTGTTTTGTTTACAATGTTATTTTAGAAGTATTTACATACTATTATAGAGTTGAATTAGCTTTTATTGTTTTTATTTATTATTAGTTATTTTAAAATTCTAAATAAAAACAATAAAAGCAAATTCAAAATATAAATCATTATTTAATTGTAGGTAAATAATAGAATTATAAAAATGAATTACAATTATTAGTGCATTAGTCGTATGGAACACTGTTATGATCTTATGGGGGTGTTTTTGTTGTTTGATAGCATTCACTTTAATTATATGAAAAAAACATATATTTAAAAAAATATTTTAAAAACAATAAATAAAATACAAAATATTTAGTGTTCCACAGTGTGCATTTGGAACAAAATGAGGATAAGTAAATTATAAAATAATTTTTCGGGTGATGTATTACTTTAAAACTGCTTTAGCAGGAAAGCAACAAAGTGTTTGAAGAAAAAACCCTTTGGGAAAAAAGGGAAAACTAAGACAAAGAAAGATCCCACACTATAGGTGGAACATGTTTAATGAACCGCATTATATGCTCATTTGATCTGAGCTTTATGTAGACAGTCAATCCCTCTCCACCTCACAGGTGCCACTTCCTCATTGCTGGATCTGTCATTGTATTTTTTCATTACAATAAGCAGGTTCCTCCGATTTTTCTCAGAAATGCTTAATATATTCATCTGCAACATGTCCTGAAGCTGTGGAAGTAAATCTTTTTCATGTGAATTAAAGAAGCATTGATGCACAGCCCTGTTCCACTGCAGCTCAAAACCTGCCATGCCCTTGAAAAACTCGACTAAATTAACAGGATTGTGCACCGGTTCAGCTGAGGAAATGATGCCGACGCTCAGAAATTCAGCACCATTAGCATTCCGCTGGCGACATTAACTTTAAGGCACAATCTGCACTGCTTTTAAGTTGAACGGGAACCCTGAACTGAAAAGCAGACAGTTTTGTGTAGCATTAGTGGCCCTGCCAGACAGCTCACACTCTTCTTCCTCTGGTCTTTCCTTTAGACACATCTGCGCTTTCTCCACCTCGTATGGCACAAAAACTCAGGATTTACAAGGTGACAAAAAATGAGATTGCGGTGTAGCCAGAGCATGTGCTTTTGTATTGTTAGAGACTTCCTAAATGGACTTTGGGGAAATTTATGAGGAAATACATCTTCTTTTGTTTCTAGGATGTATGAATATAGAAGGTGAGATATTTGTTTTTATAAATTACCCAGACGAAATTGAACTCAGATATATAATTCTGAGACTATGCTAAATCAATTGCGCATGTGTTTTTAACACCGAATTGAAAGTCCTGGCGGTGGTTCTTCTTAACTGCGCTTTCTTTATTCCACAGTTAATTACAATCTGGTTTAATGAGAGATTGACTTCATGGCAACACTTAAGGCTTTCTTTGAACTATTTCTCCTCTTTTGTATCCTGTTACCCTGCGTTTCAGTTCTGTTAATGAGTCTGAACACAATTAGCCCACCATCCTGACATCTTAATTGCTGCTATTTGATCCGGGAGATCGGGTTCCCTCACAGATGCAGCACTTAGCTTGATCTTATAGATTATTGCACCCGGAAGGTTCTTCTCTTAAATGTAGTTAACAGGTTGAGAGTTAATGAATCTTCAGGCTTATACATCCTACCATGGCTTTTCACTTTTAGTATTTCGTATGCACGCGTTCAGCCTCTCGCTGACAAATCTGGCATTTTTTTGTCCTTTCCTACTCTTCTTTGGCACCGTCAGAGTTTTGCTTTGTTGTCATGGTGCTGAGCCATCACAGTTGTCTTGGCAACATGTGTCAGTTTTCATGGAGAGCATATAAATGTCATGCAAAAAGAGATGATTTGAGAATCAAAGTCTCTGCTGCCAGGAGTTTGTATCGGCTGGGATCCGCACTGCCAGGTTCCAACCACTTCCATAAATACCACGATGTTAACACACACACTCACACACCTGTCCTGGATGTCACATTTCTTCCCTTATAAATGATATATGATTACAGCAAATTATCTTATTGTTGCTTTTTCTGCTGTTGAGGATAATTGATGCAATTTGATAGTTGATGATAAGATTTATTATTATTATCTATTTTAGACCTGATCTCAGTCCACTTTCCAATTTACATTATTGGTTCCTGGAAAAATGACCAAAATATAATTAATTATTATAATTTTTAAATCTAAATAAGTAGTTAAAGTAACTGATTAGTTCTTAAAGAATCCTTATTTTAATTCTTTATATTGTTAATTTGTTTATTATATTATACAAATATTGTTTTATATAATAGCTTGTAAAAAATGATTTAATAATAATAATAATAAGACAAAAAACAATCGCACTCACTGACAAACGCTTGATTATTTTAGATACATATTAACATTTTCTAAATATAATAGATCATTTTAATATTATTTAATATTTTAAATAATTGAATAATTCTTACTTAATACTTATATGTATCCCATTGTCGATATACTATTTTACATATAGCTTGTGAAATAATTCAAAATTGAATAGATAATGATAATAATATTACATTGTATGTCTGAAAACTATTATTATTATTATTATTAAATGTACAGAACCAGCACGCCTCACGTCTAGTTTGACTGGAAATGAGTTTGCTTTTAAAGTGACAAGCTTTGCTTTGAAAGTTCAGAAGGGATGCGGCACAGTTTGGCACCCAACCATGATGTAAGTAATTCTTTTCAGACCGAAGCGAGGATTCATCGAGCATGTCCAGCTGCCGCCTCCACTAAAGCACCGAACATGTAAATATCAGGGACCTCGTGTACTTCCTTTCTTTTTTCACCACAAGTCCAGTGTGGAAACTTTCATATTTTACATAGTTTAATGCTTTCCGGGTTTATCTCCAATTTACAAAGTGAATCGGAATGTATTATAAAGTAAATTGAAGTTTTTCATCTAAAATGCCACAGGGTCTGTTATATGTGTGTGTGATAGCTTGACTTATTGATTATGGAGCACGGTGTGCCCAATTTCAAAGAGAAGAGTAGCAGTCGCCATGTAACTTCAGAGAATTCATTTGACTCGCTAAGGCCCTTCATGAGAAACATATGTCTGTATACTACTTCAGGTAATAAGATCTGCCTCCACTTGTAATGAAAGGGCCCTGTACCATCCACACACACAAACACACCACCATAAAGTGCTCCCTCCAACAAAAAGCAAAAAGCAATTTCTATTTTTGCTCTTAGCTTCTCATTGGAATGAAATCTTGAGAATTGTTCTGGATCCGCCGCTGTTCTCTGTACTCTAATAGTGTGTGTTGTGTGTTGTGTGTGTGTGTGTGTGTGTGTGTGTGTGTGTGTGTGTGTGTGTGTGTGTGTGTGTGTGTGTGTGTGTGTGTGTGTGTGTGTGTGTGTGTGTGTGTGTGTGTGTGTGTGTGTGTGTGTGTGTGTGTGTGTGTGTGTGTGTGTGTGTGTTCAGGTTTGGCCTGAGAGACTGAGAGTTATCTGTCTGTGTTGTACAGATTTCTATCCGAAGTGTTGGGATGCGGTACAGTGTATCAGAGAAACACTTGTGCTAATTTATCAGCACATGGTGCGGATTGACAATCCGTCTGCCCCGAGGATGGTGGGAAATCAGAGAGAGGGATTGAGAGGCAAAGCGTGAGAGAAAAAGACGAGGATGATGGTGAGAAAAAGAAAGGATGAGTTTGCATGCGGACACCCCGAGGAGGGCGGTTATGTGTTTATTTTCTATTCCTCTCACTGTCAATTCTAGGCCACGGTCATCTTACAAGGCCTGATTGAGTTTCAGCACCAGTTCAAAAGACATAAGGTCATCTTTTATTTTCAATGCAGTGTTCTGCTCAAAACAAGTGGTGATTGTGTTGCATATTTGCTAACTCATAAATTAATATTTTATTATCCAGAGGGTGTTTTCACAAAGCTGAAAAAAGTTTGGGCACTTTTGCAGTTGATCAGACTGATGGACCTTCTTAAACCAGCTTAGACTAAAATGTGTTTTATTTTTATTTTATTTTGTATTTTATTTTTCAGCAGGGTAAGGGGACAAAAAGCAAATTTCAGTTTGGTCTCTTTTTTTAGACCAGTTCTCAATCCACTTTAGATTTACACTATTGCAACTGCAACCTGGACCACAAATAATATTAATTCTTATATATAATTTTTATTTTGCTCAGTATTTTTAGTTAGTTTTTTATTAATTGATACATTTTTATTTAATCCTTCTATTGATTATTTTATATTGTTTATAACATATTAGCATGTGATATAATAATTCTAAATTGTTGTAAATGTTATTAATAATAAAAAACTGAATATTAGAAAATGTAATACAGTAGGAATATTTTATTATCATAGTTTGTTTATAATGACAGAGAATTCATTTCTGCACAAAGCTGTTGTAAAACACTGGATTTTCTCTGTGTGTGTGTGTGTGTGTGTGTGTGTGTGTGTGTGTGTGTGTGTGTAAATACATTCCTCATTTCGTCATCTCCATAAGTATCAAATAAACTCATGTCACTCTTGCCTTTGTGGGGTATACAGCCAGTAAGTTTTAGAATTGCACAAATGTGACAATAAACAAAACTTTGAATAGGTATAGACTTGAATGTGAAACTAAAGTTTAATATGTGAAATGCTTCAGCGGTTATGTAGATGCAGTAGTCACTGTCTGTGAGTGTGTTTGTGTGTGTATATGTGTGAAAGTGAGGCAGTGGAGCTTGATACACTCCATGTTTAGAGGTCGAGGTGACAGAATGGCAACCTACTCTGTCATGCTCTCTCCCCCTCTGATTTCTCTCGTTCTCTCTCTCTCTCTCTCTCTCTCTCTCTCTCGACAGCTTTGGCCTGTAGAAGAGATGCTGGTGAAAGATATAAACCCTATTCTTTGTATGTGCATATCTCTCCTCATTTCAAATGTAAGAGGGACAGACAGAGAGGTTTACACACCAACCGGCTCCGTGACAGCCAACCCATTGTGTTTCAACTTTAATAAACAAAATAATACAATAAACATAACTGATAGAAAGCGCACAAACAGCATTGTGTCTGAGGAGAACAAATGGAACTTTTTGAAGTGAAACACTTTTGGTGAGTAAAACTTTCTTTAATCTGTTAGTGTTTTATAACAATTTTCTGAATCCGGGAAGCGAGTCTCCTCATTTATTCTAACTAGTCGCCTTTTTTCAAATTTTCTAGGTGAAGAGATGTCACGATACTTTTTTAGGGCAAAACAACAAATAAACAAAGGCAGGCATATAGAAAGAGACAGGGAGGGAGAGAGAGCGTGTGTACAGGTGAAATATCTGCAAATGAGGTAACATGTTGTGACAGCTGAGCGAACGGTGAATAGATGCTAGACAGACTCTGTGTCCTAAAAGGGTGACGACTCCGCTTCATTTGGGTTTCCCACGCTGTATGATAACGCAGAGTGGGATTAAAAAATGTGCAGGTGAGGCCGCGTGCAATAGCGGTCGCTGTCACTGCGCCCCCTTATTAAGATAAATATTGCGATGGGGGGATTTTCAGCAGCGGCTGGAAAAAAGAGACAGACGCATTTATCTTCCCTCTGTTGGTGTTTTGGGTTTGTTGGAGAAATAGGTTTAAGCCCCTTTAACTCACCCCCAATGTATGGAAATGTATGTGCATTTTTAAAGCAGGGGGCTAAATTTATTTCCCCCTACACATTCGAGAAGGAACTGATAGACCCACAGATGGCATGATAGATGGACATGTACATATAGAGACAAACACACAGCAAACCACATACATCCCATATAGAGCCCCCCTGTCGTCCTATCACCTTAACATAATCCATAGTTTTACATAATGCTGTTGCCCTGTGCCTCTGAGATAAGATTGTTTTGTGTGTGTGTATATATATATATATATATATATATAATGTAATATAATGTACATATATGTATATAATGTACACAAATACACACACACACACACACACACACACACACACACACACACACACACACACACACACACACACACACACACACACACACACACACACACACACACACACACACACGCACACATAGTAGACCTATTAAACAGCAGTTTTCTTCCATATCTATGTGTATATAGTGGACAAACTGCTGTTTAATTGGGTGAAAAGCACAGATTTTGTGTTTTTTCACTTTATCATTGCAGATGTGGACAAAGATTTTTAGGGTTTGATGCTTCATTTAAAAAAATAAAAATAGGAAAGAAAAACAGATTGCTAATGATTTGTGGAAAGTTAATTTGGGGTTTGTAATTAAAATCCATTCAACCATTAGGGAAATTCAAAGATCAAACATGTTTATTTGATTTTATGCAGATATCGGCATAAATTCCAAATATAGTTTACCGGCTGGAGCCGGAAGTATGTTTCCGATGAGTTAATAGGAACTATATTGTGAGAGAGATATTGCATTAACATCTCAAATTAATCATTTGAAATCAGAATAGTTTAGTTTTATATGATAATATGATGTAGGAATTTTATGCCCTCTAAAATGTAAAACAAATCTGTCCTGCTATTATTCATTCAAAACTGTTTTATTTTCTTAATAAAAGTTGTTTTGAGAAATGGCATGTTTTTGAATGTGCAGGATCAAAATATATTCTTCCTTGCGTGTTCTTCGAGCTTTGTGTTCATTCCAGACACATCTAGAATAAACTAGTTTAATTTAATATTTTTGCTTGGGGTGGGAAATATTTCTGTTCTTATTTATTTATTAAATTTTTTCCGGGTGGTTTTTCAATTTCCAAGCAGACTGATTCGGGTTGTGAGTCACAGCTAGCCAATTGTCTGTCCTCCATTTCCACTCAAGTAAGACACATGATGTTGATCCATCAACATTACGGTCGACAGAAAACGTGGGATCTTTTTTGCCCGCCGTCAGCAAGATGCGTAAAAGAATCACCTTTTCTCCATTTAAGCGAGGAGGAAATTTGCAACACGGCAGAACCCCCTTCTATAACCAAATGTAATGCTCGGGATTTATTTTCATAAGGTGCGCACGTGACTTAATCCCTTTACCAAATGTTTATAGGCTGGTGGTGGAGTGGAGGTTTGCGGGTGAACTAGCATCACAGCGCTCAAAGGTCCTAGGAAATGACCTGCAGTCAGCCAATTTAAGATATCCTTGAACTTGACTGAGGCAGAGAGAGGGATGGAAATGACAGGGCTGGAGGAAAACAAAGGCGACCGGGCCGCATCTACCCACAGGCTCAGTACCGGCCTCCCTCCGCAGGGTCGGGGGCTAGTCCCATGGGAAACAGCCAGGGAATCTCATAGGATAAACTGGGGGCTACGTAAGACCTTCTGACCAAAACACACACTTTTAAACCCCACCCGTCCGACCCAGACCAGTCAAATTTGCTTTTAATAGCCAGAGAAAAGACAGTCAGAACAGCGGCTAATTGCCCATGTAAGAAAACCAGAGGTCTTTGTTGCAAATTGGTAGAAAAGCTTCTGCCCTGAATTTGATAGGATCCCCATAGTCACACTTGTGTCTATTATACAAAAGCTTAAACTATGGACACAAAATGTGTGTGTAATTGTGACTGAGTTTAACTGCCACCCGTGTTTCTTAACACAACGAGAGGGAGCCCAGCAGATTCAAGGTAAACAGTTTCAGCAAACATATCAAATTCTGTGTATTTTATTGTTGCTGAAGCCTCATGTATTTTAATACTGGTAAAGTCCCAGCTGGATTCCAATTAAAAACAGGTTTTCCTCTGCCCTGAGGGAGAACGGCTAATTATTCTGTTATGGCGGAGGGGGGTATATTAGCTGTACACAGCTAATATACAGTACACTTTCATCTTTTGTGTTCTTTATTCAATTTTAATAGTGTTAGCTCAAAATAATTGCTTAATTAGAGTAAGTGGGTAGAGACAGAATGGGGATGCTGCTGTCTCTGAGGAGAAACCTGGAACTGTAGAACAGGCTCTGTGGACTTAATACAGCCCAGGCCTGACACTAACCTTGAGAATGTGGAACGCTCGTCCCCCTTTCTTCTGGGGATGGTGGGATTTGGTTGTGTTGTGTGGATTATATTAGGATAGGTCTTGTTTCCTCCGGTGTATACTTCTATATAGTGATATACGAAGATCTCATAAAGTATTTGGATGCTCAAGCCACACTTAAAAATTGTATGAATATCATTGAGTTAGAAAGCAAAATATCAGAGCAGGTGGTATTGATTTGGAAAAAATAAAAAGTAAAACATGACTGAAATAAGTCAGATTTCCAAGACAGTGGGGAAATAAGTTGGATTTTCATTATACTAAAATATATAAAAAATGTAAGTTCAAAATTACGACAATTTTAGATGCTTTTGGTTGCTTTGTAAATTTAGTAAAACAAGTTTAGGGACCAGATGGTAGTCATTGCAAAACAGCTTTGGCACTTTGTTTAATATTTTGAATGCAGTGTTACTTCTTAAACAGATCACCTAAAAATAATAATTCTATCATTCCAAATATGTATTATTTTGAGGAACATTAAATAAGTTATTTTAAAGAATGTCTAAATGTTTTTTTCAGTAGGGTCCAATGTTGTTTTTGGACCATCATATTAAAATGATTCTGAAGGATCATGTGGCAATATTGGACCCAATTGACTTAAAATTTGTGGACAAAACCATAGTCTTTTGTGTCCCTAAAAAAAAAAGAGTTTGGTGTTACATGAGTGTGAGTAAACACTGACAGAATTCTCTTTTTTAGGTGAAGTGGAATTCCTTTTGGGGCCACAACATTCATAAGGCCCTAAAACATTCGCCCTATTAAAAATGAACGCTTGCAGATATGAAGGTAAGTTTAAAAACAGACCATCTAAGATGCCACAACAGAATAATTGTCCGGCCGGCCAATTGAGTGTTATACAATATGTAATATATGGGTATTTTGTACAGCCTCCAGCCACCAAGATGTTTTCAATTTAGCGTGGCTCTACGATCATGATATCACTTTCTCTGAGCTGTTCCAGATCAGGATGGCCACAGCCATCCGAGGTGATCACCTCGTCCAACTCAAAGGCTTTCTTGAGGAAGAGTAATTCCACAGTTGCTGAGGTACTGAAAAAGCAATCTGCAAAAATACCCCAGGGTCATGTCTTTGGTCGGATGATTTGTGTGAAATGTCATATATTAAATATAAGTTCGACATTGAGCCACACACTTTAAAAAGTGCTGTTTCCCCCCAGCCGCGTTTTAGGTCAAAGCAAATGGTCACAAAGGAGACAGAACTCTTCCACCGTCACAAACTCGCACTCCATCTTCCCAATCTTAGAACGGGCGGAGGCCAAAATTGACACGCAGCTGCATTTCATTTGCAAATCCGAGCAAAACTTTTTCTTTCATTCCCCCCACCCCCCAAATTCAAAATTCACTCCAACTGACATTCTTCCTTTTCCTGCACCTCTGTCTTATTTGGTGTGGGTTTCATCTGCCATGCAATAAGAAAAGAACAAAGCTTGTAACTAATTCATAAAGTCCAGCCGTCTCTCGAGAGGTTCCAGAAAGAAAACGATGTCTCTGGGGATGTCAGAAAGTCAGTCAAGCCAGCAATCCCGCTGTCCATTCGACTCCATGAGATATGACAGAAGAGCTACAAAGCATGTCGTTCTCAAGAAGGACAATTGATGTTTTCCTTTTTCTTCCCCTTGCTTTTTTCTGTCTATGTTTTGTTTGTTTTCGAAGAAGTTTTTTTTTTTTTTTTTTTTTTTTTGAAGTTTACTCTCGAGGCAATTGTGAAAAACCATTTTGGATGGTTCTCAGCTCTTGCCGTATGTGGAAATCTATTTACCTCATATTACTGTACTTATTCTATTTGAACCGGGCTATTTTGGTTTTGTACATGCATAAATATAAATAAGTTAATGTATTTGCCCTTAGAGTCTGGTGTAGGCCTTGCTAATATCAATTAATTGACTTGATGCATTTGTCTAAAACAAACAGAAGTCTTTTTACCCATGCAAATCGCTCTGCAATTCCATTTTCCGTTAGTCTGGTACAGCAGGTTTAGTGATTTATCAATTTAACCTTCAAGCTGTTCTTGCACAGGTGTCTAAAGTATTGAAATGAAGCTTTGAACACATGCAAAGTATATAGGAGAGGTCAGGATTGTTTGTTTTAAAATGTACAACTTATACATAAACTGTGTATATTCTCAATTATCTCAATTAACAAAAAGCTCTTTTGTTACAGATTATTTTATTAGTTTATGGTAATGTATGTATAACGTGTGTTGTGTGTGTGTGTGTGTGTGTCACAATTGTTCGCTTATACACTCATTTTGTTACATTTTTGTCAGTCCAGTATAAGTAAATGGGGAAAAGTACAATAGTTACAATATTCCCGTCTGCTCAACCATGATATTTCTCTCTTTTTTATTATTTAGGTGATAGCTTTAAGCCACAATTTAGTCAACAACAAAACTAGAGAAAAGCATTAAAGATTAATCTATTAAATTGAGTTCAAATTAAAATCCTAATGAGAAACTTTTTTTCTCCTCAAAATAGTTTTTTGAGCTTTTAATTTCATTGAATATTTCATCCCTGTACCGAAGTAGTTAAAATAAGGGTCTTACACTTCACCCATGTTACAACCATCCCTGGTCTCCCCTATATATGTGCACCGGCACATGCTGTAAAACTTCAAAGCAGAACTCGAACTATACTACCGGACTAGCTGATGTAGGCGAGGAGCAGCGTATTGTTCATTTGTGTATGGGAGGAGATGAAACGAAAACCATCTTGAGTTATTTGTTTTAAATTGTAATGCTCCCAACTAGTCTTTAATCTTTCATTAGTGCTGCACAATGTCTAAATTCATACAAGCTAAATCAATCGCTACCTTGAGGACTTTGATGAGTGTGTTTTGCTGGATTTTGATCCCTCTTTATATATTTATGAGCATTTTGAGGATGGGGAAAACAGAAATACGCACCAGAGGCATGTGTAATGTGGGCACATCCAAGAATCCATAATGGATCAGACAAGAAGCTCATTATGAAAATTTGCCTTGGGTCAGATTCTCGGTAGCACAGGATGGTGGATCTTGAACAATGGAGGTCTTAAAAGAGAGAAGGATCAAAGGCCCAAACAGGCCATCACAATCCAATTGAAATGTTTTCTGGGCATCATAAGGAGGTAATGGATGGACGCACAGCAAAAAAAAAATTACATAAAAAAGTGTCCATTTTGAATGCAGTCCAAATTACAGTGTGTTGAAGAGTGGATGGAAAATTCACATGACAGACTTCTGCACTTCTTAGCTATGCATTGTGTTGGGATTGAAGCCAGTCATTATAGACGCCCAAATGCATTTTGCACAATTCCGTAATGAGCCTAAAGCAATTTTCTGTTTGTGTTTTAGTCACAAGGATTTGTATATAATAGGTACAATTTCCATATTTTGATATAACGTGTCCATTAAATACTTAGCTACTCTAAACACTGCAATTTTGTGTCTTTTCCAGTCCAAGTAATGTGTCTTCCAGCTTCTACCTGCGTCCAGTGGCAGTTCTCCTGTTTCCTGTCCAGTGCTGGTTTGTACGAGCGGTCTAGGTCAGGTTGTCGAATGGTTCGGAGGTCATCCTGCCCCCTTCAGCCCCAAGTACGTCCACCTCTCACACCAGTGATGAATATGTCCTTATGCATATAGACAGCATGTCACCCACGTACAACATCAACCTGTACAATGGCATGTTGAGATCAGACAGGTACCAGGAGTGTGTTTATGACATGTCAACGAAAACTATCTGACCTCATTTCAGCTGCTGTCAAAGAAGTCTAAAAAGTCAATGAAACCAAAATTTGAAATTCTGTCATCCTCATATAATTCCTTTATTTCTTACAGGAGGAATTTGTGATAATGTTATTTTCCATGCAATTACAATTAATGGGGAGCATTTAAACTTAAGAAAGGACACAAAAGTCAAATAAACAATTTGTGGCAGTAAACATCAAGACTTCTGAAGTATAGATAGTTTAAGAAACACTGACATTTACTGTATGCTGTTGTTTACCGATAATCTTCCCCTCCAGTAATCTGTGACCAGATCATTGAGTCAGTTGAATTTGATTCAGGAGTGAATCATGATTTTGTGGATATGATCAACTGATTCATTGAAAAGTGATTTGTTTATAAAATGAACCTCCATTCTTTTGTCGTATGGCTTCGGAAGGTGTAGAATATTGCGCACAAGCTGTATGGCTTACATTTATGATACTTTTTTTGAAGCCTAAAACTCTAGTGCTCATGATTCAATGGAAAAGAGCAACCAGGACATTATTCGCAATTTATACAGTCATGCGATTTGCAAATGACAGAATTGTTTCTTGTGAGTGAACACATTTTTCGAGCTCAATTGTTCAGAATCCATCCCATCCAAATGGGTGAGAGGACACGACCACAATGCGGTGAGTGAGTCTCTAAATAGCAGCGTCTCAGATGCCGTTCTCTGTTCTTACATGCCATTTTGCACAAGTACATTCAGTTCGTCTGAGAAAGACTGAGACAATTTCATCCGGCCATTATTTCCAGAATCCCGTCTTTCATGAAGGGCCGTGACTGCTGAATTTTGCCTTATGCTCTATTGTAATTTTTTTGGTAATGTTCGGATGTAACAAAAATCACTGAACTATTCTCTACGAAAATGTGATGCCATTTTTGAGGTAGTTAGACGTTATCTATTTTCTAATGGTATGTGGTAACAGGGCTGATGGTTTATGAAGGACAAACAATAGCATTTAAAGGTTCAATAAAAGGAAAATATAAATCTGATGACATTAGCTATTCAAGTATAATGTCCTATTTAGCCAAACAAACTGAAAATTAGAGTAATTATAGAGAGCGGCACGGCAAGCGAACACAAAATATGCCTGTCAGTTAGTTCATGGACATTCTAGAAATATTAAATCACCATTAAGGCAATGCAGATGAAATTGGATCATTGCTGTTAGTCGTTATTGCTTCTGCACACACCTTGCGATATACATCATTTATTTAGTCTATTTTGAGGACGTCTGTTAAGGCACTACACATTCAACAGCTCTGTGACCCTGCGATGGAGCGAGAGAAAGAGAGGCACACTCAGTCGTGTCTCCTGTGAAGTGTTGTCTCTCTTTATAGCGGTTCTGAGCGCATTGATTTTACTATAGTTTGGCATTACCTGCGGTAACTAATGCGCGGGGGTCTACCCTTCGGGAGCAGCTGGACTCTCCGCATTAATTCGGAGCCCCTGTTTGAGTACGCCACGGCATATGCTGTCTTTTGTCTATTATCCTTCTCGTCTGTTATTCCCAAATATTGACATCGGCCGTTTTTATTAGCGCTAACCGCTCGCTAGCCTCCCAGCCTCATGCACGGCTCTATTTCCTGCTATTGATTGGCTTCTTCAAGCCAGCAGGTAGCTGTCCTCTCAGGCTGTCCTGAGGAATCACTTCCAATGACTTTATACGCACAATTTACACGGTGCGCTTTAAAGAGAATATTATCCTCAATCCAAATCTTTGCCCCCTCCTTCCCCCGACCAGGTCAGTATCCCACAATGCAGTGTTTTGTGCCCTGTCATGTGCTTGTTATTAAAAGCAACAGAAATCGACATTTCAGCAATATGTCTCTCATAAACTGATGGTGGCGCAGACAGGCTGTACCCCTTACATGTTATTATAACAGAGCACTGTTGTGGTCTGTTTACATAAGATGTTTCTGCGTGTACGTGTGCAAAAGGATCGTTTGTGATGTGCTAAATATAATCCGAACAAGGTTTCAGAAGTAATCCGTAAGCAAAAAACATTCTGCACTGTGGAATGTTTTCGATTACGCTCAATCGGGCGACAGACAACAAAGAAACTTTCATTTGAAGAATATGAAGTGAAAATAAAAGACAGAAAACATTCCGGCCGGCACAGTATAACATTAAACATTCCAAATTTGGCATTTTGTGTGCCCCCCTTCCTTTCTTTGGGGTTTAAAATGGTTCACATTAAAACCTTCAAAGAATTTTTTTCGACAAAGGTCAAAAGGATAACATAATTATACTGCATAACGGAGCTATAGGAAACATTTGCTTCAAAACACACCGCCTTCAGCAGCAGCAAAACTGTGCTTGTTTTTGAGTCAAAGCTGTTTTAATGGAAAAATAAATGTATATCTTGTTAAACGGACGTCAAATAGGCAGCAGAGAGTTTGTTTAATTTATTCAGCTTTCATTAAGCCTGTAATTTGGGTTTGTTTGAGCTGCCTCCCGAGGAGAGTTTTGCTTACAAGTGAGTCAGCGAGTGCAAAACACACAAGCCCACCTGTGAGGAGCAGCCCACGCCTTACACCACGACTAAAAGCTGTAGTTCAACTAGCTTAAATACCTCTCAGTCGATGGTGAGTTTAAAATCAACCCGTGTGACATGAGCGAAATAAGCGGAAACCGCAAACAAATAGCAGAGGATGACTTGTAATTCACGAATGCCAGTGATAACTGTCGTATGCTCGGCTGGACTACCTTTTTGCTAAAAAATATTTGCTCTAGTGCTCATAAATAACTTTCTCATTTCTTGCTTTCTCCTGAGCTGAAATGTAGACTGTCACAAAAGGTGCATTCATGGGAAAAAAGCAAAAAAATAGAAGAATCCCCTCACCCGGATCCTCGGTGGCAGGAGATGAGCTGCTCGCTTCCAGAATTAAATTATTTTTAAATGCAGCTTATACATTTTACATGACCTGTGCTTCCTACTCCTCTCTCTCCTTCTCTCCTTCTCTCTCTCTCTCTCTCTCTCTCGCCTCTTTTTTCCTCTTTTGAAGAGCACAAATGGGGGAGTCAGGATGTGAACCCCAGGAATCACAGACTTGCTAAAAGTTACCTGCTCTGGCCTTCTCGTACGCCGCTTCTGTCCAAACCCACCTGAAAGCCCCTGACCTGCTGATTTAGCCCCAGAAAAACCTGTCCATGGCGGACTGATCCACCTCCCCATCTTGAAAGGACTCAGCATTGCCCTGCAGAAAAGACAGGACTGCCAGTCGACGCTGCAGACACACAAAGGCAGGTGTGGTAGGCGAACGGCTTGTGTGTTTGTGTTCGAATACTACGGTTTGCTTTCTGTGCCGTTTCTGTTTGACTGGGTTTCTCAGTCCCTGTACTGTGAGGGTGTGTGTATCTGTCTCTCTCTCTCTACAGTCTCCCACCGAGTGTGTTCGTGTGTGTGTGTGTGTGTGTGTGCGTGTCTGGGGTTTAATGCCAGCAGGATAAAAAGGAGGCTTTGCAGACTAAGGTTTGATGTGCTGTTTGTTTTGGTTTGCCTCTCGCTGAGTGTTGCGGGGTGGTTCTTTTGGATTTATCTGCCTTTCCTCTGTTCCCTCCTGTCGAGGAAAGGCAGAGCAGACGGAATACGGTCCCGGGACATTTAATCTTTAGGGAATTTCATGGTAGTTAGTGCTTGTCATCGGTGGAGTCAGATGTAAAATAATAGTGTAGTTCGATGAGTGTTTCGGACGTATCTGAGGCCAGATTTCTGAATGGCGTGACTCGTTATCTCCCATTTCAGACGATGAAACAGATTTGGCTCTTTTGGGAGACTTGAAGTGGAAGATTTTAAGGCTTTTGTGCCTTGTATCTCTTATGTTTATTCGGACCATATGTGTTGGCATGTGTGGGTGAATGTTGTTTACATGTGCGTTCGGTGTGTGTGGGTGTATACATGTGTATGTCCACGAATGTGTGTGGTGGAATTTCTGCAGAATTTCCCCAGGACTCTTTTTGCCGTGTTTTTTATTGCAATTGAATGTCAGGGAAGTAATCAAACCCATCAGGTCAGTCGGGTCTCAGTCCACAGACAGGCGTACAGTCAGGGGCATTTATTTCCAGAACGCAGCTGCTTCCACACTGACACGACTGTGTTAGTCCAAACCCTGCGTCTTTAAAGCCTTGTCCAAAAATATTTTAATGTGGTTCATATATTTTTAGGCTAAGTAGGACTGTGTGACGTTATAAAATGTATGATCTGACAGATGGCTTTTTTCTTATTTAAAATAATTTATTTTACTAAATGCATCTTACAGGACATGTATTAAATAAATGGATCGACGGTAAACGTAGATGCACAAAAATAAAATGCACAAAAACCTTTTAATCATTTGCCCCTGCCTTTTTGAATGCATACCAAATGCAGGTTAATACAGAAAATCATTTGTTAAATAGAATAATCCTCCCTCCTTCCAGAGATGACTCTTAGGCCTTCATAAGTGAGCTTTAGTATTTTGACAAGCTGTTCAATCAGATGTTTTAAGGACATTAAATGTGGCAGGCTGTCTGTTCCCCTGGTTTCTGTGAAATGGTGTGTTTTCTGTCTTTCGTGACCCATTTTCCTTTGTTCTGTGTATAAACGTAACCAAGACACACGTAACCCCTCCTGAATGATGTCGAGAAGGATTAGACCAGGACCGGGCCCTGACAGACATGCTCATGGAACAGTAAAAGTCGCCTTTCCACTCCTGCATTCTCAAATAGATTGACACACAGTTAATTATTTTGATTACCAATATATATATATATATATATATATATATATTTACATGTATGTATATGTGTGTGCTCTCAAACGATTAATCGCAATTAATCCAAAATAAGAGTTTTTGTTTACATAATATGTGTGTGTGTGTACTGTGTATATTTATTATGTATATATAAATACACACACATACAGCATATATTTTGAAAATATTGACATGTATTTACATGTATATATTTATATTAATATACATTCTATCATATATAAATATATAAACGTAACATTTGTTTACATGCAAGTGTGTGCATTTATATATACATAATAAATATACACAGTACATGCACATATTTAAACAAAAACTTTTATTTTGGACACGATTAATCGTTTGACAGCACTAATATATATATATATATATATATACTGCCTTATTAAATTCGAGCTAAGTGAACCTACTTAGCACACATAAAGCAATCTTTATTCAATGCATGAATATTATATTCTAGGTGTGAATTTTTATATTTTTTAAATATTTTATTGTATTAATTCGTTTGGTATGTGTGTTTTGAGTTTTTTCTGTTTATTGTGTTTGACTATATATATATTTATATACTGTCCATATTCAAAGACATTTTAACAGCTTGTCAGTTTAATATGTTTGATTTTTCTAGTCTTATGAAAAGATTGATTAAAATTAATTAATTACCATAATAATAATAAATAATTAATAAATTACTATAAATGCAATCATTTAATAATTACATGGATAAATGCAGTATTTCTTCATATGCTATGATTTTGTAATTGTTCAGGTGCACTCCTGCTAATCATTTAGATTTCTTTCATTGTATTTTTCTACAGCAACACAATATATACAACTAATATATTGGATGATTGTGATATTGGATTACAGTCTGTGGAACGTATTAAAATATTTTAAATGAAATTAGGATCATTTTTGTAGTAATTGTTATTGTTTTAACATGTACACTCTGTGACCCCATACATAGCAACAGTCAAAGTTAAACTCAGCTGAACATGCATAATCAGATTTGTGTATTTTCTGTGTGCATGCATTTAAGTGTATATGTTCAACCTATATGATGCACCCCAATTCCCACAGACAACAGGCTCCCTCCCCACCTCTCTGCATCCTCTCATCTCTCTCTCTCAGAGACACAATCTGCACCACAAGCTCTGTTTTGAGCCCGAGCAGGTTGCTGTCAGTTTAAAAATGACTGTAATAAAAGTGACCATGAAGATGGATTTTGTGATTTTGCGTTTCTAATCAGTCATCTGTGAAGAGGACTTTTGCTTTGATTCAGCAGTGCCCTGACAGGTCAGATTGATAGTGCACAGGGGATAAAAAAGAAGAAGAAGGAGAAGAAGGTTATTAACTGTCTTCCCATTAAAGTTGGGGATCTGGGTCTGTGGCCAGTGAGACAGGCGTGATTTAAGCGGAAAACCTCTCTCAGGTGAGAGGAGAGGGAGTCTCATTGTCCAGTCTCACTCCTCTCACTTCTGCACCAGCAGATTAGACTCAAATTATCTCCTCTGCAGCCTTGACGGCGAGAGAGAGAAGCCCCTCGCAGTGCACGAATGACTGCTTGCATGCATATGGAGTATGAATGTAATCTTATGGCCGATGAGCAGGATGATACAAAACAGACACTCGCTATTTAAATGCCTTTGCTGTTATATAGTACCTTAATGTATCTAAAATATATATACATGTAATATTTTGTAATTATACATATATATTTTAAGAATAGAATGTTATTTTATACAACAATATATTTTATTATGTTCATTTCTAAGTCTCATTCACTCTACAGGCTAATAAATGCGTTGCTTGGAAATTATTCTAAACACATGTGCATGAAAGACAGCGCTGGCAGGAGAGACATATCGCAAATGAATTCAAATCGCACAATGTGTTTTGTGCATCTGACATATCATTGGAAGAAATCAAAGCACAGAAATTGCTCGCTTTAGAAACCCCAGCAAAGGGCTGTCAGCACCTCCTCAACATCAGCGCTTTCAAACAAAGCTCACGGACGGGCGCTTACCTTATGCATGACAATCCATCGACTCCCTTTAACCAATCCACAATCACCTTCATACACCTCCAGCACGAAGAGGAGACACGCAGATTTGATTAACCCCCCTCCACCCCTTTTTCCAAGTGTCCTTAGTGCTGCCACTAGTGAAATATCAGTGCAAACAGACTCCAGCCTTTTTCTGAGACACCAAGGAGTCGTTCTCAGCTGTCTGGCCCAAGGGTGCATTTTAAATGTGAAAAAGCCTGAGATTCTCATCCATGGGGTTCAGAGCAACCAGCTGACTGTCCACAAACCAGCACCGCCACACGATCCTGCCACAACCACCAAACATAGCAGAGATTTTCCAGGAGATACATAAACACATGAATCATTTGGTTAATTGATGTTTTAGGTGAGTTTTTCCCTAGTAGGACAAGCTCCAGGCCTGTTAAATATTATATAATAGATCATGATGTATAAATCAATCAGCAAGCCTTACTGATTATTATGATCAATAAGCAATCTGTCTGGCTAATCAGTTTATCTGACACTTAGACATATGCAGATTGTTTTTAAATGACTATATTTTAACTGACCTCTTGTTTCATTATGGGATTAAATCGCTTTCCTCTTGCTTAATATTTTGCTATTGATCTTAGGTATATTTATATGGAATACAAAAAAAAAATAGCTTTACCATTTATCCGTTCATGTGTGATGTGTCCTGACATTTTGAGTGCCTTTAATTTGAGAGTGTGAAATGGATGCTACACAACAATCAAAAACATTGTCTAATTATTTAAATGAGTCTGTTTTGACAGATTAGTTAATTTGTTTGGCTAATTAGAATTTAATTCACTTAAGAATGCTGATTATGTAGATCTACACAAAGCATTTGATACACACTTTCTCTGATCTTTCCCTAGGATGATAATATCCAGCCTGCAATATCACATACAAATATCAAGAATCATTGTATGCAGCTTTGTGCATTAATTATTTCAATTTATGTTGTGACTTTTGACATCATCATTTGTATTTTTGATTAATTAAAAATTGATTGAAAATCATTTACCATCTCACTCATGCATTCCCTAAAATGTACAGTAATTGATACGTGTACTCATTTAATAAATTAGTCATTCATGTTTAATAGTGATATTTTATTCACAAATGTAATTCCATGCGTAATGCACACACTATTCTGACATGAAACAACACCATGTTTCTTCTTTTTCTCATAGGCACATTCAAGCCGCTTGACCAAGTTTGACTGCGTTATCATCCGGTTTGGCTGATGGGTTTAGAATCTGTCATGTTGCCATGGTTTTGCTCTCTTGCCTTTCCTGTGCTGACCAATGGTAACCAGGTAATCTGCTAAATAGAATGCACCACTACGTATGGGGGAGAGGTTAGCTTCTAACCCCGGGAGAGGCAGAAGAAAACATCTAGCCATGTTAAAGACTCATTTGAACAAGGAAAGCTGGAAATGCAATTATCTAGCACACAAAAAGACAAATAATTGAATAAAGTTCATAAGAAGAAAAGCACAGTTTCGTCTCTGCTTTAGAGCATTAGCCATAACCCGGTGAAATATACACTCTCCTGAACAGGGGCGATGGCTCGAACTGATATGTGTTCTGAATGATTCTGGTTTTAGTGTTTAAGTGCAGCCCGCTCAGTAGGTGCTCTGGTCCTGGGGGCGAAAAGGGTGGGTCTCAGTGGCTTTTCAGTTACAAAAAGCAGGCTAATTTGTCATTGTAATTAATTAGCTCATTATTGATTGTGTCCTTGATTAGATCATTGAAATGCTTAATCATCTTAATCCACATATTAAAAAAAAACTAATAATAGCAATAATTAATTACTTTGAAACTATTTTTTATTGTTTACATTTATGCAATAATGATAATAACATTCTTTAATTATAATAATAATTCTTATTCTTATTAAAGTTATAAATTATTTACATTTATTTAAATTATCACTGACGTTTTTCTTATTATTATTTGTTTTACACCGAAAATTATACTTGAAAAGATAAAACGCATATTCAAATGATATAACATAATTAATAAAGAAAACAGACGGCTTTGCATTCAGGAGCTCAGCAGATGGAGAATCTCTTGATGGCCGGAGATGCAACTCCTGTCCGTTTGTCTATTAAAGAGGGATCAACAATGAAAACCTCCGCACCACGAGGAGCAAAGGGCCAAGTGGGAGGGGGCAGTGGGGGTGAATGGACTCAAAGAGAGGACCAAGTGTGTCTCTGAGAGTGTAGTTTAGTGTACATTTCCCGATGAGATCGACCAGCCAACTGAAGTCACTTTTCGACCAACCATTTTCCCCTCTCAAACGTCTCGCTAAATAGTCCACAGTCACTCTCATTGATTTTCTTTATCAAATAAACAGAATGGCACCGCGTGCCTGGCCGCCTCCCTCATCCGTGATCCCGGGACCCAGCAGCTGGGAGCTCGTGCGAATTTACCACATCTAAACAGAATGATCATATTGATGGCTGTCATTAAAACTCTCTGGTTTCAGCTCCATGCATCATTTAGCATGCCAGTGAGTTAATTATTTTATATCTTTATTTCATAGTGAAATAAGCGAAATATTCAGATTTAGCCTCCCTCACATATCTTTAACACTAAACCTTGTTATTATTTTTAATACACTGCATATTGTTGTTAAGCAGATGTTATTGTTTTGTATTTTTCTAATAGTTTAATCGCTTATTTATGTTTTTGCCACTTCGTTTTGTTTCTCATGAAAGGCGAAAGTCGTGCTGATACCGGTCTCATGTCGTAGGCTATATGGATTTTCGTTTATATAATCGATCGAAATGTCCCAATACATTGATCGAAAGTCCAGTGTTTTACAAACAAGCATTTGTGAATCTCGATTTTACGTTGCCAGTGATTTTGCCACGACGTTGTTTAGGATTATTCACGCAGTGTTGTATTTGTTTGTGTTATACATCAAAGCAAATGAATAAAATATTAACAATATACGAACGCGCAAAAGCATTGTGCGAGGCACTTCTTACTCTGTCTGGAAACCGCAGGAACGTTCTAATTGTTCAAATCATTCTGAATGACATGTCATTGCGCTATATGAAATTAAAGTTAGATAAGTCCGCATTGAGGGAGGCTGCACCCAATCCCCAACTTATTTCCCATTTTGTGTTCCAGCATCACCTCGCTCCGCTCTTTTCAATGACAATGTGCCAAATCTAGGCATTTTCAAAAGAGTTTCCATATGCTATAAGCGGAGCATCAGAGAGACCGAGGACACCGGGATGCCCTTTATAACAGGTACACGCGATTTATTTTCTTTTTACCTGGCGTTCATAAACGAGATGGAATATATAATGCTAAAGAAAATATACTGTTTTAAATAGATTGCACGTGAAATATATCGCTTTAGTGGAATTGTTAATTTTAAAAGACAAAAGAGAGCTGATCGGATACAGATGACGGAGTTGTTTCTTTTTTTCTTTCTTATTTTTGTGGTGGATGTTAAGCATTTTCTCCATAAGAGAGAACTGTGCGATTCCAGTGTGGGACATGTTTGAAACGATTTGACTTTTAGGGAAATTACACCGGCATCATTTGACTTTGTAATAAATAATCTTTTGGCGTAGTTTGTACTTTTATGGTTATTTTGTTGTTGTTGTTTACTGTTTTTGTGAACACTTGCCTTGGCGACTTTACTAAATAGTGCCATGAAAAGTGATCTCATAGCTAATCAATTATGTTTTAAATACATTTAGATGTTTTCGTTCTGATAATGCACGGTCGGCTACGTTTGTTAGCCTATAATGCACGGAGGTTTTCCCGTCTTCCACAAATAGTGAAAACTTCCTTGAAGTGTGTGTGTGAGAGAGAGAGTAAATAATTTTTAAAGTGACTTAATTCTCCGTTAGCAAAGCACTTTGGACAGTGTTTTATGCTGCTACAAAGGGTCAGTTACTGTCGAAACGTGACCTCTCAGACCCCAGAGGGCGCCAGGCGGTTTGGACAAACCTTTCATTTGTGGGGCAGGACAGTCATTCACTCATTCAGTACGAGCAAAGAACCGAAAAAGAAACCCTGAAGTCATTGTTAGACATCGTACGTTTTCGAAAGACAATTATAAGAAATCACAGGTCGCGAATTATATGATGATTGCTTTATTGACATTTCACTTAAATCAATATTCATGCAGTTTTTGATACATCTCATAGACAACACTTCAAAACGTCATAAAAAAGCTTGTGATATTGTTTATATATCCATTTAGCTGAAAATGAGGAAAATACATTGAAATATGACAGTAAACATACAGGCTAATCGCAAATGATAAATGCTAGTCATACACACGTATACGCTAGCTTTTACCAAACAACAACAAACAAATAAAAGGAAAGGAAAAATCTCAATATTAGTTCATTTAAAAACATACTACAACAAAATACAATCTCTGTATTTAATTTCGGATTGAATGATACGCAAACAAAGCGATGTTCGTCAGATAGCCTGAGAGAAAGAAGCAGAAAGTACGTGGGTGGACACGAGCACATCTGAAAGATAAGCACTATATCAGCCACGCAGCTTCCACTTTCTCCATTTCACAGCCCAAAACAGTTCAAACGACAGAACAGCTCTTATAACTGCGCTAAATGTATCCGTCAAAGTATACTTGCATAAGAGGTGAGACCTTTAAATCAATAGTTTTAAAGTCCTCCGCGGTGAGCAGCAGAAATACGGTCGTCAGTGGCAAATAAATAACCTTTACTCCGCCGCATTTGCTTTGCGTTTATATGAAGGTAAAATGTGAAGCGCGTCGTGTCCTGTTGCAAGCTCGTCTCGTTCTTGTTTCTGTTCTCTCGTTCATCCTGCTGAAACACCACTTGGGTCTGGCAGGCATGAGTCCCCCGAGGACTTGAAACAGTGGATCAGGGGTAAAGAAGTAACGCCTCTGTTGACCACCTCTCGCCCATCCAAAGACCCACAGTAGACATGCCAATCCAAGGGCTCGTGTTTTACTGCAAACACAGCTCCGGTACAGCGTCCTTATCGTGCGATCCGGAAACAGAGCCTCGCTCCATTCAACCCCTTCGATTATTTCATAAAGGAGAGCCGATCTGATTTTCTTAACGATTAACATCTTGTCAGGTCAATGGCGACATTTTAGGAGATCCAAACTGGCTAATCAATCGGAGCATTTGCATGCGTGTTTGAATATGAACTAAATGAAGGATGTAAAGTTCATAAGCCAGGCGGTTTCAATGGGCTTTAATTCCGAGGCCAATTTACTGTCAAGTAGTGTAGCCTCCTTTTTGAGCTTTATTTTGAACACTGTCTTATCGATAAATATTCTGCGAATTAGGCTACTATTAGAATCTAATTTAAATTTACATGTATTTTTTTTTGTCTGCAAAACAAATGCGTAATTATACAATGTGCCATTAAATATCTCTTATAAAAGCAAAATGATATTCACATCTGCATGTTCTCTTAATACAATAGCCTTCACAAGGCTTCAATACAGTAACTGAAAATCATTTTAAATACATAGCATTTAGGCTACAACTGATACGATTTGTCCATTTAATCTGCTCAGATATTGACATTTTACATGTCACGCGGATAACAGTTCATATAATCAACACCTGTACAGTATTCGTTTTTCTCATGTTTTATCTTCATTTGCGTTGCATTTAATTCTTTCTACTATGGGAATAGCAAAAAATGGCCATTTCAGTCATGTTGTTTTCTAATATAGCCACCAAAAATATATATAGCCTATTCCCTACAGTGCAAACTGATGTTATTGGAACAGTAGTAGGCTTGCCTATCCAAATGCATATTTTTGAAATCTGTATTTTTCATAAATTGAAGCATCTCAAGTGATTCATTATTTCTATCTTTAACAAAAAAATATGGCGGAAGCATTGCTAAAAGTACATGATATTTAGGCCGACTGCATTACAAACAAAATCCGAGTTTTGTTTTTATTTTTTAATAACAGCATGCAGACGTACTATTTTAAAAGTGCGATACGCGTTGTCTTGAACATTTCTGAATGTATTTATTGTTTGGTTAAAACATAAGCAAACAGCTTTGATCACAGGTATGACTCAAAAAGTAGCCTACATAAAAAAATATCTTATTGTCCCACAAAATGTTCCAGGCCGTTACAGGAAGTCTTGCCCACCGAAAAATATTTTCCCCCTATTAGATCATTTGAGGAATCTGGCTCGTACAGCCCGTCGGCTATCCAAGTTGAAATAGCGCGTCATTTGCAATGTGGAGACTGTTGATCACCTCACTAATTACGTCTCTCTATTTCTGCCTCGCGCTCTCTCTCTCCCTCCCTCGCGCGCTCACTCCCCCTCTCTCTCCCTCTCTCTCATTCCCAGAGTGCATATCGAGAATAGACACACAAAGACATGCGCACTCAACTTAATCAGCCATTTTTTTAAACAGGGCTAAAACGATAATAATTAGCAGAATAAAGACATATCGGATTTTCATTTCCTAACCTCCTTTCCCTTACCCCTCCACAACCGAAACTGCTAGGCAGTCGTCGACACATCTTTTACACAACCGGACCCAAAGGATCGACTCTCACTGTAGTATTTACGTTTTTTCCAATAAAGTTGGAGGATTATTGTTACATTTTTTTTCTTTTTATCCTTTTTGTTACCTACTTGCGCTACCATTGGATGTGATTTTCTTCAGATAAAGCAAATATCAAGAGAAGAAGCGGAGGGAACTGCGGGGGGAGAAAGTAAGTTTTTTTTCCCCTTCAACTTTTATTGACTAAGTTAACGTTAGTCGGCGTTAAATTTAGGTCGAGTATTGATTTTCTTTCGCGACTAGTTCTGCCGAATCTGCGCTATTCCGCTGTCGGATCACGGCTTTATGTGGTATAATTTCGACAAATGTCAGCCTAAATATTTTCCTCTCAGTTTGGAAAACAGTCGTTTTGCCGAACAGCAGCGAACTGTCAGGCGATGTTGTCCTACCGTATCTAACGTTACCGTAAACCGTTTCCAGACTCAATGTCGTTTCTTTTGTAAGCAAACCGCCGTAAATGTTAAGTTTCGCTCTATTTTCTTCCGTTATTCGCTGATACGGAGTATAAAGTGGACAGATTTGCACGCTCGCGTCTGTTGTGTTCGCCTCAGGAGTTGGACTCGCCTCATCACAGCAAACGCTAAACAGCAGGGCTCCCTTCCATTTGACAAAACTGCGTATCTTACGTCTCAAACAATACAAGTCATAACATTTTATAAAACATCTGTTCGAAAAGGTAACGTGTCGAGAATCAACAATATATCCCGTAAAGGCTACGTTTTGACACGACGACGCAAGTCGCTCCGGACCGGCGTTTTCCGTCACGTATCTTGAGATAGACTCAAAACCTGCACAGTTCACCTCAGATAACTAAAAGATGCTTCTTCGTTTATTTCTGTTACCTGCAACGTATAAAGAGTCTCTCCACGCTGCGGCTCGGATGCTGGTAACGATAGGAGGGATTGAACTCTAACAGCAGCCGAGGGTCTCTTCTGCCATATCCCGGACTCCTTCGTGTCTGTCAGACGTAAAAAACGGAATAAAAAGGACCGAAATCATTCCTATTTTCATCAGAAAGCCCATTCCGTGTTTAAACTACTCGTGTCTTCTGTCTTGCCCGTAAGTTTTCTTCTCTTCTCCTTTCATTCCCTTTACGTTTTTCCTGAGAGAATTGTCCCCGAGTTTATAGAAAGGTCGGTAGATTCTTAAAGTTGAGAGTTTTCGTTTTTTTGTGGTAAAATGTTAACATTGGCATTGAAGACCGTGGCATGTGTGTGAGCGCTTGGCTTTTGGGTTGATGGTGAGTGTGAGACAGAGTCTTGGCTCCGATTGGAACGCGACAGTGACAAGGGCATCGATCGCTTCCATTGAGAGCACAGAAAAAACACAGGCAGTGGGGAGGCAGAGCACAGAGCCGCGGTGTGTATCGCTGTGTGTCTGCGCTCTCTGCTCTCTAAACCAGCAGATTTTCACTGCCTGGATCTCCGTGTCTGTAGGATTTTCAAGATGTTTTTACCGTTGGCAGCATGTTTGCTTGCTTGTGTACTAAATGATCTGCGTTTGATTTTTCTACGTTAGACATTGTGGATTTGTACGATTTTTGTATTAATACGATACAGTGTGGATACCTGGATTTGCTTGCAAATTGGAATTTGCACCGGAATTGCATCTATTTTTTATTGGATTTGTTTTTCATTAATATAGTTTTCTTTTCTTTTTTTATTTAGATTTTTTGTTACAGTGTAATAACACGATTATTATTATTATTATTATGTACATATTTTTTTCTTGTATGTAAAATGTTTTCTTATTTTCGTATTAAACTTACATTTTCAGCTTGAATTATTTGTATTTTTATTGAAGAATAAAAGGCTGTGTTCAAATCAGCAATTTTGATGCTGTGTGACAGCAACTATTAGATGTAAAAATCTTGTTTAAAAAGGTTGTGTCTGAGATCTGCTGTCACAGGAAGACACAAAAGGTTTAGAAAAGATGTGGTTCAGTGCATTCGGTTGCATTAATGTAATTAGGAATGCTAATTTAAATGGAGTCGTTTTATGGCACCACAAGGCATCTGGATCTATTAAGTGTGCTTTGATTTAATATAAGATGTTTTGCGTTTTTGTGTTCACATAATTTCGTACAGTGTACAGATTGATTTGAGGCAGCACAGAATATCATGAAGCCAACGCGAGAAGCCTTTAATAACTCTTGAGACATGTTCTGCAGTAAGATTGGCTGAGGCTTCTCCTAGGGTCGACAATGTGTCATTTCCATGAAGCCAAATTGCCCACTGCCTATATGATATTAATGTGCAAATCAATATTTCAGGGATTAAATTTCCCTTCTTCATTTTTTATGGTTTCTACCTCAATAAGTCTAAAGTCTAATAGAAGAGACTGGATGATTTAAAATCCGCCTCTGCGGAGTGGCTTGCTACAAGCCTATCACAGCGTTCTGCTGTTCAGTACCGAAACTCCTATGGCAACGTGCAGAGGTTGACTGCCGCTGCTTTGTGACATTAAGACACCCAATTTGGCTAAAAGGCTGAGAGATGACTGCGTGTTCGGTTGAATGCTAATACGTGGTTATCCCGGTATTGATAGTTGTAAAAGAGAAGCCCCATTCAAACACACACTCACAAGCTGATGTTTGCATACACATGCATGTAGAGACACACACACTCATAATATATGCACAAATTTGACACCATCCACTTAAATAAAAAATCACAAGACCAGTGAACACTGCTGGTACCAGTTTCTCCCTCAAATGCTGCAAAATAAATAAAATTCCCAGTGAAGGCCTTGTACGGGGTAAGAAAGGGAAATACGGTTTCTATTTTCGAATGTGGTGATATGAACCATTTAGAGCACCAAGAGCTTCAATTCACCGGAGCACGGCTTGTTATTTCATTGCAGTCGTGGAAATTCGTTGTTGGTCAGCAATACTGAGAAGCATGAAAGATTTTTTTATAACCCTGACATTATCATAGTCCTCTGAGCTTTCTGCTGTCTATCATTAGGTGTTTGTTTTTATTCATCTCGCACCATCTGGGCTACGCTTCACAGAGCCGCATGAATTTCATATGTGATAGAATTTTTTTCCCCATTTGGTCTCATCTTAAACCTTTGAACAGACCAATTTAATTTCGCTGCCACAGAAGAAAAAAAAACATGGTGCAGGACAAAGGCCTTTTTAATCTGGCTGCGACTGTATGATTTCCTTTAAGATTCCCTGTCTGTTATGATTTCAAAAGCTTAATGTCGTTGCAATAAAATATTGTAATTTTTTCCGCTGTCATTTTTTGAAGTGCTTCTGAATTTTACATCAAGAACAATTTATTTTAGCTCTGTATTTTATGTACTCAATTTCCAGTGATTGTTGTAGTTTCCTGAGCACATTAACTGTATAATGTGTGTGTTTCTGTGTGCACTCCTCATAGATAGCATTGAGAAAACTGTCACATTGTTGTTAGAGGAACTACAGGGCTTTTGTTGTGGGCCCAATTGAATTTGGTTCGGAGGATGCAGTACTTGCCCTGGTCCGCAGAGCAGTGGGTGGAAAGCTGAGAAGTCAGGAGCTGGCTTAATGTATTAAGGGGGGCCTTTTTGTGTCAGCCCGAGGCATTTCTGAGGCAGAAAGAGCCTCCCCTGCTTAGAGACTTTCTGAAGGGTTAAACACTTGGATGGGGTTCAAGCTCCATAGCGCCTAGGGAAAGTGCATTTGAATATGTACAAGTTTCATGTAATTAGAACTTAATTTTATTAACATATGCAAATTGTTAACTCAGAGGTTTGTTCAGCTGGTGGAGATCATCTGAGCACAAACGGCTCATTGTTCCTGGGGCAAATAATGGATTTGGAGTCGGACGGTGGCAACGCATAACCAGCTATCTAATTTAAGTCGTACCATGGCGAAATTTCATTAGTAACCATGGAGATGGGGTTAATTGTGCTGACTAATGGCCCTGACTATGGCGGCGGGCCCCCAAAAAACAGCAAAAGCGCGATGGCTTACTTAATCTGCCTCACGATAACACTTGTTTAGACACGTTTCCCTCGTGTGGGAATTTGCATATGCAAATCCGGGGTCTTCCTGATCTCATTCGTCATGTCGGGCTGTCAAACACGCAGAAAGACAATGAAAGCTAGAGCGAAGGCTGTTGCTGATCTCACCACAGAATGGGCAGCATTATTCAGGCCGACAACATTCTTTCATAATTTGTTTCTGATTAATAGACCAGACTGAGGCTCGTTCTGTTCGGGGCTTTTTGCATTGAGAAGGTCAGGTCAGAAAGAGTTTCCACAGCAACTAAAGATCTATTCTTTTCCTTTTGGCTAATTAAATCACATTCTTAAGGCCTCTCCACTTTTTTTGAGGAGAGTGGAAGAGGAGGAAAAAAAATACTGTCGCAGATAATCTCTAGTTTCCTTCAGCTATAGATGGGGGAAGCCAGTAGTAGTGCTAGTTCTCCTGAAGTAATCCTGTTTTTTGACAGAAATGTAAACTGATATAATTGCTTTTCAGTAAAGGGAATGCAGGGTTTGTACAAGTGTAAAAAGCATCGGAAAAGGATTAGCATTTTTTTGCATAATGCACAGCGCTTTGAATGGGGCACTGAATGGTTGACTGAGTGACTTAGATGAAAGCGAGATGGAAACGGTGCCTTCTCGTCCTTTCTTTCCAGGCCCCGCTTGTCCCCAAAGATGTTTGTCGAGGACTTGAGACAACAGGCACAGGCTTCATATTCCTGAAGCCTCCCAAGATGCCTGCAGATTTTTGTCATCTTGTGAAGTAATATGTATGATAATGGTGTCTCTCAACTGGTAAATAGCAGCCCGTATGCTTTATTCAGTAGCGTTCAGGCACAATAGAAGAGCTAGGGAGTGGATTCTGCAGAGATGGGATTTATTTTTTCCTCCAGTGTCCTCAATTTAAACAGGAAAGGTTTTGATTGAATGCTAGAAATGTGTGTACTTCTTACTTTTTATTTCTTTATGTTCTTTTACAGTCCTCAATATAAACAGGAACGGTTTTGATCGAAAACACTAGGAATATGTTTGTAATTCTTTTGTTAAAATATTCCAAGCCTGAATTTTTGTGTGTGCTTGTGCGTGTGTGGAAAATAAAATGCTTAATACAGCACTCATGTATTATAGATGAGGCGTTTTGGAGGACGGTCTGATTCTAGCTCTAGTTTTCTGTTTTGGGGGGAAGGTGCCGGTGTGACGTGAGCACCGCTTCCGTGATCTCAGCGTCACTGACATCGCGATCTGTTAAATGAACGCGAGCTGCCCGCCAGAGACGTTTTTTTCCGTGTTTTGTTGTGTGTTCTGTGATGCCTTGATCATCTTTCACTGACCTTTTATAGACTAGAGCTATCCTTTCATATGCAAATGATTAAGGCAAAGGAATTGTAGCCGGGATAAGTGCTCACAGGTTATCACGAACAAAACAATTCTTCTTGTTTTCTCCTCTGTTTCTTTTTCCTACCATTCCAGAGGTGAAAAGCAAGTAGCTTTGAGTCGATTGTGAAAGGTCTTTTTAACCCCGGCGCCAAAGAAAAGGATACACCATGGATGACGCTTCACGTCTGTTAATTTCAAACAAGGCTCGCAGTTAGACAAGTCATGCTTTAGTGTCTGGTTGAATCAGGCGTGTACTGACAAGCTCAACCAGATGTTGATGTGGGCCTGGTTGCCAAGTGAAACTTGTATGGTGTGGATTGTCCCCCTTTCAGCCCCCACCGGCTCTTGAGATGTGCTCTCCTTACTCCGCAGCTTGGATGTAGTTAAAACGTCTCTTCCTCTTCCGCGACTTACACGCCGCGTCGTGTTCCCCTCGATGTGTGAGAACACATGACTGATGAGGACATGGACATTTCAAACAATCGTAAGGGTTGTTATGAGAAGGACTTGTTATCGTGAGGAAATGTAATTTTTGTCCTCATTGAGAACTTTCATTTTTGAGCGCAGTTATCTAAATGTTTTTGTTGCTCTTGGTCCTCTGCCAGTCAGGATTACATTACTTTTACTGTCAGCTTGCGTCTCATCGGAGAAGGGGATTTTTCCCCTTCGTATTCTCAGGCCTTCTTTGGTTTTTTTGTGATGCCTTTGCTACAGGATATTAAAAAAAGGGGGGGGGGGGACTAATCTAACTACAGCAGCGTTTAGGCATTTCATTGGAAAAGGCAGTCACGTGTGGAAATCAACAGAATAGACCAAATATTGTGTACAAAGTCTATAGAGTCTTTTTTAAGCAACAAGTCAGGTTAAAGAAGAAGAAGAGCAGGGCATTTAGCTTATGTAAACGCAGCTGTGTCCATATAGTTATTCCTGAGCCGGTAACTGGTTGCGTTTTGACTTAACAAGCTTTCAGGTACATATGTAGTCATTGTTGCAGAGTCTATTAGCAGCTAAAGATCGAAATGGCCACCGCTATGTGATATTTTTTTGAGATTAGGTGGCATGTAAAAATGAGCTGTTCTTCTCTATGAGACTTAGTAGTTTTACATACAAATATTTTGAATCTATTGTAAAATTATATTTTAGCATTTGACTGTCTGTCTTGTTTTTCAAGGCAGCTGAAATACCATGTGTTGAGATATTCTCGTGTGAAGATTTGTGTCTCTTTAGATAACAGCAACCAAGTGTGCATTAAATATCATACAGAGGGATTGTCATATTGCCACAGCTGTTGTGAAGCACCTTATTCCTTATTTCATGTCCAAGTACAATTATTTGGGGAAAGGTTGAGCTTAACTGTGACATCCTCTTCCTGTTTCTCCCTCTATATGTAGATACAACTTTAACTCAATTCAGACAGATGTACACTCAAAAATTGTACGCATCCTCGTTGACGATCTCAGCTGGATAACAAGCCCATTATTAGCCATCAAGAGAGGGATGAGCCCATAATTGAATATGTATGACCGGTAGTGCCTTATGTAAACAGATAAATGAGAGACTGCCCTCATGAATATTCATGCTGCTTAGTTCATCTGGCCCTGTGATGAGGATATTAACATGGCTGTTCCACCTGTGTGTATGTGTATGAAGAAAAAGAGCAGTTTTCCAGACATGACACTGGCCCAGTGTTTTTGTTAGTCCAGAGGCTGAGCTAGAGAAGTCCCCGGAGAAGTATTTGGTTAATGCTAGACTTCTCATATCCTGTCTCGCTCTGGTCTGGCATGTGCGTTGGAATCATCTTTAATTATTTGCTTTAAAGGGGGTTAGACTTTCCATCAGTGCAGATGAGTGGCACGGACTGAAGGCTGGTATTTTGTGGGCGCTTGAGGTCCAGGCGTGGGTCGTCATCTTTTTAGTTTTAATGACGTGTAGCAACAGAACGAGATTAAATGCACAGCTAGAGTAGCGCACGTTAGAGAATCGTGGTCACGAAATAAAAAGAACAAAGTATCGCATTGAGCCGAGAGAAAAAATATTTATTTTGGGCTTTTAAAGAAACAAAGAATTTCTGCCTCACCTTGTCTTAATTTTTTTTTTTTGGTGGAAGATTTATTATAGTTTTATATGGAGACAATAGGGAGTCCTGCTTTTGCCGTGCCCATAACCATTTAAGTTATTGACAATCAAAGAAAGTGTAATAAAAAGACCTATGGAAAGCGTATGAAAAAACCATTAAGGAAAATGTATGTCCTTTGGGGTGTTTCATATAAAATCAAATCAGAGGCCTTTGCGAAGATCAAGCGATGCATATGAACGGCAGGCCAGAAGGTTGTTAAATCTGACGATGGATTGGGGCTAGACGAATATTTGAGAAAGCACAGATTATTTTCCATTTAATACCTGTGAGTCTGTGAGATTTGTTGAAACAAATGTATATGTGCCATTTCATGCGCTCGCATCTGGGCTTTGCATTTCAAAACACTCCCTCACCGCAGCTTTATGCTTATTACTGCATGGCATTTGATGGCAAAACAAATAATTCTTCCCCTTGACTATTACCATTCAGAGCTGTAGGTATAATGTGTTTTCTTTTCTTTAATTAGTTGGCGGTTATGCTGATCCAGAGCTTGTTTTCTCTTCTAGGTTGTCATTGACCTTAAAATACCCCCTGTGTCTTGTTGAGGCCTTAGCGATCTGAAAAGCATAACACAATGTGGCCTTCCCCGCTGCAGCGTGCTGATAATGTTACGGCTGGGCCAAAGCGGCCCATATAGGCTTTCAAATGGTGTAAGTGGCAATAACCACAGACTATTTTAATGTTTCTCTTCATTAGCACTGCTCACTGATGTTTTTTCAGTATCTTGTCCTTTTATCTGAGAAAGAAACACTTTTTGGCTACCTTATAATATGCCATTAAATTAATGATTTTTTTAATGAGTCAAAAAAAGGATTAATAATTTTAATACGCATGTCATTTTGTCTGGTGATTGTAGGAAGCAGACAGAGCGACGTGACTGCCAGATTCATCGGAATTAACTTTGAAAATTGAATCGGTGGTTTGCGTGACATTCCGTTTATTTGATAATGGAATATTGTGGCCCTAATTTCAGCTCATTCTAATTACATCTGACGGTTGTTTGTTTGGAGTGAAATCCAATTAAAGTGTACACTTTTCAAGCGGAATACTCCGGTTCCTCCTTAAAGAATAATGACCCCATGATGGCTCTGAAAATAAATGTTTTTTTTTGTGGGCGTACAAGGGTAAATTCGCAACAGCTGTCTGAACAGAGTTTGTTTAAAAAGCAAATGCCTTTGGTCTAAAGTTCATTTGGAGAGCTCTCTAATTAAATATAGGCCCAAACCTTAAGTTAATTAGTAATTCTCAGGCTCCAGAAATTAGGCAGATCTGGAGCACAATCTCTCGTGCTGCCATATAAAGGCATTAGGGCCTGCACGGGAGAACTTAGTTAGCAGTAATTCATGCTTTAATAGATTGTTTGACATGTTTTGTGAAATTCCTGCATGTAGAACGCTCGGCTTAGTGCATAGCTAGCGGCGCTGGAATGCATGCAGGGATACCTGGCCTGTGATTATGTTTATAATACTAGATAATTACAGGACTGGCAGGCTGGATGCTCCGTCTTTACTGAGCAGCTTGAACTTTAAACTTTTATTGTTTCTCAGGGAAAATGACAGCACGGAAAGGTCAAACTCTACGAACGAAGAACGGGCTCTCGTTCCAAAAGGTGCCAGCTTATCGGTCCTGTCCCACGCGGTAGCGTGTCAAAACATTCATCAGGTTAAAATTAGTTAACAGAGGACGACCATAGAAACATAACACCTGTCCGACAGGCTTAACGGGGTATATGTTTAGATGGCTTGTTAAATGGTGAATTCAACCCCTCCCATGTGTTTTTTTGGAGGTGAAATATGTGGCCTGTGTTTGACTTTGTGTGTGTGGGTGCTTGGTCCTCACCCCCAACTTTGCTATGTAAGACATGTTTGTAGGCCTTATTTGAAAGCAGCGAACACAAAGCGTGTGATTACATGAGCGTCACTCATTCGGACAACTTCGTATGCAGGACTGACATTTTTTAATTCCGCTTTATTTATTTTTATGTATTGGAAGGGGGCAGTGCTTTCAAACAGATGTGCGTAAAACTACGATTTATGTAACTGGTAAGCGCTTTCATATTGTATGTATTGTACTCCACAAGAACATGTTTGACCAGTAGATTAATATTTATTTAGCAAAGGGAAATCAAGGGATTAGTCAGTCATCATTTTAACTCTAATCCTGCTCGGCAAAAACTAGACAAAGAGGGTGATTACTGAACACGGACTGGCAAAGCTACAATTAGATTCTCTGCTTTTCTTGTCGAGAACAGGAAAAAAAACACTCATACACAACACATACACATACACACAAATGGAAAACGCTCTGAACTTTTTTTCCCTCCCCTGCAAAGTGGAAAAAAAAGCAAAGCAGAAAGCAAACATATTCATCACTCGTGCTTGTGCGGACAGCAGAAAGATCACGAGATGAATTCACGTCAAACTAGTGAATCAGAGAAAACAAGTCTAATTTTAGTCAGTGCCTCTGAGAAATGTGCGTTTCTTGTGAGTCGGTGTGTGTTTAGTCATATTCTCTGCCAGTGCCTGTGCATGTTTGTATTTGTTTGTGTGCCATTACTATAAAGAGGAAACTGCATATCTTCTTTACTAATTAAGCTGTAAGACTCACCAAGGGCATCGCATTGATTTGCATCTGGCTTATTTCTCTTAGCAAAACACACACAGCAAATATGCCTGATGGGTCTCAGGTGGGCAAACGTGCGTGGTTGTCTCTGCGACGCTCTCTAAGTTTACTGTCAAAGTTAACTTTGCAGATCTGAAATGAAAGAGAGAGAGAGAGAGAGAGAGAGAGAGAGAGAGGTGGGGTTAAAGAGATGATCTGCTGTGTCACGTGGACATGGGCACCAGAGAAGATGTGAAACCAGATGTGGGGTGAAAAAAAGGCTAAAGAGGAAGACTAGTGGGGAACCTGCCAGCATACGTTCCCCTTTCCCCTCCTTCTCTTTTTCTCAGTTGAAAAAGAATGTTAATGATTTTTTTCGCCCCCCTGCGCTCCTCCAGAGACACAGCCTCATTGTTTGTCGCGAGGACCTTTTCTTTCAAACTTAATTACCTTCTCCCCTTTTTTCGGTGACTTGGACTGAAAGTTTGCACTGTGTCGGGAGAGGTCGTCACACATTCTTTTTACGCTCCTTTTCATTAATCCGGGGTGTGCAGGCATTTTCTCTCCGTGTCGGGACGGTAGGGGTGGGTAATGGAAGAGCCTCGGAACGATCCGCAGGAAGCTTAAAGCCGGTTAATGCAGTATAATAGTCTGGACATAGACTGGCCTTTGTTTGTGCGGTTCATTTCGAATCAGGCATAATTAACTCCAGAGTGTTTCCAGATTGCCAGCAAGGAGAAATTGCAGCATTCTCTGTTTTGAATTGAGAAAAGACATTAGCTATGTAGATTATGTTTCCCTTTGATACCAGCCTCTCCTGTTAAAAGTTTTCGAATGGGAGAGGGAGTCGTATAAACCCAGGCACTCTTTTTTTTCCCTCATTTAAAGGGTCTTTTTGAAGTAATTTTGTATGCAAAACTCATGTTATGTGATACGTTTTTTGTAAGTTTTTTTTAGCAATACAAGATTTTAAAACTGGAGCTTTTTCATACTTAACTTGTTTTGTGCTTCAAATAGTTTGACTCTTTTGTTAAACGCCAGCCACAGAAAGGTAATTTGTACAACAGCTAAATAGACGTCTTTTTGCTGATGTGGATTTGCCACACCCGACCATAATGATATGTTGCGTATTGAAAATGAGGCCCTTAAATGTGGTTATGGCACAGGGGAGATATCCTGCTTCTACTGTTACACCTCTGGGCATCGACGGGGTCGGGAAAAGCCTTTGTGAAAAAAGGGTCATGCAAAACCGCTTTTTTCCCCTCACTCCTTTTCTCTCTCCCCTTTGCAATTCTCTCTCTTTTTTTTGGACTTAAACAAGAAAGAATTAAGCCTCCTGGTGTCCTTGGAGGCCAGAGAAGCTCTTGATGTTTGGATAATACCACTTTGATGGATTTTTCATCAGTTCTTTCTGCATGGCAACAAATAAACAAGTATAATTAGACTTGTGAAGGCCCATTCATGCCTTTGTTAGGATTAGATATATGTGCAGTTTGCATGCTGTGACTCTCCTTTGTCTTTCCCTAACTCACTATGGCATTTTGATAGAGGATTTGGTGTTGAGAAAAGCCCCAGCAGAGGCTGGGGTGACCTTTCCTAAATCGGATATAATTCGGAGGCGTTTTACCTATTTTTCCTGTTTTTTTTTTCTGTCATATTGCAGTTCCACTTCAGTAACGTGTTTTACACATGTGCACGCTAATGTTTAACGTTTGTCTAGGTCTCAAAAAAAAGGACGACCTGAAAATCTATTTAGGGAAGAAAGGGTGAGTGAAATCCTTTTCTTGGGGGGTTGGATCAGGGGGAGTCTTAGCACTCGGTTAAACCTAGCATTCCTACTCCATTATTCCAGTCTCTTGATCAGATCACATTCTTTTTAATCACTTCACAGGCAGCGTCTCCACAGAGAACCGAGAGAGAAGCCGAGACAGTCTTAATTAAAAAACAGAGGTAGAAACACTGTTTGCCATCTTTTTCTTCTAATGGGAACGGGAGCCATTTCCATGCAACGAAATCTGTCCTCATTGTTTTGAGAGAGCGTTCTTTCAGTTCCAAGAAAAAGAGCTTAGTGTATTTTTTTCTTTTTGTAGCCTTTTGCTTTTAGACCCAATAGAAGGAGAGAAAGTAAGACAAGAGAGAAAAGCTGTTTCACAGTTAAGTTACAACACGTTGGAAGAATTATAGAACGGTGTATAGAAAAGGTGTTAACAGAGGTAAAATGCAGTCAAAAAGAACATAGAGCCCCCTTTAATAGCAAAGTACGTACTTAAGACTAGTTTCTGTCTTTTGGGTGGAAAAGAGAGTATGTTAACAATTGAGATTGAGTTGGTTTGAAGAAAGACGCCTGCATTTGATTCTGTTAAAGTCTTTCTTGTCAGGCATTTTGAGTGCTTGAGGATGTCTGGATAATATGCAGTGACTTGCTGTAGCAAACAGTGATTTAGATATTTATTTTTGTGAGAAGAAATTGATGGGCACGCTTAAGTTACCAGGCTGATTGTCAATGAAACGTCTTCTGATGCAAAATATCAATATGAAAGCTAGAGGTGCTCTCAGCATCCCCGGATACTTGCCTCGTATCAAAACAAGCGTAGCTCTGAGCTGTTTAGCTCTTTTGTGCCTTGCTTTATAATTCATAGGCATGTAATGATTCACATGCATAGCCAAAAATGTAGAGACACAGGCAAATCCAGAGGAGGCATCTCTCTCAGCACTTCAAGTGTCAAGAAATGCATAATTAATCTCAAACTGCGCGTTTTATGTCCAGACCCGCATTAACTGATGTTGTGTGTTAGGATCCGACGGGAAGCAACAAACATGCACAGTTGCACATAAAATCTCTGCATAAATTCTATTTTTCTGCTACCTGAAAGAAAGAAAAAAGAGAATGAGGAAGCCACTTGTATAATTACAGATTCCACATCGTATTTGATACCTTTTAAAGGCTGAATTCAAACAGAAACAAATCACAGGCAGCCGCTGACAAGGTAGACACATGAGGGAGAGTGTGTGTTTTGTGAAGGTTGCTTGTTTTATGATGTGCAGTGGGTTTTGTGTTAACGTCGTTGGAATGTTGTGTGCGGCTCACACACTCACCAAGCGCCCACAGGCCCTGGAGGCACAGCTGCTGGCTCTGTGATCTTACACCGGGAGATGCAGAAATTATCACAGGAGAACACTGTAATCTAGTCCTCGCTTCCCTGCCAAACGTGTGTTTTTGGAGACATACATTCCTCTCGGCTTGCATAAATGACCCCCCCGCCCCACTGCGCCACTGCACACATACACAGACACACCTTTTTTTCTTGTGTGAAGCTAATTGTAATAGGTGCTAATTTTGCACTAATTGCTGCGCAGTTTTGCTCTCAGGGCATTTGGGAGCAATCTCATGTTTTTATTTTCACAGCAGTGCATTGTGCAGATCACCCCCACCGTTTGTTTATAATAGAAATTTAATTTTCACCTCATCAATGTGATAGCATGTCTGCATTTTCTCGCAGAAGTATCCTAATTATTTACTTCTGTGTATTTCCTCGTGTTGAGATTATACTTTATTTGAATAGTAAAATCTATATTTTCTGTGCGTAATATTCTTATGATATCCCAAATGTATTTATGCAAGGCTTCATTTAAATCAGAGGTTCTCAACCCTTTTTTCCACCGGGCCACACTATGGTCCAAGTGCAAGTCTCATGGGCCGCACGCATTCAATTTACATATTACATCATCATACATACAAACCAACCAGACTGATATTATTTATAGCCTAAATATTATGATATCTAAACGATTGCATTTATTGAAATAAATAAATAAATAATTCTACTCACCACCATTAATAGAACACCCGATGCTGTCGGGAGATGACCAATTTTGTGAAATTCTGCTCAAAAGGAATAACAGCACAAAGAAGTTGCGATTGTAAGTTGCAATCTGTAAGACGCGCACAGAAGTGTTACTTGATACGCGACACATTGCAGAAAGTGTGCGTTCACAAATGTAGCCTATGTTCCCAAATATGAAAGCATTTGGAATTTAATAATCTGAGATTCTCTCCAGAGATGTATGTTTTGCCACATTTCTGTAATAAGGATGATTGCTACGTAGTAGCCTATGGGTGTTTCTTTTTGCCTGAACATCTTCAGTGTGAGTGGCGAGGCAAACCGAAAAGCCGAAAGTCCAGCACTCTCTTCACTGCTGATGCTGCGACTATTCTTGTTTGAATGTAGGGCTGCAGCTAACGATTAATTTTATTGTCTGTTGATTATTTTTCAATTAATCTATTATTTTCTCATCAGTTGATGAATTATTTTGTTAAACTATCAATAAATAATAACCGTAAATTCTGCTACTAATCTTTTATTTTATTCAAACCTTTTCTCATAATTAATACTTTATTTGATAATATTTGAAAAACAAAATTATTTTACATAACAAATACTTTATAGCTTATATCTGTTTAGTAAATTTTTAATTCATGTAAATAGGGTTGTAACGGTATGACGGTATACCATGATATAAACACGTACGATTATCATACGTGTACATTTGCTTATCTACGGTATTTGGAGAAAATAAAATATGTATCTCATCTGTGCCTAGGCAACAACTTTCCACTTAACTGTTCTCTTGCTCCACCCACACGTGCAGCGGAGACAACATCAGAGACAGAGGCCGTTATCTCTAATTTCTATCCCACGTCGAAATATAAATCAAAATTTGTAGTATGGGAATACTTTGGATATAGAAAAGACGAACGCTTATTTGTCTTTGAGGATAGACACGGTTCACAAAAACTGGTCGCAAAGCAGCCGCAAAAAGAGGAAACACATTGAACATGTTTACCTATATTTCAGAACACCATCCCTCTGTGCAGATACAGTTATGTCCACTTTATAACTTAAGGTTAAAGCCTTATGATTTCCGTGATGCGGAGTGAATCCCAGAATCCAGTCATGACAATGAATTTACAATGCAGATGTCACATAAAACGTGCGGTTTGATGGATTGATGTATAAATCAAAAACAGAGCTGTCAAATCACTACATGGTCTAGTATCTGTGATTATTAAAGCAAAAAAACACTGCTATATAAAAATATAATCTGTTTGTTTTGCGTTTCTCTCTGTGAGTGAGCGGCGTTGTAGTGTTTAACAGCGCCTGCTGTCTCACTATCTGAGGAAAACACAGAGTCTCAATGACACTGAGAGAACAATTAATAATCCTTTCATCATTTTATTTGAGAAAACCATTGTCAAATACACTGACTCTTCACTACTACCCATCTTCTTTCTCTCCTTCTTGTGTGATTTGCGGCAGCTTAGATGCTTCAAATGCGTATTACTGCCCTCCTCAGTTCACTACTACCCTTCAAAATAAAAGTCAGCTTTTTAACTCAAAGAAATTGACAGAAATGACGACTGTACTATAATGTAGCCTACTTCTAAAATAATAATAATAATAAATAGAAACATTTAAGGAATATAATTTCCCCCTCATTTTTATTTAGTAAATCTGTTGTGCAGCCCTTTACGAAAACAGAAAAGGATCGGTTATTTTCATTTGATTACATTTTAAAGCATTAATTAAATTGTTAAAGCTTTATACATTAATTTAATTACCACCATTTTTGATAGTATATTTGTATTATGTCATAAAAGTACAGAATCCAGAAAAATTAAGTCAAACCAGAATTGATGAATTGTTATGAATTATTAATGATGAATTATAAGTTGTTAAACTAATATATAATCAATGATGAAATCTACTTGATTGTTTTTGATTAATTAAATTTGAATAAACACATGATTTGTCAACCAAAAAAACCCCTGTTTTTATTGTTTAATACCATATACCATGATACCGTGAAACTGTGATATTTTCTGAGACGATCATCATACCGTCAAAATCTCATACCGTTACAACCCTAAATGTAAAACCTAAAATTAATTGTAAAACTGAAAGTTATTTTTAATTGTGTTCTGCACATAGACTGTAACATTCAGCATGGTGGGCCACATTTGGTTTAGTGACAGCCCGTATGCAGGTTGAGAACCACTGATTTAAATGAATCCCCGAATTGCTTTGTATCAAAATAGGTATCTGGACAAAAGTGATTTGCACATAGCTATGTGGAGAGGGCATGGCTGTTATTATAGTTTAATTTTGCATCATCTTTTAACCTCGTTTCCATTTGGGAAAAAAAGTGTTTTTCCAAATTGCATTGTGTTCAATAAGCTATTATCAGATTTCCTATATTCTTGAGAATAATTAGAAAATAAAGCCGGGCGCAACAGACAGGGCTGCCGTTTTGTTTTTAATTCTGGGTCTGTCTTGAGTATATTTCATTTTAATTGAAAGCACAGCAGTTGCAAGCCCATCATTGTTGGCCTTCACCACAAATCTCTACCTCTTCTGTATACACTGATATCGCCTGAAAATTTGGAGCAGCTGGGTTTCTCTTTGCTCTCTGGGCCTCATTCGCCGAGCCTGAGCATGGTAGGCATATACGCTTTGGATCCAACTCTATTTCAGCGTCCAATCTTAGTCCCATTCTTTGAATCTGCATTGCCAGCCTTGAGAATAAATTGTCTGTGGTCCAAGGAAAAAAAATGTGATTGAAGGGTTTTCATCAGCAAGGTGCACGTGATTTGTGAAAGCCAGGCGAGACCCTGATTGAGGCAGTGACGGTTGGGAGATGGGCAGCCATCCAGGATAGATAACATCGCGATGGTATTTCAAATGGTGTGTTTTATGTGCTTGGGTTTTAGTGGGCTGCCAAGGAAAAAAAATGAAAAACAAAAAATGTGAAATAAAATTGCGAGTTTGCCCTCCCTGGGTGACTGGACTGGGTGTGCTAAATATTAATTTGAGTTTGAGGTGATTGTTGGAGAGGCCAAAGCGTGGGTTAGAATTTGGATGGCTGCTTAATCAGGGCTTGTTAAATACCTGCTGGGGGATCTCTCAGAGGGAAGATTTGGTGTAAGCTGATTTACTGAGTAACATAGGAACCCTCTCTCTGCCAAAGTGGTCATGATTTGAATGTGGTGGTTCACCCCCCTTTTCTTTGTTTATTGTAATTATGTTGCAACGATAAAGGGGCTCACAGAAACTTTTGTGTGGGAGTGGTCTGATTTTAAAGAGGAGTGCTGCACATGCTATTGAAAAAGTCTAAACTTAAACCTATTTTTTTAACAATTGAAACCTCTTATTAACCTCTGCTAAAATCAACATAGTGTCGGTCTGTGCATTTAAAAGTCATCTAGCTTTTTTCTAGATAGGTCTCCGCTGCTCATTTTTGTGCTAATTCACGAGTAATTGCAGCACAGGAATGCTCTCTATATAATCAAGGACAGCACATGCTGAAGATCAGGTGCACCATCATTATACACATTCTAATATGTCTTTGCTCTCTTTTGTTTTTTTTACTTATGCAGGTCCCTGACAGGCTGGATGAAATGAGATCCCCATGTAGCGATTACCATGGAAACTTGTGATTCCCCTTCTTTCTCAAGGCAGGAAAATGGGCAGCAGATATCAAAGCTACGTGAGACGACACATCTTGATAATGAGGTGCCAGAAAAAGTCCCTGGGATGGAGCCTGACAAGGAAAACAGCCCTGCGGATGACAACCTGAGGACGGAGGAGAGCCGTCGAGAGATCGCGTCGGGATTGAGTACGGAGAATGCAATAGGTGCGGCCACTAAAGACATCCCCTGCAACGAATGTGCCACTTCCTTCTCGAGTTTACAAAAATACATGGAGCACCACTGCCCGAACGCTCGCCTTCCTCTTCTGAAGGACGAGAATGAGAGCGAGGTCAGTGACCTTGAGGACAGCGATGTAGAGAACATGACAGGAGAGATAGTTTACCAGCCAGATGGCTCAGCTTTTATTCTTGAGGACTCCAAAGAAAGTGGCCAGAATGCCCAGTCAGGGGTCAAAAGCCTCTTCTCCCCAGCACTGTTTTCAAACTCCCAAACTGCTGCTGGGGACAAGACTGAGCAGTCGGCCACAGCCCCCATGTCCTTTTATCCACAAGTGATCAATACCTTTCACATCGCTTCATCCCTCGGGAAACCATTTATGGCCGATCAGGCTTTCCCAAATACCTCAGCATTAGCAGGAGATGGTCCTGTGTTGCACAGTTTCCGTGTCTACGATCTCCGACACAAGAGTGATAAAGACTATCTTACCATTGATGGCGCAGCCAAAAACTCCTGTGTGTCCAAAGATGTTCCAAACAATGTGGACTTGTCTAAATTTGATGGTTGCATTAGTGATGGGAAAAGGAAACCTATTCTGATGTGTTTCTTGTGCAAATTGTCTTTTGGTTATAGTAGGTCATTTGTAACCCATGCTGTGCATGATCATCGGATGACCCTCAATGAGCAGGAGCAAAAGCTCCTTAGTGATAAATATGTCTCTGCCATCATACAGGGCATTGGTAAAGACAAAGAACCTCTTATAAGCTTTCTGGAACCAAAAAAAAACAATTCTGTGTTACCACACTTTTCTACTGCAAACTTCATGGGCCCTGATCCAGGCATTCGCAGCCTGTGGAACACCTTTCACATGGAAAACGGTGATTCCCTGCAGGCTGGTTTCGCCTTCCTGAAAGGAAGTGCCAGTTTGGCATCTTCTGCAGACCAGTCGCCCAGGAGTGCCCAGATGCCAAAGGCAGAACTGAACCTCGGGTTTGCGGCAACCTCTGCGCTCAAGTCCCCCGTCTGCTCCGTATCTCTCCAGCGCTCATCGCCAGGGGCTGGGTGCAGGGATCAGGAGAGCAACTGTGAACAGCAGAAGGACGTTAGCACTTTGCATGCCAATGGTGAGCTCTCCATCAAAAGCGAGCCCAGAGACATGGCCGATGCTGCGGAGGATGAAGACTTGTATTTGAACGAGCTCGACGACGATGGTGTTTGTGAACTTGGGGATAGTACCAGTAGCAAAGATTTCCCTCTCTTAAACCAAAGCATTTCTCCTTTATCGTCCAGTGTGTTAAAATTTTCTGAAAGGGGTACTACTTCCTCTGTGACTGTTGCCAATGACCTAGAGAAGACAAAGCAAGCTGCTGCCATCTTGGACTACAGCAATGACTCCACGAGCGGAGGCAGCAAAGACGGCTGCGACTCCAACGGTGGCAGAGATAGCAGTCCGCCATCTCTTCCTCTCGACATGATACGACGAGACGACGAAAGCCCAGGCCCACTGCACCAGCATGCTGCCACGCCCAGCACCCCTGGCCCAGGAGAGGGCTCTCCTGGAAGTGGAATCGAATGCCCCAAGTGTGACACTGTCTTAGGCTCCTCACGTTCACTTGGTGGTCACATGACCATGATGCACTCACGGAACTCCTGCAAGACACTGAAATGCCCCAAATGCAATTGGCACTACAAGTACCAGCAGACCCTGGATGCTCACATGAAGGAGAAGCACCCAGAGTCTGAAGGCTCTTGTGTCTATTGCCGCACAGGCCAGCCTCACCCTCGACTCGCCCGGGGTGAGAGCTACACGTGCGGCTACAAACCTTTCCGCTGCGAGGTGTGCAACTACTCCACAACCACCAAAGGCAACCTTAGCATTCACATGCAGTCGGACAAGCACCTCAACAATGTGCAGACGCTGCAGAATGGAGGAACGGAAGTCATCTACAACCATGCTCCTCCTGTGTCCAACGCCAGCCTAAGCGGGTGCGGCACACCCTCACCCTCCAAGCCAAAACAGAAACCCACGTGGCGATGCGAGGTCTGTGACTATGAGACCAATGTGGCTCGCAATTTGCGCATCCACATGACAAGTGAGAAACACATGCACAACATGATGCTTCTTCAGCAGAACATGAAGCAGATCCAGCACAACTTGCATCTGGGCTTGGCGCCAGCCGAGGCAGAGCTCTACCAGTACTACCTGGCCCAGAACATCGGGCTCACCGGTATGAAACTGGAGAACCCTTCAGACCAACAGATGATGATCAACCCCTTCCAGCTTGACCCTAGCACTGCTGCAGCTCTGGCTCCCAGTCACGGTGAGTAGTTCCCCCCCTTGGATATGCTTGTCACTCACTTTCTTTTGTTCTCTGTCTCCTTCACTGACTATTATTACTCATGTCATTATTGTTTCCTGCTCTCTGTGAATTGAGCTGCCATGTGAGAATCTATTTCCTAATTTTCTTAAAGGGGTTATATGATGCGATTTCAAGTTTTGCTTTCTCTTTGGAGTGTTATAAGTATATTGTGCATAAATAAGATCCCTGTTGTTGCAAAGACTAAAGTCTCAAAACCAAAGAGATATTCTTTATAAAAGTTAAGACTTTGCCACGCCCCCCTATAATGGCTCATTCAAACATGCCCTCACATGTCTACGTCACGATGTGGAAATATTTGCATAATGCAGCCCAAATGTTCACGTAAAGAAAGAAGCAGCCATGTCTGGGAGACGCTGTGTGTTTCTAGGCAAAAGCAAAATAACTTTATTTGGCCTTCTGAAAGTAGATGCATTTAGGAATCATTAAGATTATTTACAACAGAACAGCAACGCATTTTATGGATGACCTTTTCGTGAACCTAGGAGAGTAGGTAATTCTGACTTTGCTATGACAATCTGGCGCTTCTGAATCAGCCACTGTATGTTTTGTTATTAGTTAAAGTATTTGCTATTGACTGTTCAAATGCGGAGCATCATGTTTGTGTGTGCATGTTTTTGTTTGTGTGAGAGAGTGAGAGAGAGAGAGGGTCACAGCGTTGTGTTTGTGTGCTCGTGTGTGTGAAAGAGGGAGACACAGTCACACAACCGCGGCTTGTGTGCAAACACATACGAGCATCATCACTGTGTCTGTCACACGACTCTGTTCCACTCTCGGGCTTGAACTGATGGTAAAACTAAGGACATTATCAACTTAATGTATATTTCTTTGTTTATTTTGAAAGCTTAAGCTTGCGATTATGGAAAGGGGCGTTACATTTCCGACCAGTGCTTGTGGTGTTCAGCCTATCACAATAAACTGTGCCAGTTGGCCAATCAGAGCTGGGCTTGTTGGAATGAGGGACTTTGTAGAAAATGAAGTGTTTGAGAGAGGCGGGGCATAGAGGACCTACAATAATGTACAGTATTTTAAAAATAATGTGTTTTTTGAACATTAAAGCATGCCAAAATACACCAAATAATGATCTTTAAAAAAGCATTATATGACCCCTTTAAGTTTAGTCCTCATCTTAACATGAACTGTAGTGAGCAGATTGCTTACACACAACATGCAGCAGCAGTTTTATTCTTTCACTTTGTCAGTCAAGACCAAACAAGGACTTTCTGCATCTGTTTCTGAAAACCGATACCCTTGTGCATTGAACTCATGGAGCTTTACCTCCATAGTAGTATAGAGGTATTTTTTTTCCAGGGGGTTGAGGGTATGAAAAATGATCTAGTTTGCTTTTAAAAGTGCAGAGATCAAATAACTAAATTACAATTAGATGTAAGATAATCAGTTTTCATCATTTACATTTTTAGGACTACTGTTGAGGCAGGCTAATTTTATATTGATCAGTTTTGTGTCTTTAAAGAGAGAAGAAGAAAAAACGTGCCTGAGTACAAACTCAGGAATGCCTAGTAGGAGTAATTAAAGCTATCTGATGAGGGAGTTTAGAACTTGAAAGGGATGATTGTAATTGATCCTGATTCAATCCTATTATAGCTTTTTATAGTTAAGGCTTTATAAAAGCCATACTCCTTACTGGGGCTTTATTTGATCAATTCCTTTTGTATGGGTGCCCTACACCAGTCTCTCAGCTCTTTTAAATTTCATTTAATAAAAAATTAAAAACCTTTTCTCTTTTTCTCCTCCCTGTGACTGTGCCCCACCTCTTCCCCCCTCTCTCTCTCTCTCTCTCTCTCTCTCTCTCTCTCTCCCTGCAGTAAATAATGAGCTGCCTGCGGAGCTGCGTCTTGCGAGTGGTCAGCTAATGGGTGATGACCTGTCCGTCCTCTCTGCTGGGGAGCTGTCACCTTGCATCAACGACCCGCTGCTGAAGCTCTTCCAGTGCGCGGTGTGCAACAAATTCAGCTCTGACAGCCTGGAGGCCCTCAGCGGGCACGTGGCGGCGGAGCGATCGCTTCCGGAGGAGGAGTGGAGGGCCGTGATGGGAGACGTCTACCAGTGCAAGCTGTGCAACTACAACACGCAGCTCAAGGCCAATTTCCAGCTCCACTGCAAGACCGACAAGCACATGCAGAAGTATCAGCTGGTGGCCCACATCAAGGAAGGTGGCAAAGCCAACCAGTGGCGTCTCAAGTGCATTGCCATCGGCAACCCCGTGCACCTGAAGTGTAATGCCTGCGACTACTACAGCAACAGCGTGGAGAAGCTGAGACTGCATGCGACCAGCCAGAGGCACGAAGCAGTGCTGACGGTCTACAAGGTCAGCTATGCTTTACTTTGTGTTGAACTGTGTCATGACCCACTGTCCTAATTCTGTGTGTTCTCGGTGTCACATGGGTTAATATTTACTTTGTTTTGTTTAACTTTTTATTGCATCATATCTATTTTATCACTGTATTTGAAAGAGTCAGGCCATGGTCAGGAGACAACAAACAGTGAACAGTTGTTTTCTAGCACCTTGTTTTTTTATGATGTCAGATGTCATTAGTTCAGCTTTAAATTTGATTTGGCCTTCCATGCTCACCCTTTTCCCAGTTTCCTCTGCTCTCTTTCCTGTAAAGACAGGAATATGCCAGTGAGCCTGTTTACACGATGCCTTTCAGAAATCAAACCTAATTGAATTTCTGCCAGAAATATCAATATTTTGAACAGTTGGCCGCTGTTGTAGCGCTTCACTGAATTTTCACCTCTGAGGAAAGCTGCCCCATCAGCCAGTGTATAACAAAAAACATCATGTGAACAGCTGACGAATTTTGACCAGGTGACTGTGTATGCTTGTCAACACGCATGCATAAGAAAGGGAAAACATTAAGATTATTTTTAGATCGCCCTCTGATTTACTAGTTTTTTATCAAACAAATTACCTTTTGATGTTTCAGACGTTCCCTTTCTGATTTGTGGGTCATATTTGACTGTTTTGCTCAAGGCCTAAGGCAGATAACTGATCCACAGCAGTGGGGGGTTGTACAGAGGCCTCTGTAGCCTCATCCTGTTCTTAAGTGCATTTGGGTGTTGACTTACTGGACTTGTGTGATTGCCTGAAACAATAATACTAACATCCTGAAATCATAGACCAGCATCACATCCCAGACACATTAGTGGACTCCTCTGGATAAACTGTATTAACTTAATGAGAATCTATTGACCAGCATTAGTCACTTTTGACTTGTGTGTGCTCGTAAGCCGGACTCAGTTGTATATTTAGAAAAGTGAATTTAGCAGCTGACAATGGCTAGACTGCAAACAAAATTGGCAGTCTTGTAATGATAGCAATAATGCGAACAATTCATTACTCTGACCCAATTACACACATAGTCATTCAAAAAGGGTTTTTAAAAGGAAAATACAACTACTGTCACTTTCACACCGAGAACCTCCCGAAAATAAGTTAAGTCAGAACCGAATACTTAAAAAGGCCTTCTGAGAATAAGAAATGGTGAGTTTCTTGTACTTTTAATTTTCTATTTTTTTAAATGGGACTTTGAGCTGCTTCATGTTATTAACGTATTCAGAAAGTAACTAATCAACAAAGAGCAAATCCTCCAATGGGTGAAGTCAGCATGAGGCAAATAACGGGCTGAAAGAATCGCATGTGGTATTTGGAGGCCTGGCATTAAAGACGCAGTCCATGGGAATGTTTTGAAATCCTTAGCAGTTTGGGGTCAGGGCTTGGCTAATTCTCTAAGTAAATAAAAAGGCTCCATGGCAACAGAGAGTTTTTCGGATCACATCGAAAGACAAATAGATCAGAGATTAGTGGAAGAGAAAGGCCTAGCTTAACTATGATCTTAGTAAGTCTAGCAGTAGATTTGTTTCTTCACGTGCACGTGTGGTTGGGTCACTGCCTGATTATTGACATGATTGTTTGCGTTTATCCTGAAATGTTTAATTAGAGTTTACCTGTATTTTTTGCAACTGAGGAGCATCTTTTACATTTACACTTTCTTTTTTAGAACAGCAGGTGGCTATGTAGAGCATGTAGATCTAAAATACTCCCGATATGTTGAACCAGCATGACAATTGTGTTTTTCCTTTTGAAGCTTGGAAGTGAGTGATCTAGTCAAGAGACATATAATCTAATGAAATATCTAGCTTGTATGGTTTTAATTAGAAGTAGTTGTTGTGGGAATTTTTTTTTAAATAGCACTCAAATGGACGCCCATCCCTTTGAGTTTTATTGGCTCACACTTTAAGAAATGTCAGAACAGGTGATGGGACTGAATTTTGATGGCGAGAGAAGGGTGTCCATTTGACACATAGGGGGTGAAGGGGTTCGCTCTGGCTCTCTCATCTCCTTGCGCCCCCACCTTTACCCGGGGAGAGGGAAATCTGTTCTACAGATGCGATTCCTAATGCTTTTGGCAGGAACCGGGCCGTTTCGGTCATGTATATTTGGTAATAAATGTTGGGAAAAAAGAAAAAGGGTTTCTTTATTTGACCAGAAAAAAAACACCTCGTCTTTTATGTTCAAAGGTGAAAGGGTAGCGCGCTAAAGAACAAAGTATTGATGATCTTTCCATATGAGACCCAGAACAAAAAGTATCTTTATAGCCCCAAATGATTGAGGATACAAACAAAATACATATTCAGTATTTTTATTGCAGCTTTGTACCTACGATTTTTTTTTCTTTTTGAGGAGGGGAGTTCAGATTTTCCAGACATTAAAAAAAGACCTCAATTACATTAGCAGTGCAATGCTTCTTTTATTTTTGTGAAAGGCTAGGTGGTTGTAAAACTCCCAAGCCCACACCTACAACAGCCTTGGATTTTTTCACTGTTATGAAGTAATTCGACTGTTAAAATAAATACAATGTACATTCCTGACCTCTTAGTGTTTGGCATTAGCTTACAGTAATGATATATTGTCGTTATACAATTATCGTTAATAACCACTCAAATAAACTCAGATGTAGTCAAGTGTAAATCTGTCAAGGTCTTTCAAAGGCAGCGTAACGCTTGATTAAGAAACAGTGAGAAATGTGTGTTGCTCCAAAGAGCCGATTTGCGCTGGTCATTTGAAGCCAAGAATGTTCATGGCCAGTGTGTTGGAAGCGGGGAGAAAGCCAGATACCGACCCGCACCTGTTCACCAGGTGGTCCTTGCCATGCTCTTCTCTTGTATCTCCCTCTCTTTTTCCCTCCCCCTCTGTTTGTCTATTCCCTTCTCTCTCTGTACTTCCTCTCTCCGGAGGCTTGTGTGCAGCACATAAGGATGGTCCAGCATGTATCCCCCAGTTGCGCGTCAGGAGCTATGAACTGCTTAATTACAGCAGCCACCCTCCTCCCAGAGCATCCGTCATCAGCCAAGCAGAATTTTCTGTCTGTCTGGAATCCAAGGCTCCATTTCCATATTTGTATTTTCCTCCTCCTCTCTTTTTCCTCCTCATCTCCTTTCTCCCCGTTTTGAGCCACAGGGGCCGTGGCACACATAATGCACCTCTCTTTGGCGGAGGCAGGCAGGGAAATGGAGCTTCAGCGAATGGCTTTCCGTGGCCTTGTCCCCAGGGAGAGGCAGATAGCCCATCTCATTATCCATGATACGGATGGCAACACCATTGGTCGGGGCAAGGAAATGAGAGGGGAAATTAAAAGAGGGGAGCAGAGAAAAGAGGGAGGAGGAGAGAATGTGAGAGTGAGGAGACTGGAATTTCAGATTTATCAAAGATTTTTCCCAACCCCTTTTTGATGTTTTTTTCTCTTTTATTCTCATCCAGAAGGTCAGTATTTCCTCCTCATTTCCCCCGTTTTTTCGCTCTGCCTTTTGCTCTATCTTTCTAAACCAAGATGGCTGCCGGTTGATGGGCACATTATATTACAGCACATTCATTACTGAAGGTCAGTCTCACTCCTTCTCATTTGAAAATCAAATACCCCATATATATGCAGCTCAAATTATTGTCTGTCATTTCCCCTGATCTGATGGTAAAATGGACAGGAGATTGAGTTGAGGGTATTTGCATAAAAAGCCATTGTGCTATAGAGGAACGAGGATGATCTGTTTTGCATGCGCCTTCATAGCATCATCATCATCATTGGTGTTGTCCCTTAGCACACATTGTTTTATTTTGGGGCTTTTTTCCCCACATTTTATTAATAAATACAGGCTGGATTCAGACCAGTGAGCACCAACAATTTAAATTCTGACATTACTCATTCTCATGTTATTTCAAACCTGTATGCAGAACATTTGAAAACTCACACACACACACGCACGCACGCAGGCACGCACACACACACACACCTCTGCACAAAACAAGATATTTAGACAAATTTGTCAGCTAGTTGTTTTTCATGTAGTGAAAAAGTCAGTGGGGTCCAAAATAGCATTGTAGCACTCAAAACACTCCTACAGGTTTGAAACAATATGAGGGTGATTTAAAAAATGACACATTTTTGGGTGAACTATTGCTTTAAGTGCTTCAAAATACAGAATTTTTACAGATTTAGTTTGTTTAACAGTTTTTTTTATTTATTCTCATGCTGTCTTCATTAGACATGATGCCCCTAGAAAGCATCCAAACCTGGGAGGATATGAGAGAACGTACAAACCCCCCCAAGAAAAGCAGACATTGCCTGGTCTCAGCTTGAGCCGGTGCGCCACAGTACCAGAGGACTTTGCGCAGGTCCAAACGGCCTTATGCGAGCCCTCGCTTTACTTCCAAATGCAAACAAAACCACAGGCTCACAAATTCGTCCGTTTATCCACTTACTCTCTGCAGGCATAAAAGTATGTCAGCACTCTCTCAGCCTCCCGCTCTGACCCAACAGCGAGGCCAGATTATTCAGACGCTCTCGTCTTTCACCTGCACACGGATTACAATGGGAATCTTTCAAGGGAGGGCACGAGGGGGAGGGGGTATAATTAAAGCATACAGACAGACGAGTGTGGGTGCAAACACAAAGCCCAGGCTTCAGCTAGGCCCTGCTGTCATTAATCCTCATAGATATTAATAGGTATTTCTCCCATCATGCCCTCCCCGCTTGTAAGCAGATGGCCATCTCCACACCGGCCCCACAGGACTAACGTTTGCTGATGGACAACTTAAAGCATCGTGTTAAAGTGTGGCGCCCCAGACACCCCTCTCTGTTTGGTTCTTTCCTGCTTTGCTGTTTTCTTTTCTTTCCATCTTGCGAGATGAGTGGGGGGCCGCCATATAAGGATGCTCTGATATTAATAACCAGATGTGATCTTCCTGTTGGCCCTGGGTCAGAGAGGCCGGTCAGGTCAGGCCATTTGTCTCTGTGCAGGCACTGTGAAGGCTATTGAGGCTGACAGGTATGGGAAACATAGCAGGGGAAATAAGACTTACCGAGCCTCGAAGGGGAGCGTGGCACTCCCAGGAACAAAGAGTGGCAGGAGTTTGTCATTTTTAGCCCTTTCCTTTCTTTTCATCGTTCTTTTCTCTTTTTTTCCATCCTCCTTTTTTCACTCGCCCCCTCCGCCCATCCATTTCTCATGGGATAAGGGCCCAGCTTAACAAAGGATGACTCACAGTTCTCTGATAAGGCCAGCCGTGGAAGGACTTGAATTGCAATAATATGATATTCTTGGTGAAATAGCTGGCTGAAGGTAATTAGCTTTGTTTGAACTCTCCAGACACCGATGGAGAGCAAACATATGACTTTGTCTGGAAAGCATTATTGGACAATAAATGTATGCCTGAACATCACATGTTCCCCTGAGGTCTCCCCTGTAACTCAGCTGAGATTTTTCTTCCACAGCTAACCTTTATTTTGTAGCTACATGCACGCTGCATGTTTAAAAAAAGAAGAATCGTCCCGAAGATTATTAGGTCGGTCAACAATTAACGGCTAAGAGAAGAGAGAGTTTGCAGAAAAGATTGGAATTAAGATCAATATTGACGTGTGTCGTTTAATAAGAGCCGCGGCCCAGAACGGATGCACGAGTGAAGACAGAGCAGCAGTCATGGGTGGCAGTTTTTGCTCACATTAACAGACCTGAATGCAAGAAAGCATTCCTCAAGTAATTGATTTTAAACATTAGGTGCTCACTGAATAGATAAGTAGAGTGTGATATTCGATTACAGAGCAAAGAACTCATTTAACCTCCTGTTCTTTCCTGGCCAGGATTTCCAACACAATACGATTTACCTCCCCTTAGGTTCAGCAGGATTAGACTGCTACTAGTAATCCTTAATGCTTTGAAATAGATCTGATAGAAGTCCCACTCACTTGTTTGGGATTACATCCATGATTTTTTTCCACATTTAGTTAAATTAACCCGTCAAATTATCATTTTATAATTGTTAAAAGTCTTTCCGAGAGATCCGGATGGTCCTTTTTGTTTAATGCAGTGCAGTGTGATAAAAAACTTTCCAGCATTCGAATGCTCACCTTAGTTTCCCCTTAATATCATGCTTTATTGAATGCCGCCAAGCCTAGTGGTTCACCTAAAGGTGCAGTGTGTTTGAAAAGAAGGCTGCTTGGTTTTTGTGATTCTCAGAGAACAAAGGCAAACATTTCAGTAATCTTCAAAGTGGCCAGTGGTATGTCGAGTGGACCATGGAATGCAAGCTATGGCTAGGGCTTTTCAGCGAAAAAAACAATGGCTTTCCTTTTATGGGTTGTAACTGCATAAACTGTGGTTGAGGCATTAGCTGTATCAGTTGTATCAGCTTACAATACCGCAGTTTGAATTGATGTGTTTATGTGCATTAGAAGCACTAGAACATTTCTATTTGTCTGTATGTATTTAAGGTTCTTAATATATCCCTACCGGCTCTTGATGTGTGGGTTAGTGGGCGGGTAAGGTGTTATTTACTTAGACTCTTTTGATACAGCACAGGTTAAAAGCGTTCACCCCTACAGGCTCGACTCCTGAAGATTTTCGTAGGCAATATGCAAAGCATTGGGCTAAGAAGTGCTCCCATTGAGTAGTGAGAGCAGCAAAGCAAGAGGCAGGGCTCTTTAAACAAGCTCCTCTCCGTGATCCCGGCGCTCTCTTCCTCCCTCCCTCTTTCCCTCCCTCCTATAATAGGATGCAAATCAGGGACCCTCCTCTATGTTGTTGTGGAAGGGGAGAAGGCAGATGGAACATGAAAGGGTTTAATGTTTAAAAGTATGAATAGGGAAAGCACGCAGCGGTGAGCTGGGGCTCATTCCGCTCTTATCAGATACACGAGGTGGGAGATTGTCTCATCTTTGCATGGGCTCGTTTTAAAGGAAAGATTTCAGCCCGTAGACCATGCATCATAATTAGTCGGAATGCCACAGTCTCATACTGTACCGGCAGAGGGTCACACACATGGATCATCCTTTCCTTCGCTTCCCACCTGAGACTATGAGCTCATAACTCTTTGTTTGCATTAAAAACATATGCTGAGATGTAGGGGGGGAGGGTTTCAATATGAAAATGTTTACTTATTTTGCTGCACATTGTTCATATTTTTAATTAAATATTATTATTACATTATACACACAGAAATATCACTTGTATATAAACCATGCAAATTATTTAATTATAGATATCGATTAATAATTTAAATTGTGAATACTATTAAAATGATTTGTATTATTATTCGCTGTGCACGATGTGTTGTATTTAGTCAGACTCTAGTGAGACATGTCACAAAGGTCTTACTCAAAATAAAGTAATGCGACTTGAGAAGCCTGATTTTAGGCTTACCACTATGCTCAACTGCAGAAAAGCTAATTTTGCATGATAGTGTGGCATGGAGATGATGGCGGAGCCTCTGTTCTTTTTTACCTTCTGATGGAGACAGGCAAAGCTTTTAAGGGTAATGGTAAGGTCAGTGGATTTAATGGGAGAGAAGTGTCCAGGCGACAGATTTTAAATCGCCAGAATATAAATACACCTCCATTTTCATAGGTAGTTTGCTTTTTTTAAAGGCAATTTGAGGAGCAGATGAGCACTCGTGCCTGTCTTAGCGGTGGGAAGGATTAGAGGAGTAAAGATTAAGGACTAGTTCTTAATCTTCCATATCAACTACAGAGGTGAGAGGTGATATGCAAATGGAATTTTCCATTGCTCCTGCTTTGTTTAAGTCCAGTGATTCTATTATATAGACAAGAGGTTAATTTATCTGGCTACCAATCAGCAACAACAAGATGTCATCACCAGAGTCTCTGGATTTGTTTCAAAACCTAACTAGACAGCATTCTTGGACATTATAAATGTGTAGTCCTGTCAACAGAGGCAGCTCGCTAAATTGAAAATCTCTAAAATATGACCATTATGACTTTTGCTGTTGTGTATTCAGAGGTGGAAAGTAACGAATTACATTTACTTGCGTTACTGTAATTGAGTAGCTTTTTTGTGTACTTGTACTTTTTTAAGTAATTTTTTTAATCTGTAATTTTACTTTTACTTAAGTATATTTTGTGGGAAGTATTGTACTTCGCTACATTTGAAAACACATTCGTTACTGAGTAAAAAAAAATCGCTCCGTGGAAACAACTGCAGCAAATAATGGGCAGAAGAAGAAACTGGTGCTAAAATCACAAGAAAGATGCAGACGAACAAGACAGGCGTTAATGGTGCAGACCCAGCTGAAAACCAGACCCCGTCGTATTCTGCTGAAGTTGAACTCGAAGATATGAAGTGAACCCCTGGCCATATTCATGCTCTATTATGCAGTGTTAGCTGTGTTTTCCTCGGGAGACCGAACTAGCAGCTTATAAATATATCGACATCGCCCTTCGCAAGCATGTAGAGGTAACGTAAATACTTACATCATTGCATTGGTGGTAAAAATTAAGCTTTTACGGTTTAGCAAAAGGTTTTTCACAAATGACCAAAAAAGACAGTGGTGTAGGTCGTCAAAAATATAGTAATGTTGTCTGCGAAAATATAGTAATTGTTGTTTTAACGATGTGCGATTTGACATTATCAGTATTTTGCTTAAAACCAAACAAATCACTCTAAACAGTGTGCCGTGAAATCTAGTAACGTTAGATACGACTAATCCGTATGAGGCGCCGCCTAGGATTTATATCAAACTTCGCTTATCAACACACAAAAAACACGTGCATATACACCTATAAACACTCGCACATACATTAATAATGTGCGAGTGTTTATAGGTGTATATGCATGGAAGTTTATATGTATGTGCGAGTGTTTATAGGTGTATATGCACGTGTTTTTTGTGTGTTGATAAGCGAAGTTTGATTAAAAAAATTATTATTCTAATCCACGTGCATATGGAGTGCTTTCTTTCACTGCGTGATTCAGTCTGTTAAAATGCGTTTAGAATGATCACAAAATTGAAGATATAGAAGCAGAAAATGTATATATTTATATCATTTAATATAGTACGTTAAGTCAACGTCACACGAATGCCGTTTTTCTCAAAAAATCACCATGATTACATAGGCCTGTAGTTTTTCCTTTTACACAGTTCAAAAAACAAGAAGTTAATTAAGAGACTTACGTTTTAGACACCATATTGCCTGTTTTTGCTATATTTCGACAACAAAAATAATTCCATACACAGTTTTGCGTCTCTGACTCTGAGCAATGACGTGTTTTGTTCCTGAATTAACCGTTTAAATGATTCTGTTCAATCCCAATGACTCTCTTATCAGTGACTTGCTGACACCTACTGGTGGTTCTAATTTAACATTTAAAGTATCTTTTTATTTTTTTATTTCAAATGACTATTTAACATTTGTGACCCTGGCATGGAGCACAAAACCAGTCTTAAGTCGCTGGGGTATATTTGTAGCAATAGCCAACAATACATTGTATGGGTCAAAATTATACATTTTTATTTTATGCCAAAAATCATTAGCATATTCAGTAAAGATCATGTTCCATTAATATATTTTGTAAATTTCCTACTATAAATATATCAAAACTAAGAGCTTAATTTGAACAACTTTAAAGGAGATTTTCTCAATATTTGGATTTTTTGCTCCCTCAGATTCCAGATTTTCAAATATTGTCCGATCATAACAAACCATACATCAATGGAAATATTTATTCAGCTTTCAGATGATGTATTAATCGCAATTTAGGAAAGTGGACCCTTATGGTTTTGTGGTTCAGGGTCACATTTTATGCCTTATTTATCAAAACATTATTTCTGCATTTGTAACTGCAGGCTAAATGCATTCATGTCAGTGTGTAATACATCTATGTCACTTCAGATGAAGCTTCTGCGTTTCCTCTGCATTGCAAAGATTAATTTTGTTGATACTGATTTAATTTCCCTGGTAACAGCCCAAATGTCTTATTATTCTAATTAACTGATTCCTTTAATTAAAAACACCTAGTTTGAGATTTATAGGCCTATCCCAGGTGTGTCAAACTCAGTTCCTGGAGGGCCACAGCCCTAAAGAGTTTAGTTCCAACCCTGCTCCAACACACACACCATGTAGTTTTCAAATAAGCCTAAATGATTAGTTTAGCTGTATCAGATGTGTTTAATTAGGGTAATATCTACACTGTGTAGGGCTGTGGCCCTCCAGGTACTGAGTTTGACACCTTTGGTCTGTCCCATTTTTTCCTCCCTCTCATTGTTAAAATGTAACTAAGTACTTTTTACTCTGAGTACATTTTAAATGAGCTACTTTTTACTTTTACTTGAGTATATTTTTAGACTGGTACTTTTACTTGTACTTAAGTAAAATTTCAGTAATGTAATGGTACTTTTACTTGAGTAGAATATTTTTGTACTCTTTCCACCTCTGTGTGTATTCAAGGTGCCAGTTAACTTACATTGTTCTTCTGCATCAGGACCTGTGTTTGACCTTCGACAGAGTCTGAAAGTCCATTGAATCAGTGGGAAGAGCGTGTGATTTAGGAATACCGTTGCATGATCCCTGTAGTGAGTTAAAGTTTTCGTTCATTTCCTTCTGTCAAAGGAACATTATTGTAGGCCTAAAGATATATGCCAGATCAACAACATTAGCACCACTTGGAAATATTTCTCTCCATGCGTACTTCTTCATCAGTTTACCATTCAGCAAGAAACGTATGAAGCCGTGGCATGCTTGGTTCCCAAAGCCCTGTGAGCTGTTTTCTTTAATAGTGAGCCGACAGGAATTGGCGCTTGCAGCGATCAATGAAATATTGCGTTGCGGATCAATCCACATATTAAAATGCTGGTAAAACACACACCCTCAGACTTTGACATGATTAATACGAATGTTAATGTACATGAGAAGAAAAACAATATTTCCAAAGGAACACACAGAAGTTCTTTTAAGACTTTCCGCAAACCGGCTGTCAATTCACAGATTTATGTGTTTTTGGTGGGTTTCTGTTTGGACCACGCTTGGCTGGCCAACATTTACATGAACTGTTCCAAAGTCATGGCAACTGACTGCATCGACTTATTGAAGGCCTGATTGCGAACTGCAGTAGTCACAGTACAATGTAGCTTCACAGAACCAGTGTCCTTGGGAAAATGGGCGTATGTCGCCCTGTCCGGTCCGAGTATGATTACAGTAAATGAAAGGCTGTGGACGGACGCTATAGCAGTTGTGGGTTTAGTCATTTTGGATGTACCCTGGGGTGTGTCCCGCTCTCTTTACTGCGTCTCCACAAGCCACCTCAGACGAGAGTGTGCTGCTGAAAGACACATTGTGCTAATTCACTTATTTAACTTGGCATCCGTTTGCAAGGATGATTATTATTATTATATGACCTAAGCAGCTAACCATACAGCCATGCGCTGGCGGAATGTCCTAAGCCATAATTACATATGATGAACCAGACGGATTCGGAGGAAAAAAATAAATAGGGAAGGTAATTTGGGGCTCTTTGATGCATTCCTTGGGATTTGTTGAGGTAGGGGAGAGGGAAGGCAGAAAAGAAATGGTTTTTCACTCTTGTTTTGTGCCTGTAGCGGAAAAGACGGTGGCCTTGTATGCAATCTCTGAATGGAATTTAGGGGGCATACCTCTCGCAGAAGAATTTCGCTCAGGTTGCCAACTCCTGCGGTACCCATGATATAACATTACATTTATGTCTCCGGGCTCAATAGCGGTTACTGGTAACATGTGTTTGGACGGTGTCAGCATTGATGGAATCGTATACCTGGCCAGCCTCCAAGTAAGGCTGGAATGTGTCTAAAATGCGCTGAGGAACAAAACAAGCTTTGGTTTATTTTCTTCTTTTTTTTCGTTCGGGGTCCGGAAACCAGTGCCTCTTTGAAAGCATTCAAACAAGAATAAAAAAAGGTGGGAAGAAACAAAACCAAAAATAATGCACTGATAGGATTTATAAAAAAAAATCTCAATTTTTTTATTTTATTTCATGCATGCTTTCTTTTTGTAGGATTCTTTCTTTTACTAATGACTTGAAAAAAAGCGTTTAATTGCCCTAATTTGTTTTTATTCTGGAACAACATACTTTTTAACTCTTCATTTTTTTCTTTTCTTATCTGAAGGAGTCTTGTCATCCAAGTAGAACAGCGCGAATAAACATCCAGTCTCAAACAGCCCTTATCCATATTCTGAATGCCACTAATGAGTCTGTTTTGTCACTGCAGGCAGTACAAATGAAACCAGTCTCCTACTGCCAACAGCAGACGGGCAGAGGGAAAGGCAACAAGAGGTGTTTTGTAATCATTGAAGTCAGCATAAATAAATAAGTCTCGTCAGGTTAGGGAAAAAACACGTTCCCTGGGAATTGGGGCCTAGTTTGACAGGTGATGGGGAGTCCCTGGTGCTTTGATTTGCATTGTTTTGGCAGCACGGTACGATGGCGTCTTTGCTTTAGAGTCGCCCAGCTCATGCCTGATTAGGTCCTGAGAGCCCAGAGAGAGCAAGAGGTGGGTGTTCCTCCTCAGACCCCCGTTCCAGGGATCCCGTTCGGCTGGATGTGCTCTTTGACATGCCGAGGGGCACCCGGGAACGATAAGTTAGCTAAAATGATTGGACCCCGTGGGGTTTTCGACTCTTGGTTGTTTGCCAAATGCTAATCTAGAACAATTACCCATCAAAGACAAGAGCGCTGTTGTATTGTCATAGATAGCCTCTTCGCCACCCACAACAACAGTACTTGGACCAGTTTCAGAGATTTTATTAGCGCTTGACAGAACTATCACGCAGTTTATCCTCCAGCTTTCTGCTAAACCAAGTCAAGGTGAGAGAAACCAAAGTCTTATTCTTTTTATTTATTTATTTTAGTAATAAATAGGCCTTCATTTCTTTGCTAGCAGCATCCTGACTTTCCGGTGGTGAGAAATCTGCTACGGGATGCCACAAACATTTTGAACTTTGCAGGTTGTATATAATGGCTTTGTGAGTCTGGCAGTACTAAAAATGGTAAGCTTAAACCTCATAAATCAGAAACCCCAGGCTCAAGTCTCTGAACAGCTTGCACCGGTGCCACAGGGGTCTATAAAAGAAGGTAGAAAAATACTCTATTTCAATATGAGCAAACAAAGCAGGAATGCTGATAGTGAATAAATTAATATTTTCTAGAGTTGCACACTCTTTCGGCCTTTAAACGTTAGGCATGTCTGCTCGCATTGTATTTTATTAGGACCATAAAAATGGATACTCGCCTGCGATTGTGATTCAGAATAATTTAAGATGTGCGGTCAGCCTTGTTCACATGCAACACAAATCTATTTCATATTAGTATGAAAATATTAGTAATGGAGGCTGCTAAAAGGGGCTACAACTCAGGATAAGATGAACATAAATGCAATATGAGGATATGAATGCGACAATAGCTAGCCAATAGCCCTTGAGCAAATGCTTGTTTATTAGCGATAGTTATTCATCCTAATGAGGTTTAGTCATCATGCAGAGAAAACAAATTATATTGCTGTTTTTCCCAGAAACCATCTTAAGTCTAAATGGAACATCGTGTCTTTTGTTTCACTAACCGTATGACTACCTAAGATGAATTTATGATGCAGAGGTTCCATAGACATCTGGTTCTAAATGAGGAATTAGATTGATCTCATTTAGTTTTTTGGGAAAGGTTGAGCACATTCTCCTCTTAATTTCCACACAGAAGAGGCCTAACCCGCTACATGTCACAAGACCCTTTGAGAGGTTTATGTGTCAGTTCAGCCAGGTTCGAGTCTGTTTACAGGGAGGCAGTTCATACAAGTAGCCCTTCATGTCTTCGAAGGGCATCCCTTTGGAAAGAAACAAAGATAGCTGTAATTAATGACCCTGAATCTGTGCCAAAAGGCTTTCCTCTGACAACTTCAACTTAATTAAAGCTTAAGACGTTTCAATGGCCACAGAGAGCCCCTTACGGAGCACGGCCCTGCAGACTCGTGAGAAAATTCTGCCGAGTTTATGAAAGAAAAGATGTGTGTTACCACTGGTGCCATGACTCTAATCCCTGACAGTCCAAGAATCTGTTTTATCAAAAGGGTTTTCTTTTAGCCGGCTCACACCTGCAGGCACGCCGGTACTTCCTTTAGGCTCGCAGAGGGCCGGTTTTGTGTTTTAGCGGAAGATCAGATAATGGAGGCCTCACTCTGTCTTTTGTTTTTGCGCATTGTTCATTAGTCTGGGAGTACTGCAGGCACACTTGATATGCTTGGCTTGCCTGGGGAATGGGGAGGAAGGAGGGACTGTTTGCAGGACTGGGGGCTTTGTATGTGTGTTAGGTGGAGGGGAGGCCTACTATGGCCGTGCATGGTGCACTGCTGCACAATTTTAATGCAAAACTTTAGCCCAAATTAAAGTGCATGATTGTCAGGCAGGGCTGAATGCAGGAGCCCTGCTGTTTGAAACACATTAGAGCTGAATAGAACAATACGCAAAGCTGGACAGTTCGGATTTCGCCTACAAAGCACTGTTTTAAATACTTTCTCTCTCCTTCTGTGTCTGGTCTCCGCTTGGAGTCTCTTGTCAGAATTAACAAGCTTAGGAAGCCCCACCAGCTCAGTATGTGTGCGTGCGTGCTTTTCCCTAAAAAGACCAATCCAGTTTGGGTTTTGTTAGAGGCAGAGGGGGAAGGAGGCAGTTCACCTTATTCGTACCAGTTGACCCACTGGAAGCCAGAACGCCAAGAGAAATAAAGCATTTAGGTGCAGTTTAATAGCTGTAAATAGTGGCGGAATTAGCATGAGAAAGTAGCCAGGATTTCCTCCTAATCTTTAGGAAAAGTTTAACACTTTTGTGTGTGTGCATATTAAAGGTGGGTGATAGAACTAAAATACTGTTATTATTCTAAATAGCTAATCTGTAATAGATGTATGGATTATTAGAATTTAGAAATGTTTTGCCATTGAAATTTGAAACGTTTTAAAAATGTTAGAATCTGCCTTCAAAACATTAACAACATGGTGGCAGTAAAATCAATATGCGATTTTCACACACAAATACAGTGGGGCCTGAGTAACAGGGGTCTTTGTGTCAGTGGAGAAGAGAGAGAGAGGCCACGTGGGGGTTTAGCTTCCACTCTCGTCCGCTAATGCACCACAGGCTTTCATACGCCTCTCTATACACACACACAAAGCAGCATGTGAATATTTAGACTACATAAACCTGAACTTGCGTGTGTGTGTGTGTGTTTAAACTGTTTCACAGCCCTCCATAGGCCTTTATGAGCAGGATGGAAGCCAAGGTGCCTCTCTCCTACCGAATGAAGCTGCAAACCTGTGGTAGTTTTATGGCCAGGGCCTGGTAGATTTATTTTCTTATCTTTATCGCTGTACAGATAGTAAATTACCCCCACCAGATCCCATCTTCTTTCATACCATTATCCGTTTCTAAAGTTGCACAGTCCAGACTTAAAGTTAAGATGGACTTTTTGTCGCGGTAAATTACTTGTATGTCCCGGATTACGTGATGCCAGGCGGAGACGCGCTGGCTCGTCTCTCCCTCTGCACCTCGCTTGCTCTCCCTCGTCTGTCTTTCCTCATCGGGCAGCCCCTCTAAAGCACTCGGCTTTGACAATCTCTCTTTGTTATCAGTATTTATGTTTGGGACAAAGCTGGAAGGAATGCATTTCATGTCGGGAGATTATTACGGGGGGAAAGGAAGTATCTGTTTCATGTAGGTGCTGTCTCAGCCCGTGAAACAAACGATGGCTGTAATTTCATGTGAAGCGTATAGCCCCTAATGACTTTTTCCCTTCTCTCTCTCTCTCTCTCTCTCTCTCTTTCCATCTGTGCTCGCACCTCCTCCCCTCCTGCAGCACTTGCAAAAACAAGAGAGTGCGTGTAACTCGGAGTCCTGCTACTACTACTGTGCGTTGTGCGACTACTCCAGCCGAGCCAAGCTGAACCTGCTGCAGCACCTCCGGTCGGTCAAGCACCAGCAGAACGAAGGCCTCCGCAAGCTGCAGCTGCACCAGCAGGGCTTTCCTCCCGATGAAGACAACCTCGCTGATATTTTCTTCGTCAAGGACTGCCCTCCATATGAATCCGGTGAGTGCACCATTTAGCCCACTCCCATAGAGCCTACCTCCTCCTTCAATCCCAAACCTGGAGCACCTCTTCTCCTGATGTAAAACATGCCAGCTGACTAATCTCCCTAAAATGAACATGTTGTTCCAATTACGGACCGTCTTTTTATATCAGTACCACTCTCGGCCCCGTACGCAGTGACATCTTTAGCAGGCATGCAGAAGGTTATGAAACTCTACCTTGGGACGATCTCACAGTGAAATTCTTCCCCCTGGAGTGAGCTTTAATTTCCTTTCTCATGACCAAAGCAATTTGGCTTTCATTTAAAAGTTTTGGAGCTGCCAGAAGCTAATAAGTGTAACTGGACTGTAAAACACTCAGATACCCACACCAAAAAAAAAAAAGAAAAGAAAAGATTAATAGTTTTATTTGAGAGGGACCTATAATTTAAAACATAAGAGCGAGTCAGGGTCCAATGTATAATAATGCCCACGTTAATGCCGCACGACCAAATTAACGCTTAACTTGTTTTTGCTTTGCCTGACCTGGCCGAGGGAAACGACTAACACGTTTTCAATGGCATTCCAAAGCTGAATTAATCTCTGTTCCCCAAAGTGTCCTGTTTATATATGAACTCCAGAACCAGATGGGATTAAGCAGAGAACCATATGTGAAACTTCAGCTCCAAAACTACCCATATTGAAAATAAACGAGTGTGTTTTACATTTGGCATTAATTATATCTGGATCAAAGGTGCTTCGGAGTCGGGGTGCACCAAAGGACCTGTAAGATAAATCATTATTTTGCTTTTAGAAAGTCAACCTACCTCTGTTGTGCACACACATGCATAGTTTCACTTCTCTAACCTTCTGTCTATGCCTGTAAATATATTGATGTTAAAATTATTTGTACTTAAAGAATCAGAAAAACAACATTTGTATCCCACAGACTGCTTTTGTTTTAGACTGCTGCTAGTAAACACCATATCATGTGTGTTTTTTACAGCAAATTCAAAGGTTATTCCCAAATCTCACCTTTCCTCCTAGCGTTTCCAGCTATAGCTCATGGCTTTTATATTTACCCCAGTCCTTCAGAATGGCGCTAATGTGTATAAACTAACAGACTCATTCAGAATTTATGCTTGCCGTTTAACGACCATAGTTTTTTTTTCCACCTGTACGAATGTCAGACCAAGCAGACGAGGTGGGCGGACTGCAGACAGAGTACATTACGGAAAAGATAAACCCTTTGTCGTTGTTTTTTGGTGCTCTAGGCGGACTCTAGAGCAGCTAATGTTTTGATTATACACAACTACGCTTGGTTCAGTTAAAGAGTAACTAGCCTTAATAGGTTCGAGCCTCAAGCGCAGCATGTTAGAGGGTGCTGTTGAACTTTTTTTTTTACAGCTCCAGATCTTAGTAGGAGAGAGATTATTCAGGTAGTTTAACCCCATAATCCTAATGTTTGAAGTGCTTTCAAACAGGCCCAACACTGGCGAGGTTAAGGAAATGGATCGCTGGCACCAGTTAAATCGCAACTTATGTTTGTTAATTGTTCCAACTGGCAAGTGTAAGCAGTAAATTATAATAAAAAACCTTATCCAAATGCCAGCGCAGGAGGGAGGGGAGGATAAATTGTCAGGGCTGGGGGGAGTCTGCCCTCCCCGTGACACAGTGCCCACTGCGTTCTCAGGACCGGGCCGGGTGCCTGTGTGTATGTGATGGTAATAATTTGTGTCTCTGCTCCAGAGAAAAGGTCCTGGAGTAAGCAACATTTCAGCCCTCGCTGAATTACAGCTCTATGTTGAAGGGGGGCGGTAGGTTTTCGGGGGTATATCTCCTTAGTTTAGCATTTTCTGGTCATTAGTCAGTTTCATGAAGAGAGGGAGAGAAGAAAAAAAAGATTTATTTAACTGCTGACCTGTATCTTTCTTTTAAAAGCAGCTCTGTGGAAACTCGCCAAATAATTATAAAACCATTTGGGAATAAAGGTTAGAATGCCATTGACTTCAAGTACATGTTAAACAATTTTGATGCCATTTTTAAGACGTAATTAAGGGGAGATTTTGTGGCGCTTACGGTGGTTAAATAAAGGAGAAATGCATTAGTGCCAAAAGCCACACTCAGCAAACTACAGCCATGCCGTAGCAGGAGGACCATATATCCGACTGCTTATTGTTTAATTAGACTACAAAAGCATGCTGAAAATGGTTTGCTCTGCAGAAATTCACCAGCGTTGTTTTTGTTGATAAACGCAAAGCATTAAAACATGGCCTTGCACACAGTTTAGACTTGCGTTTCGTACGTCAGGGAGACAAGTCGTATATTCCGGTCTTAGAGGTGCGATTGCTGTGGTGCGTGAGAATTAATCCGACCTCTACGGGCCCAACGTGCTAAATTAGCCAAACGAGACAAAGTATGGCAGATCTCTTGCAGTGTACTAACAGTAATATACCCTCATAAAGAGACTATATGAGCCCATCCTCCCTGAGAATCAGACTGCCAAGTCTCCCAGGGCGACTGTAATTCCCTACGCTCGAGACCCAGAAGGCTCATCATTTACACAAGGTAAACATCATGAAGCTGAGATTTTGGAAAGGCAGTGGGGTTGTGTGGTTAAGCTTGTTTTTGAAGTGGCGCCCCTCATTTGTAAATCACAGTGCGGCGTATATGTGGCCCCTGCAAACTCATATTTTACACAGATGTGAGATATGTAAGAACGTGAAAAACATGATAGGGTTTTGTTTAATAGCTTCTAAATGATATTTACATAGATAATTTCCGTTCTGGAATAACTACTGCTTGGAATTTTCTCATAAAGCCAAATCGATAGCTTAAGTAAGGTTATTTGTATTAATATTTGATCTATTGTATGACTCTCTTTTGCATTATTTCATGTGATATTTCTATATAAATATTTAACATGTTTAAAAACACTTTGTGTGTGTGTGTGTGTGCGCATGTGTTCGCATGTATTTTAGACCTTAAAAAAGACAAAAGAAGAAAGCACTATAATTGCGTGCGTGTGGAGTGGGACCTATTTCTCTGCCTTGTAGCTTGGCCTGTAAAACGCCTGATGGGCTTGTTGATGCATAAAGGGCTTTTTTGCATCCTTGGGTTGCTTCTCCATTTTGTCGTGGCTCTCAGAGAGGAGATGGGATCTTATGGAGGTAATTATTTCTGAGAGTCTCCCCCGCCACACTTACCCCCCTCCTTCCATGTGTATTAAAACTAGGCAAGAAGAGGAGACCTTTGTCTGGCAGGGGCTTAAACAAAAGGCCTAGCTGACTTTGGAGATGAACACGTCTTTAAATGCTGCTGCCGGATGGGAGCTGAGAGAGCCCCGCATGTCCCACTCTTTTGTTTCTTCTGAGTGATAATGCTTCAGGAGGTTTGCAACCAGGGACAAATTACCACCAATGCAGTGAGAACCATTTTCATGGCAGCTGTAGGCCAACAACATGCACTAATGGACATGCTCTCTGTCTCTTTCTGGAATAGATTGGCAGAAAAAAAGAGAGAAAGAAAGACGCGTTTTGTTTTAGCCTGACGCAAGGGTGTATATGAAGAGGACTTCGTGCTTTGTTCGGTTGCACTCTGAATGCGATCCTCAAAGCTACTCTTTATTTTTCCCTGTGGTCGCATTCTCATCCGCCTGCATTTCAACGCCATGACAAGATATTTTAAAGGTTATTTTTTTCTACTTTGAGGGCATGCAAGCAATTATAACAGTTACTTTTCAAGATCGCATCCCTAGACAGTGTTTCCAGGGTTTGTGGCCATAATTTGTAGCCATTACATAAACTGAAATGGGAAGGCAGTGAAGTGAAAGATATGACATACAGCCAAATCGGTCTCATCATTCTGTTAGCCATGGGTGATGTACTAATGCAAGGCCATCCATTTCCCCTTTGATTCCTTACACAAAGCAGGAGGCGCAGAGGCGTCCACATTCCACTGTGATTAGGCGGAGACGGGCCAGGTTGCAGGAACACAAGCCTGCTGTGTTTTTCACTCTCCTGCTATCGTACATAAAGTTTTATAAAAAAACAAATCTCCAAAAAGATAGAACAAAAGCAGATCAGTGAGATTATCAGTCATGTTTGTAAAAATGACCAAGTTTTGGGTGTAAAATAATTTCAGTGCCATCGCAGTGATTGCAAAGAAACACTTTTTCACAGAAAATAGGTCATCCCTCGTGAAACACGATCTTCACCAAGAGAGGCTTTTTGTTGATGGACATAAATTGTCTCAGGAGATCCATAGCCTGACCCCGAGTTTATATTGCTGTATCATTAAATGGAGACAATACTTGATGCTCGAATTCTTTTTTTCATGTCATAATAAGTCAGTTATGCATGCTATTATTTTTGCAAAGAGCAGTAATTTTACCAGAAAAGCTCAAAACCATTTTTCAGATGGCAGGCACTCAAGGTTGAGTCATTTCTGAATAATTCTGTCCAATGCTATCATAATTATTCCGCGGTTTCTGCATGCAGAAAGTCCATAATTATTTTCGAAAATAGCCAGTTAGTGCTTTTGAAAAAACATGTTTTAGAACCAGCGTCCCCGGTTGTTTTTCTTTCAATGAGATCCTCCTTCGGAAAGGAGTGATACAAAAGCTAAATTGTTACCTCATGTTTTCACAGGCTGTTGTGGCCACTGACAGTCAAAATGAGCAGAAATTGCAATGATTATTTGCATTAACATACCTGACTTAAAACCATTACGCTTCCTTAAAGTCAGAGGGACGTGTTCTTTGCATACAGATGTATTATTTCACACCATAGGGACTTTTTTATTTATTTTGTTAGTGGCCGTGACAGGTAGTAAACATCCAGGAATGTGATATCTTTAGAAAAGCATGACAGTTTCGATTTACATGCGCTTGACAAAGTAGGCCCTCTTTTGTTCATGCCGAACAATGCTAATAAGCCCCGCATAGTGAGCAGGCACATAAAGGGGCCGTGTTTTAGTAAATGTACAGTACACATGACCGCTAAAGGTGTTAGCTGACAGCCTACAAAGACTTGATCTGGTCTTAATTCAAACAGGGAAAGGAAAATTGCTCCATGGCTTCCTCATTGTGTGGTGACTCCACTGACACTAACCATAGGAGATAGTACAATGCTCTCTGTCACAGGGCATTAGTGGAAACAAGGCATTGTCAAAGCTTGGAGGACTTCACAAAGACAGGCAGCATAGAGCTCTGATAAAGCAGCAATTAACTAATTGCCTCAAGCAGTACAACAGCAGACTAGTGTTATTATTAATGTGTGATAATACGCATGGATCTCTCACACACGGATACTTCCACTGGGTTACACTTGTGATGAGACTGCAATAGTGTGACGTGTGTGGCTGTGCGTCCAACACCCTTGTCATTAGCTATCATCTCCGAGAGAGCGCTGGGCCTTGAATCCCTTCACTTCTGATTAGACGGCAGGCCATTGATGACTGAGGCGTCCAGGTGTCAGGGTAAAGTTAGTGACCCCGTCCTCCCCACTGCATCTTGCCTGCAAGTAATTAGTCCTGACTCCAACCATCAACCTTCCAACCATCAGCCCTCTGTCTCTCTCTCTCTCTCTCTCTCTCTCTCTCTCTCTCGCTCTATGTCTCTCTCCCTTCCCCCCTCCATTTCTCACTGTCTTTCTGACCGTACATCCTATCTCTCATTCATTCGAGAGTTATATGTGGGATGTGTGTAAAAAATGACTATAAATTTTGTCTATGTATATTATAATCAGTATGTATGTGTGTGTGTGTATATATATATATTATGTACTTATATATATATATATATATATATATATGTGTGTGTGTGTGTGTGTGTGTGTGTGTGTGTGTGTGTGTGTGTGTGTGTGTATGTATTCATGAAGTCATTTTTTGAAAAGTCTCACCAAGGTTGCATTTAAAACAGTAATATTTTGAAATATTTTTACAATTTAAAATAATAGCTTTCTATTGTAATATATTTTAAAATGACATTTAATCCTGTGATTGCTGAATTTTCAGCAGCCTTTACTCTAGTCTTCAGTGTCGCATTATACTTCAGAAAACATTCCAATATGCTGATTTGGTGCTCAATCATTTTTTTTATTATTATTATATATTTTTAATTAATTGTAAAAACTGTTGTGCCATTATTTTTTATTTATTTTTTGAAGCAGTGATACATTTTTATCAGGATTCTTTGATCAATAAAACATAATGTTTATAATAAATCTTACCACAACATTTTGAATTATAGTATATATAATAATGAACGTGAACATAATGAATGCAGCATTTATTTTTGGTTAATGTTATTTTCAGAATACATCAATGATTTTATTTAAAACCTTTTCTAATGAGAATTCATTATTCAACATTAATTAAAAAAATAAATACATCACTGTATAATGAATAAGCATTTTAAATGAACCTATATTAATAAATACAGTAAATAATGTTGTTCATTTTTAGGTCATGGTACCTAATGCATTCTCTAATGTGCATATATATACTTACACTCACTGTTTTATTAACGGATTCATTTTCAGTCTCTTGGGTTTAGTGTAGATGGTGCATTGGTCTGTTTATCATCTTCTCTCTATCTTCTGCTCCCAGTCTCGTTCTCTGATAGAGACTGCTTTCCTTGTTCCCCCCTTTCCTTTCCCCATCCACCTCATCCATCACAACAAAGTATGGAATTGATAGGCGATATTGATTATCCATAGCAGTGCCTAATCGTGGCTAACCGTAGGAAGCTTTGCAGATTTAGCCAGCGTCGGCCAGGGCCAGTGATAATGCAGCTGGGAATTTAGACTTAATGTTGTCATCATGTTCTCTTACAGCGACTGACCACCAGCGTGTTAGACAGCATCCCCTCCGGACCAAGGAAAATACTTAAGGACAACTTGAAACGCCATTCGCAATACATTTAACTCCTGTAATATGACACATTCCCTGAACGTTCAGGTGGGAAATATTGTGAGTTAGGAATGGATTTATTGGTTAATATTATTTTAACATAGCTTTGGTTACAATGGCAGGAAAAGAAAAGGTGGAGAAGAGAAACATGTATTTTTATTTTTTTAAATAATGCAATAAACTATGTGAAATATAACCGAGGTGTTTATTAAGAATGTAAATAGGCTCAATTTTTTTTACATTGTATTGAATGTTAGTTCTTAATATGTTCACAGCAACACAACAAGAATATTCAAACACGTCCGTTTCAATCCAATTGCATAAATGCAAACGCTCACATTAGGCTGCTTTTTCAAATCTTTTTTTCCCCATGTCTGCTTCCTGCACTGATGAGTAACTCTATTTAATAGGCTGCCATTATGCAGGCAGATTGGGAAGTTGACTGGGAAGTGCTCCTAGCTATTGCTGCATTTGAACCCTATTAATATATGCAAATTAAAAGGAGTCGGGCCTCGGGATTGGTCCTGTTTTAAATAAAACGCGAATCTGATCAAGGCAATCTGCAGATGGGGTGTTATCAGAGGGAGCCTGAGCAGCGGTTGATGATTCCTCGCCTGTATCTCTCTCTTCCATCATACTGCACTGCATTAAAAAGACATGATTCATCAAGCACAGGCACTAGTATTTTATGAAATTTCGCTCTCTAGGGCAAAGGCTTTTTTCCTTAATCAGAAGACAGTGGGTTTGCTTAAGTAGAGTGATCCACTCCGCGGTCATGCTGGATTTTCATTTCATTTGTTTGTGTAAAGGGGTGGGGGGGGCATCCAGGGCAGGTGTGTATGAGCGTGTGTTCCTCATTAAGTTTTACGGTGCATAAACTTTATGCACGCACCTGTCAGCGAATGTATCGACGCTGGAGTTTACTTATAAATAGGAGGAGCAGCTATTATTTCTGATGGGAATTTAATGCCGTACGTACTCTTAGGAGAATCGCAGAAGCGACAATAGGTAGCGTTAAGTACTGTCATTGAGGCGAAGGCCTGTTGATTGTTCATTGACTGTGTCTAGGTATGCTGGAGTGCTTCTGTAGCATTTGCATAATACATGGGCCAAAAAACCCTGATGATTTTGAGCTCATTTATAGCTCTTCAGCCCTCACAATTACAACCAAGGATACCTGAAACAAGCATCCCCTCCAGGGCTCGACCAGCTCCTTTGTGTGTAAGCACAGGGGTTAAAACGGCAGAAAAATTTGGATATTTTTCTTTCATTAGCCTTTGCTAAGGAATATCTTCTTTGTGGACACCCTCTCACAAACCAATTAACTCGGTCTGAATAATTCATCATTCAGGGGCGACCATGGTCCAAATAGGAACAAACTGATAATAAGATTCAGATCCCAGTATGTACGGCAAAGTAGGACAGCGCAGACACCTCCAAACCTTCAGTATGCATGAAGGATCCGTGCCACAGAAGGTCATTTTCATCTCTCTCTCTCTCATTGTCACATGCTTGTGTTTCTGATAATGCCACATACCGTACACACTGATTCTCTCCGCTATAATATACCTCATGCCTCTGTCAGCTCGCTTTCCCATGACCCGCTCTGGAGATCGGCACAATACAGTCACTTCATCAGGGCTTCCTCTCCACCGCCACTGCTTACAGCTACAGCTCCGCTCTTAGAATCTCACCATTCTTTCCAGAAACTATTCGCTTATGACTTAATTAGTCATAATTTTGAATGAACAAGGAGTCAGGTGATCGGGGCGAGAAAGGAGATGGAGGGATGAGAAAATGAGTGAATTGATGTGGCGTGAGACTGTCTGACATTCCTGTGTGAAAGGATCATCTAACAGCTGAACCTCGTAATCCAGCTCTGTTGATAGAAAGACATCTCTCGGACCCCCTGGCCATGTTTGAGAAGAACTGTCCGAAAGGCCCCATGAAATCGCTCAGCGACATCCTGTATTAAGGTATTTCCTATTGAAACAGGATGTTTGCATGGCACATGTGGTATTGAATAACTTATTTATTTTTTTTTAAATAACATGTTTACCTCACAGCCTTGAACTATGATTTGCTAGTCGTTTTCAAGTTTTTTGTTAGTCTTCGATTAGCAAGCTAACAGCTTAGCCTGCTACCTTTATAATAGCACAGAAGGGCTAAAAAAGGCTACTTTTGGTTAGCTATAACAATTTATTATGACAAGTTGACATTATGACAGCATCTGTTTTCCTTGAGTTTGGAAACATTATTTTTGAAAAAAAATGTCATGAGGTCTTTAAAAGATTCTGACCATCTTCCTCATTTGCTCCATGTTTCTTTCTTCCTCCTCTCCTCTTGCTCCGCCCTACTGGAAAAGCCATTAAGGCGTTGTCTCAAGCTTGTCAGATCATGGCCAGGCAGAGAGGAAATATTCCATCTGAGCGGCACACTGTCTTCAAGTGCTGCAATTAAGAGTGTCAGCATGTGCCACGGTCCTGTATGACTTTGAGGGGACAGGGGGGTCATCAGGCCCGTGTGGCCGAACACACACATGGCTGGAAGCGAGCAACCCTGCCCTCCCCGATACGACACCGCCGCTCTGTTTGATAAAGGAAAACAGACGATTTGTGCAGAAACTCCAGCGAGTGCAGAGCCAATGAGACACTCTTGTGGGTCAAGTGCTGCATTTGCATTTTGATGGGATGTTATCGAGTAATTAATGCACTAGTCAGAATGTATTACCCCAGGAGTGAATTGAAAGGTTCATTACCAAATCGCCCTCACTCCAGGAATAGGTATTTCTCCAGGCGTTTGCCTCTGACATGTTGTTCTCTCTCTCTCTCTCTCTCTCTCTCTCTCTCTCTCTCTCTCTCTCTCTCTCTCTCTCTCTCTCTCTCTCTCTCTCTCTCTCTCTGTCTCATCGTGGCAGGCTGGAGGTGAACAGTGGCTCTTAATAAGGGCATTCACTTTGGAGAGCGCTCGTCATAGTAAATGTACACATCAGGGCCTTGCCTCCTTGTCACTTTAATTGCTTCTGGAGGTTCTTAACAGGCCAATCTTCATCAGCCCAGGCCATGTTATGAATAACATGGGCATCGGAGGAATTCATGCTTAATAAAAGGGACCCAATTTATAAAAATGGAGTGCATTGTTTACATAGCACACACTGAGAACTCTCCACTTTACGATTTTCCATTAGAGAAAGGCTGGGTATCGCCAGCTTTGTCACAATACAAATACACTCACCGGCCACTTTATTAGGTACACCTGTTCAATTGCTTGATAACACAAACTGCTAATCATCCAATCATATGGCAGCAACTCAATGCATAAAGGCATCTAGATGTGGTGAAGACGACTTGCTGAAGTTCAAACCGAGCATCAGAATGGGGAAGAAAGGGAATTTAAGTGACTTTAAACATGGAATGGTTGTTGGTGTCAGATGGGCTGGTCTGAGTATTTCAAAAACACAACCATCTCTAGGGTTTACAGAGAATGATCTGGAAAAGAGAAAATATCCAGTGAGCGGTAGTTATGTGGACAAACATGTCTTGTTGATGTCAGAGGTCAGAGGAGAAAGGGCAGACTGGTTAGAGATTATAGAAAGGCAACAGTAACTCAAATAACCACTCGTTACAACCAAGGTATGCAGAATACAATCTCTGAACGCACAACACGTCAAACCCTGAAGCAGATGGGCTACAGCAGCAGAAGACCACACCGGGTGCTGCTCCTGTCAGCTAAGAACAGGAAACGGAGGCTACAATTCGCACAGGTTCACCAAAATTGGACAATAGAAGATTGGAAAAACATTTCCTGGTCCAATGAGTCTCGATTTCTGCTGCGACATTCAGATGGTAAGGCCAGAATTTGGCGTAAAGAACACGAAAGCATGAATCCATCCTGCCTTGTCTCAAAAGTTCAGGCTGGTGGTGGTGGTGCAATGGTGTGGGGGATATTTTCTTGGCACACTGAGCATCGTTTAAATGCCACCGCCTACCTGAGCATTATTGCTGACCATGTCCATACCTTTATGACTACAGTGCACCCATCTTCTGATGGCTACTTCCAGCAGTATAATGCACCATGTCATAAAGCTCAAATCATCTCAGACTGGTTTCTTGAACAATGACAATGACAGGGCTTAAAGTTCTCCGGCACCGTGCCGGATGTCCGGCGTGGCATTCGACTGTGAAAAAAAGATAGTCCTACATTTAAAAATACGTGTTGATATCATGTTCGAGTTCACGAGTTCGCCTACCAATAGTATGAGAGTAACACCGCTTTCACTCTCAAATAAACTAACATTACAAGCCAATCAGAAGTTGTTGCTCTTATAAACACGAGACGAAATAGGGCCGGTTGTAACTGTAAGACTGTACAAACGTTACCACTCCTTAACATATTGTTAAATAACTGCCTCTTTATTTTATTATTAGCTACTTATTTAAGTTACAAATATTGTATATGCATTTGCATAGATGTAAAAATATATGTTATTACTCTGTTATTTTAACAAATACTTTTCATTTATCAGGTTAAGAAATCCACTTTACTCCATAAATCAAAGTAAATAACAAAGGCAAATATCATCAAACACAAGTCATTACATAAACTTTGTTAAAAACGTTTTTGTTACATTTTTGCTACAATAAATAATTGTGCGCTGCTAAAAACGTGTGACAGATATGGCATTTAAGATAAAACAAATAAGCCCGGTCTCATGAAAAGGCATATCAATAGCACAATTTTCTGTTTCTATTTGTCGTGCGATTTATACGCAGAGATGGACTTTGGCGTGCATATGATACGCACATATTTGACGGTGTCCTTAAATAGTGGAGTCCTTGAAAGTCCTGGAATTTCATTTTGCAGTATCTGTACGAACCCTTTTAAGTTTCCAGTTCTTGGAGCATTGATTCATTTTTTTGTTATTAATTGAACTGAACTGTAGTTTTCTGTAGTAAACTGTTCTTTGAATACTGCAGCAACTGCGTGATGCTATCATGTCAATATGGACCAAAATCTCTGAGGAATGTTTTCAACACCTTGTTGAATCTATACCACGAATAATTATTGCAGTTCTGAAGGCAAAAGTGGGTCCAACCTGGTACAAGCAAGGTGTACCTAATAAAGTGGCCAGTGAGTGTATATCAGTCAATAGAAATATGAAATATTATTAGTGTTATAAATATTTATATATTATAGAATTCTAGGAGTTATAGAAATATCTATATAGAAATATAGAATGTCATGTCAATAACAGATAAATAGCTAATATAAAATTCATTGCTATTTTCTGTAGATATATTACAAATTCAATAATTAAAATTATTGTTTTAAAAGTGTATTTAGGCAATACAAAATATAAAAATATTTGTTAATAATTCAGTTTAACAGATTTTAATAATTATTTTAATCAACTTTTTTAAATAATGAAATGACCAGTGTTTTATGTAAACCTAAATCTAATATATATATATATATATATATATATATATAAAAACGATATACTGTACCCGAAGATATACTCTGATTCCAGTCTTAATGTATAATGCATAATGTTTATGTACTGCAGCAAAGCTTGTGATAATGCTCAAAGTACATTACAACTGAATATACTTTACAGCTGGGTGTATACTACCACCTAGTGTGTATTACAGCTGAATGTATACCATTACTATAGTATATAATACACCTCTAATTTCTCTCTAGCCTCACTTATTTGCCCCCCCTCTCTCTTTGCTGCCAAAACCAGCAGCGTACAGAGGGAAATTTGAGTGTGCTATGAGATTAAAGGCTGAAATCAGGGCCTTGTGAGCAATCATCAATTCCCAAGAACATTCTTTCATCTTCCATTCTTCCACCCTAATGCTAACGGTTTCATGTCACAACATTGTTGTTGCTTTTATCATCGTATAATAACTCTCCTGCAAAAAATGGGAGGGATATTGGAAGAAAAAGAAGCTAAGAGAGGCCTGTTCTTTCTCTGCCATCACTGTAAATTTACACAAGGCACTTTTGCTGTCACTGGAGCAGTTCCTCTTATATTAGCGGTCTTGTCTTTGGCCTGGGCTTAAACCCAGATATATTCCACCAAGACATTTATAGCCATTGTTCTGTTTTCCATAATGAAATCAAGCATTGTTTCCTGCCTCACATGTTATTTTGAGCCTAATAGCCTCAGCGGGTGCTAGTGTGGTGTCTCTGATTTGTGCATTGTGGACAAAATGGCGACCTGGTAGGCTCGCAAATCCCCATCTTCCATCATCCGGCTTGTCCGTCAGCAGGGCATCAACGGCACCAAACTGCAACCCATCTCCCGGCCCATCAGCAAGTCTCACACGCCAGTGAATTCGAGCCTTTTGTTCCCACTTGGACTGATAGGAATGAGGAGGTAGACCACGGAAAAGCAGAGCAATTTTCTGCTATTTAAGCTTGGAGAGATGGCGCTCCTTGGGAAGCGTGTGTATGTGTGTGTGTAGATGCGTTTGGAGGGGAACGAGTTTTGTATGGAGTGACTGGATGAGATTTTTTAGATTTAGGCATGCATGGAATTGGGGGTGAGATAATCGAGGATGTGAAATTGAAACCTGTCGGCTAGCGATGCTGTCCTTTACCCCAACACAACACGCACACACAAATCTCAAACCAGTCTGCCTTTGCGTTCATATGTGATTCTCAATAAAAAGCGCTTCGTAAACTCCACAAAACAAAGACATTTCCCAAAACCATTTTATACTTCCTAATTCTCAATATATGCAACCTATACTAGGTTACTGCACACTATATAGTCCTTGCAAGACCAAAACATTGAGACACACTAATAGAAACTGATGTTTAATTGCCTTAAAACAATGGCAGAGTTAATTGCCTAAAAATGAGAGAAAAAGACAAACATATGCAGTGTTGTCTTCCCTGTAGCTATGTCAACAAAGCCGCAATGAGAGCTCCTTATGAAGTATGTCATGTTGTATTATTTTAATTACTGTTTGTCAGTGTAATTTTGCTTATACTTGTTTTTTTATTTTACCCCAGGTTATAAAATGTTATATGGGTGCTCATTATTAATCTAATTTGTTTGCTCGTCAAGCGAGCCATGTGATGACCGACTTCCTGCCTCCAATGACAATTGCAAACAGAAGCCTCCTTTTAAAGGTATAATCACCCATCTCTTCTAATTAGAGGAAGAATGTGCACTAGATACAAAGGGCTCTGTGAGGATGCAGCCCCAAGCAAGTGATAACTCCCATGCCTCACCGCAGCCTGATCTGGGATCGGCTTTTGGAGGCGGTATCTGACATTAGATTAAGGGAGGTTATTTGTGGAGGGGGAGTTACTCAGGTTACATTCCTTTAAGGGAAGTGGCTGGCCGGCTGGCACCCTGTCTTCATTTCACAAGCTGGTAAAGTGAGCAAGGCCCTCTCGTATTATTCACCGGGGCAGGCTGATCGAAGCTCTGCTCGATAGCACTAAACCAGCTCATGCTCCGAAGATTTGTCTTACAAAACCTTGAAAACTGCTCTGAACATCCATACATTGATTTTTGTTGGCGGGGATCTCCGGGGCTTTCATGTAGAGGCAGGATCCATGCAGGGATGAGGAGAGGGTTTCCCCCTTCACCAGAGTGTGCCGGCAGAGCGGGGGATTCCGTTTCAATAACCCGGCCGAAGGAATTAAAAACACACAGGGCTACTAGAGCCACAGCACCCTGTTATGCTGAAGCCTGCTAAACACACACTTCAACACTATTTATATAAAAAAATTGCATATACGTTATTGTAGTAACTATTGTAAAAAGCTTGCAAGATTGGAGAGAAGAAGAGAAACAAAAAATGAACTGTGCTGTGTAAACTTGCTTTTGGACAAATGCAAGGCCACTCTTTTAACATCTGTTAACATTTAAGCAGATCTGTTTCCTATTGATGTTTCCACCCCAGAGTTAAAACAGTACGTCTTAATATTTTACAAGTGTGACTTTTTTCATATTTGTGACTTTATATCTCACAATTTATATTTTGTCTCGCAATCTGACTTTATATCTTGTGATTTGAATTTATATGTAACAATTTGAATTGATATCTCTCAATCTGACTTAACATTTCGCAATTTGAATTTATATCCAACAAATTGAATTTATATTTCTCATATTTATATCTGGCATAATATCTCACAATTGTGATTTTGTATCTCACAGTTGCTCTGTGTATTCAAAATATCTCAGAATATTATTTCTTATTTTAAAATTTATTTCACAATAAGGCCTACCTGTTTTTTTCCCTCTGTGGTGGAAACTGGCTTTCATAATTTCCTTCATTCTCCCTTGTTCTCTCTCTCTCTTTGTCTCGTTCTGCCTCTCCTTCAGTATTAATTCCTGTGCCTTTGATGTGATAAGGAAGTGTTAAATCAAAGTGAGTCCTAATTACATATCTTGGGACTGGCTGGTTGTAAGGCATTGTTCATAATGTTAGAAAGACAGGCGGCAGCGGGAGCGCGTGTAAGGGGAAGGCTCCACGTGTGTGTGTGTGTGTGTGTGTGTGTGTGTGTGTGTGTGCGCGACTCTGGCTGGCAGCTGCCAGCATGTGTGCCACCTACTATACATCTCTCCATTAGCATAATCACTCTCCGGCAAATGGCAATAATAGTGTCATGCACCTCTGTGTAATTGCTGCTGTCATAATATGTGCCTGACGATTGTGTTTCCTGACTCAACGTGGAGGGAAGCAAAGATCTCTGGTGCCACATTCACACTGAAGTGCCTTTGATCTGAGGCCCAGGAAGGACATCCCTCTTTTAGTCATTCAGAAGCACCTTATCAGATGCAAATCAGAGGTAACCATGGCTGCTTTTCACATCACAGAAGGTTATGGGTTTTGATCCCTGGGATTATTAAAACTGTAAACATGCACATACTGGATTTGTGCTCTATACATTATACCAGTTTCCCAACCGGGGTGCCGTGTAATAAATTACGGGGTGTTGTCATTTTTTCAGATTTTTAAATGGCTAAAATGGTCAAAAAAGCATCTATTATATAATACCCATTTCTGATATCGCCAATAATTATAGATGCACGGAAATTACGGCTGCCGAAAATGTGTTCACCGCTCAGGTTTCACTTTCACGTGGTGTGACTCTGCATATTATCCTGCTCTTTGCATGTGCGCTCTACTCATATACCGTTTATGCTCATCTGAACAGCAAAGTCAACTCAAAAATCGAGCCGACAGGAAACATCTATGTAGTACAGTATTGTTTCTGTTTGCAATAGCCCTACTGTGCTGAAACATGGAGTGTATATGGGCAACTCTGGTAGCGCTGCCCTCTCATTCATTGATCTGCTAACCGCTATGTTATGCTCATGTGTTCTGATAAGAAAAGCTGTCTAGGACTAAATATTATTTGGATAATTGGTAAAAATAAATAATCTTAATACCCCTACTGTTAGACCTACCTGAAAAACAAAAAAACTATTTATTTCACTTGCATCTTTGTTTATTTTTGCTATCATTAGTCATTTGTTTATTTGTTCTTATTTATTACTGACTGCTTGTCATTTTTTATTTAATTCAAAGTTTGAAATCCAACTATCTTGTGTTAATTTTGCACTAAATGCACTACAAAATGCACTAAATTTGCAAAAAATTACCCCACTGTAAAATAAAAATACACAGAGTGAGCAACGATTTGTGAGATAGCTAGTTATAATGGTAGTTAAACAATGTTTACATATGAATATAAGCTTGCATTAATATCTGTCTTATATCCTAAATCTTAAAATATAAATGATCTTTTCATTAGAAATTAGCCTACTGATTGCCACCATCGATGGACAAATAAAAAAAATATCTGCATGACAGTATATTCTGCAGTTCTTTCCTGCTGTACCAAAAATCTTTACATTTTAAGGTATTATATCGAAGTTAGAAATTCAAGTATTGTGACAAAATTAAATTTTGTAGGGTGCCAAAAATTTGTTACAATTTCCAAAGTGTGCCGCATCAAAAAAAAGCTTATAATCTAATATAGTCTTGCTTGTATATTTCCAGGCAAAACTAGTTATTAAAGAAGGCAAGCGATGGAAAAGACCTTCTCTGAGAAATTTCAGTCTTGTCCGACACTGATGTTTTACATAATTAGTCCTCTCACATTTTCCTTTAAGGGACAGCTAAGGCAAGAAGATGAATAGCTAATGATCGCATAGGCCAGGGGCGGTGAAGTCCGAGCGTGAGTGACAGCCGCCGTAGCCATTGTGACGAGCTCAGACCCTAATTGGGCCGGAGTCTGTTGGAGAAGGAAAATGGAAGAATCAGAAAGGGAGGGACTGGGGGGTGAATGGCACGAACAGCAGACAAGCTAAATAGAAATTCTAATGGATTGAATGCTCGGCTTGTTGACACCTCATTGCACCTAACATTGCTATATTTTGCAAGGGTGGCAAAAATTATACATTTACTAAGAAGACGCATGCATGTATTTTTCTCTCAGACAGGGTGCGCGTTGTGGTTAACCCACCCCATTGTTTGATGAATGGCGACGAAAGCGGTCACGTGTTTGTGTAATAGAAATGGATGGAGGTATCGTTTTGAACGTTTTGTTTCTTTTTCATTATTCATATATTCTTTACCTTTTTGACATTTTGACATTCAAGGACGCAGGCCTTCGTCTTGCATGGTGGATGATAAATTCTGAGCAATCCCTCCCCTAATCATTCAGAGCAGGAGGAAAACACACTGCCTTTTTAAAGCATCGGTGTCTTAAACTGTCATTGATTAAATGTTAACTGATATACTCCAGTTGGCAATCTTGTTAGAGCTTCCAGTAGCCAAGATAGACAGTTTAGAGTCCCTGCTGATCAATATTACAGATAAAGATTTCATCCATCAATGAGCTCCCAAAACAAAAGGTGTCTGTTACCTGATTAGGCCGGCCAGAAAGTCTCTCCCCCTCCGGACTGCCGACGCTGCACAAGGAGTTCCATTCGATCGGCTACAAACATGGAGCCCATGTAATTACAGCGCCAAACAGTTCCGCAGATAACATGCCTTTGACTTAGCTCCGGATAAAGGTTAATCTCCCTCTGTCTGTCCGGTGAGATGGGTCTGGGCTTTATATATTTATTTAAGTCCTCCGCTAAGGCCAGGGCCATGGGCTGTTAGCGTGGAGCCTGGGAGGAAAGAGTTAGAACCTCCTGCATACCAATGCCGGCGCAAATGACTGAATCGATGGCAGAATGGCCACTGCTGTTTAAGAGTATCAATAAATGTTCCCTTATTTCCTCCTCAATGGCTAAGCGTTGTAGTTAAAAGTCCAACAGATGTCTTAATTGAAAGTTAATTTTAAATCAATGCAAAAAGTCATTTAAATATTGATCATGCTCTTTTGACTCAAATTGTACGCGGACCGCCCGGTCCCGGCATAATTCGCCCATCGTTCCTCTTTTTTTAAAACAACTTAGTTCAAATTCAATCAATAAGGCACAATTAGTATGTTGTGAAACTGCCATTGACACTTCCTAAAGGCCCAGAGGCAATTTCATTGTCTTTTCTGACGCAGAAACAGTGTCTCCTTAATTACAAAGTACGTTTATGGCATTTTAATTGTGTTGGGTCATCGTAAAATCAAACAGAAGATCTCTCTAATGCAAAAACTTCATGTTCGAAAGCCTTCCTGTCCTTTCATTTCAGGTTCAAGGCTATTAAAGAGACTTATGGGCCCCCGAAAGCAGGGCATCTGCTGTATTTCTGATTTTCTCTGTATCAGACAAATGGAGGCAAGAACGACAGGCGCTGGAAGGGGGAAAAAATAGGGAGAGAGAGAACAGGGAACATTGTCAGAGGCCTCAGTCTATCAGGGTAATCTTATTTATTTAAAGCATATGTCTGCTGGTACTCCTTTGTCAAGGTCTATTAGGGGGCAGAGCAGTCCATATGACATTGTTTAGCAAGTAATGAAATGGACATTTTTTGCATGTTTTTATAGCGTTGGAAGGGAGCGCACAGACTCATTCATTTCCCTCGATGGATGCCATCTCCTAGCCATCGCTGCAGATCGAGCTGCACGGCTATTGTCAGGCCCGTTTCCATTCAGAAATTTGGCCTGAGATTTTGTCTTAATTAGATGTGGCCACGGAGAACTTCGTTTCTATCCTGTAGGAATTCGCCAAACATTAGCATGGCCACTTTAACCCATAAATGACCCTTGTTTTGATCTATCATAATAACTTGCTTATGGAATTTTCTATTGTAGTCAGTTTTGGTACTTTCCAGTCCACGTTTTTCCCTCTGTCTATTATTTTCGAAGGAAGATACAGCTCTATGTATATTTGAAAAATCTGCATGCGCGCCAGACCTCCTTTTGGCCTGTATGTCCTCGCTATGCGGTCAGGGGTTTGGCTGAGGCTTTCTGGGTTTCCAGAGCAGACCTGCACAGGGGTGACAGATAGGTCTTATTTGTCTGATAGAGTTGAGCAAGAAAATAGATCTAGAGCTGGTTACTTCATTAGGTTCTCTCATTGATTGAACCTCCTGCTGAAGTGATGCTGCAGCCTCCTCTGATAACTGCTGGTAATAGAACAAAATGAATTCTTATCACAGAAATTGGAAAGGCCATTAACCCTGGCCCCCAGTGCTTTTCAGACGTCACAGACAGGAAGCCGTGCGGTGCGCGGGAGGAAAAAAAAGCGACATGCTCTGTCTGAGCCGAGGTCATGTTGGCGGCCGTGTGTGAAATTTCCAGCCCTTTTGGCTCCTGTGTAGATGAAACGGCTACCCGGGCAGATGTTTATAATCATGTCTTGAATAAATATTGGATGGAGAATAATAAAAAAAGGAGATAGAGTGAGAGAGAACGGAGCAAGGAGGGAGGGGGAGAATGAAACGAGGAGGAATCTTTTTATATTATTTTCAAATACTAAAGTAAGCCAGGCCGTTGTGCCTCCTTTCTCCGGATGCCTCAGGTGATCCGAATGGCACGGACACAAAAAGCCTTTTTGTGTACGATGCAGGTGTTTGGGGTTTGTCTGTAGAAACCTTTGAAGATGCATTCTTTAAAAGATGTAATGCTAGTTATTTGGAACCATTAATATCCCTTATGCAGGCGAGTGCAGAAATGAAGGGGGAAATGTGTGTTGGTGCAGCAAAAGCAGAAGCTTTAATCTTCATCATGTTTATTCATTTGATGGAGGTGATTAATGGTTTTGAGTGCATCATACATCACAGAGGAGCTGGTAGCATAGGGAAACTTTCTTGGATGAAAGTAACTGACAGCAAAAAAATCTTTTTTCTGATTGCTGATGCATAAGGTGTACTGCAGTGGAAGTGTGCTTGTCTCAGAGAAAAGCCATTGATAGTTCTATGAAGTTTAAGTATTTAGTCAAAAAGTCTATATGAAATATAGTGCCAAAGGACCACTATTATACATGGTTGTTTGATGTTCTTACAACTGGGCTGTTTGCAGTGAAATTCAAGAAATAAATGATAAAGGAATCAGGATTTTAAAAAATGAAATACTGTAAAATATTAGACAAGAACATTTTTCACCAATTATCACAAAACCTTTTGGTTAATACTCAATCTACTTGGACGTCTTCACAGGTCCCTGCAGCAACTGTGTGAATGTGCAGAGCAGCTTTCTTGTGTCTCCCAGGAGCAGCAGCAGCAGTGCCGTGAAGGGAAACGGGCCCGCTCTCTGCGTGGATGTTTAGTATTTTAGACATGGTACATTAACGGCATCTGGTTAAGATCTAAATGCTTGTTAAATACACTGAAATTTGGAAAAAGAAGGGAGCAAGAAAAAAGATTTGCGTAGGAGGGGACGGTGGATCAACAAGTCGGTAAAGCTTATTATCCTGAAAGTATTACAACTGGCCCTTAACAAAGTAGTACAGGGTTTCGAGTTTCAAAGATTCCTTTAAAACGGAGCGGCTCAAATGAAAACCATGGGGGGAAAGAATGTGACATCATGAAAACTGTGGGCAGCTCAGAGCCAACCTGTGGTGTGCTGGGAAATTAGTGTTCCTTACACCTCAACAAGACGAGACAGTCCAGAAATCATAATTACAACCAGATTGCTTTTTCACAAATGCTGAGATCAGTAAAATGATAAGATATGGTAATCATATGAAGAACTGTTTTTATTATTATTATGAATAATAATAGCTTCATAGTTTATAATTAATAGTTTATTGTTAATTATTTAAAAAATCTGGTTGTAAGTAGTTTTTAAATGTTTTATTTAAAGTATTGCAATCATTTATGATAGCCTAGCTTCACCAAGTTCTTTGTTATTCTTTTTCGAGAACCATAAATAAATTGTGAGTCTAAGGTGGAGGTGGGGGACACATTTTAATGAGCACAATCATTTTTGGTTGTATCCACGGTTGTGTACGGTGGGTGTCTTTTTAACTGGCCGGATAATGACCGGACTGAGGTGTGATAGTCCCCAAGAGGAGAGAGAGGGAGCAGCCTGCCCTCCAAGTCTGTCATTATGCTCTCTATACCGGACAGGCCCGGCGCTTTAATGAAAAGAAAGTATCGGCCATCAGAAATTTCCATGGGTTCTTTTTCAGTTATTTTTTTCTTTTTGTAGGTATGGTAGTTGTGCAAAGGGAACCGGTGCATTTTGATGAGGCCAAAACACAGCATTGCTTTAATTGCGACGCCTTCTTGACCCCGGTCTCCCTCCAGCGTGCCGATCATCCCACATCAGAGCAGGTCTCACGGGAGACTGGCGAACAGAGAGCCGTCGGAGATGTGTGGTTGATGTGTTTGCGGGTTTCGTTGAAAGGGATGGCGGGGGCAGTAAAAGTTGTCTATGGCTCTGCTGTTTGCGATTAAGTTTGATGGGCAGAAAGTCTGCTGAACCCCCCTCACACCCCTCCAATGCTGCTGACACGCTGCCTCTGTAAAGCATTCAGATTACTCAAACTGTTGCCAGGGTCAGGCGCGGGGCAGACACCGCTATGATGTATAGGAAAGCATGTCTGGGAGTTTCTCTCGCTCTTGAAATGCATACCAGAAAAACTGCAGAACACCCTTCTAATAGACGAGGGAGAGAGAGAAGGACAGTGGAAGGAAAGAGAAAAAAATGCCGACTGATGAGACCCAGATGATAGCGACCCATCCTTTTCTTCCCTTATTCCTTCTGTTACTACCTTCATAATTTGCCCTTTTCTTTTTCGTGACACTCTATGTTTTATTAATGCATTCCACGATTGCCTTAAAAATTTGATGCCCCCTCGAGGTAGAGACGCTCACTAGCACTTTGACACTTCATTTCCCAGCTAGGGGGACTGGGTCAGTAAATCTAGCCGACTGAAGAGAACGCCTCACGCTGAGGACGAGTGCTGCAGGAAGGAGGAGGAGAGGAGGCGAGAGAAGGGGGAGGTGCCACAGCCTGGCCCCTGTACCCTTAGGGTGTGACATTGTGCTGTGGTGTTTGTGTATGAGCGTGTGTGTGTGTTTGTGTCTCTTTTATTAACCAACCTGAAATCTGGTCATGATCACAGACATCCAGCTGGTCCTAACCCCCATCTGCCTACTGAGGCAAAGCACTCTCTCTCTCTGATTAGCCCTCTGTCCTGACACTGGCTTAAGCTCCGTCCAGAGCCCCTTTGCCCCACAATGCCACCTTCCCCCACAACACTCACCCCCAGTCCTGTGTCGACTGCAAAAGAAAGGAAGTGAGGCACAGAGAGCGAGAGACATACTTCATGCATTAAAATGTATACCTTTGGCAGTATTTAAATATTATTTTATTTACTTATAATTTTTTATTACACATCAAGAGAATTGTGGCCAAAAAAATGTCTAATGCCTAAAGTATTGGGGCTATCAGTTGATTCAAATTGCAATCAAATTCACTGTATGATTAGCTAATTAATTGTGTTTTGTAATTATTGTCAATATTTTCTAAAAACAAAATTGCATTATTATATTGTGTCAGACAAAAACATTGAATAGGCTACAATAAGTGTAGACACATTTCTGCATAGTCATTTATATATATATATATATTTAATATAATTATTTATAATATTTTATAATTTAATATAATGATTTACAATATTAGTAGTAGTATATACATTTATATATATATATATATAATCTGTATATTCATGGAGAAGACACCACAGCATTTTCTATCCTAAAGCACAAACGCTGCAATTTATGCCATTTATTTTTGTAGAAATGCGGCATGTACATCTGAAGATACCCCCCAACTGTCTTACACACACACACACACACACACACATACGCATACACACACACACACACACACACACACACACACACACACACACACACACACACACACACACACACACACACACACACACACACACACACACACAGACAGACAGTGCCTTTGTTGCAGGATGTATTAGAGCACACCGTCACCGCATGTGCGCCAAAATAGCAATTTTTGCAGCCGGCTGCCAGCAGTGACAGGAGATATTTCATCCTGTTGTCAGAATATTATTAATAAAACATCAGGACTAGAGTGCAGCACAATTTTTCCTTTCAATCACTCCCAGCATCTGCCATGAAAATTTCATGCTGTATATAATTTCCACTTAATGTATTGCACTTAAAACGTCGGTGCCAGCGCCGTGTGGGGAGTTTTAAAGGGTTAATTATATCATGTATCTGCAGAGTCGGGGCCCCTCTGCTTACCAAACAATGACTTGAGTGATTGTATGCAAATATACCGGTGACCTTTTTGCCTCCCCGTGGTCAATTTATATGGTTATTAAGGTTTTATAAAATGGATGAGTGCAGCACTTTGAACGCCATTTTCCTGCCTCATGATGTCCTAATTTATTTCATTTCTTACGGGGCCTTCCAAAATATGTTTATTTCTCCCCCTCGCTCTCGCTTTCTGTCTCTCTCTGTGTCTCTCCCTTTTTCTGTCTTCCCCCGTTGTGTGGCGTGTGATGGAAGCTGCATGAGGTGGAGGGGGAAAGACAGGAGTGGTTATCTGGCATTACTCAGCCTGCTAAAAATTCATTAAAATGTGACATCAGCGCAGTGAGAGACAAATGCTCTCTGGATGAAAGGGAACAGTAGGCCTTTCAGGGATTAGAGGCGCACGGCCTCGACCTATCACCTAACAGCATAAACAGATTAATCCACTGGCAGTGCTGCAAAGATACACAGAATTATTAAACACGGGGGTAAATGTAATCTGCCCAGTGCTAACAATCTGGAGTGGTGTGTGAAGAACATTCATATTTCAGAATGTCCCGGGTTTAATGAAATCAGATGGACACCAGTGTCTTGTGGTATATTTTGTATATATGCACGCACACAAACACACACACATAAACAAACACACACACACACACATACACACACACACAGCAGGCGATTCAAAAGCAGTCACCTTAACCTCTAGTGGTTAACCAATTGCTCTTCCTGTGTTCAATTGTAGAAGAACAAGGTGAAGACAGCAAGGAATCCCCACGAGCCTCCTCATTGGCCGCGGCCGAGGACAAAGACTCGAGCAAGAGGGACGCCATAGAAGGCAACACAACAGAGAAGGACTCCAGTAAGACCTTTAGTTTTGGTCTTTTTTGTTTTTTCTCCGGTACCCTCTCTCCGGTGTCGCTTAGTCACTAACACGCACTACTCCTACCTGTTTTGCTCTTCTGTTCTCTTCCAATGGGGCTTTTCCTGCTAATAACAGCTGCATGTGTGGGTTGCATGTGAATGCTATCAGTAGCCTCCCGCTGACCCATTTTAATCATAGCCATCTGATGGCAGAGATGTGGATAAAGGCAAAGAATATTCCGCAGTGACCACCCAGATTATTTTTTTAATCAAATCAGTTTGTGCGCTTGTAATTTTTAAGCGCCTTTCATTAATCTTTGCAGTTCTTGCGATTCCTCTGATGACATATTAATTTTGTATAAGCATAGGATTAGATAGCGCTCAAGTGTATAGTTTTGTAACCTTTCTTTTTAATTCAAGCAACGCACCACCTATCAGAGCTCATTGTCCTCGAACTACAGATCTGCGTACACGTCTTGACAAACACATTAGCAAGGGCAACAATCCTTACAAAACAGCGTTGTGTTGAGATCAGGAAACAGCCCCTGGAGCTAGCATCTGGCGTCACTACCTAAGGCTCTGTTATATTTGATTTGCCAAATAAGAATTCATATGTGCTTTTTTATGTATGAGATGGAAATATATGGTCGAAATGAATATTACATTAGCCGTCTTTTCATCCACACCATACCTAGCTACATAATGTTGGGTTCAATGGAGCAGAGGAAATGCTGAAACAGGACAGAGCCTATTAGTTTAGCCAGTCGTTTATCTTTTATCCATATAGCCATGACAGGCTTGTCTGAGGCAGCTCGTACTCAATGCATTTACATGACCTATTACATGCGGCGTCATTTAAAGCTGCGGTTGAGATGCAGATCCTATACTTAAACTAGCGTTCTTAAACCTTAATGTGAATATATGCATGCTAACTTTTGCTTTGCAATGGTTTTTGTTTTTCAAGGCTGCAGGATTTAAATTGAAATTAGAAAATATCCGTCCCCAAATGGCTGTTGTTGTTTATTTTTTTCTAATCCATTACTTTGAGGAGCGGTCAGAATGGGTTGCTGTGTTGAACCCATATGTTAAATGTGTTTTGGGCCAAAGGAATAAATCCCTAATGTGGGTTTGAATATAAAACACCAGACTCCTGCATATTAAAGATTATACGTAGAGATCTTCGCAATATTCATCTTCACAGGCAGCATCTCCAAAAACAGCCCACTTTGTCATTTTAATCTAGTGTCACTGTGGATTAATTATAATCCAAATTGCATTTTCCATGCAAATGTCTTAATCTGGATCAACTCCAGATTACTTTGTGCTCTGTTTAGATGTAGCATGGAAGCATGTCAGTGTGTTGGCTTTAGGGTAAAGGGATAATTCAGCAAACACAAGCAAAGATGAAAATTAGCTGTCATTATTGCTAAGAACATTTTCTGCATACCTGCTGTAAATTAGCAGGGAAATTAAATATTGTTTTTAAATCAGCTCCTTATGAAATTAAAATAATGCATTTGAATTAAATAAAATACAAGACAGATCAAATTCTGCATATTTAGCATTAGCATTTGCATGTTTCCAGCTCGGAAATGAGCATTTATTCAATTTCTGTCTTTCTAGATATTTGATTAAAATAAATTAAAAGTATTTGCATATTTCATTGAAGCCCTACAGCTATGATTTCTGTTACTGACTTAATCAATTCAGAGAGTCCTGTAGGATTTGCCAAATATGACATCCGTCGGTTTACGCCTCGTCTGAAGTGCGATGGCAAAGCTGATGGACTCGGATGCCTTATTTTTTGCGAAAACACAGAGAAAGCGGGGCTGCTCTGTGCAAGCTGAGAATTTAGAGTGTGGTATTCAAATGTTATCTGCTGAACTGTAGGTCACACTAATGCGTAACCTTAACCTCTTGTCCTTGTAAATCACTAAAGTTCTCGGAGCGTCCCAGGGTCCTGCTTTATTTATTTCCCTGTCACCTCAGCCAGACTGGCTGGACTGAAGACCAGTAAATTGAATTGTAAATCTATGATGCCTTTATCATGCAAGTCCTGTGTAATTGGCGTGTGCAGGGGAAATACATTTTTAAATAAAATTAGCTTGTCATATACAAGCACAGTACTATTTTGCAGATCTTTCGAAGGGAGGCTGAGCTACTGCTGTTTTTGTGTATGTGAAATTTTAGTCATGTTAGATTGCACTTTGAGAAATAAAATGGAGAAAATCTATCATTGAAAATTAACAGGACTAAAAATGGCCTCTCTCTTAGTGAAGAACATCTGATAGATTGAAAAGATTTTTGTTGTTTGAATTATCAGAGGTGTTTAAAGAAGCCTTGTGCTGGATGCATGATTTTCAAAATCCCATTGGCAGTTGTAAATAAAGATGGGTGGCCAGTCTGCGGCTCTGGTCCCTGTAATGCAAACAGCTTGACTGTCATAAATCACCATTTGATTTATCTAATCAAGCAAGGTCCTGCTTCTCAAAGACATTTGTCATTTGGATGAGAAGGGGGGCTGTGGTGTCACAATTATTTTCTGTCTGTAGACAAAGAAAAGGGCATTCTCATTTTGGATATAAATCCGATCGCTCAAACCACTTCAGTAGCTCTGGGCCGCATTCCAGACAAAACTGGACAAGTGTAAATGCATCTGGTTGTTGAAACCACATATGCTAATTTTACTCCTCCCAAAATATTAAAATAATAAACGTGTGAGAGCATTTTATAGGCTATATGGCATGTTATAGTCAGATACGACAGCGCTAATGCAACAAGCATCACCGCGGATAAGTAGCTGAGTATCTCTTTAGCAAGCCGACGCGCAAACTGCCGCGAATGAAACTGAAAATAAGTCGCAGACGCTTAACACACAATCATCTTCATTAAAAGTAGTGAGACTAACCTATCTTTCCAGTGCTGATGCCGCACTCTCCTGTAGCGGTCTCTGATATCGATATTAACTGATAATGAATAAAATGCAGGGCATATCTATTGCTTTCATTGACGTGAACTCATTGGCGGGAATTGAAGAACTGATTAATATCCGTTTTGCGAAGACACATTGATGTGGCCAAATGTAAATTTAAACGTTTTAACAAATCAGATAGATATCCGATCAGAGAAAAAGCATGAAGTGACCAAGTGTAAACAGGCCCAAAGAGTCTAGCCATTGAGTTTTGACACAATATAACATGAATATAAAGACTTTTGTGTGTAGATATTTTATATATATTGTGACGAGTCGGCTGCCTCCCCTCCTTATCATAACCACCTGTCCCTTTCTTACCGCATAACATATAACACATATATATATATATATATATTATACATATTAAACATATATATATATATATATATGCCATCTTTAAGATTTTTTAATAATTAATTTAGTTGAGAACTCAGTAAAGCCTTGTGTACAGCAGAACATGTGTTTGGTAATATTAAATGCTGCAAAGGCATTTCATACATTTCTGAAAGTCTAGTGTGTCCATCTGCAGTGCACTTTAAATGTTTATGAAAGCAGAGAGTTGATTAAGAAAATAAATCCTATAGATGAATCCTCATGTAGAGCAGATAACATTCAATATGATGGCAGTCAATGGAAAGGACCTCATTGCATTGTGAATTGTATTTGCACCTGGTTGTCCAGGAGTCGTCTCCTCACCTGGGAAATAATTTAGTTGCAGATTGACTGGAAGATGGCGAAAATTGAAAGTTAAAATTAGAAATCCTCATAATAAACAGAGAGGGGAGGAAAAAAAAGGTCAGATGATGCGTTACAGCAATGAGATTGGGGAGCCTCGCAAATGAGGTTTTCTGTTTGTCATGAAATACATGTGACATCCCAACACAGCAGGGATATCAAGGCCAGGAGAGAAAAAAAGATTACCTAGCTATTTGAGACTGCAGACCATACTCTTGATATTCTTGGAAATTTGTATTGTGCCCTTGTGGTTTTCCCCCTCTTGTGTCACATTCTTTGGCAGGCTAATATGTCAGGCTCCTGATATCTAAGACCACAATAAAATAAGCAGAATGCCTTGTAATTCCAAGAATTAAAATGCATGAACACGCAGCAGATATTGAAATATACTTGAAATAAATACAGAGCAGAAAAATATACTCTTTCCTTTTTTTCCAACATCCATTTTCGATGACTGCTTTGCTAAGCTTTGATTCATAAGAGTAATACACACATTTAGCCTAGAGTGACCAGATTAGAGCGAAGAACAGCGAGCAGGGCTTTCTTTGTGCACTGCATATGCAGTGAGAGGATAAATTGCATTGATTGAGGAGGCTGGGACACTGTCTGTATCTGAGGATACAGGGGTAATGAAAGATTTATCACTCTGTGCAGCATACTCTAAATACAACTGGGGGCTGATTTGCTGAATTGAGCTCAGCTGAAATGGAAATAACATGGCAACCCCCCTAATACAGAGTGTGAGGCATGGGTATTCAGGGGGATGCTGGGAATGGTGATTTGGCTCTCTATATCCCCCAAATGAACTGCATAATGGTACCGTGACCTGCCAAGCAATAAGAATGAATTCAAACCTCTATTTATTTGTGAATATCTTCATTCGGTTGCTTTTGTGAATATAGATTTTTTTTTTTGCTGGATCCTCTAGTATGCATGCTCAAAATCAATGCACACTTTGTCTGTGCTGTAATTCAATTTAAATTCTTCTTTAATTTATGCTTTTTGAAGATTTTTTTTTATTATTAAATATATGATGTCCATTTAATTTGCTACATATCTCAGTCTCACATAATGTGAGTCGCCCCAATAACCTTTTATCAGATCTACATTCCTAACAATAAGCTTATGTTACCCAAATGTGCAGTCTTATTAAAGTGATGGTCATTTAACTTCTGTCAAGAGATTTTCAGCATCAGGAGTCCAGAATAAGCTTGTGACAGAAGATATCCTATCTGTTTATTCACAGGAATTAATACACTGGCTAAGGAAACCCTGGGGACTGCTACAGCAGGGAAGCGGTCGCTTCAGCAGGAGAAAGAAAATGACACTCCACCCAAGAGGCCCAAATCAGCTGAAGAGAAGACGCTGTCCAATGAGATGGTTAGTTACTTTGATCTGTTTGCAAAAATAGAACTTAAAGGGTTAGTTCACCCCAAAATTAAAATTAGGCTGTGTTTTATTCACATTTGAAGCATCCTAGGTGTATGTGACTTTCTTCTTTCAGACAAATCCAATCGGAGTTATATAAAAAATTGTCCTGGCCCCTTCAAGCCTTTCCATGGGACTAAATGGGTTTGCTGGATCCAGTTCGGAAGACATGAAATAAAGTACGCGCATCCGTAATAAAACGTCCCTCACACGGCTCCAGGGGGTGAATAAAGGCCCCCTGTAGCAACTCCATGCATTTTTGAAAGATAAATATCCATATTTCAAACGTAATAAACTCTTCTCTCTCACTACATATAACTGTCATAAGTGGAAGCAGTCCAGGGGATGACGTAAGACATCAGTGTTGCGTGATTAGTGACGATTGCGGATAGAGAGAACAAAACAAAACACCAAAACGTCAAAAATTAGAAGCACAAAACGAGGATTTGTAAAGGAAAATGTTGGATGATTTCGATATAAGCCAAGAGGAGCCTTTGCTAAAGTAAGGAAACATTGTTTCGTTTGCTACTACATTTCCCAGAGCCATCCGGGGACGCATACGTCATCCGCCGGGACTGCTTCTGCTTATGACAGTTAGATGTAGTGAGAAAAAAAGTGTTAATTACATTTGAAATATGGATATTTATCTTTCAAAAATGCATGGATTCGCTACAGGGGGCCTTTATGCACCCCCCGGAGCCGTGTGAGGCACGTTTTATTGTGGATGCACGTACTTTATTTCACGTCTTCCGAACTGGATCCAGAAAACTCCTGTTTAGTACCATGGAAAGGCTTGGAGGGACCAGGATTTTTTTTTTATATAACTCTGATTGGATTCGTCTGAAAGAAGAAAGTCACATACACCTAGGATGCTTCGAAAGTGAGTAAAACAGTCTAATTTTCATTTTTGGGTGAACTAACCCTTTAATAACAAGACTGAGACTTGTGTATAAATTAAATTCTTGGATTAGATTATATTCATTAACTTTTTAATTTATATAAAAAGCACTGTCTGAGTGGTACAGGACTTACTGAACCATTTCTGAAAGGGCTATATTAAAACAGGCAGTGAGAAATTGCAGTTTAAACGTACTTCATGTAATGAGGACAAGGCATAGTCTGAAATGGTTAATGTCAACATCCTTTGTAATTTTCTGATTAGAAATTCCAGACATTCATTTTAGTTCATTTACTTATTTACTTCATTAGGTTTTTAATTAAGTTACATGACATGAAAGCTAAAGTGAATTGGAGAAAATTCGATTTTATAGAAATTTGTAGTCTTGTGTTGTTTGGAACTTGATTTCCTTAAAGTATCATGTTGCAATGTCACTCATATATAGTCAGTCGGAGCAGTGCTGTAATGCAAGGCAATGCTATGATGAATTCTGTTTTTTCAGGTGCAGCAGTGCCCATACTGTAATTACAGTAACAAGGATGCAAACCGTTTACAGCTGCACATCATGTCCCAGCATTCCATGCAGCCGGTCATCAGCTGCCCCTTGTGTCAGGATGTCCTCAGCAACAAGATTCACTTGCAGCTGCATCTCACCCACCTCCATAGTGTGGCTCCAGACTGTGTGGATAAGTTAATTATGACAGTATGTGCAGCATCATTTTCTTTAAATACAAAAAAAAATGCCTAAGTTGTAAGCCTTACTATCTAGATCATACTCTGTCAGGACTGGCAGGGAATAACTTGAATAAGCATTTCCCATGCCTAGCGTATTCTCCAAATAATATGTTATAAACTTTGAAGTTCTCCTCCTATAAAATCACAAAAAAATAAAATTTTGAAAAAGATCTTTATAAGGTCCTTATAACTCTACTTGATTTAAAAGCTTAACATTTTGGAATAAAGCTGTTATTTTGGGAAATATTTTTGTTTATTGTTTATCTTATGTTCATTTGAATCTGTTAAGGGACTGATGTATTTTTTTTTCCTTCAGGTTGCGGGCCCAGATGTTACAGTACCCAATTCCTTGCTGTCTACATCATTACAAGAGAAAGTCCAATCTTTGATGGATTCTTCAGCTGTTATCCCTGAGGGATCTGGAAAACCCATGGGTAAGCACATTTATGCAGCCACAGTGTCATCTGAAATGTATGAATGGCATTTCAAGGGATTCCTTAGAAAAGTCATAATAATAGTCTTTTATAATTAAATGTTTTTGGAAGACTTCTAAAATCTTTCCTTTTTATGAATTTCAACAGGAAACAGCTCTAAGGATTTGAAAAACAGCATAGGCCAAGACAAAAGTGAGGTTGAACTTACCAACGAGGAACTCAAACCACCAAAGGAGGCTTCTGAGGCTCCTGACTGGAAGAAAACAAGTGGTCAAGACAGGAAAAGCCCAGACTCCCTGCAGGAGCATCTAAGCGATCTGCAGAAGCGGCAGCAGCTCTCAGTCTCTGATCGTCACGTCTACAAATACCGCTGCAACCATTGCAGCTTGGCTTTCAAGACTATGCAGAAGCTTGAGATACATTCCCAGTACCATGCCATCCGTGCAGCCACCATGTGCAATCTGTGCCAGCGCAGCTTCAGGACATTCCTTGCACTTCGAAAGCATTTGGAGACTGGTCACCCTGAGCTGACTGAAGCAGAAGTACAGCAACTCTGTGTGAACCTGCCCCTAAATGTAGACATTGCTGAAAGTGAGATGCAGGCTCTGGAAGAGGCACAAGGCTTTGAGCATGAGCTAGACAAAGATGAGGAAATTGACCAAGAAGGGAAGGCCAGTCCAACTGGAAGTGACAGCAACTCCTTGCTTGATGACATGGGCTCAGAGCCAAAGCGGACCTTGCCTTTTAGGAAAGGTCCAAATTTCACCATAGAAAAGTTTTTAGACCCTTCACGTCCATACAAATGCACAGTATGCAAGGAGTCATTCACCCAAAAGAACATTCTCCTTGTTCACTACAATTCTGTTTCACATTTGCATAAGCTAAAGAAAGTAATCCAAGAGGCCTCAAGCCCAGTTCCCCAGGAGACCAGCACCAATGTTGACAACAAACCATACAAATGCAATATATGTAACGTTGCTTATAGCCAAAGCTCAACCCTGGAGATTCACATGAGGTCTGTACTTCATCAGACAAAAGCACGAACCGCCAAAATGGAGAGTAATACTAGTACTGGGGGTGGTAGCAGCGGAAGTACTACATCTAAAAGCCCTGTTCCACTCAATCAGGGAAATGCAGATTCTGCAAATGCACCAGTACCCTCTAACAAAGAAAGCACTGTAGATGCCAAAGAAGTTACCATGAAACAAACTACTGATCACATGCCTGTGCAGCCTACCCACCCACCAACCCAGTCACCAGCACAGCTTCAGATGCAACTGCAGCATGAGCTCCAGCAGCAAGCTGCATTCTTTCAGCCACAGTTTCTGAATCCAGCTTTCTTCCCACACTTCCCAATGACACCAGAGGCCCTTCTGCAATTCCAGCAGCCACAGTTCCTCTTCCCATTCTACATCCCTGGTGCTGAATTTAACATCAGCCCTGAGCTTGCATTGCATTCTGCATTTGGGATGCCTGGTATTACTGGATCATTCCTGGAAGATCTGAAGCAGCAGATGCAGCAACAACATCAGCTGGGCCAACAGCAACAGCTTCAACTTTCGCAGCAGCAAGCTCAGCAGCAGGCCTCCCAGTCTCAAATGCAGCAGCAGAAAGCACAGCAGCAGAGTCACAAGCCAAAAGCTGAGTCCAACCACATTGCTCTGTCTGAGATTCAAATGTCCAGAGATGCTGAAGAGCACCTAGAAAAGCAGGAGAGCAAAGCAAAGCAGGATATAGCTAATGATATTGACAGAGCAAAAGACACTAAAGATTCAAGGAAGGCAAGATTTTCAGAACCTCTAATTCCTCCACCACGCATCATCTCAGGAGCTAGAGGTAATGCTGCTAAAGCACTACTTGAGAACTTTGGCTTTGAATTGGTTATTCAGTACAATGAGAATAGACAAAAAACCCAGAAAAAGAATAGAGAGGAAAAGTTGACTGACAAACTGGAGTGTGGGCTGTGTGGAAAGTTCTTCTCCAACATGCTTATTCTCAAAAGCCATCAGGAACATATTCATGGACAGTTCTTTCCATATGTGGAGCTGGAAAAGTTTGCACAGCAGTACAGGGAGGCATATGACAAGTTGTATCCCATAAACCCAGCATCTCCAGAAACACCCCCACCTCCTCCTCCTGTCCCAGTGACTGCTCTCCCTGCCCCTACGTCTATAGGGAAATCGCAGACACCATCTCCTGCACCTCTACAAACTTCTCAGCAAGCGCCACCACCGCCTCCTCCACCACCACCACCACCTCCTCCACCACCCACTGCACCTCCTCAAGTGCAGCTCCCTGTTTCTCTTGACCTGCCAATTTTCCCACCACTGATGATGCAATCAATGCAGCACCCTGGGCTACCCCCACATCTTGCGCTGCAGTTTCCAACAATGGACTCTTTATCTTCTGACCTCACACAGTTATGTCAACAACAACTGGGACTGGATCCAAACTTCCTGCAACAGTCTCAGTTTAAGCGTCCACGCACCAGAATCACAGACGATCAGTTAAAAATCCTCCGTGCTCATTTTGACATCAATAACTCTCCCAACGAAGAACAGATTCAAGAAATGGCAGAAAAATCTGGCCTGCCACAGAAAGTCATAAAGCACTGGTTCCGCAATACACTCTTCAAAGAACGTCAAAGAAGCAAAGATTCCCCTTACAATTTTAACATTCCACCCATGACTACACTGGAAGATATCAGACTTGAATCCCAAATGAACATGCTAGAGTACTACAGAACTGATGCTACGACAAACAAAAGGTCATCAAGAACACGTTTCACAGATTATCAACTGCGAGTACTCCAAGATTTCTTTGATACTAATGCGTATCCCAAGGATGATGAAATTGAGCAGCTCTCAACGGTACTCAACCTGCCAGCACGAGTGATTGTGGTGTGGTTCCAAAATGCCCGTCAGAAGGCACGCAAGAGCTATGAGAACCAAACAGATATGAAAGACAGCGAAAAGAAAGAACTAACAAATGAACGATACATTAGGACCAACAACATGCAGTACCAATGTAAGAAATGCAGTGTAATTTTCCCCCGAATTTTTGACCTCATTACTCACCAGAAGAAGCAATGCTACAAAGATGAGGACGATGAAGCTGGAGATGAAAACAACTCTGAGGAATTCATAGAGTACAATGAGCAAAGTTTAGCAAAGCCAACAGAACCAGCAAAACACTCTCTTGTAACAGCAAGCAGCTCTGGCTCCAGCTCTCCCTTAATGCCTTCACCTCGACCTGATGTAGGGAAAACCTCGCCCAAACCTGAGCTTCTCCATGAAAAAACTAAATTGGGAGAAAATACCCCTTTACAAACCCCCAAGAACCTAAATGAGTTAAAACCTTCCAAGGCTTCAACCCCACAGCCTCCACCACAAAAAGTACCTCAACCACAAATTTCAAGACCCCATTCCCAGCCCCAGTCTACGACTGTCCCATCAAGTCCTCTTTCAATTGCACTGTCCTCTCTTAACAGTAGCCTACCACCTCAAATGTTACAGTACCACTGCGATCAGTGCAACATTGCTTTCCCAACAGTTGAGCTGTGGCAGGAGCACCAGCACATGCATTTTCTGGCTGCCCAGAACCAATTCCTACACTCACAGTTTTTAGAAAGGCCACTGGATATGCCCTATATGATCTTTGATCCAAATAACCCTCTTATGACTGGGCAACTCCTGTCTGGAGCCCTATCCCAGATGCCAACTCCAAGCGACTCTGGCCCTGCTGTGAACTGTACCTCTGTAAAACGTAAATTAGACGAAAAAGAGGATGGATCTCATGAAAAAGATGGTGCTAACAGTACAGAAGATCAGCACAGAGATAAACGTCTTAGGACTACCATTACTCCAGAGCAACTTGAGATCCTGTATGATAAATACTTACTTGATTCAAACCCAACAAGAAAGATGTTAGATCATATTGCTCGTGAAGTTGGCCTGAAGAAAAGAGTTGTCCAAGTATGGTTTCAGAACACACGAGCCAGAGAGCGGAAGGGACAATTTAGAACAGTTGGGCCCTCTCAAACTCACAAAAAGTGTCCCTTCTGCAGAGCACTTTTCAAGGCCAAGTCAGCTCTTGATAGCCACATTCGCTTAAGACACTGGCATGAGGCAAAACAGGCAGGCTTTAGTTTGCCCCCAAGTCCAATGATGCCTCAAGATGAAGGAGGTCAAAGTCCCAATAAGTTTAATTTTGCTGACTACCTACAGATGCACACAAAGACTGAGATGAATGACAGTGAGCTTCCAACTGCATCATCCACTCCAGTTAAACCTCCCGAGATGCCTCTAAAAAATTTTATGAGCTTATCATTCATAAAAGCAGAACATAGTGATGAATTTGAGGGGCTCAACTTGAGCTCTACAGAGGCCTCTTTTGATGGCAACAAAATTGACTTTGATGAGACCTCCTCAATTAACACAGCTGTGAGTGATGCTACAACTGGAGATGAGACCAATAATGAAGTTGAGAATCTCTCAATAAATGGAAGTGAAAAAATGTTTGACAACAAAATGTACCAAGCACAAATCTCTGACATAAATGAGGACAGAACCCCTTTCAACATGGTTAGCCCAGATTTAAGTTTATCTGGCAAAGACAGTGACTACTTCTATTACAGAGATGATGAATTAGATGATAATGCAGACAAGAGCGAGACTTCAAGTTTGGCTGATCCAAATTCACCCAGTCCATTTGGAGGTACAAATCCCTTTAAGTCTGCAAAAGCTGGTGGAGAGAGACTAGGCCACAAACGTTTTAGAACCCAAATGAGCAACCTACAGCTTAAAGTCCTAAAGGCTTGCTTCAGTGACTACCGCACACCTACTATGCAAGAGTGTGAAATGCTGGGCAATGAAGTAGGACTTCCAAAACGTGTTGTGCAAGTCTGGTTCCAAAATGCCCGTGCAAAAGAAAAGAAGTTCAAAATAAACATTGGAAAGCCATTCATGATAAGCCAGGGCTCCCCAGATGGGCCGAGGCCTGAATGTACATTATGTGGCATGAAATATACAGCTAGACTTTCGATTCGTGATCATATCTTCTCAAAGCAGCACATTGCAAAAGTGCAGGAAACCCTGGGCAACCAGGTTGATCGAGAAAAAGACTATCTTACACCTACCACTGTCCGCCAGCTTATGGCTCAACAAGAACTTGACCGTTTGAAAAAGGTAACCGATATATTCAACTTGCCAGCCCAGCAGCAACCTTCAGTGGACAATAATGCACTTCATGGCCTTAGCCTGCCAACTGCCTACCCAGGAATATCTGGTCTCCCACCAGTGCTTCTTCCTGGAGTCAATGGGCCATCCTCCCTTCCAGGTTTTCCACCAAATACACCTGGTGAGTTAGTATGACAAACACAGTACAGTAGCTTAATGAACAGTTAATGAATTAAATACTACTGCCCCATTTGCTTCCTTTGAAGGACTGTGACATTCACTGTTTCATAAAGACGTTTAATGCATGCATTCACTGTAACAATGTGGAATACTTCAAGTTTGACTGTGACCCTTTAAGTTCAGTTGATTTCATGCCTGTGCTTGTTTTCATGGTTTTATCTTTCTTCTTTTTGTTGTATCCTTCTTTTGATAAAGTTCTTGTAACAGTTTGGACTAATAACAGAGGGATAGCCCCAAAATAATGTTTTGCAAAGTTGAGGAGTAATTTTGATGTCAAATATTTCAATATTATCTATACCACTGTATTTCAGCTTTAGCGTCTCCTGGTGCTGGCATGCTTGGGTTCCCTACTCCAGCCACCCCTTCTCCTGCCATGTCTCTCAGTAGTACCCCAACCAAGACTCTTCTTCAGACACCTCCTCCTCCTCCTCCTCAACCCGCCGCACTTCCTCTTCCTCCCAATCCTTTGGCAGCAAATCAGACTGAGCAGCTCATAAAAGAATCAGAGAAAGACAAGAAGTTAGAGAAGCCCAAGGTGAAAGAAAGAGAAGCCAACACTGCCCGTCCTGAGACCCCAGTTGTGAAGAAAAGGGAAAAGCCCTCGCCGTCACTTTCAATGCTAGGAAATTTGGGAAGTGAGGCACATATGGACCCAGCACAACTGCAAGCACTTCAGAATGCCATTGCTGGTGACCCAGGCTCCTTCCTAGGGGGACAGTTCTTGCCTTATTTCATCCCTGGCATTGCATCTTGCTTCTCACCCCAACTTCCGGGCGGAGTGCAGGGGGGATACTTCCCTCCTCTCTGTGGAATGGAGAACCTGTTCCCCTACGGCCCTGCAATGCCGCAGGCTATAACTGGGCTTTCTTCAACTGCCCTGCTTCAGCAGTACCAACAGTACCAGCAGTCCCTCCAGGATTCCTTACAGAAGCAGCATCAGCAGCAGCGGAAGAAAAGTGAACCGCAGCAGAACGTGCCCCCTAAGAAGTCAACTAGTGCACAGAGCAACTCTCTCAAACCAAAAGAGGCTATTGAAACTAAGGATGATAAAGGCTCTTCAACAGAAAGCACAAATGAAGAACCCCAAACGAATACCAAAAGTTCAGGCTTTCCAGATGCATTTATCGTTCCGTCCATCAAACACGAGTTTATATGCAGAAAGTGCCAGATGATTTTTGCTGATGAAGACTCAGCAGCTCGGCACCAGAAGTCCTTCTGTTACTTTGGTCACCCGTTTATCGATTCGCAAGAGACAGTGCTTCGCAAAGCCGTGAGCAAGTACAATTGCATAGCCTGCAACATGTCCGTCAGCGGGAACGAAGCACTTGGCCAACACCTTCAGTCGAGCTTGCACAAAGAGAAAACAATCAAACAAGCAATGAGAAATGCCAAAGAGCATGCTAGATTATTACCTCACTCAGTCTGCTCCCCTTGTCCTAACACCACATCTACCTCGCAGTCTGCAGCTTCTTCTAATAACACCTTGCCTCATCTCTCTCACTTGTCCATGAAGTCCTGGCCAAATATTATTTTCCAGGCCTCAGCCAGGAAAGCTGCTTCCTGCCCATCTGCTTCTCCTCCTCCCCTTTCCTTGCCTTCAACGGTTACCTCAACTTCGTGCAGCACCTCAGGGGTTCAAACCACCTCACTACCCACCGAAAGTTGTTCAGACGAGTCTGACAGTGAGTTAAGCCAGAAGCTGGATGACTTAGATAACGCGTTGGAAGTCAAGGCTAAGGCGGCATCCAGCCTAGATGGCAATTTCAGTAGTATCAGAATGGATATGTTCAGTGTGTAGGTGTGAAAAACGAATCCCTTGCTTAAACGAAAAAAGACTTTTAACTGCAGTTCCAAAGTTTCTCTAACCCAAAAAATTACAGTACCAAAAGATTGACTCAGGATTGTTTTTCCCATATTGATATGCTGGCAAGAAAATGATTGATTTTTGTTATGGACAGAACTGTTGCAGATGCTTGACTGAGCTTATATTGTATACAAAAAAAAAAACATGGAATAGGAAAACTCTCACAAGTTCTTTTGGAGCTTGGTTCAAGCCAAAAATTCTCACGATAGCAAATTGCACCTCAGCTGGATTGATTTCCAAATGCTAGCATGTACTGTATGGGATAATGATCCAGAACTTTCAAAGAGAATTTCTCTTAGTTTAGTTAGGTGTAATTCAGTAGCTTTAAATTCTCAGGTCAGAACATAACATTTCTCATTTGTTGAAACAGCAACGAAGCCTGCTTATAAATGGCTTTTACCAAAACATGTCAAGCTTTATTGGAGGCATTTCCTTGATGTGTGTAGTGTACCAAGAGACAATATAACTGTTTCAGGACAACGCGCATATCCTTTTAGTTTGCCCTACGAGAGAGTATGCTTTTACCACTGAGGAAATTTAGAATGGTGAAGTCATGTGTATGCCCCTGTGTTTGCCAGTTTGTATTGCCACAAGCTGTATTTATATACAACACCCTTTTTCTTGTAGAATATACTAAAAATCTGTGCCAACTCTTACCTTCTTTCTTTTACCTCTCATCACACCCTTTTCTGAAGAGGTAATAATTCTAGTTTTGATAGACTCTTGAACATTATGTGAATAGGACATTTTTTCATTTGTGAATTGCTATACTGTTACGGTACTTGCTTGTGTCTGGACTATAGTGCACTTATTTGATTTCAGTTTTCAGTTTTTTTATTATTATTATTATTTGAGATAGGCCATGTCTTAATTTAATAGATATCAATTTTCGTTGTTTGTTCATTTGTTTGAATTATTATTTTTGTGTAGTTCAGCAGCAGATTGGTCCACATTTATTAGACGTTTCACACCTATAACAATCCAGAGACATTTAACAATTGGTGCATCCATGAAAGTAGTACTGTATAATTAAAACAAGTGCAAGTTGTACAAAATGTGTTGAAACATGGTATGAACATTTGCTTCTTTTAAACAAGTAAGCTGCTTTTTAAAAGGGGGACAAAGCATTTGTTTTATAAAATTACTTTTTTTCCTGTACTTCTTTAGGACTGAACAGTGTTACCCCTATACACTGCCATATAGTGGATAGGCTGTTTCTTCCATTCTACTCTGGGCACTTCTGTTAATGTTATGAACATAGACCATTTTCCATCATATTTAGTGATACTTGGATTACAAAGTATTATCTTATGACGTTATGCTGCTACTGTGTAATGTTTTTGTTTTGTTTTTCTAAATTGCTTGCCATACATTTTCAGCTTCCTACTAGACAGAATACTGATTCATCACGAATAACATTGCTTTACTGTTGTTGTTTTTTTCTTTTTTGGCTGTATAACTTAAAGAATGTGAACGCTGTCAAGGGTGTTTAGTTTTACGAATCACTTTCTGGTTTGATACAGTTGGACAATGTGATTCATTCCAAAGTAACAGAAGGCTTAATGTATGAAAGTAAAAGGCTCGTGAACAAAGAAAGCTAAGCTGTTGTACATATTCGTAGTTGGCTGTGCATGGTACAAATTTATTAATATGAAGAAATGCAAAAATGTATTGCTTTTGGTATTCCTATTCTGAGATGAACAAGTAGCATGTAATGCAACTGTTTGACAGGTTAAATCAAATCATGCTTAAAAATTGTTTCAAACGATGAAATTAAGTAACATTTCATTTTACTTTATATTGCTGTACAGGTGTTTTTTCTGTTTAAGGTAAAATGTCACAGTTTTTTATTTCTCTTTTTTGTGGACTTTTTAATGTTCTTATTTGAATTTGTAATATTTTAACGCTTATTTTAATCCTGAAGACACTTTTTGATTGTGTTTCACGAGACATCTTTGCCACCTATGGTGCAATTCTGCCTCTGTCCAAAACATGAGCGACTGTCCTGATTCCAAAGGCTTTTAGAACTCTGCTTTTGCCTTTCCCTGAATGTGGAACAGCATTTAGAGACTGAGCTGTCAGCTAGCACCGTGCGCTAAGGTGTTAGCCTGGACCAGAATGCTTCCCACACAAAGGACTGGTAAAGCAAAAAAAAGGAAAATACAAAAAACAAAGGATGGTCCAATAATGTAATTGTACATAAATGTTGCAACTGCACAGCAGCCAAAAAACCTTTCTACGGATGGATAGTGTCAAGCATAGGAGGACAACCTTCTAAAGGTTGATATTAGGATTGTTCTTCTGGATATCAAAGGGATGATCAAGGCGTAATCATATTCTACACAATACGTACTTTCAACGCCTGGGTAACATAGGAAATGCACCCCAAGGTTTTAATAAAAAAAGATGCCCCTATGGCGAAAACTTTAAATAAACTAAACCAAAAATGTTATTGATGTTTTATATATAGAGAGTAGTCTCATTAGTTTTTGTTACTGTAATGTTTGAGGTCTCCGCTGTACCGTATTACGGTAATAACATGGTTTTGAAACTTTTTTATTTTGTCACAGACCTGTTGTCATAGTTGAAATGACGTTTATTGTAGATGGTATTTGAACAACTTCTTCTGGAAATAGTTCATCAAGTATGTTTGTTGCTCATTGTTGTGATACATTAAAAACTGTATCTGCAAACCACTTCAGCGCCTGGCATCACTGTCTATGTTTCTTTACACTTTCACGTGCTTTGTGCATTTTAGCCATCAATACTATTGAATAACATCACAAGGAAAAGACACAAATTCGAGGCGCCCATCCTTACCCTGAGCTCATGCTGCCAATGAGCTAGAGAAGAGGTCACATTATCCCTAAATCCACACTGAGAACATTTTTAATTTCACATGGTATGCCTTTACATGTTATTTGGTTGTAATCTGGCTTTATCCAGATGTAATGGATTATCTGTAGAAGTGTCAATCTCAAGAGCCTTTCTGCAGGTATTTGTCTAAGCTTCTCCCCTGGAAGAGATAATGGATTATTCATCAATCTACCAAGCAGATAATCCAGCCGCGAGTTTTAACTGCTAACTGCTACTGCAGAGAAAAAAGAACTAATCGCTACTCATTTTTAAAACTCACACAAAAAGGCTGTACAAAGTTGTGGTAAATCGCTTGCTTTTAAAACAAACCAGACACAACTCAGTAAGGTCTATCACATCCCATCCAGCACTTCCTCTTCATGGTCCAACTTCGGCTAACTTTTCCCATTCCCGTTAGTGACTAGAAAAGGATTCTCTGAGGTATTTATCCCAGTTTGGACATCTCTGAAAAGCTTTTCTCAGAACATCCACATTGCTTTTTGCATATTTGGTCATATATCTTTTTTTCTAACAGATGTTTCCCACAAATCTGTTCTGCAGCCTCCACTCGAATGTTATTCCTGTTATTTTTCCTGTATCGTGAGGGTCACACTATTCTGTGATTGGATAGGGTTTGACCTTTGGAAGAACAATAGCAGAAGGCATTTCAGTTCTGCCCTCTCCCCACACCTCTCTATCTTTCCACAGTTGTTTGCTGACATTTAAGACTCAGGGACCGATCCCAGTAGCTCTGTACGTATCTTATGCCATGTGATCTTGGTGAATTGTTCTATTGTTTTGCTCTGTGAAGTGAGAGAGGACTAATGTTAATCCACAGATTTGCACTAAAGAGTCCATCTGCCCTTGATATTTGGCACACATAATTGTCATTAAAATACTGTATTTTTAGATATTTGAAGATTATTGAAATTACTTCAAATACTTGAGAATTGATTATTGCATCAAGGAAATCTGTCCATATGGGATGCTTGTCATTTAATGGCAGTGCTTATACAGTCAAGGAGATACAGCTGATGTGTCGTATGCTAATGTTTATTGACACATTTATGGTTGATATTTTCTCAAGCCATTTGTTGGATCTGGGGACAGTAAACTGAATAAAAAGTGATTGAATCTTTGTCTCTCTTGCCACTGAAATCCCAAGCGTAGAATACTAATTCCTGTATTTGGTCCCTGAACTCAGGTCTTTCATTTTAAACAGATTCAATTATAATTCAATTCTGCACATGGGAATATATCATTCCTGCACGATCCCTAATTTACTGTGGCAAATATTATATTATCCCAAACAAAAATGCATGAGTCCATGCAAATATATATATATGTATATGTGTGTGTGTGTGCGTGCGTGTGTGTGTGTATATATATATATATATATATATATATATATATGTGTGTGTGTGTGTGTGTATTTATGTATATGTGCGTGTGTGTGTGTGTGTGTATATATATAATAGATTTCTATTTTACGTCCTTCTTTAATCTTTCCTCTCTTTTTAATCTCCTCCTCTCACCGGTGATCACAAGAGCTATTTTAGTTTGTTCTTTGATTCATAAACTTGCTCTGTTCCCCACACCTGTGCTTCATTTACCATGTGCACCTGAGCAGTTCCACCAGATGTGTTCGAGACAAAATTGCTAATAATTTATGCTGGCCTGAATGTAGAGGCCTTGTATTAATAGAACATTTCTGCATTAGTGACACAGACATAGATCAGATCTCGAATTCCAATTTGCATATATCAGTACTGCATTTGTGTTTGACTCAAGCAGCGTTAAATGCAAAATATATGTATTTTATAATTAACTATGTTTTTATTACATCACAAAGGAGCTTATCCACATGGTTTGCTGGTAAGTAACATGTTTGCAACAATATAGAGTTACTGAGTTCTCACAAGGTTGCAGGTTTGAGTCCGTCCGAATACAATTAGCTTCCACTCTCCCAATACGTTCTCACCGCTCTGTACTGTCCTGTCACATTAATGCAAAAAAGGCCAGCTAAAAACAGGATTGCAGGTGATAAGAGAGACCTCATTGAGACTTAAACTTAAATATGATACATAATGTTCTCCGCAGCAGACAAATATGGAGGAAAGCTGAAGGGATAAAAAATATATTCCATTCTATGAGTGAAATAAGCTCCTAACATTGCCAATATCCATGTAGGCGATGTGCTCAACAAACACAAATATCTAAGGAATGGGGAGAGTAAGGAGACCTGAGAGATATCTAAATAAGCCAGAGAGCTACACCTCTGAAACAAACGCTCGCAAAAAAGATGCTGTTTCGAACCCGCTGGGACTTCCCAGATTGTTCTGTTATGTTTTCTGATATGCTCAAAAAACCACACATCCCAAATGGCTTAAGATGAAGGTTTTGGTGCACTATTGCTTAAGACAGATAAAACTAGTTATATGATACCATCCCTCACAGAGAAATATCGTATTTCTTTCTCCCAAACAAAACAATACTTCTCTGCTGATGTTCAATGAATTCTAGTTAAGGCCATACATCTGAAGAAACACTGAGTTGTTGAACACCTGAGGCATTGACGGCATTTAAAGCACAGCAAGGCATTTTGTAGATTTGATAATACAAAAGAAACATCAATTTATTGTTAGCTTTCTGAATTGTGCTTAAAGTTCCAGGTTTTGTTACATAAAACGCCTGTGTTATGCTTCAGACTGCATGTATTTTCTTCCTTAAAGTTGAACTCTTCAGATTGCTGAATAGGAAAGCGGCTTTTATAACTTCCAGATTTGATGTTCCTTAAATCAACAAACGTTCGTGGATATTTCAGCTGTGTAAGGGAGGGCAGGCTGAAATAGCAGATGCTTTGTCAAAGCCTTCAAGCATGAAGTCTGTTTGAATTACGCAAAATCTGTTCGGGATACATAGACAGTGAGATGCAAAAACAAATGTCCAATTTTTATATAATCATAACAATATCAATGTAAACATCCACTAGAGATGAGTTTTTGCTAATCTCATTTTGAGCATTTTGTTTACAAACCTTGCATGTGACGTTTATGATGTCATAAAGGTCTGGATGGGGACTAAAGCAAAATATTACAATCAGATTTTTAGATTTTTTTGTGCATGAATTGCTCTTTGTTCTTGCTCTTGCTCTTTGTTCTTGCTCTTTGTTATTATAGTCCATAATTCATAATAAAGCTTCCTCCAGTGAAAAAGTCCCTGTTGTCCTCTCGCATCAAAATCAAACAATATATTAGTTTAGAGCTGTTCTGGATTGTTTTTGCTTGTATATAGTGTCTGATCTGTGCATAATTCTCTCCTAATTCAGACAAGACAACTTTTCACTTGAGAAAGCAATATTACGATAGTCAAATCATATTTTAGGCGGTAGCAATGTTTTGGCATTAAAAACATCTCGATGATTTTGTTTATTACAAACATTTTTCTTCAAAAGGTGTTAATTGATGGACTGAGTCATTTACTTTTGGATTATTGTGTTGTTTTTATCAGATGTTTGAACTCTCATTTTGACGGCACCCATTCACTGCAGAGTGGTCACCATTGGTGGGTGATGTAATGCTAAATTTCTCCAAATCTGTTCTGATAAAGAAACCAACTCATCTACATCTTGGATGGCCGGGGGTGAGTACATTTTCAGTAAGTTTTCTTTTTTTGGTGAACTGTTCCTTCAGATGCACCAAAATACAGAAGTATATTTATATATGCATATTTGTACTTTAAGCAAATAAATATGCATAAATGTTTTGCTTTTTTTAAGTGTCAAGTAGTAGTTCTTAAGACATAAGATGTCATCTCTGCCACGGATTTATTGACTCTTGAAATCTGTCTTTACTTCGAGGGAAGAGCAGAAACTTCTTGAAAGTCTCTTTGGTCAGAAAGTGTCTGCTAAGAGCATTACTGTAAATATTAATGTAAAGCAGTTTGGATTTGCTTTTCTTCACAATGTCTACTCGAGGGAAGCAAGGCCAAAACCTAAATCCTTCTCTTAATTTACTTCCAGCGCACGTTCCACTGGGACCGCCGACGAATTGAGGTTGAGACTCTGCATGATACAATATTCATATTTAATTGTTTCTTACACTGGAAACAACACTATGGCAACCACAGTAAACATGTCATGTTTCATAACTCTTAAAAATAAATTTGTAAACGCATTAAGCAGAGGCCTGAATTTTTACGAGTGCTTGGACGCTTTCAGAAATAGAGCTGACATTATGAGTGGATGATGTAAAGGTGATCAGGGGTCCTGGTTTAACTGTCGCCCCGCTGCTGTCAAAACTAAGAGAGAAGCCTGTCTGGAAAAATATACTTTAGCTTTGTTCTGTAAAGCCGAAATTATAAGTAAAATAAGAAATTAGTATATATATATATATATATGTGTATTATTAGAATTTATTAGAATTACACATATTGGCTGCTTTAATTGTAATTTTAGTTCAAGTTTAGTAATTTAGTTGTGTTTTGTCAAGTTCTTTATTATGTATATAGCAAACATATCACACACACACACACACACACACACACACACACACACACACACACACACACACACACACACACACACACACACACACACACACACACACACACACACAGACACAGACACACACACACACACACACACACAGATATCAAATATTGATGTATTTTCTTAACATTATAGTATGTGTCAGTTGATGTTCATCAGTTTAACAGTTGAAATGATTTAGTGAAATATGTTTACAGTAGGTGTTCCGAGGCCAACGTTCTATCTCCTCCATTCATTGTACTACACAAAACATTTCTGTGTTATGCATATTCAGACTCTGAATATCACAGTCCCACATGCCTGTTACAGACTTCTTCTGGTGCAACATTATTCATTTATTCATTGCAAAGATGTTGAACAAGAGGCCAGCCATTGTATTCTCCGAGAGTGCTTGTGTGTTTTGGCAGTGCCTGTCTGAGTCCTCCCTGCATATTTACAAAGAGCACAGCCATATGTAAATTACAAAGCAGTGCATCACACACGCCTGAGCTACACAAAAGAGCCTCTCATTTCCAAACATGGGACTTGGATTACAAGCATTTTCCCCTCTAACCTGTTTACCGCTCTGAGAGGATTCTCTCATATGTGTAAGATGGGAAATCACAGGTCAGAGCTCAAGTGATGATATTACGCCTTTTGCCAGCTTTATTCGAGCATAAATGCTGACAATATTTGCAAGTTTTTCCTCCCATAACATGTACATTTGGTTTCTGTCACAATCTTTGTCAAACAATAAAAACTTAACTTATATTAATCAATGTTATTTCAAAAATGTATTTTATAACCACAAGTAGTTTGTTAGTCATGAACCTAAATCATAAATTCACTGTGAGTTTCTTATTAATCTTTTGATTGATTGATTCATTCATTCATTTCAGTCATTAAAGTTATTATATAAATGAAATGGCGTTGTGCATTTTACTGTATAACATTTCCAGGTCAGTTTATCATTCATGTAGTAACTTGCACAGACACAAGCAGAAACAATTCAGAATTAGCATGAATGCATATTTCCTTTATTTTGGCTCATCTCAAGGAAACAGATTGCAGTCTGTCTCTAGAGAGGTACTTTTGATTTCTGGTGACCTGAGACTTTGCCTGATGCAGATATTCAATAAAAAACATGCCTGGTTCTATCCTCGTTTCTGCTTATGCCATATTCAAATATTCATTGTCAGGACTACCTGGTGTCAACGAGAGGAAATCATATAATTGTAGTACTTCGTCTTGCTCAACTACTTCACCAATACTGCATCATGACCGAATAGGTGAGAATAACTATTAAAATGCAAAATTGCTAGACGTGCAACCTTCTCATAGTGAAGTTGGTCTTTGTGATGAAGCACCCGACCCCCCATAGCTGAAATTCACAAATGGCCTCTCGCTGGAAAGATGGTGTGGCGTTGTGAGCTCGGCTGGGCGGACGCTTATAAATCACCAATGGGTAAAGGGTTTTTAATGCAGCACTCTGCGCTCGCTGCCTCCATTTTCTGTCACAGCACAGTAAAAGATGAGAGGCCCGGGGGGAATACCAGCCCCCAAGATGCTCTGAGCCGAGCTGTAGGTCATGCTGTGTGCCTCTCAATGGATAAATACATAAATACATGCAGCGATGCAACACTAGGCATAAACACTGCTGTGAAATAGAAATGCATGCACAAAAATAGGTTTCAGTATGGTTAGATTTTTGAGCTACCATCAACCTGTATGATATCAAGGAAATAATATTCAGTGGCTTTTGATGATTGAACACCTCATTTCACATATTTATAAATGATAAAGTGAATTTTTGTATGCAAATATATTTGTATATATATATATATATACAAATGTTTGTATGCATTTTAGCTTGTGTGTCTGTGTGTGTGTGCAATTGCTATATATTGCTGTTTTACATCATTTTAAATCAACATATTTGTAATTTGCTCAAGATGGTGCGGCTCACAGATGGTCCTGTTGTAAATGTGTGTGTGATGTTTATTCAAACCGAGCAAATACCACACAGATGCCTAAAAACGGAGCATCTGTTTTTAACAAAATAAAATATGTTTCAGAAGGAATAATTTTGCCTTTTCAAATGTTTGAGCAGAAAAGATAATGCGCGATTGTAAATTGCCGCAGAGCCACAGCTGTTGTGAATGCAAAGCAATCAGCCGGGGCATATAGAGGGCAGCTCGTCTTCATGCAAGTGTAGTACCAGTCTGTTAAGGACAAGTCGCTGCTTTCAGATTGAAAGGTATCTTGACTTTCATTTGGGTGCGTTGACAATGACCTCTGCGGCTTTTGGTGGAGGGAAAAGCAAAGGTATGTCTTTCATTGGTGAATAGAAGTGCCCTGGTCCCCAGCATTCAAATATGAGGAATTTTCTAATATCAGATCCCGCATACAAGCTTTGTTTCACACAACTACCTCGTGCCTCTTTCAGAAAAAGTAAATAATGGAGGCAAATAGGATACAGAGACAGCAGGTGAACAGGAGAAAGTTCACACCGCCTATCTGCACCGCTGTAAAAACGAACGATAACATGCATGAAAATCAATTTCCCTTCTTCTCGTGCTGATCAGAATTTCCATGTCTGCTGGGGAATTTGCAAACAGAACACATTCAGTCGCCGGGGTTAATCTTCGCAGACACGTCTGGTTCTGTGATTTCCAGCTGAAGTTCACAGACACACACCTTTTGCTGTATGGTTTCCATGGGAACGGGAGGAAAGGATTTTCTTGGCCAGCTGCATTGAAATGAACATCTGTATGCTGTATGTTGTCATTACCTTTCAGGTGATTTGCACTTTAGAGATTTCAGCTTATTTTCAGCAAGCATCTTCTAAACTATAATTCGCCCTTCTTTTTTTCCACTAACGCTGTCATGTATTTGAATATGCTTTATTCTTTGCGTACACACACACACAACCTTTCAACCTTTTGTTATATATTATAATATAAGTGTTTTTTTATTGTAATAATATTTCACAATATTACCGTTTTTAAATTAAAACTAGAAAATATTGTTTCATTTCAAATCTAAAATGCTGAAATTCAGTCTCTCTGTCACCAGATAACACTTTCTGAGAAGAGAAGGTATCACTCTCTCCGGAATCCCTGTAAAATTCCCTTGAGATGGGATGACTGTCATTTGGGCACAAGCTAAACATCTTAAGATGGCTGCACGCTACATTCTTCCATGTGCAAGGGTTCAAACAAACTTGCTATTTGATTATCAAAACTTTCAAAGCACTTTCGATTTGTCTAAAGCTGCAGGAAATTCAAGTGGACATCTGGAAGGATGTCTACAGATTATTAGCAATTTTGTGTGTAGTAGACATCAATGAGAGGCCTGCTCAGACTTTGGCTGGAACCCACCTCACCTCGGGCTCATTACAGCGCAGACTGGCCCGTAATCCCCCTTAATTCCTCGTTGTCGTTCATTCTCTCTTTAAGCCACTGTAGTCCGGCACAACCAATGAACGGAGGGCCTGTGGAGGCACACAGGTATTGGCTTTTCCTTCCAGGCATGCAGTCTGTCTTTGTAGTTCTCCACAGGAGTCAGCGAGGCTATCACTTACCGTGCCAAACTCATTCCCTGCACCTCAGACGTTACCAGCAGATAATGTCAGTGCTAGACTTGCATTCATTAGCATTGGCCTGGAATTGAGAGGCCCTGTGAGAAAGAGCGGGAAGACATGGCGTTCAGCTTGTCCGTCAAAAGGGGGTTTCTTCGACTATAGGCACTTTCATGTCCCAAGGAATGATTTTTATGAAAAAGTTTTATCTTGGAAACCATGCCATGCTTCATTTATTTTTGCTAGTTTTCAAATGCCTTTTATGTGTAAACTGTATTGCCCCATACCTTTTTCTTCTGGAGTTTCAGCATTGTGTGTATACACACACACACACACACACACACACACACACACACACAGTAAAACAGTAAAAAAATTACAATTTACATTTGAAAATAATATTACCTTATTGTTTCATAGTTCATAAGGCCAAATAGTTTTAAACATTAAAAACTGTTAGAAAAAACATTTCAGATTGTGCAGACTTTAAGTATGTTTTAATACATCATAATCAAGTGCCTATAGTTACTTTCAATTGTGCAGACTTTAAGGTAATACATCAATGCAATTATCCAATTTTATAATATATCAACACAATTATGTATTTCAGAGGTATGCTACAATATGTTTGGAAGTTTGACTGAAGTGAGAAACTGGACCAATTACGGCAAGAGATACAGACGGCTGTTTGTTTCGCTGGTCAAAACAGAACCATTTATGTTGAGAAATCAGTGGGTGTCAGGAAATGCATCTTTTTTTGTCTCATTGATTCCCCACATTCCCGGTTTAGAGTGCAAATGCCCTTCCAACAGTGAAGAAACACAGATAATTGGCCACTGCTGACAAGTTTGTCCAGTAGCGGTTTAGATTTGCTTTTTAACCATGAACATTTAGATAGGAGTCTAGAGCAACACATGGCAATGAACTGCTTGAAGTATTTTATCTCAGAAGTTGTATTTGTTTTTAATGACTTTTGCCGTGCCCAGAGAAGTACAAAAAACAAAATCCCAAACAGACACTTGTATTAAAACTCAGATATGAAATAGAGTATGTCTTTCAGTATGCTATAAGCTACTATTTAATTAAGTAAAGAATAGCTGCAAAGGGTAAGTACTAGTATTATGCCGACTAAAATAGAGCTCTTTAATTCCAAACCTGTTAATCAGAGAACTCAACGCCTGACATCAAAGGATCAAGAATTTGTCGATTGTAATGAGTGGGATCACTCATCAAAGTGTGAATCTGGCCTTGTCCACAGTAACACCCAGCATGTATGTAAAAAATAGGTATGTGGGCAATTGGCAAAGTAAATGGTGTCAAAGTCTGCAGATTTTATTGCTGATTGGAGACAGTGTAACCCTGAGCGTAAATGAGATTTGGAGAAGATGAAGTGTAAAATGAGGGCCGACTCGTTACAAATGATACACATTTTTTGCATATAACTCACTGTGATGTTCATGTGATTGAAGCTTTGATAAATATTATACAAAAATATATAGCAATCTGTATTGTCCTTTATTTGAAAACTTTAAATTAATGCTTAAAACAAATTACTATCAGTAAATCGGTAGGGGAAGAATAATAAACTAAGAACAAATCTATCGACATTATGTATAATTAATAATAATAATACATTCAGAAAATAAATTAATATAGCTTAACAGAAAGCAAATGTCAACTACATAAATATATAATACAATAGTCTATTGTGTCTGGTCGAGTGTTTTACATGATTATATTTGGATGCTTTTGAAGTCATTAAACAAATGTATTTTGAAGGACAGATGTTCCCTGGACCCGATCTATGTGAAAAACACCAGAACCATATGTTGTGTATATTGTAAATTGGCAACTATTACTCAACATTTCCAGAACAGTGGTGGCAAATTCCTTTAATCCTATGAAACAAAACAAGGGTATAAACATATGCTGTTGCACATTAACTATCTTTTGAACATTGTTAACCTAGTGCAAAAGTAAACTTGGATAGTTCTGTATATAGTGAGCGCTACACTTCTAGGTGGTCCTTTTATTTTACATAAATATATAATACAATAGTCTATTGTGTCTGGTCAGTGTTTTACATGATTATATTTGGATGCTTTTGAAGTCATTAAACAAATGTATTTTGAAGGACAGATGTTCCCTGGACCCGATCTATGTGAAAAACACCAGGAACCATATGTTGTGTATATTGTAAATTGGCAACTATTACTCAACATTTCCAGAACAGTGGTGGCAAATTCCTTTAATCCTATGAAACAAAACAAGGGTATAAACATATGCTGTTGCACATTAACTATCTTTTGAACATTGTTAACCTAGTGCAAAAGTAAACTTGGATAGTTCTGTATATAGTGAGCGCTACACTTCTAGGTGGTCCCTTTTATTTGACCATATGAATAATAACGTCAATGAACCCACATGTGGGTAGACCGGTGTGCCATGTTCCCAATTTTCAGTTCTTTGTCATGGTGTACTTGAGAGTAACGATTTCAAAAAATGACAAAATCTTGCAAACCACTAGACCCCTCATGCCCAGAGAAGTGACTGATTGCCTTCACAATGGGCAATTAAAGCAATGTGGTCTGGGGGAAATACACCCTGAAGTGTGAGTTTCCAGCAGGTCTGAGTCCATTTGGATGTGTTTGGCCTCAGGCATGGCTCACTGGAGAGAGTTAACAGCAGAATAAATACCCATCTTTGCAGTCATTATTAGGTTTAGAGTATAATATGCCTGAAACTTGCATCGGTCCTGCTCTGGTTTGTTACAGTTTACTGAAGTATTAAGAAGGGCCATGGAGATTATGATGGGATGTCTGTCAATCTGCATCTAACCCAACTACCCCCTGGTGCTATCATGGCCTCTCCTTGATCTTGTGCAAATTTCTCCCTTCATAGGGGATGAGGGAAATTGGATCGTGCAGGCAGTTGAGCAAAGGCTTGTTTTGATGTTTATTCATTTGCTCAGCGCTCAATCCAAGAACGCAGAAAAGTGGACCTCTGATACACAGTTTCTATCAAACTTTAATGAAGCTGAATAAATTAGAGACACAAATGATGTTGTTTTAGAATTTTACATCATTAACTTTGTCTCTCTGTACAAAATTCTGCATATTTCATGGCAACAAATACTCTCGTTTCAGAAGAAGGCACATGCTTTCATCAACCAATCTCTGTGATAGACTCAAACGTTCAACTTGGTGTGAAGTTCTCCTGCCGTATGTGTATCCCAAGTCAATCAGAAGGCTATTTGAGGCAAAGTCTCAACTCTGATGCAACTCTGTTCCTACATGAAGCCTGACTGGCTCTATCGTTCCCGTCTCTACACCACATTTGGGGCAGGTAAAGTAGATGTCAGCGATCGTGTGGCTCTTGAGGCAGTAGTAGCAGAACACGTGTTTGCATCCGGCTGAATGGGGCATTGTGGGCCACTCCCCGCAGACAGTGCATTCGGTGCAGAGGGTCTCCTCTGAATCTTCCGTTCCTCTCAGTTCCTTCAGAGGGGAGAACAGAGCGGTGACACTGGCCTTCAGCTTCCACACGTTTATGAGAGGCAGCAGGAAGATGAGGAACTCGGCAAAGCCATGCCACAACAGCTCCCGGTTCAAGAACTGGAAGTTGATGTCTCGTGGTCCCTGGGGTCGACTGAAGATGGGCTGCACTCCCAGCAACTTTTCGGTTAGTGTCGGATAGGTTCCTCTTTGGAGGAACAGTAGAAAGTTGACCAGGCTGGCCACTTTGGTAAGGCCCGTCAAGATGCTGAGTACCTTGCGTGCATTGGATTCTGCAGGGTGGTTGAGGAACAAGCTATGGGAGCGTTCTCTTAGCCACTTTTCGCCGACCGTCAGCAGAGCGAACCAGAACTTCTGTGGCCGGCTCATGGGCCGGTTCTTCTGTCCCGGGATCAGAGCGTTCTTGTACCGGATATTGAGCAGTGATTGGCCCACGGTGGCACTGTTAGAGTAGACGGTGAACCTCCACAGGAGGAGCTGGAGAAGGGCCTTGAGTTCTGGTTCCACAGGGGTTAAGAGCCCAGGCTTGAAATGCTGGAAACATTGGGTGAACTGTGACCAAACAAGCTGTTCCAGTGCACTATCCAGTTCAAAAGCATCCAGCTGACTGATTCTCAAAACCCGAGATAAAGGGCTTGGGCCAACCTTGGCGAAAGGCTTGTCACCTCCAGCTTCAGCTACAAGCAGAAGAAGAAAATGGTTATGCATTTTTGCATTTGAGTTGAAATCACTTTTCACATGTAAAACCCGTCCTAAATTCCCTTTTAGCTGTGCAGGGCAGAGGCACAGGAGGTTTTACGCTGTTCCCTCTCGAGATTCAGTATGAGGACAAATCACATCACAGGAGATTATCCCAACAGCACAGGCTTGGAAAGGCAGTAAACATCCGCTATGCGGAACTACTTTACTTTGACGGCTTTTTATAAGGGATCTAAGAACTGTGACGTTTGCCAATTTTTCATGGAATGCGTTTGTATCGGGCTGAGTTTATCTCTTTAAACGTGATGGTTAAAAAATGAGAGCCAGGAGCTGCGGTGACCACCTCTTAGCTTAGGACTGGATTTGGACAATATCTGAAATAAATTGGCTCATGAAAATTGCAAGAAGCATCTCCAAATCTTTAAGGAAAGTATTTTTTCAATACGTCAGGTTCATCTGTGTCTAAAACCTTCACCCATTTAAGAATGAAACTTAAATGGACAATAAAACGGATGCAAGATTTTCATGAATCAGTTGAAAAATTATCTGCTTTAAAAACATGTTGGAAACTGAAGTTACGCTCATTGTACAGTCAGTCAAAACTTCCCCTTTTAGGCCATGGATTATGTTTCGTACGTGTCGTGGTTTACAAACCAGTTCAATAGTTTCTCAGCTAAGGAAAAAGTCCTTCACTGCACGGCAGCACTTGGACAGGTGAGAGAAATCATTGCGGCAGGCCACTCTGGGGATACGGTTTTTCCATGTTCTAGTCATAGGCTTTTATTGAGCAGTTTACAAGTTATGAATGAATATGTTTTATTTGAGAACATAATATTGACAGCAACCTATCAATAGTAATGTGACTATTGTCAAGGGCCTGTCAATAGTAATGTAATTATGATTTAGAGGATCACATAGATGTTAGCTCGGGCAAGTAACATCTCTTATAGGACTGCTATCAATATCAGGATTACTATTGACATGTTCTCTCAGACTCAAAGTACTTGCCAAATATATAACAACTAGACACTTTTGTCAATGTGCACTGCCTATAAAAATTAAGCATTTGAATATACAGGGCTTTAACCGGAAAGCTGAAAATCTATGCGTCTTATGTCATCGGCCAAATTCTTAATCAATGGCTATGTTTACCTCTATTATAATCAGAAGACCTGGCCTACGTGGAGCACAGTGATTCATACACGTTTACAGTGCCACTACAGTGACAAATAGCCAATGAAACCGTGGCCTAGCTAAAACAATAGTAGTCTGAATCAACAACTGTACACAATAAGTATATTTGTAAACTGATTTTCTCATTAGCTACAGTATATATTTCAACAATATGACCGCTCGGTTATTTATAACCCTACTGCAATTTACAGTTGAATTTTCTAGGAAATGGAGCCCATCTTCGGGCTGCAAAATGGATGGGGACCACGCATATAAGGTTATATCAGCCAAGTCAAGGTCCTGACAAGCAGCCTTAAATGACAAATGCCTAACACCGGCACGGGCTATAAAACATGTTCTCCTGAGGCAGCCCACTGGAGGCTCAGGCCTGCAGTTCTGCAACTGATAAGCTGGGTCACAGAGTCACCTTGGGCTTAGCATTACAAGGCGGCAGGCCATGATATTCCTGCAGCGACTGGACAATTTGGAATCAGGAGATTTTTAGGAAGCCTGTGGTTACGTGACCTTGCTTTGACATTTGTCAGCCTTTGCATCTTTGGGGCAAGTTGGAGAAGACCTTATATCTGTTTATTTAAACAACAACACATTTCCACATTGCTATAGTTTTTGCTATATATATATATATATATATATATATATATATATATATTAGTGCTGTCAATCGATTAGAAATTAATCGCGTTAATCAGTCACGGACTGTGATTAATCACAAATGCAGGGGTTTAACTGTAAATGTGTTGAAATAAAGAAATCATGACAAAGTAGTTTAAGGAAACAGAACCTTTCACACCTCCGCCAGATATGAGACATAATCTTTAGTATTCTTTTGTTTTTATTCAGCCATTATCAGCTTTTATACTGCCAATAAAACGTTTACCAAGCCACAGCACTTCAATCACAGTATACATTTACCCAACTATTATCAAAATTATTTCTAAATAAATACAACAAAAACATTTTTTGCAACCTTGCGTGAAGTATTATGACAAAATGCTTTATGAAGAAGTATTGGAGCTGTTCTGCAGCTGCATTAGCGCTAACATTAGCATCATGCTTCATAAGACAATGTATGAGATTAATAGTATACTTTTACTCAGAACTCACTTCAAACCACCATCAAGTGTTTGTAATAACTTCCTCATATAAATATGCTATTTATAGCCTTTTATATCGCTGCACAAATTAGCATTTCAGATGTACACATTCATCTCAAGAAAATCACATGCAAATCATATCCTATAGTAATCGTGTGTTTATTATCTTATATAATCTATAGTGGATGTTTTCATGTTTATTTCTGCTGTGTAAAAGCCTTAACATGTATGCTCTGGCAGAAACTCACGTTGTTTGTTACAACCGCCTCTCTGTTCTTAAGTTGAACAGGTATACATTCCAAGTATAATACACATTAGTAAAAGGATCTATTTTCTGTTTTATTTGTCTATATACACTTTGGGCGGCCACGGTACATTATAAAATTAGCCCAAAAAACCGCAACCCACAGCTCTGTAATTTTTCCCTTGACTGTATTATCAAAATAGCCCGCTTGTTGTGCTGCTACCCCGGCAACACTGGTTCGCTGTACCCTAATCACAACAACAGATAACCTTCCGCGCTGCGATCACGGTAACAAGTTGGGGTCAAACCTTATAATGCAATTAATTTGCATAAAATAGTTTTTTTACGCGTAACAATTTTTAGATTAATCACATGCATTAACGCGTTAATATATATTATATTTATATACGTATATTATGTTACATTATAAGTTTAGGGTCATTAAGAATTTTTTTAAATAAGTCAAAATACAGTAAATAGTAATACTGTGAAATATTATTACAATTTGCAATAACTGTTTCTATTTTAATATATTATTATTAATATTTTTTTGTGATGCAACACTGAATTTTCAGCAGCCATTACTCCAGTCTTCAGTGTCACATGATCCTTTAGAAATCAAATATAGTGATTTGGAGCTCAAAATATTTTTGTTATTAATATTGAAAATAGTTATGCTGCTTAATATTTTTACTGGAACCATGGTACATTATTTTTTTTAATTCTTTGATAAATAAAAACTAAAGAACAACATTTGAAATTATAAATGTCTTTTCTGTCAATTTTGATCAATTTAATGCATCCTCGATAAAAGTATTCATTTCTCAAAAAAATTACAATAAATAAAACATTTGAAATGTGTATATTACATTATATTTGACAAATAAAAAATATGTATTTGCTGAATATTTCAGTGCCTTTTATAAAAATGAAATCACATGGCAGAGGGGTTTATTATCCTTCGCTTAAACGTGTCACTTTGTATTTCCAGTGGCAGACGAGGTGTCACTCAGTCAAAAAACCCTGTCTTAAACCTTCGCTTGCTTGAATCATTTGAGTGATTAAGGTTACAGAGCACCATTTTCAGCTGGCAGAAGAATTAGCAAGTCTCCTTGTTTTGCATTCAACTTTTAACTCCGTCCCAGAAGTATGTTTTATTATGAACACTGATGGGTCTGTCAGTTTCTGAATTTTAAAGGTGATGTCATCTTGAAATGGGATTACAGGACTGCTAAAATACCCGTCCGGTGACCGTTCTAATTGTTCTACGTCTGTATCATAAAATATGAATGTCTGCAAAAGCTCTTGGGGTTCAAGGTCTGGTCCTAATGTCTCATCAGACTGCCCCACTTCTCTAATTACCATTGAATCGCAAGAGACCCGGTCTAACTAAATTTTACGTCTAAGAAATAGCAGCTAGATCTGACATAAAGATATGCTTAGCTAAATCTTGTTTGCACAAAATGTAAATAATTTAAAATAATTAATTGATTTTGTGAGTATGAAGGTGGAACATTTAAAGCCTTAAGTACAGAGTTAGGTAGAAAAACTCATGAAATATTTAAAGGCTGAGGCAGCAGGAACGACTGAAGAGAACACTTAATAAATGAGAAAATTGTGAAGATGCATATTATGGTGTACAGAGGGCAGTCAGGCTTTGCTGTGTCCACATAAAGGATCTCTGCTTCAATACATTTGTCTTGTAATTTTTCATCACCTTTATGAGATGATGTATTTGCATAAAAACAGCATTTCATCTTTTTACGATGGTCTTCTTCTATTTAAAAATAAAAGCAGATTAGAAGCAGCTACAGCAAACACACCATTCTTATTCCATGACGCCACATCACAAACCACTGCCCTTAAAATATGTTTATGTACGAGAATTGTTTTTCTTCTCACCCTCATCCAGATTTGGCTTAGCAAGGCCATGTAATGTAATAATAAAAGCCTCCCTGTTTATATGGAAGCAGCAGCTTTGTAAACATTTGACCCACAAATGGAAGAAAGACTCAGCTCAGTTTCAAACACATCTGCAAAACAAACCAACAATCTAGTGTGCTTTTTACATTTTAATCCATTTAAATGCAACACTGGCACAAATCTATAGGCAACCTTTTGACCTGGGCTGAGATCATACTGCAGTCTGACTTTAACTCCATTCATTATGTTAAGTGTGCTATGCGCCACTTAGAGCTCAATCAAATCCACAGCAATCAGCTGTCCTAATTCTGTACGACGACGGCATTTCTGATTAAAACTTCATACAAACATTTACACTAAAGTCAGTACAAACACATCCAATGATGTACTACTGTGTTAATATGGATGCATTTTCCTTATTGAGTTTTTGCATAGTGATGTGTTTTAGGGTTGAAGGAAATGCTTGTAAACTTAAATTGAACCAGTAAAGTTATCATTTTTACAGGACATTATCTGTTTTTCTACAGATTTGATTTGTTATGGTGATATAAGGGTTGCACTTTATTTTACAGTACGTGCACTTGCGTGTATTTACAGTGTACTTACCTAAGAAAGTTCTGGTAATATAGGGTAACGACATGGGTTAAGATTAGTAGCTAGTTATTACCTAGCAACTGAATTATTATAATAAGTACATAGTATGTAGACGAGGAACAGGACTGTAAAATAAACAGCTACCGCTATAATTTTCAGTTATGTACTCTAGTTAAAGTTACTATTATATACTAATGCTGCTATAATTCCTATAAATGTATCGTTCAAATAGTGTGAGAATTGTATTTATTTTGTAATAATTATTTATTCATAATTACTGTTATTAATATTTTCCATGACAGTGGTAGCTAGTGCCAAGTAACCAGTTTAGTCAGTTACCTTGATCATTTTTGGAAAATAAATAAATAAAATAAAAGAAACGAAAAGTCCTGTTAGTGAAAGCAAAGCCTCTTAATCAAATGCTTTGATTTGCTGATCAAGATAATGCTTGTTATTTAATGTTGGTTCTAACAGGTGTGCAAATAGACCTGAATGGGTCGAAATGGTGAAAATTAATAAACTAATTACAAAGTAAACAACTACCCCAGTCTGACATCAACACATCTGATCATGTCCAAATACAAATGAACTGGGAATTACTGGAAACACCAAATCATCTGTGAGCTTGTGGTTTGAGTATCTGATGAATAACGATCTGAAAAGTTAACCATAATTATATCCTAATAATATATGATACAGGTGACAATTATAATATTATAATCACAGTTGGTAATAAATAGATGCAAAATAAATATAGCCTACTCAATATTGTTGTTGCTGTATTATTATAATAAATATAAATATTATTATTTATGTAAAACATAAACGTGATGAGATTTAATGCAACCTGGTTGGTAACAAGATTTCTAATGGTAATATAAACAATAAAACACAACAAAATATTAAAATACTAGTTTCTGGTCGACCCCGTACATTGAATTCGTATATTATGCATTGATAACACGCACAAATCGAATGTTAGGTTGACTGGGGAGGAAACGATGCTTTGTCCTGCACAAAACTAAATGCAACTTGATACAGAATGTTGTCTGGTTAACTGAGATTTGACAAGAGCAAATTAATTTAGTATAATTACCCATGATAAGACTGACAGTCCACGATCGGACTCGGACTGAGGCGCTATTATTCTTCCTCTTTTTCCGGGTTATGGCGGGGGTTAACCCCTCCTCTAAGCAGATGAGCCAATTGCAAATTGCATTTTCTCTGCACCCTTGATCACATGCATCCAATCGCAATATCTGAGTGAGCGAGGCAAACATGAATCGCATCGCGCTGTGCATATGGGAGAGGCGTTGCTTCACGCAAGTCTTCTTGCGTTGGCGTCTGGCAATAAACCGCCCAATCAAAATCGATAGCGTTTTTCTACTGCATGTTTTAACCAATCGCCATCAAGCAGGGGCGGGCTCTAAAGAGCAGCATGCGTTCAAGCACGGAGATTGTTTGTAACAGAGGGATAAGGGGAGAAAAGAAGTGAAACGCTCATATGAATGAGCGTTCAGACGCCATAGTAACACGGTTTACTAAATTGTAAAGCATTTGCTCCAATTTACATTTTGTTTTCCTGGTAAACGTGTCGACTGAGCAACTGTTCTGTTAAATGCTCTCCGCACCTGCATAGTTTACGTAATATATCATCTGCTAAGAGAGGACATTTTTTTGTATTTAGTGAAATTAATACTTTATATACTTTTTGTGAATATTTACTTATGTATTGTTTGTGTGTGTGTTTATATTTTTAAATAGTAGTTAGTTATAATGAGTGATTCTTTTTTCTCCCAGTGATGACAGTGGCATATTCTCAGTCACATATACAGCAGCTTTTAAACAAAAATATGTTGAAGGTCTTAGTCACCTTCACATTTACAGTTTATTTGTAGCATATTTTTTGTGTTACACAGAAAAAAAGAATGACCGGTTTGGAACAACGTGACGGTGAGTAAATGATGACAGATTTTCACTTTTGGGTGAACTATTCTTTAAATGTCAGAGTTTTTTTAATTCCTCTTTTGTACAGTGTCCTTATTAACAAAACTGGGGTTTACAAGAGAGGAACTTGATCTACATTTATTTTTATGAATTTAGCAGACACTTTTATCCAAAGCGACTAACAGTGCATTCAGGTTATACATATGTTGTCAGTATATGAACCACAATAGTCTGGCACACACAGACTATGTTCACTTCATCTGGAAGTGAACACACGGTATTGACTGTTGATCATCTTTTATTTTGTACACAAGATTGTTGAATATTGTGTATGGACAATATTCACACTCTCATATGGCCTTTTCAAAGTCCTCAAGGTTTAGGTTTCGTGAAGATAATCATTTGAAACCTCTTATGGATTTTCCACCATTTATGGATATTGTGTTTATTGCTGAAAGAATGTTAAAGAGTGTGAATTCAACAATTCATCTCTGCACATATGTTATATATCTATGTAGGAAATAAGGACAGCTGGACTTTTGCCAGAAGAGACACATTAAGATTACTAATAATTTATGCGATAATAGGGACAACTTGATCTGTAGCTCTCTAGGTGAACATTCACATTACCTTCCTCAATATGCACTAACTGCTATTTAGTATGTGCGCCGCTAATAGATATTTTAATAATTAATCAGTATGTATTGTAAATTATTCACCTCCCTGTATGGTCATTGGTGCCATTGAACCTAACCTAGTTTAAAGCCATTCATCCTGACAGAAGTAAGATTGATGATTTAGGTTAAATGTAGGTGGGTTATAAGTCTATGTGTCATGCAACAAATAACATGCATTTGGCTAATATTTAGACTAAAGTCAATATAAGCTTTTATCACTGCAAATGACCCCTAAAATGCAGAGAACAGTAAACGCCACTCATTTTACAGAGGAGTTCATTAGCTAGACCACACAATATTGATGCCGGGGTAGCATATGAACTCCATTTCTATTCGTCTATGTTTTCAAGAATCAGCAGAATTAGATTGAAGACTGCATCTCTGCTGTCCCAGAGGCATATTATGCTGTTGTCCCTTGACTGCAGTAACCATTGTTCTAATGTATATAATTGGCAATTGAATAGATTCAGCGCATTAAAAGCTGCTTATTTGCTTCTTGCAATGTAAAGAATGCTTTGAGCCTGGTAATGTGAGCTCCAAATGCACTGATTGAATGGTTACAATATATAACCAGATTTATTAACCCATTTCGTAGGTTTGTAATTGTTTTAAAACAATGGGCTTTTCAACGTACGGATGCTTATTGCTATCACTTTATGCGTAGACATGATTAAAAGGATTGTTCCAAACAATGTATTTTTTATTTTTTAAAGGGTCCAGATATATTCACTTGTAATTATGTGAACTTATAGCCATGTTGCTGTGTTTTATAAGCATGCAACATAAGCCTAATTAACCCCATGATAAGCTTAGCTTATGGCCAAAAGGTCTCCAACCTGGAGAAGATATTCCGAAGCTTATATCAAAGCTCAAGCTGAAGTGTTCGTTTAGACAGATTGGATTTGCAGCAGTGTGGAGGGGTTAGAGATGTTGGCTTTGTGATTTCGGCAGGATTTGAACCATCAGTGGACATGCCTGGAGGAGGACACTAGCTGTCTGCGAGCTGAGATCCAGGAGCTGAAAACCGACATTAGACCGCTCACATTAGTGATCCATCGCGCTCAACACATGCTCGGCCTGGATGTGAGTCACATGCCTATGTTCCCTCGTTCTCTCGCTCACTTACTCACTCGCTCTCCATTTTCTCCCTCACCCCAAAGTCATGGGACGGTCCCTCATTCATTTTTCAAAACTCATTTTCCGCCCTTGAGCTCCCGATTTTTAATTCTGGCTTCACCTTGACTGGTGGCCTTTGGGCATGAGGGATCAACGGAGCCGGGCTTTGATCCAGCACGCCGGCATGGGACTCATTTCCAGCTCTGCCACACTGATGCGACTCAGTGGGTTCGACTTGACCTCGTGGCTCCTCTGGGCCCCTCCGGCCACAGTCGACGAGACCCGGCTCCCTCCTCCTCTCCATCCTGAACACCTCCAATACCTCGTTCTAATCAAACCGCTCTGCTCTCCGCAGCCCTGCCTTTGATCTGCTTAATATGCCTCCTCCTCCTCTTCATCTCCCTTCTCCGTTTATCACATCATGTGTGAATGCAGAACATCAGTGAAATGTGGTAGACGGTTGGTATAAATGTTCACGTACAGCAGGTCTAGTGAAAATGGGTTTTTGGGAATGGGAAAGGTCTGTTCTGATTGCAGACACCAAAAAAATATATAATAATGCAAAATGCAACTAACCAGATGCTTGTACATATTTAGCATATTAAAATTGTTTTATATTTTATTTTTAACAGGCAGACAAAACTTTGTTTTATTGTTTTACAGTCATAAGTCGCATGGGTATATTTGTAGCAATAGCCAAAAATACATTATATGGGTCAAACATCTATTTTAGTTTTAAGCCAAAACTCATTAGGTTATTAAGTAAAGATCATATTCCATGAAGATATTTAGTAAATGTCTTACCGTAAATATATCAAAACTTACTTTTTGACTGGTAATATGCATTGCTAAGGACTTTATTTGGACAACATTAAAGGCAATTTTCTCAATATTTAGATTTTCATTCACAATTATTATTATTTAAATTAAACAAATTAATACATTTATATTTATTTATTGTATTATTATTATTTAAATTTAAGTGTATTTTTATTTACATATATTTATATTATATTATTTATATTAATTAATATTAATTATTGATTTTTTCAATATTTATTATTATTTAAATTTAACATGTTATATTTGTATTTATTTATTTATTTTTCAATATTTAGATTTTCATTATTATTATTAAACAAATGAATACATTTATATTTATTTATTGTATTATTATTATTTAAATTTAAGTGTATTTTATTTATTATATTTATATTATATTATTTATATTAATTAATATTCATTATTTATTTTTTCAATATTTATTATTATTTAAATTTAACATATGTTATATTTGTATTTGTATTTTAATTTTTGTAAGTAATTTTTTTTCATTATTTTTTTTCAATATTTAAATTTAAGACATTTTTATTTATTTTTAATTGATCTACATTTAACTAATTATAAAATTAATTTATTATAAATTATATTTATTGAATGTATTATTTATTATTATTATTTTAGTATAATTTATTCCTAATTTTATCATTTAAATTAAACTATTAAATATTAAATTTATTTAAATGTATATATTTTTTATTTATGTTCATTCAAATGTATTAAATAAAAAACATATATATATATTTGTTTTTATTTCATAATTTGTCTTATCAAATATAAATTCTGCTGCCTGAAAAAAATAAATAAATTGGGAACTGCCGATCCAAAATGCCTTTACTCTGTGGGGTTTGTTCTTGACAGGTTCACCATAGTCTCCTGTGTACAACGTGCCCATGCCAAGATCCTGCTGCTGTACCTTTAGCCGTGACAAGTCGGCCTCTGCGCCAGCTGTGCCCATGGGGCGTCATCGGTCGTAACAAGAGTCAGTGTGCCCGCTTCAGCGCAACCCCATTGTGGTGTTAGAGGATAATAACACTCTGCTTTCTTTTTTCAGTGTGTTTTGCTGGATGACAAACACAGGGGAGGAAGGACCGGCAGAGGAGCTCAGGCTCGAAGAGGTGAGTTTGTGAAATCACAGCACAGAAGAAGGTGCAGTTGCCTGGTGTGTGCACTAATTGAAGTTCCTCCAGGCAAACCCGAGCCCGTCGAGCAGCATCGGCAGGAGTGATGACTGGCTGCTCGGGGAAGGGTCTCCCAGGTCACTATCGGACGTTATGTTAATTCGGTTGTTAATGACCTCCTTTTGAGTGATAATTGATCAGCTTCATTTCCATATTCCTCTGTAATGCTATGTCACTAGGCTAAAGCTCTACCTAACGAATGCTCCGTTTGATTTCTGAAATAATGAACTAATTAGACTAATTAAAATCAATAGAGGTGCCAATACAAGGTTAGGCATCAGACGGCAGTCTCTATCTGTGCTCTGCCCGAGTCACCAGCTCAGTTTAAAGGGACCTAATGCTGATTTATAGGCTCTTGATGGTCATTAGTTAAAATAAATTGCGCCGAGGAGCCAAGACAGCATTATTCAAGTAAAGGATACTAAGTGCATTGTAAGGTCAGCAATAAGGGCAAACCTACATATGTAGTTGAATGCCCTTGTAAACCTTTGTTAATATATCAGGTCAGAATGGCGTCGGACAGCAACGCGAGATTAGCTGCGCTAGTACAGACACTACGTTGAATGAGATTCAAATAACGGCATATTATAAAGGTGTTCTTTGATTTTTATCGAGACAGCCGTGTCTGCAATTATTAAAGACCTTCTTGAAGCAAGGTCACAAACAATATGTTGTGATTGCATCAGACTGAGCGACAGCTTATTGCTCTTTCATTAGTTATCTGTTTTCCTCTGTGATCGCCATGGGATTTGACTTTTTATTGGCTCTTGGAAGCCACATTTAGGGCAGATACATCCCCCTCCACCCCCCTCTTGTGCAACAGTCTGAAAACCCTAATAAGAAGGTAGAGAATTATGTAAAATCCTGACTATTTCTGACAGAGGCAGGCAAAGCCAATGTGTATTGGAAGGGCCACCGCTGACCTAAATTTGTGCATTAATCTAAGATGTCAGTGGTGCAACCTTGATGGTCCATTTTGAGCCAGTCAGCCTGGTTATTTTTCTTTCCGTCGCCGCTTTGGGCGTTGGTCTGGGATCTGACGCCTTTTCCCGCTCCTTTCTGCCCTTATTTCAGCCGTATTAATGTTCAAAATGGTCCTGAGAAGTAATTTGTGTGATGCGACATCCATGTTTTGCCCTGTTATATATCAGTACGGACTTACTGGGCTTGTGTTGTGCACTTTCTCTGCAGGGTATAGTTGACCATTACTTTAATAGTTTTTTCCCCACACAGGCTTTAATGATTGAGTAGTGTTTGTGCCAGCTTTTGCCATTCCTCTAACAAATTAGTTTACTGTGGTCATAACCTTCAAAAAGCTCATTACCATAAATTGCATGGCTTTTCATAAAGGCTGAGAGCTGCATTGACGAATCACAAACAGGACCTTTCTCAGGACACTCAGTCCTGCTGCTAAATTAGACCCCCTCAGCGTTTCTTAATCAGCTAATGTTTTTTATTCTCTTAATTTCAGCCTCTTCTGATTTATCTGAATAACTAAAACAGACACATTTATATTTCGTTTTTTTTGTCATGTCTAGGAAAAGCGATGTGTATGTTGTGTGTTCAGGAAATGACATCTGTGGCGTGCTGCCTTTGTAAATACTTTCGATTTTTACTGTCCTTTTGCGCTTGAGTGTGAAAAGACTGTTTATTCATAGCCTTTTTTATTTAAGGTTAAAAGAAGACCTTGGTTATAATTAATATTTCTATTCAAGAAAAGAGCACAGATCTTTCGCATTTAGTTATCTGCATTTAGCAGTTGCTATCGATACGACTTATGAGAATAATAGTATTTGCTGTAATTAAAAAACTGTCATGCATCTCATGTCCTGGGTCAAAGGGAAATTCTTAATTGCAATCGATTTCTAAATATCCTTGTTTTGACTGCATTTATTGTGTTGCTGTCTGGAAGAACAATGACAGGAAGAACAATAATGCCAAATAAAAAGGGCTTGATAAGCACCTTCTTAGTCAGATCGCACAGTTATATGTAATTAAACAAGAACGCTTGTGAATAGCAGCTCTGGCTTTTCAGATACAGCGGCGATTCCTCCTGGGGCTCAAAGAGAGAGGCTGTATGGAATTTAATTTCAGTTATTGTCTCTTCACGGTGGCCAGTAAGATTTTCTGTCTGAGTCGTAGCACATAATGGGAGGCTCTTGAGCTTCCTGATCACCCTTCCGTTTAGTCTTTTAAGCAAGTGCTCCATGCCTCGCTCCTCCAGCTTGCTTTTATTGTTTCTCTCTTGCAGTTTAATTCCCCTAAATGCATGCCGGTGTGGACACCCCATCCTGCTTTACTCAACAATAATATCAAGCATGCACCTTCAATGAGCGAGCTGTCCCGCGGCTCAGTCTCTCTGCTTAATTAGCTTCACATGCAGCCACACACACATTCAGTGATACAAAAAAAATATGATGACACACACACACAGCTCACCTAATTTTCCCTCAGTTTCCATTTTTTTTGTTAGCAGTAATCTTCTTAGAATTGCAAGGTGCACTGAGCAAAGCTAGTTTCACTTTAATCTATTCCCCTTATGAAATTGAATAGTGGAGAAATCCTTAACATGGTTGTTTGCGGAGGTAAATTTGTTGCTTGTGTAGCAATGCTGCATAATTAGTAATACCTTCTGAGTGTTTTTTTTAAGTGCACAAGATCCATCTTTGTTCCTTCTTGTTTGTTGACTGCATCAAAGGAGTCTTGGCTGACCTAAAAAGCCAAGCATTAGAGCAAAATAATAGCAAAGAGTTTCATCTCTGGATCATGCATAAAATATTACCCTGCTTTTAATGGCTGTATCTTGACCCTTGTCTAAGTATAGTGCCCCCAAAAAACAAGTGTATCCATGCTTGCTCCTCTAATGCACTTGATGGTAAGAGTGGCCAAGTTATCTGGAAGTCACTTGTGGTTGTACTTTTAAGCTAAATTAAAGAGTAGCGCACCAAAAAATGTCATTCTGTCATAATTTACTCATCTTCCTGTTGTTCCTTATGTGAATTGTTAAAGAATATCTTTGCCACTCTGGGCCAGTCAAGCTCTAAAATGACACAAATGGCCAATATGACTTATATGTTACATTCCACATCTTTGAAAGCCATATAATAGTGTGAGAATCAAACTGAAATGTGAAATTGTATTCATTCATAATCCTCTCTGAAGTCAGCGAGTGAGAACTCGAGAACTGGATCAGTCTGACTTGGGAGCAAACCATTCAGTTTGGTTTTGTGAATTGGATCAATTGATTCATTGTGAAGATCAAGGTTCAAGGTTCTCTTATTCGTCACATACTCAATTATACAGATCCAACTGAAAAGAATGATTCGTTTGTGAATCAGACATTACTATTTATCTAAATAAAACGTGTTTTCCTTACAAAACTGTCATATTACTTCAGAAGGCTTGAAATACAGAGCATGAGTTGTATAAAGTACATTTTTGATACATACATGGTGCTTTTTCCGCCCGAAGCCCTATTCATATTCATTAAATGGAAAAGTATGGCCAAGAAATTCCTTCAAAAATCACGTTGAGGTTGTGTTAGATGGTGAAAGGACATTCAAATTCAGGTTTGGAACGGCATGAAGGTGAGTAAATGATAGCAGAAAATTCATTTTTGGACGAACTATCCCTTTGTTTTGTGAATTGGATCCGAATCATTGATTTATTTGGAAGATCCAACTAAAATTAATGATTCATTTGTGAATCAGATGTCGCTACTTCTCTCATAAAATGTTAGCTTGGATGTTTTGCCACATAGAACTGTCATATTACAGAGCACGAGTTGTATGAACCGATTTTGTGCTATATTAATGTGTGTGTGTCTCTATTCACTTTCCTTAAATGGAAAACTGTGCTTGGCAAATTCCTTTAAAAATCACTTTGAGGTTATGTTAGATGGTAGAAGGAAATGAGGTAAATGTTTTGGTGAACTATACCTTTAAGCTCAGAGTGAGGGGGCAGGTCTGCTGATGTTGGAGCGAAAGCTAAGACGGGTCAGTGAGGGAAAGAGCCTTGTGGTTTGGGGACTTGACCTGTGAGTAATTAACATCAGCATTGATTTCCTTTTCCCAAGAGTGACGCCTGTCACTGCACCCTTCACCCGCACACACAAATACACACCGCTCTATTTCACCGACATAGCCAATGTCAAACCCCAGCTTTCCAAAACAACACCAAGCATGGTGTGGAGAGACTAATTAGATGTAGTGTTTGTCTGGTGCTTTTGTACTGTCAGTCTCATCTGGTGGGGAATTAGCCTCTTGTACCAGAAATACGAGTCCTAAGAAGTCTTTAAATATTTCGTTATCTTATTATATCTTCTTTTCACATCTGCCTGTTTGTTAGTTATGTGTTTTGAGCGGTTCTGGGCAGTATGACTATATAAATCATATTGCAGTTGAGATATAATCAACCATTTATACCAGACTTATCGTTATTTTATTTTAATGAATAATCTTGTGTTTTGTTTTCCAAAAAAAAAAAAATTTACAAAAATGAAATGAAGTTATCATTGATTTAAAATTATTCCATGCAGTAAATACACAATAGAAATAATATGATTTTGATTATAGCACCCAGCTGTACTATACACAGTGTTTGCTGTAAAAGGATTGATTGGATTTTCTCTGAACTGATGGTATTTGTTCCTGGGATTTACATTTCTTCTTTCCTATTGAAAGTGGAGAGTATGCTGGGTGCATGTTGGGTGAGCAGCCGAAATCAAAGAGCTATTCTTTGGTAAATCACAAATCAAAGACTGGCAATACTCTAGATTTAGAGAAAGAGACACAGATTTGGACGTCTGCATCAAAAGGCATCATTCAGAGCCGCTCTGTCTTCATGGCAGGATTACGTCAATGTTTTGATCCAAATCCCATGGAGGAAAATGTTGTATGATCAAATATTATTATCCTAATTACATTCATAAAATCTTTCTTTTATCTTGCACTTTCAATTTGGAGAGCAGTAATTTAAGTCTGATGATCACAGTTTGTCTGCGGGGTTATGACTGTTGGATTTGTTATTTGTGGAAGACTATAATAATTGTTATAGGAGCATGAAACTTTTTTTCATTACAGGGTCACCATTTGGACAGCATCTTTGCTGTGTTTGCTTCTGAATGTTTACTACCCACCTGCAAGTAATTCATTTGCTTTATCTGTCTGTAAATTTAGTTTTGTTTAATTATTGCATCATTATTAAATTAATGTTGTATTGCTTATGTAATTTTCACATGTGAATATTTCATTGCAGGACACATTAGTTTTAGAATTATACTGTTCAAAAGTTTAGAGTAATGTTTTTTGTAGCATTGATATACTTTTATATTTATTATTATTTTCTTTTTAATACTTTTATAAAGTTTCAATAATTTTATTTTTATTAATTAGAAAGACTCCATATATTAGATCATAAAAATTAAGCAAAAACAGGACTTTGTTCAATATGTTTTACCATAGTTAAATATTTTACCATATAATATATTTGATATCTTTAATATAAAATGTAATTTATTAATATACTGACAAAGCTGAATATTCATCATCATTACTCAAATTTTCAGTGTCAAGTGATACTTCAGAAAGCATTCTAATATGGTGCCGTGCCATTCTGAACCGTGCATAGCCGAGTCGTACCACGCAGTGGAAAAGCGCCATAAGGGTATGATTACTTATGCAATGGAATCATTTAAGTTTTTTCTTTGTAATACATTTGCAAAGATAAAAAAAAAAAAAAAAAAACCTTTTTTGCTTTGCCATAATGGTGTGTAGATTGATGTGAGGAAAGTAATGTAAAGCAGTTTAACATAAGGCAGCAACATTACAAAATGTGAAAAAAATGAAGGGGTGCGAAGACTTTTTATAGGCGCTGTATGTCTTCGTGGAAGTGCTACGTGTGTGTCCTGCCTGCCTTGCATTACCCCTTTTTGTGGATTAAAGACTGTTTATTGTGATTCTCCTCCTTCTCCACATTCCTTGCTCCTACATAGTAGACTGTGACAATATGTGTGTGTGCTGTGTATAGTTATTATGTAAATATACATATACACACATGCATGTATATATTTCAGAAAAAATAAATGTTTATATATTAAATAGATTTATTTATAATATAAATTATATGAATATAAATATAGACTTGTAAATATATAAAAAAATATACTGTATGTGTAATATACTGTATATATACATAATATATATACACAGAACAGACATGTATAGTATGCAAACTAAATCTTTGGAAATTTTGGATACGATTAATCGTTTGACAGCACTAATATATATGTGTGTGTGTGTGTGTGTGTGTGTGTTTTACAGAGTAAAATAATAAAGATTATTATTCTTTACAATTCTATTAAAGAACACAAGCAAATGCTGCATAATATTATATATTTTTTGTTCTGGTCCATTTTCCGCGAGAAGCATAAGTATCATAGCTTTTTGAAAGAGTGAAATTTCACTTTTCAGAGAGCTTGCTTTGGGGGCGGACACATTTTTTTTTTCTATTGACTTTTTCCAGGTTCTGGTCTTCTCCGCTTATTAGGGAAGCAAACAAATCAATATACTACACTGTGGCTGGAGTGCAGACATGAGAGCTCCGGCCCTCTGTCACTAACAATCCAGCCAATCATCTGCCTTGCTCTTCTGCCCTCCTGTTCGCTCACATTTGCATTCCAGAAAGCATGTTCCACTACAGTTGTTTTCTGCTGATAACTGACCTCAACTAGTGTTAAAAGATTGTTTTTTTGTGACCATTTTGAAAGTGTGGGAAATTAATCATTTGGAAACTCCTATTGATTCTTCCCTCCTGAAAAAATATAATTATATTATAATAATAAACATTATATTTCTTTATACATTTTTTTTTTCAGGTGACAATCAAAGTAGTTTTCAATGATTATTAAATGAAAAATACAGATTTGTTTTTCCCCTTTGGCCAGAGACACATTTGTAATGGATTTCTGGCAGATGTTGTTCATGTTTTGATCCTGAGCAACAGATCCTATGGCTGTAAAGTGCTATCACTCTTAGGGAGTGGAACAACCCCTCCTCACACCGCCCTCCTCCTTCAAAACCCCCTGTCAGACCTCCCCAGCTGGAGGGTTTTGACATCTGCTGGTTTGGGATACGAGAGAGCAGCTGTCAGCAGCAGGGAAGCCTCTTTCAGCGTCAGTTGGCGGGATGGCTGGGTGCCAGCTTGTGCCATCTGTGCGTCTGACATTTCCTTCTAATTAACAGAAGGGTTAATTGTTCTGGCAGGCTCAAATGCAGTGTCTAACATTACCCAGGGGAGATGTGTACAAGTGACAGAGTGGGAAGGTGCCGGGGAAAAGCTTGGTTAACGCCGCCCGCTACCACCGTCACACTCCGGTTAATAGTCGCCGATTGGTTACCCGAGCCAGGCGCAGGCAATTGGGCCAAGGTGTTTTTTTTCCCATCCTGTTTCTGATGAATTATGCCATGCCTCTGTAATGATGTAGAAAGAATTGAGTTTAGAGAGGCAAAGACCACTGCCTAGGGGCAATTGGGAGGGAACAATTTGCATGTTATTACTGCATATTCATAACTAATTGTGTTAGGCTTTGCTAATAGAGCAGAATGACGGATTGAAAAATTGAGAAGCTGTTTTTACAGCCAACAAAACACACCGCCATTTCTCTCGCTGGTCTACAACACCGGGCGCTGAATGATCATTAAGATGCTGAGCTGTTAAATATAGCAGGTTGTTTCATTTGTCAGCCTGACATGATGTAATCTGTTTAGTTCTCTAATTTTATCTTAGTGCGTGGAAGCCATTTTTTTTACACCACTTACCATGGCACGTTATAACGCATTAATGTTTTAAATTGTGTTTCAACATGAAATTACGGCATATTAAACATTAACACATAAGTGCTGAACGTTAATTGCAACACGGTTGTTCGGTATCTCCAATGATTCTTGCAGATAAAAATCTAAATTGTTAAAAATACCCGAATAATAACATGTCTGGAAGTCAGAATACCGCTAGGTGATCTCAAAGTAGCATCATAGTCTTTTGTTCATCTTGGGCAATTTTGCGCATTCTGTTTGGCATGTGTTTTTGATGCGATAAGTGTGAGCATATGCATGTCATGATGAATGATTAATCGCATATCATTTTGGCATCAGAGGCAGCATGAACGCTGATGTACTGACACGTTAAGGGGCTGCGCGAACACACATGTACGCTAGCATGCACAGGCGCCCCTGCGCACACACACAGGGTGTAGTGAAGGGCTAAATGGATGCCCTCTGGGTTTCAGAGTCTGAGAGTGGCAATTTACACGCCTCCCTTGGCCCCTGTGCATTGACTGGCTGTCAGGGGTGTGCGCGGAGAGGAATCTGGGCCCCAAAGAAAAGAGACGGGAGCCTTTTACCCAGCATGGGAGAGCCTGGAACAATCCGCCAGTGGAACAGGCTGCTTTTTGAAAATGTCTCGGAGAGGAAATGGGACTCAAATTGACTGCAGTTAGTTACCTTTCAAAAACCTCTCGTCTATTCAGAGCGCTTTCATTTTCATCTCGCACTTCACAAGTTTTTCCATGAATCTCAGATGACTGATATTTAGCATCCGCCACTGGATGAAATGCTCAAATGTGTGATGTAATTGCGAGTAATTGAAACAAATCAGGCCTGAACTGTAAATTGGTTAATAATGATGTTCTTGCCATAAGTCCATTGTGAATCTTTTTGTAGTTGTTATACAGTGGACATCAAATTTAAAATATGTCTGTTTTGCTTTTCTAATAAGCAGTCTATTTGCAGTCTTATCATTTACCCAACCCTCATGCTCCTTCAGACCTGCTTCTTCTGTGAAACACAAAACAATTTATTTTGAAGAATGTTTTGTCCATATAATAAATATCATTGACTTTGATTGTATGGACAAAATAGATTTTGATTCATTCATTCATTCATCCTTTGTGTTTCCACTGAAGAAAGAAAATCATAATGTTTGGAACAACGTGACTCGATTTTACTTTTGGGGTTACAGTAATTACTTATGTTTACTATTTTGGGGTGTATATGTCCTCTCTGTCTATACTTTGACACAAATGAAGATATTATGAAGAATGTGTAACTGTTTTGTCCATACACTTAAAAAAAGTCAGTAAATGTAGTGGACAATGTGCTGTGTTAATATAAAGGAATTTCCCAAATTGATTTTTTTTCACCATCTTGAATTGTGCATTGCATTGTGTTGTGTTAAAGTGTTAAAGGAAATATCCTCATAATGTCCTGGCAGAAAGTTACTTAAACCCTTTCTGTTTTTCTACAGAGTTTTTACAATGAAGATGAATGCCTCTTCTATTGTATTAACAAAATAAGTGTGTGTTTCCACAAAAGAAGGTAAGACAATCAGTTTTAGAACAACATGAAGAGAGAATTTTCATTTTGTGGTTAAGAATGTCCTCCGTGTCTGTATATTTTTTAAACACACACAAACAAATATATTTTGATGAATGTGTCAACTGGTTTTCTTGTTACACTTTAGGAAAAGTCAGTATAAATAGGGCACAGTGTACTGGGTTAATATGAAGGAATTTTCCATATTGATTTTTCACAGGTGTTTTACTTTATTTTTGCATTTCATTGTGTTAAAGGGTTAAAATGAATGTATGTAAACTTACCCAATAACGTCCTGGCAGACAATTACCAGTACTTTGTATGATTTATTTCTTACATTATAAACAATGTTATTGACCTTGAAAATAGGCATTTTTCAAAATATCTCCTGTTGTGAAAAAAGGGTTAAATTCCTTTAAGCATATATCTATGTCTTTCCTGTTGATACTTCATTAAGTCGAGAGATCAGATGACTGTTTTGAGACCTGCACTACTTTCCACTAATGTTTTGTGATTTCGTACAGTTTTTTTCCCCTCAATCTTTCCATAATGTAGAGCATGTCTCACATTCCCCCCTCTGTTTCGCACCTGATTCCGCCGTCATTCCACACATCAGTTTATCTCCTTATGCTTTTGATAACACGGGAAAACATTCAGGGGAAGCTTACGTGAGCCTCTGTGTTAGTTTTCTATAAAGCCACCATTTACATATCCAAATATAAGCATGGGGCGCATGAGTTTTTGCTGTGGAAACATTAAGAAGCAATATTTATAGGATGTGGCTGGGATATCAGTCGAGAGGTGGTTGATAGCATGGCGCTTGACAGCTGTCGCTAGCAGCTTCGCAGAGCTCATCAGGAAACCGGCACTGCCTGCCCGCTCTGTCAGAGAAGTTTAGAGTGTCGTGCTGAGCTGGAGAGGTTCAGGGAGCCGAGCTCAGTGTGAAGGAAGTGCACCAACTCCTCCAACCCTCCATCTCATGCTCTGTCACATCAAGAGCCCTCTCTGCTGCCTGGCCCCTCTGGATCGCCTGTCCAAAATCTGCCAAAACTCAGCCTCTGCCTCTCCTTTCCTTATCGCTGTTGATGAGTGTCACAGCGGTCAGGGCCTAACTGCTTCCTGTTGAGCTCTGCATGTATTTGTGCAAGTGGATGCAACTCCACAACCTGATTTATTGTTTTTGATAGTGTTTTGGACAGCATAGTTATTTCAGTTAATTCAGTTCATTCATAATTTTTCAGATCTATCAGCCGTGTTTAAATTCTCACTGCTGCCACCGATAGCACCGTTTATACTCTTAAAAAATTATAACATGAGCTGATTTCATTCAAGTCAGAAATAGTATTTGACATCTCTGAGTCAATCTAAATGCATTCATTTAGAAAAGAAAAATATTCATATGGGTTGAATCAGGTAGAAATAGCTATTTAATGGAACCAATAAAACAATAAAATTCAGATCAAAATTCAGCATTAGTTAATGCATTAGAAATCATACGTTTAATTCATTTATTAATCTTAATTTTAACAATATATATATATACAGTATACACATTATACTGTATTAATAATTAATGATAATAATTCTGGCATAGACATATGCCTGCTGTGCATGCTTTTTTATATCATTTGATGAATCACTGCAGCCATGTTTGCTAGAAGTATTGTTTTATGTGAAATAATTAGCAAATAGCGAGTAATTCTTGAGGAATAAGGCACAAGTATAACAAGCCTAATTTGCATAGAAAGGAGACTTTCATGCTTAAAACAGTGATTAAATTGAAATATGCCAGGAGCATTTATCAGTGCAGATGGCACCTGATCAAACTAGATTGCAGGTGGTTAGTGAACAAGACGCAAGATTCACTAAACAGCTGTCCCACATAAGTTGCCTCATTGTATACTAAAGATAATGACTATAGAGACACAAGTCGTACATGTTGTTTTCGTGGGGCGTTTGTGCTCTGTGTGCGGTTCAACCCCAATTCCGCTGCTCTCCAGGTGTGTGGTTGAACACCCGCCCCCCCGGTGAGTGACAGTGTGACAATAATGATGCAGGAAGGAGGGGAGTGAGACACACGGGCCACACAGAATTAACAGCATAAAGAATGCCCTACTCACTACATAGTAATTATGGAGCTCACCAGGGGGTTCTGAGGAGAAAAGAAAGAGAAAGAAAGGGGGAAAAACTATACAAACTATACAATGCAGATTGGGAGATTCATTAAGACTTTCTCATTAGAGCCCCATTACCTTTGAAACTCTAACAAAGCCACAGAGGTGCCATTAGGAGCAGAATAGTGTCTGGAACAATTTTAGTCAGCTTTTCACAAGAACAACTAATGGCTCCTTATAAATGTCTCACGCAAATTGCGGGCATCTTTTGAAAGCTTGCATGTTGTTTTTACTGCTCGAATGCTCTGCTGCTAAGTATATTTCAAGTATAGTTGCTAATTTTAGTCATTTTGAGGAAAAATGCCAATGTTAGATGTATATTTGTACCGCATGTGTTTTCATAATCGAAAAATACGGTTGAAATATGTGCTGTTTACATCTCAAAGTGCATTTAATAATTGAAAGGCTTCAAGTTGCACTTAATATTCTCCGTGGCCTCTCGTTCACAGTCCAAAGCCAGAGGACCTATGAAAGCTCAGGTGGAAGATCTGAGGAAACAGCTCAAGGCCAAGAGCAGGATTATTCAAAGTCTGAAAGAGGAAATTAAGACTCCTTTGTTCCAGAGTGCACAAAAGAAGAATGAGGTACGGAGACGACAAAATCCCCTTTCCCCCATCCTCTTTGATTGAATAGAAACAACTTTTAGATGCCGCTGAATTTTAACAATATTGCGTGCTGATTGCACTCTAAGCCTTACATGTGTTGTGTATTAGGCGGCGCTTTCGTTTTTTCGACAAGAGGCAAATATTGTGAACCCTGAAGGCTAGAAAGGGCATCTTGACTGAGACTTGCTTTTACTGCCTCCTACCCCTCCATATGAGGTGTCACCAAATTAAAACCACTGCTGTTTTATGTCTGTGGGTTATGTCTTTACAAATTTATGGTTGCGGTAAGCCTACATATAAACAGTGTGTTTTTCATCACATATGGCACAGCCTCCAATATCAAGCATGTGCACTTGAAAATATACCTTATACATTCTTACATGAAAAATTAGACTGATTAAAATTGTATTTTTGGCCATTGGCCAAGCAAAGGTTTCAAATAATGACCAGTTTGTATTTCTCCCATAAACTCCTAAATATAAAATAAAAACTATTTTTAAAGAGGGAATTTGTTAGTTACATATTTGTATCACAAGGGAACAAAAGTGATTTTTAAGTAATTTTGCATACTTGAGTGGATGTTGCTATTTTTGCTTAGTATATATATATATATATATATATAGTAAAATCTTTAATGGCATTATTCTCCTGCAAGTGACATCACTCTTTCTGTAAACTATTCCAACATGTTGATATTTATTCACACATTTTCTCATTTTTTACACTATTTATTGAAATTAAGTTATAATATTTTCTTATATTATTTTGATATTTATTTTTATTTGTACATATATTCCAAGTTTTGGCAATATTGAATTATTTACAGTCATGCAAATAAAGACATTTTGAATTTGATATTTAGATTCTGGAAATGCAGAATATGATGCAGATCATCAGCAGACATGCCACCATCACTAAACTGAATACTAAACATCAGGATGCTGCAGGCAGGAAGGATGAGGCGAGGGTTAATTTGTGTTCCTCCCAGAGGAACACGGATGCTTAAACTCTGTCTGTCTTACCTTCCTCCTCTCCATCATTATAAGTCTACTCCAATCCAGCAGAAGAGTCTGTTTGCTCACACAAGGTCCTTTGTAATCAAGCAAATGGCAGAATCTATGAGCTCACCCACCTTCTTCTGAGCATGAAGACGCCCTGACGGATGCCTGCTGATCTGAATATGTGTTTTTGTGTGTGTGTGTGTGTGTGTGTGTGTGTGTGAGAGAGAGAGACTTGACAGGTGGTGCAAGTATAGAAAGAAGAGAAAGTTAATCATTTGACCACTGCAAGAGGGTCTGCAAGAAAAGGCACACACACTTTGGTAAAAGGTGAGTGTGTGAAAGCAAATACAGCCATCATCCTTATAACCTTTAGCTGTATTGCACAGAGTGACATTAATTTGCTGCAGATCCAAAAATGAGTGTTTTAATGAGAAACTCACAGCAGGGTCACTGATTGGCTATGATCATAAGAAGTGAATAGAGCTCCTTATAATGCACTCGATTTTTATGCCCAGTACTTAAAAAATCCCCTTTCCAGACACAGAACGGGAAATTGAAATGGTGTTATACTCAATAAACCAGTATGATGAGAATTGAATTAGCCTATCATGACAATGATATTGTCAGTTCGGCGAGTGAAGGTGTTGTAATACTGTAGCTTTTACAGATGAATCTCAGTGCGGCTCAACAGTTGTCTGCTAGCAAGAAGAAAAGGTTTTTATGATACAGCCGTCACCTGCAGGGATATATCAACTGGATATTAAGGAGCCCTTTTTCCCTTTAAGTAAATTTCTGCCCAGCACCTCTGACATATAATCTTTAATTGAGGATGGATTTATCACTGTTTCTCCAAAAGCATACAGATAAACATTCTGATATGGGCTCTGGACAGTAATGAGGGCATCAGGAATGGGCATGGAATGAAATCAGTCAGGACTTATCTTTGAGTAACATGACGTAGATGTTCTCTTTGAACAAACAGATCTAAATTAGTCTCACGTCTTTCTCTCGGTGTGATTTAGACTTGAGCAGCTTGGGGTAGTGATTTTTATCTGGTTTTAGAAAAATGATTCACAGCGCTGTTGTGTTAGATAATATTTTCCAAAAGTGTTATGAGACATGATGAAGCCAAAATGCAGAATGTCTCACCTTTTTATATTCCCCCCTCATGCCTGTTTGCTCATGTAGCAAATAAGCATTAGGGGAAAGTGTTACTTACAACATGTTCTGTCTGTCTGTGTTATTTTATTTAATTTTTAATTTAATTTAAAGGTGCCATAGAATGGAAAAACTGTCTTTACCTTGGCGTAGTTGAATAATAAGAGTTCTGTACATGGAAAGACATACAGTGAGCCTCAAACACCATTGTTTCCTCCTCTTTATCTAAATCTCGTGAATAAAAAAGACCACTGAAAAATAAACGAATCAGAACAAATCACAGACTGTGACGTTACAGTCGGGATCACTAATAGCTACGCCCCCAACATTTGCATATACCCGCCCATGTTCTAGGCCAGTCGCCAGCATAACCATCAGATGTTCTGCAGGTTTTGTGAAGAAACAAGCGAGGACAACAGTGAAAATGGCATATCATGGAACTAGATGTTATGTTCCAGGCTGTGCAGGGATGGGTTGATGTCTGTATTCAGAAAGGCACGGAAAGCAAATAACGCATTCTAATAAAATAACGCACGACACTAAAGGGACATGTTAGCTCCTTGCTAGCGGTAGCCTGTTACATTACAGTACATACGATTTAACTTACCACATAAACAGAGTAAGTGAGATGACTGAGGAATATGGCGAATGCTTTAATGATCCTGAGCACCACTGACAAGCATCTGATCTTGTTAAATAAGTGGTAAGTACTGCCGCTCCATAGTATAAACAGAGTTGGCACGATCGCGAATCTCAAAATCGAAAGTGAAAGTAAAATGCGATCGTGCATTTGAAAGCAGTTTCAGTGCCCCGCATATTAGTGGCTCCCTGATGCCCGCATTTTATATACAGTACAATTACTCGACGATATAATTGAAAGAGAAAGTATTGAAATATATATTTTCCTCCCCGTGTTTCCTTCCTGCTGTGTGAGCCGCACTGTGAAACAGCCAAACAGAGCAAAGCACAACATTATTATTCATGACCCTTTTAAATAAGCCAATAATAGACCATTTCATTCTATGGAGAAACCCAAGGGTTGTAAATGCACATGTAAAACCATTTCTGGAAATTATTTGCCCTTACCTAAGCCACATACACACACATAAGCCACATGTAGATTTAATTATTTATTTAGTCATTTAGCAGACGCTTTTATTCAAAGCGACTTACAAATGAGGACATTATAGAAGCACATTTAATTAAATATTTAGCTTAGCTCACTTGGTGCCAAAATTTGTAAATAATTATTTTAAAAGTTTTCCATAAACATGAAGATTTGATAGGTTCGAAAGTCTAAAACAATGTTTTCTATCACAACAACAGAAAGATAGTCACATACAGACAGAATTGTTAAAGGAGTCATCGGATGTAAAAATCACTTTAAAAGTTATTTGAACATAAATGTGTGTGAACACATCCTAAAATGATACAAATCAACCCAGTGGTTTCCTCAAATCAAGCTGTTCTGAGATTCCTGCCAGAATGATGTAGTTCTGCACAGGCCCCTCCCATGATAGTTGATTGACAAGACCGTTCTACCTTAGACCCGCCCTGAGTGAGCTGTCAATCAGTCCGCCATTGTGTCGACTCCGGTACAGGGGAAGACAAGATGTCTCTGATTAAGGGATTGAGGTGTTTTTTTGTTGGATGTAATAATGTATATAGCAGTCGTCCTTTACTCCTGACATCTGAGCCCTGAAGATGCAGAGGATTAATGTTACTTTCGTTTTTGAAGGGAATGCACTGATCCCCAGCTTTATCTACAGAAGAAGTGAGTATAAGGGTTTTTAATGAATCTTTACAAATCTCCTTTCCTAATAATGTGCTAGTTAGCCAGTTTCGCAGCTGAAGTTTACAGTCTGCTGGTCATCCCATGGAAGAGAGGGGCGGGGTCAGCAGAGCTCATTAGCATTTAAAGCGACATGGACTAAAAAACAGCTTGCTGAAAACAGAGCTGATTTTGACAGGGTAAAGGTGTTTTTTACACAACCATTGAGAAATCTTAATCAAAGTATGTAATAGACTTTTCATTGAGACCCTAAAGAATCATATCATCTTGTTGAAAATGGGCATCCGATGACCCCTTTAAATGTTTGAATAATTTTATTCCTACATAGTGCAGTTTTTTGGTCGCTATACTGCAAATGATTTGTCCAACAGAATATTTGATTCACAGCATGGCTGGCCTTTGATAGGAGACAGGGTTGTGTCTCTTAGCTCAGGGAGTGCTGATGGAGCCAAGCAGATTTGTTTCAGCTGTTAATACCAATCAGGTCAACACTTTGAATGGATGAGTTTTATTCCCCAAGTGTCCTTGAATGGCAGTCAAACTTTAAAAATGCATTAAAAACAAATTTGTGCGGCACGGGGTTCAAACCAATTGCATGGCTCGCTCTGCTACGGTCCCTGGTGGTGTGTCTGCCAGAATTTCCACTTGCAGCGTTTTTCGCTTCTTTGCAAAGGTGATTTTATTTGTTTCTCCTGTATGTTTGTTTATTTATTTACTTACAAGGTTAATTTTATTTTTGCAGATGCTCTCTATAGTGAACAATAAACGAATAAGCTTTTTTCTCTATCCAGAACCGGGATCACATCTGATTACGCATTCATATTGCCGCCGAAGCGTGCAGATTACTCAAAGAAGTATTGATTTCCAAGCAGTAGCAGTAATATCTGTCTGCATATTAATATCAAAGTCTTGTCTTTCTCCCCATGTTTAATTTCTTTATATCTTCATAATTGATTAATGTTCTTTTGTGAGGAAGGAATGAATAATTTATAAGCCCAATAGCCTCCGGCTAATGAGAAAATGCTTAATTTCACTGAATGTGTCTGTGTTTTAAGAGCCCCACTGCTGTTGATACTTCAGACGAACACTCTAGCAACCTTCTGGAATAAGAAGTGAGCTGGCATGAGCTGGCAATGGGTAAATTACGTCTAACTGGCATAATGGTAATGAAAGATTGAAGAGATCTTGTTAAGAGAAAGCACCTGATTGTTAGCATCTGTTTTACAGATTCAATGAATGCATTTTTAATTGTCTGTACTCCCCAACAGCCTGGCTTGCGGGCTCCCATTGAAAATGTGCCAGCTACAAAATGAAGCAAATTGAATGAACAGCACTTATCGTTAACAAGGAGCGTAATTAAATATGCAGATAGGTGCAATAATATCATTAACCTCGTGGACTAGGGCTGTGCGTTCTTATTCTCCTCGATTCCACACGTGCTGATCAAAGAGGCTATGAGTGCTCGCTGGAAATGTGCCAACAAGATGTTTCGCGTTTATCGCCGCATTAATGTCTGCATGTTAATGAACTCGGGATTTCGCTAATGACTGTATTATGTGCTAAGCCTGATACCCACACTTCCCCGCTGCGAATTATCAAAGCAAAAGTGCGACGTCAAATCCCAGATACATTTTCCCGTCCAAGTGTCAAGCTGTCAGAACAAATGTTTATCTGCACGTGTGCGTTCCTGCATCTGTTTGCCTGGCACTGATGCTGAAGTGGAGAGGTGCCGCCGCTGCTAATTACCTCATAATGTGGCATATTGTGATAAGCTACCAGGCGTCAGAGGTGTTTACCCACCGAATCTTGACACCGTGCCAACCGGTGCTGACTGGCATTGCCACATTCCCCTCCTCCACCTGCGCTGCGTATGGGGACACAGATGCCCTCTTAAGAGGCAGAGGAAAACCTCACTTGTGTTTGCTAAGGGCTCTAATGTGCACGGCAGGGAGAGCTAATTGTATTTGCATCTAAATGGGAGTTGTAATTCTCATCAAGCGCAGATGGAGGCCGAAGCGCTGTGTGTCTTTATAAGGGCAAGATTCTGTGACAAAGCCCCCTCTGCTTCCAGATTACACCGTGGCACCATAACCATATTTATTCTATTAACTAGCAGCCGGCTTAGATTTCTATTTTTGCTCTTTCAAGCAAACTAGCCCAGTTTTTGCGCTTGTCGCAGCTTTAAGCAGTCTGTCTCCGGCTTTTCGTTTTTAGTTCACATTTAGACATGGACGTTTACTCTTTTTGTGTTTTTCTTGCAGCCATACTGTTTTAACAACGTCCTAGAACTGTTGAGTAAGGTGAATATGGTGAGGATGAACGGTCTGCGGTGCGTGGATGAGGTGATTTAATATGGTTGAAGTGGCCTGTGTTTATGTAAAGATTAAGGGTAAATGGCCTCTAATTGTGCGATTTATTTCCTTTAGTTTTGCCGAGTGATTGTTATTGCATCTGAGTATATGAAAGAGACAGTGTTCCCAGTGGTCAGAGAGCTCCATAGCAAAATGTGGAGATGTTTTTTGAAGCTAACCGCAGCTTTTGACATTTATTATGAATTTGGGATCGAGACAAGATGGACTTTGTTGCTTACAGAGGTGGAGAAAGCCAGTTCCGTGTTCGTATAGGATGTAGGCTGGCTTCCCGCTGTGGTCAACGCATCACAGTCCTCTATACATTCCTGGCATGATGCATGAAATGTGGTGTGAGAACCACAGGCTTAATAAAGAGACAGTGGTACTGAGGGAAACTCAGATATAGATTTATGCTTAACAGGAACTCGTCGTGACTCGTGCCAAATGTTTAATTTGCTGTGACACAGAGTGCAGATGACAAAACACATGACATGTTTACTGCGTTTACAGCTTTGAGGTTTCCCAATTAAACACATTTGGAAATTGGTTTTGGTTTTTACTTGTGCAGTTTTTCATTTGACTTTTTGATGATTTTTGATATAGAAGCCCAAGGAACTAAACCATTTTTTATTTTATTGTAATATTTAATTAATATTTTTTTGGAGAAACATTCACTTTAACATTTTTCTTAATTTGGTAAAGCTTTAGTATAGGGACCAGTTCTCACTATTAACTAGTTGTTTATTAGTATGACTATTGATAACATATTGGCTGTTTATTAGTGCTTATAAAGCACATATTCTGCATGACCATATTCTACATACCTAAACTTAACAACTACCTTACTAACTATTAATAAGCAGCAAATTAGCAGTTTATTGAGGCAAAAGTCACAGTTAAAGGTTTGTTAATAGTGACAATTGGACCTTAAAATAAAGTGTGATCATTAATTTAGATAACAAAAATAATAAATAAAAAAAAAACAAAAGTTTGTTGTCATTAAAAATTAAGTAAATATAAAGCCAGCCAGAGCAGGTTTTTACCCCTAGTTTTGGGTAAATATAAGGGAAACATAGTCACATACAGTATGCAAATATTTTTATCAGCAATGTATTATATGAGCAACATTTAAGAGTATACTAATACAAAATAAGAACTATTTTTGCTTTATCTAATCACTTTTAGTTTTTTCCTTTCATTTAACTGCTAGTCTTGAGGCTATGTTAGTGAAGGCATATTTTATAAATTAATATCCATTGTGACTGGGGCAGTCAGTGTGCGCCTTTTTCCTTTAGTATAAATCTGTTCTCTTTTATTTCTGGTAAACAACTGCAGTAAAGGTATTCTAATTTGTCCTCCTTTGATATAACAACTTTTTCTGTCTTTCTCTTTTTTCAGATACTGAAAATAAATGAATCTACCTGAAAAATAGAAAACATGTAATAATAAGTATTTTCATTAACTTTAAAAATCTGTAAGAAAAAAAAAAAAAAAAAAAAGTACTTTTGTCATTGCACATGATGATCAGGTTGATAAGGAAAATTGTTCAGTGCATAGTAGATACATGTTTAGTGAAGGTGTTGGTGTTTTATGTGAAAGAACAAATCAAGAAAGAGAGAAAAAATAATCAAAAGGGCCTGTTGTCCCATGTGGCCCATAGGCCTGATGTACCCTATTGTCTTGTATTTTGGCCACAGGCTACATGAGTGACTGAGCGATCAGAGATGGCACAGCAGACTTGTGGAATGAATGAAATTCTTCTGTTCTTGTGTTTTGTCTTTTATGGAAATTTCAGTGTTTGTCATGCATGTTTTTCCAATTTTCTATGAAATATCCGCCTATCTGATCTGATATGACAATTCTCTATTAAAACAAATAAGTCTCCCACATCTGAAAACCTGTGGCTGCTCTGCTGTCTTTCTCTCCATCATGATAATCCTCCCTGGAAAATCCTCAGGACAGTAAAATGCAAAGCAGCAGAAATGAAAGTTAGTTCAAAGTCATTAGAGCATATTAGTTGAGGTAAGCATGTTCCCAGAGGGCCTTTAAGACACAGAGTGATTAGGTGACGGCTCTCAAAACACTGTTGTTCTCTTGGATGGAGAGAGAGAGAGAGAGATGGAGCGAGAGTTATGCCGCTTATCCCGCTGCGCTTCCTCCGTTAAATCTTGAGGAGTTAGCAAGATTTAATCCCATTTCTGCCACCGCGTCCTCACTCACGGCCACTTTGCATAAGAAGTGTCCATTACGCACGCTAATGGGAAAGTGTGCTTTGAATTGAGCTGGGGTCTTTGCATCAGACTCTAAAAAGCACACCAACACACAACCCTAATGGGAGTACATTGCCATGAAAAGATAATTTATCAGATTTGCTGATTCACCAGTCCTGTGCCCTTGTCTGATTGTGTAAAATGATCCGGCCTCTAATTACAATCCATCCCATCAGAATTGCAAATAGTGGTGTCCGCTTGGGGTGGGCGACGGTTTTGGGGGAAGCGAAGGTAAAGGGGAGATAATAGATTCACTTTAAATATCATCATATCTCGGTGGAAGATGAAGTAGTATTCAGGAGATGTACATTAGTCTAAATGATTTACTCTCCTAACGAGTCTAATGTCTTCCTTTGATCGGATTATACGGGTCGGACTTTGATTTATTTCAAGCTGCTTCTGAAAACATGCGGGTTACATTTGAATGCTTTCAGAGTGCTTGACACCAGCTTTCTGAGATGCGAAGTCTCTTACATGTGTGCTAATAAGCAAAAAGTTGCTCATAAAGTCAATCGTTTCATGACTTAATGTTGTCTTTTGGACAGATTTAGGACTTAATGGATTCAAAAGGATGCTGTTGTAATTGGAAAAAAGTGATTTATTGTCATTTTAGCACTAGTTTAGTAAATGTTTGGCAACTGAAGAAACAAAAGACATGGTTATTATTTACTTTGCAGCTTATGTGCTGAAAAAACAATTAATTAGACACATGAACAGGCTATTTAAGAATGATGCAGAAAAATTTGTCACAATAACTGTGACATTTGCAGCTTCAGATAGAGATACATTTCGGATTTTGAATAGGCGATAGAGATGAATATCTATCGTTTTGTTGTGTTTTTCTGGCTTGTACTGTATGTTCCTGATGTGTCTTAGGTTTCTCTGTTAGCTTTGTTACCGTACATAACAGAAAAAGATGGCCTAGTTCCTTGGACCTAATGAGTCTTTTATACATTATACTCTGCACATAAATGTTTAAAACTCTTGTCATAACATTCACTATACACATGACAGCTGGTATCTGTTGCTGCATATCTGTCCTGAATATTTTATAACCACATCTCCAAACCCAGAAAAATCTAAACCAGAAAAGCATTTATTCATACGGCATATCAAAACTTTTCACTGAAATCGAATGAGTAATTTCTGAGTACCTAAGTAGTTTAGGTTTTTGAACTTGTGGGTTTTCAGTTCTCAACATGAATGATATTTTGATAGTCAGGATGGTTAGAAAAAATGGCTGATATATATCAGCCATTTTATATATATATATAATTGTATTTTTCAAATTCAAAAGAGTACATTTCAAATATTGTGTGACAAAGTGAATAAGACATATTTTAAATATTTTCTAGGTCACAAATCCAATAAGTTAATTTATGACATTATGTATGCTATAAAATTACGAAGACATTATCAAATTTACATTATTTTCAATTGATATATAGATATAGGTATTAGATCACACACACACACACACACACACACACACACACACACACACACACACACACACACACACACACACACACAGACACAGACAGACAGACAGACAGACAGACACATATTTACATGCATATTTATTGAGTGCAATTTTTCATTTTTCATATAATTGTATCATATAGTATATCATATAGTATATATATATATATATATATGTGTGTGTGTGTGTGTATACATACTTTATAATTTGATTATTTAAATGTTGTTTAAATTGCTTTTTAATGTAATACTACCTTATATATATATATAATATATATATATATATATATATATATATATTATAATCCATTATTATGATGAATTAATAATTTAAAAGATTCTATTCTTTTACATTTTGTGTGCCTGTCAGAGCATTAAACAAAATTAATGTTGATCATTTTTGTGCTTAACCTGGATCTCCAGGCTTTGCGGTTAGTCCATCATCTCAGCCCTCTTCATGTAGTACTTTTATTGGCTACACAATTGAAATGTCATGCTTGGCCAACAGAGGAGCCTGTAATTTTTAACGCGTGATTAAACCATCCCTGCTAAATGGAAAACACTGCCTGACCAGACAAAAAAATGGGTGGGAAGAGAAGCACAAAGGTGCAGACAAACGGAGCAAATCCTGTGCTGTCTTTTAAAGACGTGTGAGAACGTTTTTTGCATATTTGAGCACGGGGAAAAAGTGGCACTGAGGCACGCGATCCGGCACATCAAAGCCAGAACATGTCACTGATGTAAAGGAAATCAGGTTCAAATGAATATTAATGAGCGGAACAATTACCTCTGGGAAATGTTGTCTGCAGCTTAGCTTTACTAACATACACCTCACCTTTGGCTCGGTGGCATCAGAGCCGGAATCCCCAGCAGGCATCTCTGCTCCTGCTGCTGCTATATTTGGATGTCATTTCTGCCCTCGCTCTCCATCAGTGTCTTTCTGCCTCCTCTCTCGCTTTCTCCTCCCTCACCACTGTTGTTTTTTTATATGTGAAACATGTGAAAGGAAATCTCCTGCCTGCAATATCTGTGGATTTGAGAGCTGTGTTATATGTCAGGTGGGATATTTTGTAATACATACAGCAATATTAACACAACAAATAGGGTTTTCATTATTTACAGGAAATGTCTGAGGACCGCACAACAATATCTACCATAGATTGTTTGCTTTATACGGCCCCATGCTGATATTTCACTACACAGTAAATGTTTTTAATGACTTCTACCTATTTGAAAGACATGGCAAACTTATTGTCAACTTTCTGCTCTGGACCTTTGCTTAAAACTGTACGCTATTCAGCGGCAGAGATTAGCTTAGATCCATTGATTGAACTTTAAAAGAACTCTCCGTGCTGAGAAGAACTCAAAAGGTGACTGGAGTTTAATACACAGCTCCTCACACTTTGAGCTTATACCTACACATTCCTACACAGTTCTCCTCCTCCAGCTTTAGCAAGATTCACACTTTAATGCTAATGCCAGTATGAGCTTTATATAAGGATTAGATTTCCCCGAGTCTGCTTTCACCTTGAACACCTGACTTGTTTTAAGAACTTTTGACTTGTATGAAAAGTAGCACAAATGTGTTGTTTTAATTGTAAACCTTTGTCTTGAATGTTTGGCGTCTGGACTCTCGGAGCCATCTTCATTTTAATAATTAAAGCCCTGATGGAAATGCATCAGAAGTGATTAGTCTTCATATATGTACAGCTCACTTTAAGTGCTAAAAAGCTATAGGTCAGTTTTACGTTAAATCGACAAAGCCTATTGATTTATCCAATTTGGATTTGCCTTGTCTTTTGCACATAGACTTCAAATATGCTGTTCATATGGGAATGGTGCCATTGATTTCCTTAACTTAAGACCAAATGCTAAAGATTTTTGGATAAGCTTCCTCATTACTTAAGCTAAAATCAATAAGGAAGAGCATCTTTTAATGAACGAGCGGTTTGTACAGCAAACTGCTGAAATCGGCCCCCGTTCATCTGCCGTCTGGCCGATCGATCATGAAGGTCTTTAAGCAAGGCGCAATTGGTTGACATTGTGGTTTATCCTTCACATCAAATCTCACAGCCTTCGGAAAGTGAAGCGCAGTCAAAGACGCAACAGGAGTTTTTTCTTTCCTGCCGTTTCTCTGCCGTGCTCGGTGAAGTATGAAAAGCCAGTTGGAGATTTAAGAGTGCTGTTCGTGCACAGACTGTGAAATATATTAGGGATTGTTTTGATTAAATGTATCTGTGAATATTGGAGTCTTGCATTTTAATGGCGTATTTTATCATCGCTTTTGTATTGGTTGCCTGGATGTATGAGCTGAAGTATCTGATGGTTTAGATCAATGAGGAAACGAGAGACAAGGAGATGTGAGATTGACCTCCCATATAGAACACCTACAGCATCTGCTAGAGCAGAACAAACCCCCGCTGTGTGCCTAAAACCTGCTACTCGAAACGCACACACAGTTTTAATTGTTCTTGGTGGTAAGCATGCATTCAGTGTACTGTTGGAAATAAAAAGTTTTTTTTACAACCTAAAGTTGTGATGAAATGAATGTAGTGGCAGGTCTTTTCTTAAATATTGTGTTGTACATCAGAGTGGAACATATCGGGGGAAAAAGATTTAGGACTACTTGTTTCTAAGCATTGGTTGTTGATTGGGCTTTCACTTTAAAGTGGAGATAGATGAATATGAGCTTGCAGAAGTGAGCTAATGAAACTGCAAATGAAGAAAGGAAGAAAGAAAGAAAGAAACATATTTCTGATTAAATTGTTCAAAATAAGATCTATAAGATTCCAAGTTAATTTTCATTTCATGCCGACTTCACTGAAACACCTCTCAATTACAATATATCTGGAAAAAAAGAGATCATATTTGTGTGTTATGCAGAAGAAATTAAGTCAAATTTGAAATGACAATGGGATGATACAATTATGAGGCATTATGGGAAAAGTATTTTTGGGTGTTTTTTATTTTATTTTATTAAATGTGAGCCTGGACCACAAAACCAGTCACAAGGGTCAATTTTGAGATGCATACATAATCTGAAAGCTGAATAAATATGCTTTCCATTTTGTTTGTTAACATAGGACAATACTTGGCTGAGAGACAAATATTTGAAAATCTGGAATCAAAATATTGAGAAAATCGCTTTAAATTTGTCTAAATGAAATTCTTAGCAATGCATATTCCGAATAAAAAAATACGTTTTAATATATTTACAGTAGGAAATTTACAAAACATCTTCATGGAACATGAACATTAATTTCATAATCATTTTTTGGATAAAAGAAAAATTGATAATTTTGACCCAGGCTATTGCTACAAATATACCCGTGCTACTTCTGACTGGTTTTGTGGTCCAGGGTCACAAATCAACTTTAAAGTTGGTTTAATTTGTTTTTTTAAGATGTGATGCTAATAATTTATGTTTAAAAACGAATAGATGTTAAATGTTTGGAACATAGATTTTTTCTTATTCACAATTGCTTATTATATAAAATAGTTAACTTAAGAAAAGCTATTTAAAAAAATGTATGCAATTTCAGTAAAGTTGCAAGTGATGGGATCTGTTACCAATTACATAATAAAACTCATTAAACTTTAAAATCACTGTGATTTTATTTAGATGTCTTTTACTTAATTCTAGATATATTCTCGATTTAATCCTTACTTTTTTGTAGTTTTTAAATAATAATTCACATTTTTTGAATGCAGAAGAATGGCTGAGGAAATACCTCTGCAAGCTTTTCCTCCAAAGGTGTCACAGTTTTAAAGTCATAAATATGGAAACGGCATAAGTTCACATCACGGAAAAGAATCAAAGCCTATTGTTGTATGTCCTTTTCTCGTGCAAAGTTTGCTTTAAATGTCACACATTAGCATATGAACTTTTAAATGAGCTTGTTTGCTCAGTAATGCTGGCATGTAAATACAGATATTGAATGCATAGGTTGAATAAGCGAGGTCTGGGTGAGACTTTGGTCTTCCCAATGTTAATTAAGGCACAACGAGGGATCTCTTCCCTGCGCCGATGCTTAGATTGACTGGTTATGTGTGGTTCTGGAAAAGTGCTTTCAACTCGAATATCCAATAGCAGCACTGGAAATGATCTGTGCCGTCTTGATTTAGTCAGACGTGATTGACAACCATCAATCCCAATATAAAATGCTTCATACATTATTCACAATCTCTGCTATCCCTTGTTGTTGGAGTGTTTTGTGTGTGTATGTGTGTTTGAGGTAGACGGAGCAGACACACAGCATCTGGGGACCAGCAGTGGTATCAGGAAGACACAGAGAGAGAGAGAGAGAGAGAGAGAGAGAGCTGTGCACTTGTATGATATGAAAGGAAGATGACTTGATGAGAGGTATCAGCGTGTAAATACAGGCTGATATATGGATATGTATGCTTCATGCACACTTCAATAATAACTACTATTCACCTTCATTGAATTTGTTCAATACCGTTATAAGTAGTAGTATGAATAGAAAATAATATCTACATTATACTATTGTAATTTATATAATTATTATTATAAATTATTATAGTTTTGTTTATATTGCTACTACTAATGTGTGTATACATATAGCTTACTTACTTATATAACTCTAACCCTAATGCATTTTATATATTTTTAAATTGTGTATTTAATTATTATTTTTTTTTATTATAAACACAACAATTTTAGACAGTTTAAATACAAAATATTCAGGTTTTTTAATCGCATGTTTGAACCCAACATACTGCACTATAGAGAAACCAAGCATTCATATAACTGGACTTCAAATATGCTGCACTTCATGATCTTTCTCTGGAATATCCCATGCATCTGATAATTATACAGAAATGTTTTCCACAATAAAATGTGAATTTATAATATGATATATAAATGGAGACGACTATAGACAGGGAGCAGATGGACACAGAAGTCCAGACAGATCGAATTATGTGTGTAATTATTTCTTTTTTGCTTTCATTCTCTCTCTTTCTCCCCCTCTCTCTCTCTCCCTTAGAGTCCCGTAGTGAGGGAAAATGACATTATGTTGCCCATACCTTCAGTACATAAAAATGATTTAATATGTACTCCGCTTTCAGCATTGAAGCACAGTGATGTCAGGCCTGTGGTGACTCCCTGTTTTTCTCCCCCGAAGTGTTTAAACGTAAATGTGTGGTAATAAAGCAATTTAGGATGTAAAATACCCCAGCCGTTACCTGCAGCAAAGCTTCCCGCCGTCATTACTGTCAGACTGGAAAAACCCAGTGGGTCTGCATGATAAACAGAAAGCCTGATCTGATGCCGCAGTGGCCTAATCATGTTTGTAGCGCTGCATTCCTTAACCTTTGAATGACCTGACAGAATGCCAGTGACCCAATCAGAAAAACCTAATTGAATCTACCTTGTGGCTGTGCGATTTATGAAAAAATGAAATTGAAGCTGAAATATGTATGCGCCCGGGCCAAATACCTTATGAATTGCTCTGTGCAGCCTACCTATTACACATACTTATGAAAAAAAAGCATGGCTGGCTTTCTCATTACCCTTCAGATCCTTTGTAAGGATATTCCTATAGGATAATCTGATTTATTTGCAATTTTCTTTAAGCCGCTTAGTGTTTACTCTAAGATTAATATTTGCAGTGTTATTAATACCCAGTTGTAATTATGACAGATAGAAAAATGTATTTTTTTTGTTTAATCTAGAATTCCCCATGTGACTGCCTTGTGCTTTAAAAATGGCTGACGCCTACAAAGACTGGGGGCAAAATGTGATGTGCTGAACAGAATGTGTTTGATGGAATGAATGAAGGAACCATCCTGACTGATGAGGCGGACTGTCACGCTTAAAGGGACAGTTCACCCCAAAATGAAAATTCTGGCATCATTTACTCACCCTCGTGGCATTTCAAACCTGTAGGATGACTTCTGTGAAGATATTAAAATCGTCAAGCTGTTGTTTTCCATGAAATGAAAGTGGATGGAGAACTTTTGCTTTCAAATTGAAAAAAATGAATTTTCACTTTTTTTGTGTGAACTGTCCCTTTAAAATGTCAAACTGTGCAAAGCTCATCTGCAAATACTGAGGCATTTTATATTGCTTTATGTTAAATTACAATTATATATCGAAAATAACACTTTTTAAGATGTACACAGCACAAGGTAAAATTTCTAGCCTGAAAATCAGCAATAGATATATATTGTAAAATATATACAATTTTATATTTCATGTAACCTAATAATGATTGATTGATTGATTGATTGATTTATTGATTCAGATGCCAAAATCAGAATAGAGATATTGAAAATTGATTGTGAAAAATGATTCCGTCAGGCACGGTTCAAGCAAGACTTCACAAATGATTTCCATAAGATGCTAGAAATGGAAGGACTGTATGTTTTAATAATCTGTTTGTCTGAAGAATACATTTATGAATTGATGTAAAAAACATACAGTATGATCATCAGATTTAGTCTTTTGAATCAAATGTTCTCTTGTAATAGTTAATTGACCAAAAATGGAAAGATTTAGCTTTCTTGATGGAGTAATTGTCCTTTCAGCAGCCTACTTTTAGTCTCTTTTAAACACAAACTCTGCTGCAGGTTGGATATCTGTGCAGGGAACAGAGTGTATCTGAATGTTTTGTTGTTTTAGTGGAGGCCCTGCAGGAGTGCTCTAGGTCAGGTAATTTTAGCTCTGGCTGAGGAGACCCGGTCCACCGCTTTCTTCTTCCTCAAATCGGATTTTGCTGTTCTGGAACAGAGGTTCCTTCAGAACCCGCAGCGCTGTAATGAGGGAGACGCTAAAGCCAAGGTGAAGCTAACAGACTCATCTTAGCAAAATTATTGATGTTCTGCCACATTTTGTGTTTGCAAACAAGGCGTAATGTACGAGGAATAAAAGCAGTATTTCATGAAATAAATAATTGATGTCGCTCGCGCCGAATTAAAGCGTTTTCTCAAACGATCACAACATCCAAAGTTTGCTCTGTCAGCCTTGAATTATGATGTTTTCCTTTTCTCACATCCACCTCGGTCTCTGGCATCCTTTCATAATGCATAACAAATCTATATGCCGTTAGCTCATTAGGCTCTGCTCTGTTTTCCCACATGCCAACCAAGGACAAGCAGCCCGTTGTTTGGCTGAAGTCTAAAAACAATAATCAGCTCTGTAATAACATGGCTAATGACCTTTAATTGGAATTGAGCTGAGGCTTAATGACTATTAGCACCGGCTGACATTACACCTACTCCCCCGGGTGAGCGTGTGTGTGCGAGCGTTCACGTGTGTGTGGGCTACACGGTAAGGGCAAGACAACACAGTAAATAGTGAATTGTGAGATGCAGCCAAGCTTGTAGAAAATAACTATTTGAGGGATGGCGCATGAACTCAACGCTGTAATTTTGACAGCTGGCAAGGTGTGGTGAGGCGGGAGCCGGGGTGAAACCTCGTATCTCAAGACTGTTGATGAATGACTCTAATTAAGGGATGAAATCAAGCATGTGAAGACAGGGGATCGCTTTAGGTCGCTGTTTGGTAGTTTTCTGCTCTCGGTGCCGGACTCATCCATCTAAATATCACTGTTTTTTGCTCTCTTCTGAGTGCTGGAGGAGGGGCAGAGGAGCTCTGATGGGTCAGGGACACGCAGGAGGCCTGGGTGAGGGTCACGTTTCACATTTTTACACAGTGTTCTTTCTCTGGATGCTCTGTTTTGTCTGTCATCAATTTAATTTGATGTATGTTCACTTAATCTTTGTTTTTGCTCGATATGTTTTAGTATGTCTGAGCGGTCTTATCTCTATTTCTGGTGACGTCCTTTTTGGGAACTGCTTATTCAGTCCTTGTCCCCTCTCTCAGTGTTTCAGAGTCTATAGGACTCTGTTCCAAAACCTATGATCAGTCTACCTAGACAACATTTTAGGTGCCTTAAAGGGTACCAAAAAGAAAATTCTGTCATTTATTCACCTTCTTGTCTTTCCAAACAATATTACTCTTTGTCTAGAGCAGAACATTTAGGCAGCTGTTGTCACCATTCAATATCATTTTCTGGAAAAAGAGCAGCTTGGACATTGTTTTAAATAACTCTATTTTGGTCAAACATCTTTGAATGATGTAAGTAGTAAAGTAAATGTTGACAGAGTACATATTTTTTGCACTTTACTTTCTCGGGACTGTTGAAAGCTGTTCTGAAAGGTAGACAAGAAAAACAATCCAATGTAGTGAAAAGAAAAAAATGATTTCCAAATAAATATAATGTTAATTATAAGTATAATTATTTAAAAGATAACAAGAAAATTAATAAAAAAACTACATCAAGTCTAATTAAAAATAGTCTTTTAACAAATATGTAGTTTTATTTGACATCCGTTAAATTATTTTTTTAGTTTCAAATTTGTAAAGACATTTTTTTCAAAACACACAAAAAAAAAACTTAAGATAAAATAGCAATAAAACAATTAATCCAAAATGGTGGAGAGAATAGATAATACATGTTAATGAAAGAATAAATAAGATTAAATAAATGTTGTCTTTAAATCTTTAAGTATAATGCATTATAAAAGGTTTTTAGAGGGTATATTGCGTTATAATTATTCATAATGTGTAGTAATACATTATATCATGTGATAAATAATTATAACAAAATTTAAAATGCATAGTGTAATAATTAATTGATAAGTGTTATAATGTATTAAATGTGGTTACAATTATTTATGAGAATCAATGCATTATAAGGTGCATTACAAGGCATAATTAATGCATTAAAACTACTTTTATAATGCATTATACAAAAAGGGCGTGTGTTCACATTGGAACTAAGAAAAAGTGCATTTTAAATACTTGAATGATGTGCTTAAGTAATCAAAAAAGAAAAAAAGGTGGAATATTGGACACTAGTTTACAGAACAACCTTATAAAAAGCATACACTGACTAGACAGTAGAGTACATAGTGCATAGAGTGTGCCATTTGGGACATATATCTACATATTGCGAGTCAAGTCTTTCTTGAGCTTTCACTGATATTTAGTTGTGTCCACTTGCTGCTGACTATAGTTTGTAGTGAGTTTTATATCAGTCACTTATAAGGCTCTATTTTAGTTAGGATGCGGTCTCAGAAGTCCACTATCTGGGTTTTGGAACTGAGCAGTTTCTGCAGGTCTGTCGACAATTAGACATGCCAAGCAGCGGCGGCCTCCAGAAAGACCTGGAAAACCTTCATCAACAGAAGTCAAATTAACCAACCAGCTCTCCAGCAGCCAGCAAACAAAGCTGCGTACACAAACAAAAGACTGATGAATTAAACAGGTGACACATAGAGGTTTAGTAGGGAGGACGGGGGGTTTGAGCTGGGCATTGGGACCTTTCATCCAGCAGCAAATGGTGGCCTTTGTTAATGAATTCAATTTAATGTTTACTGTTCTTGAAGCTCTCCTGGCTCATATCCTGGCAGACTGCTTACTAACAAGACTGAAAGTCTGGCATTACGGCGTGTGGCTAAACAGGTCCCCCAGGGAGAGCAGCTTTTCTCTCCTTCCCGCTCTCTCAATCCCTCTCTTCCCCTCTTTCTCCATCCTCTGGCCTTGCATTAGAATACCTGCTCAGTGAATCGCTCCTCTCTTTTCTCTCTCTCACACACACACAGCGGGGAGCAGAGAGAGCCACCAGCTGGAATGTCCTGTGTTCGGTGGCACACTGTCAGTTTTATCTACTTTACTAACTGCTTTTGCATGTCTAGAATGAATAATTGACCGGCTTCAATAGGCACTGGACACTCGCTCATTTAAAAGCACAGTGAGAGGAGATATGAAATAGTAATGACTTCTAAACTTACCGGCGGCATCTAATTTCTATAATTGTGTGCCGGCTAAATGGGCTTTATTCCTTTTTTGTGGACCATATGAGGTTGTTTTCATAGTCAAAACATTATCGAGAGCATCCTCATACTTTATAACCACGTGCAACCCCCTGATTTATGTATCTTTGCCTGTCTGTATTGCTATACTAATATTTATAGCTACGTATATGCATGTATCATTATAGATAGACGGGCTGATAAATTAGTTTGCTGATGACTGTTTTATATCACAAATCATCAGAACATTACAGCCTGCTAATGCAAATCCTCTCTCTCTCTCTTTGCTCTCTCTCTCTCACCGGCAGGACCACAGCATTTTAATAATGGTCATTTGTGCGATTATTCCAAAGCATCCGCGGCACGGAGGAAAGGGGATTTCTCATCACCTCCTGCCCGCGCATCTGCGGCATTACTCAGTGTGAGCTATTGCAGGAGAGCTCATTGCTCTCAAAAATCAAAGTTAAATGGGTCATCTATCATCTGAATTTGTGTCTGGCTGACTTGTCTGAACATCACAATGATTTATGGCTTGAATTGGAGAAGTCAACCATGCATGTTTCTTAGTTTATCGTTTTATGCTGCCTTCAATTAAACCTCTATAAACAGGATGATGGCTTTACAACGTTGTCCGGCAATAAGGGCGATGAAGGTTTTGCATAAGGATGTGTAGCTTTCAGCCTTCTAATATCCCGTTGGCTTTTTCCAGTTGGGTTTAGTGATGTGCAGAACAGCGTTCCTGGAATGAAAGGAGACTTGTGTTGGTCCATCCATTTTTCATTAACTAAATCCTGTAATTTAATCATTCTGTGATTCTTATGACACTATAATGTCATTAAGGTACGATCTTGATTATTCCCTGCTTGCATCAACAAGCAAATGCCACCTTAATGATCTGCCGTTTGCTTATTGTATTCTGCTTATTATTTCCCATTTCTCATTATTGGCGTCATTTTTCTAGATAAAAGTGCATGCAGAAATTCAATTTTCTGAGCCTGGAATCCAGGGGCGATAACATGTTTGCTGATTAGAACCTGAATATATGGAATTTAGCATGGCAGTTGAAGAGTAAATGATGTTTGTGCGAGTGTTCGTGTGTGTGTCTTTCACTCTGCCAGCATAGTCGACTGCTTATGTTTCACTAGGGAATCATCTCGGTTCTTATGCTCATTGTATTGCCTATACCGTACATACCTAGACTCGTCCTCAAAAATGCAGCGATATTGATATGTGTACGGTGTGTTACTGTTTAATGCGGGCGGTTTGTTTGAGCTTTATTTATATCTTTATTATTCGCAGCGATGGTGTAAATGGTGTGTTTATTGACAAAGGTATACCCAGGGAGATACCATATTGAAAGGCCCAATAACATGTATTCATCATTACAGGTTTCAGGCTGTGGAAAACAAGCTTTGATTCTTTGTTTAGAAGGTTTTATTTCTGTCAAGATAGGAAAATATGTTTAAATGAATCCCCACTATGTTGTAGTCATCCTTAAAAGCAAGTGTGCTAACAATAATGGGCTACCGAAAGCATTTTTTGTAACTTATGGTTTATTTTCTGAGAGCCTAAGAAGGCTTTTGTCTCTTTGGGAACACATGTCAGATGGGAAAAAAGGCACAAGGTTATTGAAAAATTTAGAAGAGGAACTGATTTCATTTTCACCCTTAGCACAACGAGGGAAAGTGTAAGGACCTTGGCATTGGCTGAAGAGGGTGAAATTAATCAGCGTGCTATCTCTAGTGAGCGCCAGTTAATCACAGGCCTCAGCATTTTATTAACAAAATGATATATCTGCTTCAAATTACCATAAGAGGAAAACTTCCTCCCCCACCCCATGCGTCTCACATTTTGTTATTTGAAACGGAAACTTGATTAACAACATTTTTAGTCAGGGCTGTGTAGAGAGAGAGGGAGTGTGATACAAACGAAAGGGGAAATAATAATAAATATTATATATATTGTGGCAGGGCCTTGTCTTATGCCTCCGAATATCAATTTTTGTATTCATCCTGACAAGCAGTACTACTGTAAGATCAAGACGTGTCCGCTGGTCGACAGGACGGAGTGTACACGAGGAAACTTGATTTTTGTTAACACTAGTTACACTACCAAACAGTCGAATGCCACGATTTCTCACACAGCTTTTATAATGAGTTTATATATTCAGTTGATCCAAGAAATCAGTTTTGGAAAAAGTTAAACCTGCATGAGACACTTTGACAATGCCTCTATAAATGTTTTCTTTAAGACTGATTGTATTGTCATTGATGCTTTTTAAGAATTGTACACTCTTGCTAATAATAAACTGATCGTTATCTAAATCTCTTAATTACTTTTGAAAACTCAGGCATTTGTCTAAGCTTCAGATATTTCACGTGCAATAACATTCATATTTTCATTAATACTTGTTGAGAATCACTTACTCTTGCTTAGAACAATAATAACTAATCTCTTCATCTCTTAAAAATCTCTTAATAAATCTATAGTGGCTAATAATTGATCTTTTATAGATAGATCAAAAGGGACTAATATTTAAATATCTTAATAGATCAATAGCGACTTATATTTAACCTTTTAAGTGAATAGAACATGTTATTTAATACCGTAATAGAACAATAGCGACTAATATTTAATCTTTTAAGTGAATAGCACATGTTATTTAATACCGTAATAGAACAATAGCAACTAATATTTAATCTCTTAAGAGATAAAGCGACTAATGTTTAAATCTCTTAATGGAACACTAGCGACTAATATTTAATCACTTAAGAAATCAAGCGACTAATAATGAAATCTCTCAATTGAACAATAGCGACTAATGTTTACTTTCTTAATAGAACAATAGCGACTAATATTTATTCTCTTAATAGAACAATAGCGACTAATGTTTACTTTCTTAATAGAACAATAGCGACTAATATTTACTCTCTTAATTGAACAATAGTGACTAATATTTACTCTCTTAATAGAACAATAGTGACTAATATTTACTCTTAATAGAACAATAGTGACTAATATTTACTCTTAATAGAACAATAGTGACTAATATTTACTCTCTTAATAGAACAATAGCGACTAATATTTACTCTCTTAATAGAACAATAGCGACTAATATTTACTCTCTTAATAGAACAATAATGACTAATATTTACTCTCTTAATAGAACAATAGCGACTAATGTTTACTTTCTTAATAGAACAATAGTGACTATTATTTACTCTCTTAATAGAACAATAGTGACTAATATTTACTCTCTTAATAGAACACTAGTGACTAATATTTACTTTCTTAATAGAACAATAGTGACTATTATTTACTCTCTTAATAGAACAATAGTGACTAATATTTACTTTCTTAATAGAACAATAGTGACTATTATTTACTCTCTTAATAGAACAATAGTGACTAATATTTACTCTCTTAATAGAACAATAGTGACTAATATTTACTCTCTTAATAGAACAATAGCGACTAATATTTACTCTCTTAATAGAACAATAGTGACTAATATTTACTCTTAATAGAACAATAGCGACTAATATTTACTCTCTTAATAGAACAATAGCGACTAATGTTTACTTTCTTAATAGAACAATAGTGACTATTATTTACTCTCTTAATAGAACAATAGTGACTAATATTTACTCTCTTAATAGAACAATAGTGACTAATATTTACTCTTAATAGAACAATAGTGACTAATATTTACTCTTAATAGAACAATAGTGACTAATATTTACTCTCTTAATAGAACAATAGTGACTAATATTTACTCTCTTAATAGAACAATAGCGACTAATATTTACTCTCTTAATAGAACAATAGTGACTAATATTTACTCTTAATAGAACAATAGTGACTAATATTTACTCTCTTAATAGAACAATAGCGACTAATATTTACTCTCTTAATAGAACAATAGTGACTAATATTTACTCTTAATAGAACAATAGCGACTAATATTTACTCTCTTAATAGAACAATAGTGACTAATATTTACTCTCTTAATAGAACAATAGTGACTAATATTTACTCTCTTAATAGAACACTAGCAACTAATATTTACTCTCTTAATAGAACAATAGTGACTAATATTTACTCTTAATAGAACAATAGTGACTAATATTTACTCTCTTAATAGAACAATAGTGACTAATATTTACTCTCTTAATAGAACAATAGTGACTAATATTTACTCTCTTAATAGAACAATAGCGACTAATATTTACTCTCTTAATAGAACAATAGTGACTAATATTTACTCTTAATAGAACAATAGCGACTAATATTTACTCTCTTAATAGAACAATAGTGACTAATATTTACTCTCTTAATAGAACAATAGCGACTAATATTTACTCTCTTAATAGAACAATAGTGACTAATATTTACTCTTAATAGAACAATAGCGACTAATATTTACTCTCTTAATAGAACAATAGTGACTAATATTTACTCTCTTAATAGAACAATAGTGACTAATATTTACTCTCTTAATAGAACAATAGCGACTAATATTTACTCTCTTAATAGAACAATAGTGACTAATATTTAATTCATTAATAGAACAAGTGACTATTTAATCCGCTAATAGAATAATAGTGACTCACATCTAATAGAACTATAGCGATCCATATTTAATCCCTTAATACAGGGTTTCCCAAAGTGGGTTTCGTGAACTCCTGGTGGTTTGTGAGGGAATTACAGGGGGTTCGTGAATTGGTACGTTTACCATTAACAAATTAATATAAAAAAATATACAAATTAAATTAAAACGTTTTTGCAAAGAAATGTTACAGATTTATACAAATGTAATGCAAATTTAAAATCTTAAATGTATAAAATAATGTATATTTTGGGAAAACCTGTATTAAAAAGCATTCTGTAATAATTACATTGAAAATTACTGTAATATGAATTTTATAATTTGTTGAGTGTAATAATAACAACAGCTTGTAAATAGTACTGAAACCTTAATAGAACAATAGTGAATATTAAAATCTCTAATAAAACAAATAACAGTTGATATTTAATCCCTTAATAGAACAATATAAACTAATATTTTAATAGAACAATAATGACTGATATTCATGTAAAGAACAATAGTGACTAATATTTCAATCTCTTAATACAACTATTACAACTGATATTTAATCCCTCAATGGAATAATAGTGACTGATATGTAATCCCTTAATAGAAAAATAATGACCAATGTTTAATCTCTTAAAATAACTGTAGCAACTGATATTTAATCTTTTAATAGATCAGTAGTGATTCATATTTAAATTCTTAGAACAATATAATTAAATGTAATAAAAATTCTATTCAGTTCTGAAAATCTGTATCAGTAGTATTTAAGAATTTAAAACATCAGGACTGACACTGTATATTGCTGCTGTGTGAACACAACCATAGTGTGTTGGTGCCAGGGGCGTAGCCACGGGTGTGCCAGGGTGTGCTGGTGCCACCCACAGTGGCAGCTGGCACACCTAAAAACAGATGCAGAATTATTATTTTTTTAATCGTAATAAACATAGGCAGCGCAAAGGAGGGGCTAGCAGATGCTTCAGCACCCCCAAGAAAGACCAAAGCACCGCCATTGCACCCATAAGAAATGAAATAAATTAAAAACATTTTACTTATTATTACGCATTCATAACTCTGCATTGCAATATAACGTGACGTGATTAGCAGGCGCACTTTTCGAATTGACAGCATTTTATTTAAAAAATGTATCGGTTCCTTGTGCCAAGAAGGCCTGTCCCCGACTAAAGATTTCCCTAGTCACACATAAATTGATTAATATAATAACTTGGGCTACTAACCATCCTTTAATATATAGGCGTATAGCCTATTCCGCGCCCAAGCGCATGTCTAAATCTTGCAACGGCAAAAGTAGGCTAATGATTATGAATGTTGGGGGAAAGGCAAAATAAAACATTTGAATTATTCGTTAATAAACTAGTGATTTCTTCTCAGTCAGTGTCGGCTGAAAATATAAAGTTGCAGAATGCGACGCTGACTTTAAAAAAGAAATGCACCTTTTCATTCCGACTACGTAATTAAAGATTTTTATTTTTTCGTTCGTTTAATAAAGTAGCCGGTTCATTGCTGCATGAGACGGCAGAAAGCGCATCTTGTTTCTCTATGTATTGTTTCTCTGTGTAGCCTACATAAATAAAAGCATATATATATATGAACTTGCTGTTGAATTTTGTATTTTTGAAAGTTCAATAATAATATAAACAAAACTTGCCGGACGGATTCATTACCCGCTTTGTTCCGGGACCTCACAATTTACAGATTAAGCAGTGCTTACAATATTTGTTAATTTAAAATTTAATTAAAATTTTAAATTATTTTCTAAAAATAAAAATAATAACATAATTGAGGCATTCAAGGCCAGACCACGCCTCTCTTTGAGCAGCTAACAGGCACCATTAAATGTACTCTGCTGTTGGCGATCCTGAATGTAATGTATAAAAAATATTTTACTGCTTTCTCTAATGTGTCTTGCAAGACATCTATTCAAGATTGTTTATTGCACCAAAAGTAATTTAAAAGGAACATTATATGTAGGCCCATGTACAGTTTAAGTCGCCATTGCAGGATGTTAATGATTTAATAAAAGGAGGGATTATTTAAAAGCATTTTGTTTTAGCTACAGCTGTTTTTACATAATAAATTTTACACAGCCGTCACTGAAGTCAATGATTATTCTTTGATAAATTAAATGTGCTTTGCTCACTGTATAATTTGTTCGTTGTTTGAATAACCGTGGAAATGCGGTGTTATAATTAGAAACTTAAATGTATTTTTATTAAACCTGTGATCATCCGGTTAAATAGGAGTTTAGTCTTATTAAAATATGTGACATAAATTTTACTTTCCTAAAAGGGGTTTATGATGTGTGTAGTTAATGATTAGGCTACAGTGAGCGCGTTTGACTAGAGCTCAGTTAAAGAGCTGTTGTAGGTTATACTGTGTGTGATTGTCGGTGACACTCTTGAGCGAGAAAGCTTCGGAAAATGGAAAAAAAACAACAACAAAAATATAGCTGCAAGCAGCGATAACCAGGGTTCAAGAATTTGAAGGCCTAAGGTGGTATGCTTTTAGGGTCTAGGCCAACATAGCTGGATGCATAGCTGTCATGTAAAATGGACAATAGTGACTCACAGAAATCTCACACACACACACACACACACACACACACACACACACAAATATAAATGAAATGGTTAAACTATCATATTAATAATCATTAAGCTTGCTTACACAGATACACACACAGAATAGGATAACAGACACATGTAGCCTACACAAAAATGAAATGGTTAAACTAACATATTAATACCCAATAAGCATGCTTTATTTATTTATTTATTTTTTGCATTAATCTGACAATACATGTGGCACACCCAGTTTTTCTGATGCACATCCAGAGTCTCCTTTCTGGCTACGCTCCTGGTTGGTGCCATGCTTTTGTTGTTACAATCAGGAAAATATTTTCTTAACTATCACTCATGGTGGTTGTTCAGTCTGCAGCAGATTCAAAAGTGTGTGTTTTTCGGTCTTTCCCTTTCAGCAATTGGTTCATATTCACATGCAATCACATAAAAGATGAACCCAGTCTCCATCTGCGAAAGTGATGTAAAATACTGCTTCTTTTTAACTTAGATTTACTAGCTGCATCACTGCCAAGAGACAGACCCCCCTCCCTTTGCCCCAATACACTCATCCTGCTCATTTTCACCACATTTAGCCCAATTGTTCCTGCACTCAGGACCCCGCCATGCCCGGTGCATGCTGGGATGGAGGAGATGGCAAAGAGGTGTGTTTGAAGACCCTTAGCATGCTTTTTTTCACAAATCAGTCAACACAGACCGAAAAGTCAGATTCCAGTGTGTGTGTGTTTGTAGTTGGAAGCACCGAGCTGTGGCCGCAAGTCCAGATGTGTGTTCATTCTCATGGGGAGGCAGCAGGAAAGAGAATCTGAACAATCATCCGCCCTTAAATTTCATGCATCACAATTCATGTGTCTGTGAACATTGTATGTGATACCGAGCCGCTCATTCCTAGATAAATAAATCGCAGATGGTGTACAGATCACAGGGAATGGTTGTTGCATGGGTAATATGCTTCCGTTTCCCATCCTGCCTCTATAATCTTTCAGCATTGTTTTTTCTCATCCTCTATAGTTATAGCATATTTGACATTTCTACCCAGAGTTGGTTCGAAAAATTTATGATTCTAAAGAGTTTAAGCAACTGCTTTGGTACTTTTTATTGTTTGTGAGACAAAGTACACCAGTAAACAGGTTTGAAGTTGCACAAATGCATAGTCTTGCTTCAATAGGGTATGTACTAAAAGAAAGATTAAATCTTAACCCTGTCTAAGCTGGTCTTCCTTAGACAGGCTGCTTTATTGTCTGCTTTTAGATGAGTTTTGGGTACTTTTCAGCTGGACGGGATGGGAATTGAGCTGGCCGTTGAGTTAAACACCAGCTTGCCTAGGCTGGAAAACCATCTTAAACCATGTAAACCCGGTAAACCAGAGTAGGCAATGTTTTTATCAAGGTTAATTACATTATTTGTATGCACTAATCATACAGTAGGATACAAAATTGTGATACTGCATTGAAAATTATTGAGATTTTATTTAAACATGGAATCTGGGGCTGTATCTATTATTTTGAAAGTACATTAATCAGATGGAAAAATCCTAACAATTATTAATTGTTAAAGATGTATATTTTGAAATAAAATTCAATTTCTTTTTAAATATAATAAAAAAGTTCAATTTTTTTAAGTATTATTATTTTATCTTTATTTGGTTAATTCAATTTCACTCAATCTATGATTTAACAAATCTGACTTATGGAACCCACTGTATGCACGCTGTATAATTGTATCATTTAGTTGTCAGACATCAGACATCTGCTTTGTTTCACATCCATGCATTCTAAGAAGTCAGACTAGAATGAAAGGGAGCCCAAACTGTTTTAATGGAGCAAATCCTGCAGACACACAGGCGGTAAACTCATCCCATACCTTCTCTAAAGGAGGCAAATGCCTCTCCTCCCAGCACACAGGGCCTTTGATCAGTGCCTGTTGTTATATGTAATGATTTTGCCGGCGTCTGCAGTACAGGCCAGAAACGAGAGCAACTCTAGTTCATTATAATAGGCCCATCGATGCCAGGCTTGTATCAAACCCCTTATTGACATCATTCAGTAATGTGTGATTTATTTTATTTGCTCATTTTCTGTAGTTGCATGTGGAGGTTGTACTTTCAAGGCAAGAGAGGCCTTTGAGGAAGCCTCTCATCTCCAAATGTCAAAGTGCTCCCCGCGCACACGTGTGAAGCACACACACACACGCATGCTCGATTTGCATATGAGTGGGGTTTTTGGTGGCGTGCCAGGGCTTCACTGAAGAAGACATCATAGATGAAACCGAGTGTTTTTTCCCACCTGGAGCTAGCGCTGATTAGCCCCAGAGCAGAGAGGGGAGGAGGACGACATGAGCAGCTGTGAAATTACAACCTGCTTAATTTAATTACCCGTGCTAATTAATTCATATCTACAGCCAAAGGAAAAGGACTTGAGTAAAGAAGCCATTAGCCTAATTACTTAATTAATTGTCTGTGGCGCCATCCCATTTGAGCTGCGTCTTCATTATCTGATGTTTGGCCTTGGCACCAGTTTAGTATGTTTGATGAAATCTGGTCCCAGTGATAATTTCTCCCCGTCACACTCCCGTAATGAGAGGTGTGGAGGCTCCATATGGCGGTGTTTGCGCTCGAGTACCCGTTGAGAATGTCACTTGCTGATACTAAATCACCCAGCTTGAGAGAGTGTTTGTGTGCGTTGCAAGAGGGATCCTGAGGTGTAATTTTGACTTATGCTATATATGTGTGTGTATATATATATTTGCTAGATGTGCTTCAGTGATGGGATGTTTATTTTTGGTGTGAGCGTATGTGTGTATATATATATATATATATATATATATATATATATATATATATATATATATATATAATGTGTGTGTGTGTGTGTGTTAGCATTCCTCATTGAGCAAAGATTCTTTCTCTCTCTTTTTTTCTTCTTCAACCTTGGTTCATTGGAAATATGTGCCGTTACTTACATTCTCCAACTCCAAAAACATACCATTGTATGCAAATACTTCACTGCAGTTTTCAACTGAAATGGCCGTTAGTGACAATAAAGCACAAATAACTTTTACGGTGGAAGTTTATCAGTTAATGCAGACTTTCTTGCACAATTAGTTCAAAATGCTTTTACATAATGTTTGCATCATATAAACTGCTTTATTTGTATGGCTTTACTGTTGTAGTAAACTTGCTCAGTAGCCCACCTGGTATAAAATTTTACTCACAAAGTGTAGCACTCAGTATGAAACTTTTGAAGTATGAGTCAATATAAAACAGCTCAAAATCTCGTACAAGCAAGCTAAAATGGCATGGTTGCTTCAGCAAATGCAGTTTTATCTCAAATTTGCTTTTGTTAACATTATTGGTTGCGTTTATTGTAGCATTGTATGACAATATAATGCAACACAATAGAGCATTAATCTTTTAGGGCCACTTACCAAACATTTGTTTTCAAACTGCCACAATCTGTACAACAACCAACATAATAAAACGTCACTAGATTATTGATTCTTGATAAAACTGAATGCGCTTTTAACACAACTTACTGGACATTTCGCTTTGAAAGTCTTCGCGAAATGTGGGAAAAGCAGCAGAATATTATTCTTCTGAAATGTCGTTACAGGCACTTTTTTCCCTCTCCAATGAGCCTGTTTTTTTCATCTAAAATCAATCACTCTTCATCTGTCTCCACAGTCAGCTCTCTTTCTCTCCCAACAGTTCATCAGACCAGGCCACTTTGGCATCTCTCTGCCATGTGCTGCCAGCTTGCCAAGACATCAACCTTAACGACCTGTGACTATTCAAAGGCCTTTTCATTTACAGTCACACAGTTATTATTAAATCCAGAGTGTGTGATTTCTGAGCTGCTGACATACCCAACTGGACTAGAAAAAAAAAATGTGTAGTGATTTGACATTGGTTGTTTGATGATAGTCCCACCCTTTGGGTTCCAGTAAGACAATGTTTTTTTTTCTGTTTGAATAAACAGAATATACAAAATAAACGTAAATTGAATTCTATATTCTATATTCACTTGTAGCATTTAACAAAAAAATGGTGCATCTCTAATTATTTGTATATTTGAAACAACATATTGTTTTGATAGCACCGCAGTGTTTAACTTTTAGGAAAAATTATACTACAAATGTCTTATTTTTAGCCGCCTCCACATGTTACTTTTGATGAAATCCAGAAAATTACTCACATCCAGCTTTCCTTCATTGTCTAATGTTCAAACATTACAGTACATTTCCATTTAGCCATTTCCTACATGACAAGAAAATGGCATAATGTCACTTTATAAATGGGGATGATATGCCTATCTTATAAATTTAATCTGTTTGCATTGTTCTCCATCTTAAGAATAATTTTTCACCGTGCCTCTGCGGAGAATAACACCACCGCACTCTCATTTAGGATGTTAGCATACGATATTGAATTGGTGTATTATTATCCCGAGAACATTTGGCTAACTGCACTTTTACGACCCCTGTGTTGGGTTCTCGGGCGAAAACGGGAGTGGCGAGGGATGTTTTACGCTGCTGTGGTGACTTAAGCAATTGGATAGAAATTGATTGAGAGCGTTTGTCCGGAGAAGGCCTGGTTCGGGAAAAGCTAGATATAGGGCTTAATAACCAAGGCTTTGGTTCCAGTGTCAGCACAGATTATATTATATATTCAAGTGATACCTAGTGTTTGTGCTGAAAGCTAAAAAGCTTCCCCTGTTCTAACACCATTGGCTGTGGTTTCTGGGAAAGCATTATGTTCGTCATTTATAGACTCCACATATGTGCCTTGAATAATCCTCATTTTATCCTCCCGCATGTATGGAGCTAATGGATCGTCAATGTGATCAATTGAATTACGGCTATTGACCCACATGTGTGAAAAAAACATGCATGTGCGCTGCATGGAGCATGTGGAATCAAATACACATCGGGATCTCTTTATCACTCTCTGAGGAAGTTTAACAAAGAAATGTATAAATTGTATGAAGCAACTTCCTTTTCCTGTCTTTTCTCCAGCATACACAATAAATCATGACATTGTGTCCATAGAGTCCACTTCATAATGCGAGACAAATCACGCACTTTCCACATGTACATGGCTCACCTGAGCTAGCATGAAGGGAGATTGATTACTCTCCCTTGTCGGAATCATATAATAAATCCACTCCATTCACCATTATGACATTTTCTGTGAATTCTGGAGACACTTTTTTCAAAATATTGGTCATTTTGCAGAAGCTTTATGTGTGTTTACCAGACTTTGCTTTTGACCTTGACGACCTCCTGGCCTCCGTCAGCCCAGGTGCATGATGGGCTTTATAGAAGCTGCCATTGTCACCTTACTATTTACTCAAAGGCCTATGAAGAGGAACAACATGGACACAGCAATGGTTTAATTATTTTGAAGGCTGAAGCTTTATGCTATCGTGAATCAGGAAGGTTATTATTAATGATAAGCCGTGTCATTGATGAATTGTATTTACTTCTATACTGAATCTGTGCATTGTGCCAGACACTGTACGACGGACAGGCCATGCGGACAATAAACTGCAAAGGTTGTTCCACTGAAAGTCCCTTTTCAAGTTTTTAATCTCTGTTACAGAGATTCAAAATCATGCACCTTTTTCTGTCACTTTAAACTCTCGGCTTGCTGTTGAAATGTCCTTGGTAAATCATTTTATTTAATACAATCCAGATGGTTTTGAACAAAGTATAACTTATCTCGTTAAAATCTGGAGTGTAGGAAGAGCTTTGGCCAATCAGGGATTAATGCGGGCGGGTTTTGCAGTCAGGAGATTCAATACTGGACTGAATGGGACACACAGGCCCAGCAAAAATCTCCTGGGGGGCTTTGATTGGCAAAATAATTAGCTTATTATGTCCTTTGCAGATAGGTCCCTTTCTCTAGCCAAAGCCCTCTGAAATAATATTTAGGTTTAAGCCCTCATTTCACATTTAGCAATTTGATATTCTATTTGGAGCGCTTCCGTTCAGCGGGGGTCAATTGAGACCTCAGAAATTATAAAGTGAAGTTTTCATCATCTGATTTGTCGGTCTGAAGACTAGGGCTCTCGCTGTCATGCCTTGCGCAGAAGTAGGATCCTAAATGGTTATCAATTTTCCCCATTGAGTCAGAAGCATGACATTTACAGTTCTTTCCATGCGATCATTTTAACAGTCTTTTAGAGATTTTTTGAAATTGAGATTGATTGATGGAGCACTGTAAAACATAATTAAGAAATGTGCTTATGTCTAAATTCGCTGGTTTTATATAAATCAAAATATTATTTGAATACTATTTTTAGGAATTAAAGTGTGGCACCTGTTACATTAAATAAATAGTTCACCTAAACTGCTCACCTGTACTTAATTTATTTATATACAGTAATAACAGTATTATTATGTAATATTATTCCAAATGTTTTAATAATTAGTAACATCAATTGGTTTTATAGTTGAATGTATTTAAAAATCTAATTTATTCCTGTGATGGCAAAGCTGAATTTTCAGCAGTCTTCAGTGTCTTCAGAAATCATTATAATATACTGATTTGGTCAATAAATGTTTCTATTTTATGTATTTTATTTTATTTTTCTAAATTTTGAAATATAAATATAAATTTTGTAGCATCTTTGATTCATTTAATGCATCCTTGCTAATTAAAATTTAGCAATTTGAATGATATTATATGTAATATATTTGTAAATAAATGAATGTAGTTTATTTGTTTTACAGCGGGTGATACTGAAGGCAGGGGGGATTCTGCATTCAGGAGTTTAGCTGACCTAGAGAGCTCACCACGAGTAGACGGTAGATGATTACCAGCGCACCTCCAAGCCAAAACCATGGGCTCACAACATGAACAAAACATTTTAACCACTGAGGTTTGTTTCTCCACACCTTCTCTTCTATTCTCCCCGGCAACACTCCCACACTCTTTTTACTGCAACTCTTTCTGACCCCCATTCACTGGCACTCTCAACTTTGTACAATCCTCTGCTACCTTCCTCTACACAAATAAGATACCCAGAGAACAAACTCCACAGCCTCAGAGCTCAACTATGAGAGAATAAGCTGAGGCGAGAACAGGCCATGCAGAAAGCAGTGGCAAACCCTCACATTTGTTACAGAAACACATATTGACTATCACTCCAAGTGTTCAGAGATTCAGGAATAAAAGCAATCTCGAAAGTTACATTTGCACTTTTTTATCCATCCAGTCACAAGACCTGTTGATGAAACCAGGGGTAAAAATGACAAGGTTCAGGGGCGATTCGTTTGAAGCTCCTTCAAGGTTTGCACTAATTGCCTTTAGCAGATGGAAATGTCTAATTGGCTTTTGCTAGTGTTTTAGCTGAAGGACTGTGTGTGCGTTGCTGGCGAGTTTACGTACTTTTAAATGTATATGTAACAAATAAGGTGTCTTCTTGAAAAATCCATAATTCTTTTATTCAGAATTTAAAAAAATGTAACATGTTATATATTATAATATATTATAGTATATTTGATCTTGCTTAAAAAACTCTTAAAACTTAAAAAAAATGTATATATTATTTAATTTTTTTTCCTGGGAATATTGTTTTAATTGGGAAACAATATATATATATATCCCTTATTCTGAATATCCACAGTATTTTATACAATTACATAAATTGGTATTGGTACAACACAGGGTGGGTTCATAAATCCATAATTCCTTTGTTGCATTTTTATTTAAAATATTCTATTCATTCTATTCTATTCTTTTGAAGTGCAGAAAAAAAATATTTCTTATTCATTTTGTCATACTTTTTCTGCGTTGAATAAAATCTGTATTTTTGTTTTGATAATAATATCATAAAAAGTATCCTAAAACAACTGTGATACATTTACATAAGAAACACAATTAAATATATTAATACAAAATGAATATATTAAATGAATATATTATTATATATTTTTGTCCCTAAGAAAACATTTTGTCGTTTAACATTTGGTTAAAATACAATAAATAAATTAATAAAATACATAAAAAGAATGTAAATTACCATAATTCTAAAAACAGGTATTATTGATTTAGTATAAAGTGAATGTACCCTCTTTGAGTGATATTTAGGATACATATGTCTGCAGGAGGACGATTTTCCTTTCATTTCTTTTTTGTTTTTTGTTTAACAGTACGGCCTTCGGATGTCATTTGCATCTCTGTGAGGGGATTTCTCCTGCTTCAGCTGTCCTTTATTCTCAAAGTGCTAGTGAACCTGCATACTCTGCCATCTGCGCTGACTAGACCCATTCAGCATTTATGTCTATGTGTGTTAGAAATGAACATTAAAAACTCCCACATTGCCTGAGAATGTTCTCTGGAGTCCTCACAGTCACAGAGTAACTCCTCTGTCTGCCGTGGAACCTCCTGAGGCCATAAACGCTCCAGTCACCGCGCACATCTGCTTTGTCTGCCAGATCTTCCTCTCTGTTGTGAATACCTCTTGCCTGTGACATGACAGGGTAAAACGACACTGTTTTAATGCACCCTTAACTGAAACACAGAAATGTGAGGAAGATTTGTTAGCCGAAAAAGCTGGAATTGTATCATTGTGTGGATCAACAACACTTTGAATTGTAATATTTAGCTGAACTGGGTCATTTCTATGCAGTACATTTTCATGTCCTCGTTTTACCCTAATTGTCGTAATGGGAAAATGCTCAACTCATCTTTAAAGGTTGAAATCATATTAGTTTTAATTTATAATAAATGTATTGTTAAATGAACTTGGGCAAATTTTAAATCATTTTAGTTTGAGTGGATGCTGCATTTTTTCCAGCTTGTAACAAAAAAAACGCAATTTATTGAGAATTTTCTTCTTAATTTTTTTCTCTGATCAAAAGGTTGATTTTTGTATTATTGGGAAAATAGTTTGCTGTAATTCCAAATACATTTATGGATTTTCCTGACCATTTAAAATGAGGAAACTTTTACAAAATGTATCTTTTTTATGTTTTCTGACCACAATATTTCAAATAAAACTTAAATTTTATTATGTTTTATTTCATTTATTTAATGTATTAATTTTTGTGGTGGTGGGGGGTGTTGTTTAAATTGTCAATCAGTGTATCAATGTATCGACTATTAAAGTCAAAAGTAATTACATTTTTCCTCCAAGAAATATGATAATTATTGTTGGGATATACAGCAAAACTTCACTGATAATCCTAATTTTGTTGTTATTAGTTTTTCTTGGAACCATTCCACAATGTTTGATATATATATATATACATATATATTCAAATGAAAAGGTATTGCATAACAGGAATGACCTAGATGTGTTCATGCCATCTGATATTTATGTTATGTTCTCTTACAGATATACAAACAGAAACACACACACTATAAAGAGTGTGAGAAGGGCCCGGTTACTCTTTGATAAGCATCACATTCAATCTCCTCTCTTCACCGTAATGAAACGGCAGCCATTTTGCCCTCTCTCGGTTGTGACGGAGTGATGGCTGTATGTTTTTTGACAGCGTTTTAAAAGGCGGCTTTTGTTGCAAATACAAATCCTGAACCATGTATTAGTAATAGACTTTTTCTATCACGCTCCCACAAGTGTTGTTTCTAATGGACAGAGTGAGCCGCGGAGCTTTAATCTCACATTCAACACAGATGCGGTTGTCATTGGAGCAGACTCTTAAGTCAGCTCAAGCGAGCACTCACCAACTTAAAAGAGCCAGGTGTTCAAAATCATTCATTGTTGTCAAAGACGGTTTGGGGCTTTAGCTATCGGAAGAAGCCGTTCTTTGAGTTGAAGGCATTTGAAAGCTGAAGTTTCTCTGTAAACTCTCTTTCCCCAGAATTCCCAGTCTACTTGCTATCTTTAAGAAACATTCTGTCTTTGTGTTTTCTCGGCGCGGCTACAGACCTGACAGTGATGTGGAATTTACTCGTGGGTTATTTGTCAACATGTTCTACATGTGTAAACTAGAATGAGCTTTCCTTAATCTGAGTCATAGAGCTTCTCAAAACTTTTCCCTGTCTATTCTGGAGACGCTTTACTTTACATTTTCGGACATACTTCCATTTACATCTGTCTGTAATGTTGGGAAACGAAAATTCTCATTCTGAACGTATAACCCTAACTAATTCTAGCTCTAGTCTAATATGTAAGAGTCAAATTAAGAAAAGTATTACTGATTGCTTTATAAAAGAGCTATTCTTACAAAACAGTCTGAGGCATATTTATTTGTACTGCACATCTGAAAATAACAAAAGATGACCAAGTGATTTTAAAGTTAAATACAGATAAAATACTAGTCTTTAAGTTCTTGCCAGTAAAACAAAACAAAACAAAACCAAAACAACAAAGCAAAACAAAGCTACATAAAATAGAGTTTTACATCTATTCTTTTATGAGCTATCTTTCTGAATGTATCTGATTTGATTCCTTTTTCACTTCTGTTAGTGTAACCTAATGGAGTCAGGCTGATTGGGTCATATTCATATTTTTGACCTAATAAAACCAGTTAATTTCGATGTGACCTCTTGAAATAAGAAATATCTCACTAAGACATTTTGTCAGGGAAAATACAATGAGCTTGACATTTGCTTTCAAATACTCCATCCCACTCTTTTCTTTTGGAAAGGTATTATAACAAATACATTTTAGTCATTCATTTTATACTTTAAAAAGTTTAAAGTTTTTTTCTTTGTTATCTTAAAAAGCTTTTTTTTTTTACTCGTCGGAATCAGGTTGATATTTTTGTCTTAATAAAACCAGTTATTTTAGATGTTACACTTGAAGGAATTTTTTTTTCAGATACCTGACATAACTTTTTTTTTACAGTGTTCAAACCAAGGGACACGTTCAAATAGTTAAAAAATACTTGTTACAGAATTGATGAAGCTTGATTACAGATTTAGCTTTTTTTGGTGACCTATTCCTTTAAGGTGATAATTAGCCTAGTATATTAATTAAAATCCCAGTTTGTGTCCATTTAATTTATTCTGGCCCTTAATTGCTCAGCTTTCCGTGTACAAGTAGTCACGAAACAGCAGTTTTCTCACCCAGGGTTGTCCCAGCATGCAGCACTCGCTCCAAAACCCTAGCAATGCCATTTATTTCCTTATAAAGACTATCACAGCCACTACTAAGAACTGCCGGCGTCCGCAGAGGGTTTGTGCAGAGTAAATGAAGGACGTTTGCTTCATTTGAATGCCATTTAGTGCTGAGATGTGAAATAGTGTATTTAACGTTTTATGACTTCCATTGACTAATAAATGAGAACATTAAGGAAGCATACTAATGATGAATATAATTGGCTTTGGGTTTTTCCTTTAAGCACTTTTTGCAGATTCTTCCTCCACCGGTGCATGATGGGATAACTCACTTAGAGTGTCCAAACATTTTGCCCTTGAGAAAACAAGTCATTGGATTCTAGCAGCTGCTATCCGACCGCTAAAGTTCCTCAACACACCTGATCAGATTTAATATTTCACTCATTATCTATTCAACTTCTCTGTGGGGTCTTTGTTTTATTATTAATCGCTAATGTAAGATCAGAAAGCTATCCCAATCACTAGATCTGGTTAATAAATAATGATGATCTTTAATACTTAATCGCTGTCAGAATGCATAAATATCAAGATGGACAATGAGTCATTTGCAATGAAGTATTATCAGATCAATGTGTTTTGTCCTTCTCACTGAATTCTGTTTTTCTGCTTGTCTTCTGTTTGATCTTTATTTACCCAGTCTGTGGACATGCTGTTTATTGATAAAGAGCTGTTACTCAGTCTAAAGTAGAAATCTATATGCTTCAGAGGATTTTATATGACCTTCTTGTGCTAAAATCTTTTTGTTTCATTTTTATTAACCTCACTACTTCTTCTCTACCCCTGCAGGAATCTTAAAAGGATGGTCATGTTGATTTTAAGGGCATTTCATTTCTCTCCCTCTCTCTTTTAGTTGCAGGCCAGCGAGGAGAAAGTTAATAGCCAGGGCTTAGAAGTCAGCCAAATTACAGGAAAAGACAGAACAATCTCAACAGCTGCAAGATCAAATTCTCAAGCAGCAGGAGGCTCTAAGTAGGGCAAGCCAAACTCTCAAAGACACCAGGAAAGCAGCTGGCAGTAAGGTAAAAAGTCTCTCTCTCTCTCTCTCTCTCTCTCTCTCTCTCTCTCTCTCTCTCTCTCTCTCTCTCCTCTCTCTCTCTCCCTCTCTCTCTCCTCTCTCTCTCTCTCTCTCTCTCTCTCTCTCTCTCTCCTCCCTCCCTCCCTCTCTCTCTCTCTCCCTCCTCCCTCTCTCTCTCTCTCCCTCCCTCTCTCTCTCTCTCTTTCTCGCTCACTCTCTCGTCCCTCCTTCCAAAAAAAGTGTCTCTGAACTTCTCTCTTCCCCTGTGATGCTGAATTCCCAGGATGTGTTGTTTAGAAGAATACAGAGTCTATTATACAAATCGTACAGTGTCTTATCTAAATTTCACCATTCAGAGACAGCTTGTATTTGTGTTGGCGTTCACTGAAACGCGTACGTTACCGTATTTTTGTAATCACAGAGGACTAACTTTGTGTAGAAAGAAAACAGCGCGACTGTCAAATCCAAACTGGCAAAGGATTGAGTGTTTTAAGTGTTTTCTCAACAGAGCAAAGCTGTCTGCTTCTTTTTGCCTTAAATGGATATCAGATGAAGAGGGCTGGAAATGTCCAAGTGTGAAGCTTCAGACGGGTTAACCTAATTTTCCCTGTGACAAAGTAGATGTTTGGCGATATGCATTTAATTCCTCCGCTGCACAAACAACTGGCCGTTTAACCTCCCGACCCCTGCGAATAAATATATGTATAGGCAAACATATGTGTCTGGCGATGGATTTCAATTAATCTCTGGGACTTTTATCTTCTTAGGCAAACCAAACAGACGTTAAGTTCTGCATGGGTCCCGTTACTGTTTCCACATCTGGTTCTGTTTCGCTGTGAAAACCTTCTCTCTGATCTCATATGTTGAACTACTGTAACTTTGCCACTGTCTGTTTCCTGCTGGAAAAAGGGAAGAGGAGGAGGAGAATGCATTGAACAATAATATCTTTTGTTCCAGAGAAGTTCCTCCGGTAGCGCAGCTGAACAAATAGCCGTAATAGTTTGCTTTGAAAGAACTTATCCCATCGTGGGGGGCTGATATTTATGATTTTAGCGGCGCTGGACCAAGCCCTTCGTTTTCATTTCTCTGGATTTGTTTGAACAGATCATCCCTTCCACACAGAGGAACGAGGTACACTGAGGGGTTTGTTTCTTCCCCCCCTTTCCGAATGCTACTAAATTAATAAGACGTCAAAGACAACAAAACCCAGTGTTTTACTTGCTCGACCCTGGTCTCCATTAGTGAGGAGACATGAGGGAAGATAATTTGTCTCTCTGAAGTTAGTGCACATCAGAGGAGAGAGACAATAACAAAGGCCTCCGCGGCGGGGGCCATGATGCATTCCATTCCTCCTCACATTACCCATCAGCCCCTGCTGCCGACTGGCCAGAGTGACTTACGTGGACTCTTTGATGATGCATTTTACATGATAATTTACAGAGTAAATATAGCAAAGTTTGTAATATTTTTGCTGAATTTTTTTTTTACAATAAATTTAGCCTGCTGTAATTTACATCCATATTCCAAACATGGAAATGTGAAAAGAGTACCATTAGGATGTAGATTTTATGTTATTATAATTTTTTTGGACAATTTTAAACTTAACATTTTGTCTATTTTATGTATTTTTCTTAATTTTTTATTAAACTAAACCAAATATCAAAAAGTTTACATATATATTATCAGAAATAAGTCTCTTATTTAATATTTATTTGATCAAAAGTACAATAAAAGCAGTAATATTTTGAAATATTATTGCATTTTAAAATAACTTTTTTTTACATATTTTAAGATTTTTTTTGTCTCACATGATCCTTCATAAATTATTCTAATATGTTGATTTGGTTGAAAACAGTGGTGGTGCTTAATGTTTAAAAAAAAAAAACACAATACACTCCAAAAATGTATATATTGTTTATATATGTATATGCTATAATTTAAAAATACTATTAATATTTTGGAGATTCAAATTATTTCAAAATTGATTTCTTCTTAAACATACAAACGAAGACATGTTAATATCTCGAGAAATTATTTTTGCTATATTTTTCAACAGTATATTAATATTAAATGTTTAATAGTTGTGATGCACATTTTTCCTTTCATCTTCGCTTTTAATGAAATACATTTTAATAACAGATTTCGTCAGTAATTTAAGCGGACGAAAGTGACCGTGTCCGTCAGAATGACTTTGCAGCTTTAATCAAACATCAGACCCAACTCTCCTCGAAGAAGAACTCTTGTCGACTCTTTCAGTTCACAAAGTCTTAACAAACCCGCTTCTCCATAAATATTGGATGTGAGTGTCACTCACTCTATTTGTTTATTTGCTTGTTTGTTGGTTGGATATATCACACTTATTCCCAGATCTCCCTCTGTTCTCTGTATACGATGTCTAAACGTCAGATGGGATTCTCTTTTTGTCAGTATTTGAAGCCGGGGAGTGTGTGTAGGGAGGGGTGGTGGAGATACGAGATGTAGTGATTGATTTAAAAATACCTCCTCCTTCTTGATTTCAGGGGCTTTCTGTCCATAATGCATGTCTTTTAGCGTAAAGTTCTCGTCTAAAAGTTTTGAGTGATTGACCCAGTTGGTGGTGGGTTGTGCTACGTTCTTGCTGCTTGTGACATGTTTCGCTTTGCTAAATAATCAACAAAGGCTTGCGGCTGTCACAAAGTGGCAGCAGCGTAACTTATCAAGAGTGCAGTTTATAGTCGTATTTCGCATTATTTTTGTAATGCTTCTTATGCGTCTCGTCTAATGCACCGTAATGCGATTCCATATATCGTTGACCTTTATATTGGGGTCAGCTACTACTTCTAAGATGCGCTTCGATTTTATTACTTTTGCTGTGTTGTAAAGAACATCTGTTCTACTCTGCAGAAAATTCAGTTTAGTCATAAAATTATTTATCTGATGGTCTAAATGAGCTTCTGTAGTTTGACATTTAATTTGAGTTTGGAGTATCACAAAGGTACAATGGAAACAAAGCGTATAATAACAACAAATACAGCGTTGTTTTGCTACCTCCGTTCCTGCATTTCTAATGTGCTATAAAAGCTGATTTGCTTTTAATGTTTCATGAGAGGGTTACATCCTTCTTTTAGGAGAGATGCATTTCACACTTTGCTTTTTGTCTTCGTTTTTCTTTCTTTTTTCTCTCCCTGTGCTTTCAGATGCGGTTAATGTCAGTCGCTGTGCACTGGAGCACATCAGATGTCAGGCCTATGCAGTTGTGCTACAATGAGCCTGTTAAATGTGCTTTGGAAGGGTGTAACGCAATATATTATGCATGCATGAAATGTACAAACACAATGAAATTATGCACTACAGATATGATACAGTTCTCTCAAGTCTTGCGGAGGCACTCTGTGATACATTTTAAATGCAATTTTTGTGGCCACCGGCAAAATGATGCTGCTGTCTAATGGTGCATTCATGGACGCTGAAGAACTCGCTTACACATACACACATGCTCTCACACACTCATTTTGTTGTGCGTGCTTTAGATGACCTGTGAGCTTTTTAAATACCTGGAATTATTTATAATTTTGTATTAAATTCAGTTTGTGAGTGTTTGTGGCCTTTTTATGTTATTATTTGTATGAAAAATGACAGAATTCACAACAGAAAATGTTAATTTGAATTCACATTGAAATTTTTTACCTTTATAATTTATACCCTAATTTATTATTTTTTATTTTAATTTTACTTTTAAAGGCCTTTGATGTTATCTCATATAAGAATCGCCATTATATAAAACAAATAATTATTACATTTTTAAAGCTATGATAATTTAAACAAAGCATGAACTTATCATGTATCATTTAAATATTTAATGTGTGAAATTATTTAACAATTATTACACAAATAACCATGCTTAGTTATGTATCATTGTCATAACAACAACAAAAACAAAATCCTTATTTATTTTATTTTATTGATTTACCAAGGTGCGAAAAGAGTCAGTTACATATAATGAAATATGAAACGTGATGTGTAGGAAAGGAAAGAAAATAATAATAATATGTGAGGACAACAATGAAACATTTCTTAAACAAGTAAATATCACTTGTCAGCAGAATGTTTCTTGTCCTTCGATTTCAGTCAATCTTTTGTCAATTTACAAAAGTGAAAAAGTATTAAATGTTTTATTCATTTGTGCGTATTTATGGTAAATTAAATGCCAAGTGTGAAATTTGCCTTCACAAGACAAAGTAGACTCTCATTTAAAGTATGAAATGTCATTTTAAACAATATCATGGAATGGAATTACAGTACATAATTGTGAGATGATACAAATAATTTTTCATTTTGAAAATGACAAAATAAAATACAAAATTCGCATGAGACCTATGCTTATCCATTGTTAGTGGACAAATAGTAAAATTGAAACATGCATTTTAAAGGAGTTTATTTGCTAAAAGTGCAAACACCTATTAACATTTTTATTCAGTACTGTTTCTTCCTACTCTTTACTCTGTATTTTAGTTTCACTCGAGGTTTCTGTTTTGAACACTTAGAGGTCTTGAACTCCGACCATGTAAAATATCAGCTTCGCTCTGAGCCGGAGTATTTGCCCTCGCTCTGAGCTACAATGCCTTTGCTACTTAGTTTCAGAGTTGAAGGCATCAGCCACAGACAGATGGCCAATACAAAATTGTTTAAGCTCTGTTTCGATTGATCCGGACTATGTTTGCATAGGCCGCAAAAGCAATTATTCTCTGAATATAGCTTTGAAAGGACAGCCAAAAGCAAACAGAAATGCAGGAATTAGTGCAAATTGGAGACATTGGCGAGTAGTGTTGGATGACAGGTTAGCCCTTAATGAAGGGGAAACTGCGGTAATTAAATCTCAGGCTGCATTTGTGTGGCTCTGCGCTGTCCAGCCGCTGGGAAGTCATGCAGGAAAAGGTGGTGCAAAAACATTTCGCTCTAAAGTTGCTCCGATGCTCCGTCATTTGAGACTGTTCTTCATGAGTGCAGGGTGAAGGTCAAGGAGCTATCTTAACTCCATCAATCCTGTGGACAGTTACAAACGACCTTTCACGTCCCATAAGTTGCTCTATATGCCGCATTGGGGGCGATACATATTTCTGTGTTTAGGGGATGGGCTACGTAAGAGATGTGTTCTTGCGGGGAGCAATGAGCGTGGTGAGATCGGTTCATTCACCGACCTTTGATGATTGAAGCTAAAATCTCATTTAAAGAAACAGACTTGTGTTAAAGGCTGAGATTGAAGATGTTGTTGAAAGCACAGATGGACTCTCAGAATATAAAGAGACTTATTAGGCCATGCAATCGAACACAAAGACAAAAGCAAATCAGTGAGAATACATTAGAAATGCAGTGTATATGTAGTGCAGTGTTGTCTTTGTCAAGCTGTTATTGCTAATATTATATTGAATAATAGGTTTAGAAAATAGTGGAATGCTACAAAACAAGCGAATGAGAGAAAGAACATACATCTCGGTTTCAAAAGAATCTCAGGATGAAAATTAACATTGTGGTTGTCTGTGATTTGTTATTTACAGATTTACTAGAGGCAAAAAATTGTAGCTGCCTCAAAGGAATTACAGATAAAAAAAACTATTGGATTTTGAAAAGAAGGCAAGTCTTTGAACAATTCTATTTCTTTGTTTACTGATGTAGATATAGATATCACACACAAAAAATCAAAATAAAATAAAGCCTCCAGTCTGACAGCATCTTTTGTGTTTCACGCCACATTGTCTGTAATTGTAACACGATGTTTTGGGAGTGTTTCACGTGTGTTTGTATCATTTCTGTGTTGTGTTCAGTGGCATCAGCAGGTGGAGAGACAGACATGGAACCACAGGCGGAGGGTGAACCAGCTGCAGGGTAAAGCTATGAAGTCTACCAGGTTTGGAGTGTCTCTCTTTATACCCTATAGAGATTATTTTTATTTCTTTCTTTAAAAACACTTTTAAAATAGATTTCCTGCCACTTGGAGACATATATTCCACACAAAAGATACAGGACATACTACCTGTACAATCTTCTCAGCCTATAGCATTCAAAACACATTTTATTTTATGTATCATATATTATTTATTATGAGTATTATTATTAGATTTTTATTGACAGACGGAGTATTGACAGGCTACAATCATATATTGGGATAAAATGCATTGATGTGCTTCATTTGACAATGTGAGAATCAAATTTAAATGCTTTTAGAAAAATATAGTGGAACATGAATTTATTTATATAAATTGTTATTTATATATTTTTATTTTATTATCATGTTTTATCAATTATTATTATTACAACAGGCTATGATTATAATGAAAATAAGATAACATACTGTATAGTGGAAAGTTTATTTTATTTTATTTTGAATTTGATGTATAATTTCATGTGAAATTATTTATATTTATTTATTTTCATTATAATATTTATCATTTTATTTTATTTGATCTATTAGTATTTTGACAGTCTATGATAGTATATGGCATAACATGCATTGAAATTATTCAGTCTACAATGTCGGCATTAATTGTGAATGTTTGTGGAAACTGGGATAAAATATAGTGGGAAGTGAATTTATTTCCACCAAAGTGTCTAATTTAAGCAGAATGAGCTGCTTTTTTAATGCTATAATTTATTGTAAGTTGTTTTTTGACGTTGTTTGATGGCTGTTTTTTTAGGTGCATGGGATTCTGCGAGGGATGAAATAGAAGAAGAATTCACAGGAAGCACAGGAAGAGATGGAGAAGGAAACATTACAGCAAACCTCTTTCAAAGGAGCTCTCAAAGAATACAAATAAACTTTAAGACTATAAACAGAGAAGCCCTGCAGAAAGAATTGAGACTGAGACTTCTTTTGACCCTTCATTGACGACTTTTAGGTGTTTCAATGAGAACTCGGGAAACACTAAATTTGGCCTCACAGAATAAGGTGAGTCATGTTTTATTTGTAATTTTTGGCCAAAAGGATGTTGTTTTGAGAATGGATATTAGAGATTGATGTATATTAGGGAGGCATAGATGAGAGGCTGTATTCAGGTTTTTTTTTGCTCAGCAAGGTGCTCAGTCGTTTTCTTTAGAGGTAGTTTGTATCTTTGTGTGTGTGTTTAGAGCAGAAGGTGTGTGTCCTCCCTGACCCCTCCCGCATCTTTACCGCCACCCATCTGTTTACTGACTCATGAAAAATTCATGAGTGTGTGTTTGGGAGCAGCGGAATAATTTTCAATATTTAGCCAGGCTATGAATACAGATGATGTTGAACTTTGGTGTATTGTGGTGGCGTACGTGAAGGTGTTTGGGGGCGTATGTGTGTAGCTGGTATTGTGGCAGGCTGAGGTCAGCAGGCCTGAGTGATACCTGTGACTGGACGGGAGGGGCGGGACAGTCTAGATTCAAAGCCAACTATAACTAATGCTGCAGCTGTCAATCAAACAATTCATGTAAAGGAATAACTACATGCACACACACACACACACACACACACACACACACGATTACAAATCAATGTACAAGCTGGTCATTTCTGTCTAATATATAATTAAAATTTTCACTTTGTAGCTGAATTAAAACAGTGGGAACAAATTATGTATCCCCCTAATTTTCTACTGGTTAGTTGAATTTTGTTATTTTGTTGTTCTAAGAATAATAGACGATTTTGGACATGACTTTTACCTTTCGTTTATTATTGGCATTACACACACGCACACACACACGCACGCACGCACGCACGTACGCACGCACGCACGCACGCACACACACACACACACGCACACACAAAATTAGATATTACAAATCAATGTAAAGTGGAATATATAGATATAAGTCTGGATATAAATTCAAAAAATATATTTATATGTCTGTAAGTACATTTTGAATATATAATTATAATTATGACTATTGTAAATTAAATATTTATGTATTTATGTATATTTATCTGAGTATTATGCAGGTATTTATGTATATCTATCTTAGTTATAATTCTGAATATACAAATATGTATAAATAATTATTAATTATATAATTATATCATAAACCCCTTTAATTATTAATTTGTAATTTTTTGCCTTTTATGTAATTTAAACAACATTTATTTATTTAAACATCTAAAAACTCAGCACACGCATCTTTTTGTGAAGGTACTGTAATGCATCTAAACTACAGCACAGGTGTGCTGTGAGATTAATTAGCTTTCTCTTACAGTGGAATAGTCCAGAAATGGACCTCTATTGTTCATTTGTTTATTGCGTTGCATTTTGAATAAATTTAGCATTTGCTTAGCTGATATTAAACTGCAGGTGTTTTGTTTGAAGTGTCTGGCGACTTTGTGGCATTTTCAGATGGACTAAAACTCAGTGCTTAATAGTGTTTTTTTACAGCTGCAATGTTTTAGCCTACTTTGTTTTAAGGTCACACTCACTGCACTGTTTGTGAAGCACTGGCCCTGAACCCATCATTAGGAGAGTTTGCAAAACACGAGTTTGAGTGCGGCAAGAAGTGCTTAATTGATTTCTAAAGATTAAAGGCTTGTCCTCATCATAGATTAAAATCAGTCAGGGCAAGAAAACAACATTGCTTAGCATTAAAGAACTACCACCACAACGGCATGTGATAGATACAGATAGCAAAATATTAAATAAGCCAGCAAATTTAATGTAACGGCTTCAAGGTCACTTGGAACGTGGTCCTTCGTTAACATGCCTTCAGAAAGTGCTGTTATGACCGTACGTTTTTTATTACAGTCACAAGAGCAGCATATCGAAGTCATTATGCACTGTTAATGTCATTTATCAAAGAAAATGAAAGACGAGCAAAAGAAAAGCTCTTTAAAGTTACAAAACTATTTCTATAAAAATACCATAATCTCATCAAATTCTGAAGTCACAAAACAGGACATTCATACAGAGCATTTGGAACATGAATTCATCAAAACAAAATTAGTAAGCAAATAAGGTTCCGGAGTATTTGATCACGATGATTAGGTTAGACATAAATATGCTTTAATTGTACTCACGTCTACGAGGGCTTTCGAGATTCATTTGAGAGCGCAATGGAAACCTGATGACATTCCAGATAAAAACTTGAATTTAGCCACTCAGTCTAGTGTTGAGATCATTTCTCTCTATGGTTCAGGGTCTGAAAGCCCCTCACTAGTGTATAACTGTGCGTGATATTACACGGACCCTCTCATCCGCACCCAGTTCTCTGTGTTCTTCAGCCAGAATAACTGTGCCTGTTTGCTGTGATAATACATTATTCACTCAGAGAAAGATCCGCAGATATGCATTTTGCATGTGTCTCTTTACTTACCTTAAAATGTAAAGTCTGATTGATTTCTGGAACAAAAACCTCTTGATCTTTCTAGTCTTGGATCAAATCTTTTGTTACCAGTAGGTGCTCCATGTGAAAGTAATCTTGAATGATGAATGAAGGTTTGTGGCATTAGTCTCATATTATTATTATTATTGCAGCGTTCAGATGGCATGCTAGCTCTTGATCCTCTCATGCTAACTACATTACGGGGTCGATCTAAGTGCATGGTCATATTTTACAACTTTTAGGGTCCCTGCCTCAGATTAAGATGAGTTTTGGGCGAATTTAACATTGTTCTTGCATGCTAATGCACCGTTTCCAACAAAAAGAAAAACATAGTTACTACACTTATTGATACTACATTAAACCAGTAAATTTACATTATGGACCAGGCTAGCTTGACAATGCAAACCACCGGCATCCGAAGGAGGAGGAAATTAAACAAAATGACTTACATAAAAGGAATCTGAAAGTGAAGCTAGTAAAAATGGCCCTATGAAAAATGACTATTTTACTGCAGTAAAATAACCTCTTTAACTATGACAGTTGGTGGAATATATGGTTACCATGCAAGAGACTGTAGTTTATTGCTTTTTGTTCTTATTGTACATATTTTTGTGATCATGTCTATGGAGTTTTTCTGTAATGTGCTGGGCCCAGGCAGAAGGCTGAATTTTAAGAGCAGAAATCTCCAGCCCGAAGTCTTGCTATGTCCAGAAAGTCATCCGTATGGAACACCCTGAAGAGGCAATGGACCAGCTAACAGAAGAGCTCCAAGCAGCCCTGGACAATCTGAAGAGCCAGACGGGGAAAATACACCAGTGCGAGGAAGAAATTGAGAGATTAAGAGAGAAAATGGACAGCCACCAAAAATGGTTTGTAGTCAAACTGGCATCAGTGCTCCTAAGAATAAAATTACACAACAAAATTGTTTTCCTGTTTTCAGGTTAAATGATTGAAAAATAGATAAACAGAGAGTATAAGATACTAAATGAATAATGCATTCATGTTGTTATGCTTTTGCATCCATTTTTTATTAAAAAAGTTTATTGTGCATTGGAAAATGTGAAAAGACCATTTATTTAAAGTGAATTTTGATATAGTTCTCACTTAAAAGTAATGGTTTTCATTTTAAACCTGTTTGTTCAGTTTGTCTAAAAGCAAATAACACTTCTCATAAAACATAAATAAATATGATTTTTGCTTAACACATACTGGATAGCTTAACTAACTAAGAGTTTAAAAGATTGTGTTTTTATACATTTTCTGGTGTTTTCTTTTTCGTATTATAGTGATAGCTTTGTTTATGGTGAAAATAGGTTGTAAAAACCTATTTCATATATGAAATATGAAATCAAAACTTAAGGTCTGAACCGAAGTGCAGTGTCAGATTTATTATTCATTATTTTTAACTCTCCACATTTATTGTATTATCCTTTAGGCAATTTTTTTAAAGTATGGATTTGACTAAATGTCCTGAAATGGAAAAATAAATATATATCAATATATTCTTTGAAAACAAGTTTATTATTACTTATTATTATGCTAATTACTAAGTAAATTAATCTTGTTTCAAGGATGTTTTGCTAGTAAAAGCCGGACTAACCAATAGTTTTTTGCAGTGTTTTCTCTGACCTTTTTCTCTCTCTGTTTTGTGCAATCTCTGCAAATCAGGTTTTAGATATTCTGACATTTTTATGCATTATTATTCTTTCAAGGTGATCTGTCCATTTGTTTGGTCTCATATTTCACTGTTTAAAGAAAACTCAGTTTATTTGGAGCATACACAGAATGTACAAACAATCTCCCAGCATTATCCTTGCCAAGCAATTTTGTGCTTGCGTCAGGATTCATTAATATTGGTTAGCCACTGCAGTTGCCCTGTTAGGGGCATCCTTGGGTGACAAATGAATCAAGCACCCCTGATGTCACGTTGGTTTTGTGTCTTTTTGAAGACATTTACAATGCCTGGCAACAAATGAATCATTTTTATTACAGAAAAATTTAATTTGTATGAGCTAAACTGCAGCCTACAAGGTCAGACTGGCGGAATATAATTTTAATCAAATCAAATTTAATTTGTGCTTTATAAAAGAGTTAGCGATTTGAAGAATGACTGTATTTAATACTTTGTTACATTCAGTAATAAGACTGATACTGTTCTGTAGTTGAGGGATAAATCTGTGAGCAGTGAAGTACAGTGGCTAGTCTTGAAGCACTAATGCTTTCTTTCATTTATCTTACATCTGAAAAAGTTATTCTCCAATATATCTGCTTGAGTGGCGTGAGCTCTGAATTTAATGTATAACGATTCTCCTGTTGTCTTTATAAATATAGAGGTCTAAAGTAGCATAAATCTGGGATTTTAATCTGGAATTAAAATCATAAAATTGTGAGCAAATAAATGTACGATACAGAATTAATAAGAAATTATACACTGTTTATGGGTCAATAATCAAATTATCAGATTTGTGTTAACCATTTGAACTATGTGAACTTTTTACAGACAGTCAGATGTTCTTGTTTCCATTGAAGCATGAGATTCTCTTTGGATCATTCTCAAAACATGATTATCAGGTTGCACACAATGCATGTTTTTACATCAGACAGATATAATTCTGAGAGAGAAAACAAGTGTTTAGCTTTGCTATGAGACTCAGCGTGTTTGTTAACCCATCATTTTGTGACTGATTCTTATGTGATTCTCAGTACAGGTGTTGGCAGACTCAGTCTTTCAGAGAGGAGTATGAGGCATCAGCATATAGAGGCCCTAAAACTGGTGGTCCAGCTGCACAGGAAGGTCCCGGAAGGGCCGAGTCTGGATTGCACCATTCAGTCTTAGTACCATGATGATGGCCACAGTCCAACCACATGGACCTAAAACAACTAGAGAGGCGCTTTCAAGAGGTTTAATATCATAAAAGATCAGGTTAGAGAAGTTAACTTGTGGTAGTGCAAACAAGTACTGGGGAAGTACTATTGTATAATGATGGCATTAGGTGGTGCTCTAATATACTACTGCAGGTGATGCTAAACTTTTTATAATATTTTGTATTATTTATTTTGTAATATTATTTAGATTTAGTATTATTAGCATTAAAAGTGATGGCGTATGTCCAACACATCTTATCACCATCGTACCATTTGATACCTTTTGCATTTAGTGCATATACAGTATATAAAATACATTGTTTTTATATTGGCATCAGGTGAACTCCTGTTGCTCATTTATAATTACCAGCTAATTTTATACACTTATGGGGAGGATGATGCATGTGTTTTTTTTCCACCTTAATGCAGAAATAATGGTTTCCTCTCCACATTTTAGAGAGCTCAGTGTACACAAGTTTAGTTCAGATAGAAAGTTTAGTATCAGAGTGAAAGGCTGGATCATGTCAGGTAACCAATAATATACTTACAGTCTCTTTTTGCTCCAGCAAATTGCCTTGCGGTGTGTTTTATCCTTTAGCAAGTTGGTCTCCTCATCGGCTGAGCATTCCCGGTATCTGTCAATTATCTTCTCTCTCTGGCATCCGCGTAGTCTCTCTGTCTCCGATCACAGCTCATCGACGGCGTTCTCAGCGAGCGCTCCAGTCAAATGTTTGTTATGTTAGCGGCGCTCGCCAACACTCCCAGTCGCCCCCTTAAAACCTCATTCATTTGGCCTGTCTGACTCTGAGCCCTACTACAACTACGCTGCGCAAATAATTAAAGGCTTTAGTTAAATACATAGTTGGGGTATTTGGAGACTAGGGGATCTGTAATAACATTTGCCATTATTCACTCAGGCTTTGATTGCCTGACAGAAACAAATTAGGCCCCAGGATTAATTTCCAGCAAAACGTGCCAAGTGAATGCAATTGACTCCAATTAAAGCATGAAAGGACACTAAATATTCAAATCAGCAGAGCCGGTGATGGCGGGCCGATAAAGAATGGCGTGGAATTGTGCCAAGGGAGAAAACCAGCCATTCACAGGCACCTGAGGAAAATAACAGGCTCTCATTCAATAAAGAGTAGCTGGGGCAACAGACATGCGTTTCTGCTGCAGAACATGCCCCCGCCGGCATGTTGTTGTTGTCGGGTCACATCAGCGGCTATTCACGAGCGCTCAGCTGATTTGAATATCAAGGCCACATTAAGACACCTAAGTGCTTATGTATAATACATGCTAAGTGCTTGTTCAAGTTTATGCAGGGACACGTTTTGTAATAGGCAACATTGTCACATACATGAACGTAATTAAGGTGATTAATGTCCCAGAATGCAAATTGCAAACTGATGGTGGCATCTGCAAACATAACATGTGCACTGTGGGACTGCTTGTATTGTAGTTATGTGAGATTAGTTATGGATTCATTAACTAATTTCGTTATCTGAGTATGCATTTAAAGGGGATTCTTATAGGATAAAAGAGCTTGATGTGCTATGAAAACAAATTGTAACTTCTAGTCCAAAGAGAGCATTTATTGAACTGTCTTATTCTGACAACGAAATACAATAACGTGACTGGGGGTATTGGACAATATGTCCATATTGGACAATATTGGACATGACAAAATGCACATGTAAAGGGGGATTTGTTTGGCACAGCAAAAAAAGAAATTGAACTGTTTAAAAGCAGAACATTGGCAGGAATATCTTACATTATAAGTAGACCTTAGGGAAATATGTTTAATTTTCAGGGGAAAATCCACTCAGTTTTAGACCTAAATTAGCAATGGTTTTAAGCCTAGTCTGTCTCAGTCAGTCCCTCTATATCTTGGCTTTGCAGAGGACTGAGGAGCTGAAGCGAGCATGCTGAAGTTGAGCAGGTGCACATGAAGTTAACCCTTAAAAGGGAAGAGGTGTCTGTGAATGTGAAAATGATCACAAGGCAGAAAGGGTCCTCAAACGTTGCTGAAGAAATTTGTCCCTGAGGAGCCCACCTGAGCACGAATCCTTGAAAAAAATCCCTAATATACTTTATATTTTGCATTTCTGAGCCTTGATGTGACAAAATCTTTGCTCTTAGTGAATAAAAGCATTGCTTTTCCAAGAGATGTTGGCTGTTTGCTATTATTGTTCATGTGCAAAATTACATGTAATTAATTAATTATTATTAATTAAGTTATTTTATGAAATGGGTGCCTTGTCCATTTTGTGAGATTTTTTTATACTGACAGTCAAAGAATGTCTTTAAATGCTAATATTTAAATGATCTCAATATAAATTAGTAATAAATAAAATAAATAATCATGGCAAAGTTATATATATATATATATATGTGTGTGTGTGTGTGTAAAAATGCACCACTATTAATAATATTTTTAATAGAATGCATTATAATTATTTTGAATTAATGTACCGAAGGTTGTGAAACATTAGTTTTTAAAAGTGCACTTCATCAGAAGTCATGGACACGAATGGGACTGCTGTCATGGAATGAATCATTTGCAATGTGTGATTAAAAATAGTCTCACGGAGGCCAAGTATATGCTGTTTTCCTGTTTTGTTTTTTTCTTCTGGTTTTTAGGCTGATGGTGCAAACCATTATGACATATTACTCCCCCACACGTTTTCAAACTCACTATGGACTGGCCTGTACAAGACAGACAAGCCTCACACGTGTACAATATACCAGTGGTGGTCAGTAACGAAGTAAAACTACTTCGTTACTGTACTTAAGTACATTTTTCAAGTATCTGTACTTTACTGGAGTAGTTTTATTTTGAGTAACTTTTACTTTTACTTCACTACATTCCAAAGCATAAGATCGTACTTTTTACTTCACTACATTTCATAAAACATATCGTTACTCCTTATAATACATCACGTGCTCCGAGCGCAGAAGCGGTGTCTGATTCATGAACAAACTGATTCTTTTCAATGAACCTGTTCAATCGGTTACGCAAATCGCAACAAACGATTCATTCAAAATTATTGCAATGAACCGATTGCAGCTGTTCTCGAGTCGACAACTCACTGATTCAAATGATCCGTTTAGGCGAGTCTTCTTCAGTGAACTGAACTCACAAGTAAAGAACCGGAGATCTCGTGGTAGCCTTGGCATGTGTATAACACAGCTGCTGCGAAAGTAAGTTACTAATGTCGAATTTTTGAATTAATTAACTGAAAATAATATTTAGGTCAAAACTGTCAGTTGTTTGTGAACTAAATCTGCTGTAAGGGTGATCTATTTAAGCCCACTGAAATGCTTGAATTGCAGACGGATCAACATCAGTGTCTCTAACGTTATGTTTTAGGTCAAAAACAAAACATTAAAATTACACCGATTAAATAAAATAACTCATGCGTTCATATTCCCGCTGCTGTAACGTTAGCAGTTTTATTAAAATACTATGCATTTAGACCTATGTGACGTCTGTTTTATATTGTTTATCAACGGTATACATTTTTATATTGTTCAGATCAACTAGCCGAGTAGACAGATATTAATGTTTATTCATAACCATACTGAAACTAAGTAAATATTGTTAGCTGATGCTAGCTGTCTGCTAACAAGCTTGCTGGTGCTAAGTTGAGGACATTTTAGATATCAAGTCCAAATGTCTTTATTCAGCCACCTAGATAGATTCCATCTGAGGGAAAAGAAAGGATGTGATGTTCAGAACATAGTAATACAGTAATTATCAGAGTGGGAAGTGATGCCCTCCGAGGGGCATTGGGCCAGGGTGTTTTACACCACAGACAAGGTTTGAGAAGAAAAAAAATCATTTATGAAAAATATAATTATATTTTCCTTAAAATATTCTTCTAATTTCAGGCCTAATTCTAATGTCATATATAACTGACGTTCTGCAAAACAACAAGTTCTAAAACACTTTTTTCTTACTGGTGAAAATTAGATGGTGAAATCTGTTTTTTTCTCAGGTAACGTTACATGGCAGTGTAAGCTTCACAGTGAACATTACTACACCACTCTCATCAATGTAGTCCATATCAACAAAATATATATCTTGACTCTATATAGTGGTTATTTTGGGAAAAACCCAGGTATTTTGGGCAGTAGGATTATACAAATATGTGCTAATATAAAATTAAATAAAGTAGTCTATATAAAATTGCAAAATAAATCTGTCTATCAGTACTTTTTTACTTAAGTACATAAAAAATTGAGTACTTTTGTACTTTCACTCGAGTAAAATTGAAAAAGCAGTACTTTTACTTTTACTGGAGTAATATTTTATTATACGTATCTGTACTTTTACTCAAGTACTTGATCTGTGTACTTTGTCCACCACTGCAATATACACAAACACACACAAGCAGGAAGTACATCTCACCTTAATGATGGTGGCAGCTTGCGTTTGTGAGTGTGTGTATCTGTGTGTGGTAATGATGTGATGCTGGCTGGGCTGTCCGTAGAGAACTCCTCATTTGGTGTAGAGAACTCCTCATTTGCAGTCTGGGAGGCCTTTGTTGTTTTGTGCAGACAGTGTTGTTACGCATGCAGGAATCTCTCATTAAGAATTAACGTGGGCATCCTCAGTAGCGACAGAAGAGAGCGAGAGATAGATCAATCCCCACCCCAAAGCCAGCCGGCCCTCCAGCCCAAGCGCCTTGATTATCAGGAGTCATTTGAAACCTCCCTATTTGTCCACAGCATGCTGGTTACGATCTCATTCTGAAGCATGCAGGGCGACTATCTCTCACAGTAGAACATCACCAACCGTCCTCACTCGCTCATTACACCGCCGCTACCGATAAACACCACTTTGCCGCCACAAACGGATGTGTCCGTGCTGCCGTTTTCATGCTCCTCGAGGCATGTAAAATAATTGTTATGTATTCTGTCTGGATTTGTCCTTTTCTCCTTAGATCTACAGTGGAGTCTATAATTTCGTGTCAGACAGTAATGTCTTATTTGAGTGCTTTTGAGCCTGCTCAGGTTGCCGGGGACGGCGGTGTCTCGCCCATGCATAAGATCAGTTCATCGTTTTATCCCCTTGTCTGTGTTCATTCCCGGGTGTCAAGGCAACAGTTGCAGTTGATGAGATGAGCGTAGATGCTCCATAACTTCAAAGCCTCCCAGAGAGCGGCACGCGTATCGATTTCCCTGGTGTTTAAAATGTAAAACGTAAAGATTTCGGTGCGGTTTGATTGGAATTGGTGTTGACTGGCCATAAGTGATGGATTGCATTTGAAAATCTCCTTCCAGTGGCTCAACAAGGGGAAAAATCAGAGGCAAAGGAGGAAGTGCCAATGACCATGAGAGTTCAAGTGGGTGATTGAACTGTTTGAAGGCAGCTGGACCAAATCAAACCAGGAGAAGAGAGCGCCATCGAGGAATCCTTCCAGACTTCAACAGCATAGGTGAAGAGAACGGCCCTGCCCCCTTCCCACTTCACAAGAATGCAACAAGCCCTAGGCATGGATGAATCATTCTCCCGCATTCTTTGTGTGACCCATACATGCTCTCCAACTCACGAGTACACTATTGTACCAATGATCGATCGCGTGCATTCCTGTTAAGTGCATACGGTTCTTGTATTTTGAGGTTTTTTGAAAAGTAAATACCGTAATGTTGCTCTAACGTCATTATTTGTGAATTTGGTCACTCTTAACACAATCTTATCCTTGAAACTATTGCCAGCGCTGCTCATTGCCGTGTGTTCACTTCTGCTTTACATGAGTTTTCTGACTCAGTAGTTTGAAGCTGTTAGCTGGAGGTGTTTATTCTGTAGCATTAAGGCCGCCTGGGCGTTAAAATAAGCTGAGGAATAATACATTACATGCAGGAATATAACTTTATGCCGCAGCCTGCGCCTATCCAGCAGAAACGGCAGACGCTGATTGGCTGGCAGTGACATGATTTATGATCCTGTTTTGCGCATCAGCGGCGCAGGGGTAGCCGTGGCGAGGGCCTGCTGGAAATGATACATGGCATTCTAATTGAAGAATCCTCGGCACATCCTTCCTACAGTAGGAATGTTTAAATGCGAACGCTGTTAATTCAGGAAAGGTGAAAAATCACCGCTTAATGGGGTGAATGATGGAGGTTGAGCAGCCTGCTATAGGCAGCGTTCATGATGCATATACAAAAATGACTATAAGAGAGCAGAACTCCCTCTCTGAGCTGTATCAATGCATGGCAGACCTCTCTTTGAATTGCAGGATTTAGAAAGCTGCATTAGCGCTGAAGCATGAAAAATAAGGTGAACAAACTAGATTTGACCAACGATCGTTTTAAAAGTAGTACATTTCTTATTTCTTGTGAATAACCATTTTCTGTTGACGAATCACCTAATTAACCACCATGCAATTTTTTATAGAATATTATAATATGTATTAGTTGTAGCAGTATTAGATATCGTAATATTATTTTAATTATAATATATACATGTACATTTTTTTTTTTTTAATAAAAATAAACATTTTATATACATTATTTTATATTATATATTTAAAAATATAACAGAGATAGATGGAAAGATAGATAGATAGATAGATTGATTACAGAAACAGCCACTAACACATTTAATTAAGCATGACATTTTGAAGTAGAAAAACATAGTATTTTCATGTAAAACAACAATCTGTTTTATTCACTTTGAAGTAATATGTCTATGTGTATGTATATATAGCAATACGGTATATATCTGCAAATTATAATAATTAATTGAAGTTCAATTCAATGAGTATTTGTTTTATTTTTTGCTTATCTATTTATAATATTGTTTTATATCATATGTAACTTCATGGAATCATAGAATTTGCACACTCATTGTTATGTTACGTCTTCATGTAATATACATTTTCATTGCTTTAGCTGGCTAATGTTACGAGATTTGCAAGAAGCGTGATTCTGTCCATTTCACTGCAAGTTATACATTTTAAATATGATGGAATTATCAGTTAGCTGTTCAGACTGGATCCCCGGAGTGGGCTGGTGCAAAACTCTTTTCCAATACAACCAGATTACTGCAGATAATTGTGTTACATAGAGTATTGATTGAAAAATTGTTGTACTCCGGAAACATCTAAACACACAATTTCTATGCTCTCTTTATTGCGCTCTGTCCTACAATGGCCCCTGTTTTCTGAGAAGCACCTCTCAGCGATCAGAAAAAAATATGAATTATATATGTATTGTAATAAAAGAAAATCTAGAGTTGAAACATCAGAGAAATTACTTCTTCACAAGAATCTATTGATCATTTTATATCAAAGGGGAATGTTTGACATAAGATTACCTGCCAGTTTGAGCATTAGGTACACTGTGTTATAGCCCGGGGCCGTTGTACATCTGCCAAAGGGACTGTAAATAAGGCAAAAGCTGTAAGTACCTCTGGCTTGAAATCAACGCTAGCCCAAACCAAAAGCAAAACCTTTATTTGATGCAATTTTTTAACCTCCACCGATTCGTATCCAGGCGTATGTCCGAGATTGAATTTAAAAGCCCCCCAGATGACTGAAGCTGCCTCGGAGGTTAGGGTGATGACACCTACAGGGGCCGTTTCATATAGTACCCCTCCCGGCCCCGTCCAGCTCAAAGTCACACAGATGTGAGGTGGAAACCAGTGTCCGGTATTAAAACACGGGAACAGACGAAAGCACTCATATTCATTTATATGGCCTCTTCACTAAGCCGTCAGAATTAAAAACATGTTTTTCCTCCTCAATGTACCAGTGGAGCAGCCTGGCGCTCTTAACAGACATGTTTGAGAGGTGGGGCTCGGTGAAAAGCAGTATCCCGTTTATGTACTTCCAGCACTCTTGACCTCTACCTGTGTTGGCTGGTAAAGGTAGCAGAACAGGCTATACACAATTCATTTGCTCTTCCCAGTTTGCTTGTAGGATGTACCGAAGGCTTACACTAAAACTGATTTTTTTCCCCTTTAAAACTAAAATATGATTTTTTTATCAAAATTTTCTTTTGCACCACTTCTCTCTCTACCTATATTTATTGATTACGCAGATTTTTAACAATATTTTACCTTGAGGTTCTCGAATCTAGTTGCCGTGTTTGTGTTTATTAAATATTTAGTGGTTTTATTTGGATCTTCAATTTCAATGGCTCTTGTTTAAACAGTTTGGACCCTGCAAAGCTATAAATTAATCATTTGTGGCCGTAGATTTTAGCATTCGGTTTTTAGTTGCCCCTCTTAGAAACCTCCCTCAAGCCATCACATCTGATGTCCTTTATAATGCCGCAGACAGCCGCAATAACCTCAAAGCCGTGATATATACACCATATATATTCATTGCCACTCAGTAAGCCTCAGACAAAAATCATCCCCTTTAAATAAATGCACCTGTACATTTGAGCATGCAGCGTATTTATTTGACCACAGTAGTGCTGAGATATAATAGGTTGTATCCAGCTTTAAACCAGATGTAGTAATTCAACACCCTTTTGAATATACATCTAGTGATATGTTTTGTATGCACACTTTATTGATACATTAAATGTACTAAGTGCAGAGCAGTGTTTTGTTTCTTGTCTTGCTAGGGTATGTGTGTCAGGCACAAAGCAAAGAGTGCCATCTATTGATGCAGACGGGAATTTCTATTTTGGTGAACAAAAGATTGGTTCTCTGCACTCTCTGCGGTTTTGTAGAGAAATTATTGATATGAAATAATCAAATTTAGAAGAGAAAAAAAACACTTGGAATCAGTGCTTTGTGTCAAATATTATATACTCTTAAAATATATAATATGATCAAGTTTTTTTTGTAACACATTTAGAATATTGATATGTCAGTAATCAAATGAAACGGAGTAAGTGAACCTCCCTCTCTTTATTTCTGTGTGTGTGTGTGTGTGTGTGTGTGTGTGGTGTCAGAGGACTGGGCAGTGTATGGAATCATTATGAAAGACCAGACCAGAGCCTCAGGCAGTTCTGCACCACCCAGCTCCAACTCACATTTTACAGTAAGATATATTAGATACTTGTAATTTAGCTGATGCTTTTATTAGCTGAGGATTGTATATTCTGCATCAATATAAAAAAAACAGTTTTTCCGATAGGTCAGATGGATAGTGCTGCCCTAAACTCACACCATTGGTTGAATCAGTGATCCTTCGTTGGTTGTGCGGTTTTGAAACCACCGCAACACCATGGTGTTTCTACATTTCAGTTTGAGTCAACCTAGAAATTATTTATATATGTTTATATAAGTTTTTTATGTTCACTAATTGTATAGAAATTATTTTACTGAATGCTCACACCACCACAGGTAATATAATGTTAATTTCTACAGATTTTTTGGGGACTTATTCCTTATTAAATAAATAAACATTTGAAATTAGAGTAAGGGATTTTGAATAGAAGTAAATAAGGCCAATTCACATTATTTATCGCCACAAAACTTAAAAATTACAATTATAATTGCTTAATAGTTTTGTTAGTGTATATCTTTTCTGTTCTTTTCTTATTTTTATTTTATATTTTTTGTCAGTTCAACATAATATCTGTAAAGGTTGTTAACTAGTAAACACTGAATTGTCCATCAAGGATACCAAGAAGCTGGAGCTCAAAAGGCACAATATTTCCTACTACAAAAAATTGTATTTTAAACATATTATATGCACACTACTTTTAAATGTTCAAAAGTTTGGGGTTTTGTAATGTTTTTGAGAGAAATCTCTTATATTCTCACCAAGGCCACAGTTATTTGAGCAAAAATAAGATAAAAACAAAGCTGAATTTTCATCAGTTATTACTATTAATGTGCTGATTTGGTGCCCAAGAAACATATTTGTTATTATCAATGCTGAAAACAGTGTTGCTGTTTAATATTTTTGTGAAAACTAAAGCATTTTTGTATTATTCTTTCACAGTTAAAGAGAATAGCATTTATTTAAAATATGATTATTTTATAACATTATAAATTACTTTCATTTATACTTGTCTTCTTTATTGATCAATTTTATTCATTTTTCCTGGTTAAACATGTTAAATGTGTTTAAGAAAAGATAAACAACATAATCAACATCATTCAGCAATCTCTGTAGAATAAGCTTTACTTATATCAAACCTATTTCTTTAAAGGTTACTCTTGACTCTTCCTGGAAACCCTGTGTGATTCCATCCGTCTCATCTTACCGGATCTACCTACAGAGTTACGTTATCTCACCTTACCGCACCCCTGCCTCCAGCTGAGCCGCCTACTTTTTCTTTCTGCTGTGTGTTTTGAGTCAGTGTAAGTTCACAGCATCTGGGTGTAATCTGCACATACGTCAGTTTCAGAGCAGCATGTGCTCCTGTAACAAATGCTTTGCCCTTTGCAGTATTTAGTTTGATCTATGTTTGCGGGTGACTAATCAATCTAATTTAGGGTTTCATTTTTATTTATTTTTTTCTTCTTTTGTAAGTTGTTAACATGCACACTCACTGCTTGCAGACTGGATTTTATGTTTGGCTTAGTGCAGAAATGTTAATTATTAAGCCAAAAGCATGATGCCAAATGTGTTTCAGCTGTTTCCTATACTCATTCTCATGCTCTCTATGGCTGGGTCCCGAAAGACGAGAAATACTGCCTTCACAGATGGTATACAGAGGTAGGATGGCAACCAGGCACATCCAAATCTATCCTGTCCACTAAGATATCTTCATGTGGTTGGATTTTGGAGGATTTCATAGACGTGCCCTTCACTGCCTATGATATCTTACAGTTCTGTGATTGTAATTTGGTGGTTAGTAGACAAAAAAATATGTTTTGTTTATTTGGCTGAGAATCAAGCATTGTAGTCACTAAATATATTTGTAAAGCTCACTTGAATTTTGAATTTTTAATTATGATACCCCACCAGGGTTATTATAGCCAAGTAAAACTAAAAACTGAAGCTAAAATTAAAACAATTCGATTTTTTTCCTTATAACAACATAAACATTAACCGAATAAAAATACATGTAGAATATAGACATTTATATAAAACATAACTACTAAAAATTCAAAATGACTAAAATGAAATAATATCAAATGTATAATATAACATTTATGAATGATTCTAAAATAAAACTTAGTCCTGTGAATGCACTTCAGTGATTGGTGGGGTGAAATAAATAAATAAATACATACATACATACATAAAGACTACAATTTAAACACTTAATCATTTTGTATTTTGGAGATTCTTTGATGGAAACTTTACTGTCACTTTTGTTCAATTTAGTGCATCCTTGCTGAATAAAAGTATACATTTAAAAAAATACTTTTCTTTTTAGTGTAAACTTGCTTGGTTATCTCGGAAGCTCACCTAAAGTTATTTTAGACCATTTTACATTATGTTATGGTGCTTTTGATTCCTGTCTGAAACCAGTCAAGGTGGTATGGGTATGACATAGGTATTACTAATGTAAAGGTGGATTAAGAGGACACTTCCTGTGCCCCGTAATTCACATACTGAATGTTTTTGTTTTGTTTTTGGAAAATCTAAAAATGCAGAAACTTTACTGTGGGGTGGGTTTATGGGTAGGGTTTGTATAGGGGAATAGAAAATACAGTCGAAAAACTATTATGCCTATGGAGAGTCTCCATAAACCACCTATTCCAACATGTGTAAATTCACACAAAACACTATTTATTTAGTCATTGACTAACTGAGGCAAACCCCTTTTCCCTATTATTCCCCCTCCCATTTCCCTTTCACCACAATCGCAGTACTGACTGTGAAAGTGGTCTAACATGGCCCAATCTGTAACATTACTAAAAGTTTTGTGTTCAAATGCACCGCATTCTCTCATACAGCATTTCTGAACACGCGTGTCACTTTCTCCCTCGGCCAAAGTCAAATCCATCCTGACATAGTGTTTTGAATCACTACTTTCCTCTCGGTGGTCCCCGCAGCGAGTGGACTCACGGTCCAAACCCTTTATTAAAGCCATTTCTGCACAACAACCTATGCACTGCAATTATTCATAAACCATCATTCAAACCGCCAGCAATCTTTTGAGCTCCATCATATAAGCTGACTGATTGTGGCTGAATAGGCATTTGTGAGGTGTGTGTTTAAGTCTATTTTATCTCTTACCCCCTGCCATTTGACTGCACTAATGCATGCAGAGGTGGGGTGACCGCACGCGCATTCGCACCCCACGGAATGTCCAGTGGAGGTTGTGGAAATTGTAATAATTTGTTGTATTGATCTCTTTTTGCCACGGCAGCCAGTTCCCATTGTGGCCGAGCAGAAATAGACACTTCATCGATTCCCTCTTTATAGCCAGACTTCCAGGCTTGGGAACGAGGCTCCCTGCTGCCGCAGGTCCCATTGTCTCCTGTGCAGAGAAATTTGAATGACCTCTGATAAAACCATCTTTATGCCGGCCCCTTCGGCGAGAAGGAAAGCTCTGCCTTAATCCAACTTCAGGACCGCTGCCGCATTCTCTGATTTAAGATTAGTGCCCGCTACCTGGTGGGCTTGCGAGGGGTGTCATTACGGCAGATTTAAGATGCCACAGTTACAGTGGAACCGAAGATGGATGTCAGAAAGCTTTGTGCGAATGACAGTATTTGAGACCGCTCTCAAGTTTCATGCTAATGTCGCTGAATGAGAGTCATTATGTGTTACTGTGAGAATGGAGATTTGATCTGGATCAGAATAACAGGCCTGAGAGCACAATAACTTCCAGGGAAAAGATTTATGAGTCATTCTGCACATTTGGATGTGCTGATGCTTTGGCCATGTGTTGGTGTGAGGTTTTAAAACTTGAAAGGAGAATTATATGTCGGGGATGTGGTGCAGTGGTTTATGTTGAGATTTGGTGCTCTCATGGGGGTGGATGTTTGAATCTGGCTTGTGTCATTTTCTTATCCCATATTATAAAAACTAAAAAAATGGCGTAGAAACAATTTCACTCAGAAACTGCTAGATTATTTCACAAATATTTACAAAAACTGTCAAGTAACACGTTAAATTAAAAGTGAAATTTCACAGTAGAAAATCTGGAATATTTTATTGTAAAACATTCTTTGTAATCCAATTATGTTTGTTTTACAAATTCATACTATTAATTGTACTACAAAGGAGTATTAGTAATATTTATTATTATTAATATTATTAATACATTGTATGTTCAAATGTGAAAGTAACGTATTATTTCTTATTTTTCTTCTTTTTTCTCAACTTTTTGACTCCAAGGTTCCCCATTGTCCTCAAAATAAATCAAAGGCCCAATGACTGTTCCTGTTGTTTGCAATTAAGTGGATAAGAATTAGGATAATAAAAGTTTAATATATATTTTTTACTGATAACTGTTTTTTTCAATTTAAATTTTCTTGGCATATGTACAAAAGTTATATTTGTTACCCATGGAGTTTTACCATTTTAATTATTTAGATTACCAGACATAGAAATCACAACCATTTAGAGTACTTTGTATATAAAGTTTTTTTTCAAGACAGTGGAAACCCTGGTTCTTAAATAAGTAAGTAAATAATTGGTGTTCATGTGGTGAATTGCTTGTTTTGTCTTATTTTAAACACATTTAAGTCAATTTGAGGCCCCTTGAAAGTTTTCTGATGCCTCCATTTGGACCTATCCATTTTTAATATTCAAAATATTTGTATTACATCTTTCATCATTCAGGTGGCTATTATGAACTCATTAAAACTGTTTAAGAAGTGTTTATATTGCAGTTGCAGGGGCTGTTAGTGTGTTTTGCTGGCAGTGGAGCAAGCAATACGCAGATGCTCCGACTTCCAGAGCCTCCTCGCTCCAGGTAAAACCATTCAACTCCACTCCCTTCTCTGCAGAGAGCGCTTGCAGAAAGAGATGAGGCCAAAGAGCAGGTGAGAACAACACACATACACACACAGTCTTGGTCCTCTTATACTCTCCAAGTGTGACACCCCAAACATCCATAAAGGCCAGCAGAGTCTGTTCCTACACTTCTCACTCACAGCCTTAAAGGTCAGCTGTGTCCAAGTCTCAGCATTTACGGATCACACACACACAAACACACACACTCACCTACCAACATACACACGTAAGCATGTTCGCCGTAGGGCCGTGACCGTGGCTTGTTGTTTATTTATTCATGCACTTGAAGCCCCTGTCAGCCGGCCGGTTCTCCTCGGCAGGAGGTGAACTAGAGGATTTGCAATGTTCTCGGCTCTGATTAGCAAGGAATGTCATGTGACAGCACAAGGATTATCTTGTTCTGGTATGAGAGGACTAAATGTGGAAAGGTACTTTAGAGCCTTAATTCCAACATGTAATATTTCATAATGTCGTACATGCGGGTCTCAGATTGGATAACTGTTGTCAGGTAGGCGCTTCACAAAGCCTGAGACTTCATTAATCCAGGTCTCTGCAAGTTCCTTTGAAATCATTTAAATTCCCTTCAACTGTCTTTTTCGTGGTTAGAAACTTCCAGTGATAAATAATTAATGCTCCTCTCTTTCTTTTTATCCCTCCACTGAAAATGTCCTCATAAATTACCTTCTCCTTGTATACCTATGTCATACCCATGTCATTATACAAACGTGTGTTCTCATAAACCACATACACACACACACACACACACACACACACACACACACACACACACACACACACACACACACACACATTTTGTGGGAATATTTTAAATTCACAGAAGGGCGAGATGGGTGGTTCACTAGACAGCGTGGAGTGCCCTCTCTCACTCTTATTGTGCAATTTTTTTTGTCCCGTTCATTCATCATGCAAGCGGACGGTGGGATAATGCTCGTCATTTTAAACACAATCATCTCCGTTCGTGTTGCGGTTCACGTGTCGCCTCATTACATGTAATAGCGTGATGAGATGTGTGTATGGATTCATAACATTAAAATGTCAAAATAATTTTAAAGAGTCCATTTCTCGCTCTCTTTCGCTCCTGTGTGAAATGAAGCAGTTTGTGTAGCCGTCTCTCTCTCTCTCTGTCTGTTGCTCTGATGGCATCATTACTCCTAAGTGCCCACCCTGGCGCATCAGCTGTCAAATTAGCACGGTGAGTTTTAATGATTCTCCTCATCTACCAAATAAAGCGTACCCATTGGCTCATTATTGATCTTCATTTACCCTGATTGGTCCCACTCGCTGGAATGGCACCGATTAAAAATCCTTTGGAAACGCACAGTCGGCGGAGAGATGATGGGTGAAAGTGGGCGCAGAGGGGGATAGAAGAGGTGCCGGCTAAATGCAAACATGATTGGCATATTCCCGGTTGGTGTGCGCGGTGTCACAGGTCGCGGTGCCGTGTTTCCGTGTCCTTCAGGCCTCTATTAGTGAGCCGAATGCAGCGGGCTTATGGCCGTCATAAAACTACAGTCCCTCACCATAATGGCCATTGACATTATCAGCACAGTCATTATACACACTCACTGCTAGAAAACAGCAACTGGCGAACTGGATAATTTGACTAATTTAAAAGCTTTTAAATGAGGCTGACTGTACGATTTAAGGTTTAATTGACTGATCACATTATTTAGATGTGGTTTCTACCTATGATATAGTTTCTTAAGTGCACCTAAACTTGTATGCACCTATGCTTTGTAATAATGCTGATTTAATGTCGTATGCTTAAATGCAACCTCAGCAGACTGATGTGTTTTAATGTAAGCGTGTATTTTCCGCAATATTGCTCATCTAATGGCTGTAAGGACGAGACACACTTCTCTGCTTTCCTCAGACACTTTAATTAGCAGCTCCCATTAAAGGTAATACACATTTACCGTGAATGAGCCCGTCGTCCGCATCAAGTGATTGCATTCCTCTCCACCATCAGATGCTTTCCAAATGAGCTTCTGGAGAAAGAAAAAGAAAAAGGGAGAGAGAGGTGTAGGTGAAGATTTGTAATCTCAGGCATGAAGTTTGAAAATAATATTCTCATTCTCTTTTCCCCAATGTGTTTTCTAAATTCATTTATATTAATGTCACAAATCTCCTAAGATGAGGGCAGATGTTCTCCCACGCACGTTGCACCTGTGGGACTGGTGTTTTAATTTAGCCTGACTTCACTGCAATAAACTTTTATATCATTCTTTTATTAGGTGTTAATATTAGACTACCTCTCAGCCTGCTATGGCTTTATCCAATGACTTTAATAAGCACTACAGGCTTTTGTGGACTAGCAAAGAGCAACACTTACATTTCTACATGTATGCTAACTTCCTTGCGCTCTTGGTGTTTAACTGGCAGATGCGTTCAATATGGATTGTCTATCCTGTATTCACGGTAGTGAAGAACATTTGGCTTTCGTTTTTACACTAGGTTTTTATTTTTGTACTCTGGACTATCAGATGCTGGAAATGTTGTCATTGATTTAGTTGGTAACTTTTTGTAATTTTGTTGTACAATCACGAACTAATGAGCCTCATTAACAAAGTGTTGTTTTTCTTTTCCAGGACAGAGTCCATTCTTGGTTACTTGCTTTTGTAACTCAAAACAAGCTGGATTCATTCTTTTATACCCTGCCAGGCTTTCAGGTTTATGCTGTGGACACATCAAATATTTTTGGTGAGATTTAAGCCTAAAGCCCCCAAAGGCAGAACTGTGAAAATGTAAAAAGCCTTTGTTCACCAGTTCTTACTGGGGTGGCTTCCTGTTGTCTGCTGTATATTTCTCTCTCTGTGTGTGTTGCACCAGGAAATATTCAATTGTAACTGGAACAAGACCACATTGAGAAATCCGAAAACAGGCACAGAAGATGACTGCCATGCAGAAGTTTGGGATCAGTGATATTTCATTTTTTAGTTTTTATTCTTATGCTCACCAATGCTGCATCATATATATATATATATGAAGAGCTCTTTTCCAAAACGCTATAAATCCATTTGAATAGTTTTCATGAAAATGACATTTTTTTACCTAGACCCATACATTTTGTTAATATTCAATTTATCCTGTTAAAATGGTCTGTTGGCTCAGTCTGAACATGTTAAACAATGATTGTTAAATGAAACAACAATATTGTCGATTATAAATGCAAAGGTGTTTTTTTTTTTTTTTTTTTTTACGCTACAAATCCATCCTTTTTTTATGTTGGTTTATGTCAAAAAAAAAAGAGAACATGCAACATATGACATCAGGGACTCAAACTATAAACCGGTCGCACCAGCCTTGTGTTGATGTAACCCCCCCGGGTCCACACCATCACACCGAGCGGGTCTCGAACCCGGGTTTCCGGCAGGAGGCGGGCGCTCTAACAAGGAACGCCAAAGGCTACAGCCTCTAGTGTCAGTCGCTAGAGTGCCTCTTTTTGAGGTCAGGAGAGTGAGGTTTACACACAGCCCTTACTGACATACACATCTGTTACATTGACATCCCACAGTGGGTATTGCGCGCCACCTGGTGAAACCACCTGAGTGAGTGCATATCGCATTTAGGCTAAAAACAGGTTCGGCGCTTATAGCGGTTTGGAAAGGAACTGCATCTTGCAGTACATTTTAAACAAGGAAATATAGCGATTTGGCATGAAACATTGATGGAGCAGTGAATAGGTTCAGTACACAGCAAAATGGCATGACGAACTCATTTTTTTTTTTTGGCGTTTATCGCGTTTTGGAAAAGAGCTCTTCATATATATATATATATATATATATATATATATAAAATAAAATAAATTAAATGTATTTCTGTTATTTTAAAGCTGGTTGACATTATTCCAGTCTTCAGAGTCACATGATCCTTAAAAAAATAATATGCTATAATATGCTGATTTGCTGCTCAAGAGACATTTCTTATTGTTATCTTTGTTAAAAAAATAGCTGTGCTGCTTAATATTTTTGTTTTTCAGGGCCATATGATTCATGGAAAGTTCAATAGAACAACATTTATTTATAATATAAATATAATAAATAGAACATTTTGTAACATTATAAATGTCTTCATTGTAACTTGCAGAACAGTAGAATGCCGTATTTGTGGCATCTACCAAAAAGGAAGCTAATTGGATCAAATCTTGCCCTCTTGGATACATCATTCCTTACCTGTACTTCAAAGATGGCAGCAATTCTTTCCAAACCCACTCCTTCAAGCACAGATGGGGGCATCTATGCATTCTCTCCTGGGTAAGCTTTGTATAAACAATAAATAAACAATACTTGGTTTTCGCCCAGCTTATGATATGAAAACAGGAAGCAATTTTCAGCCTGAAGTAATAATATGGTCCTGCAAGTGTACATTTCCAGCTCTTCTTCATTTTAGTTTTATATGTTGAGTTCAGAATTAATTTACCATCAACATATTTGATTCCAAAGGCAACCTCCATCCTCGGTCTATAATACACATTGTCCTGTCAGTGCAGACTATAAATGGGCTGTAGATAATTGCAGGGGGTTTCTCTAATAGCGGTCAGGGTGAGCAGAGACGGGGCCTTGTCTGATGTAGGCACGCTGCCTGGTTCATGAGTTCTCTTTGTTCCTGTGTGAGTGTTTTTCTATGGGGCATTAAACTTGTCTGTCCCCCAGCCTGGGAATATGAAGCCAACCTGCCAGAGGATTATTATGGCTGGAGAAATGGTCAAGCTTGATGAATCCAAAGGAAATTGGCTTTGAAACAGCCTCATCTGCCTGGGTCAAAGCCATTACTTGCTATATCTTCTAAGTGGATTTTGAGTGTTGCAGAATTAGTTCAGAATTACCTCCACTGGACAGACATTTTGCCACCTGCTTTTGAGAAGCCACAGCAAAGCGATGACCATTTGTCAGTAATTGCAGAAGAGATATTTTAATTATCCAGACATGCATATTGTTGGTGGTCTTCTCTATGTCAGTGTGTCACTGTGTGTGCTCTGTGGTTGACTGTGAGAACAGTATCTGAAAACAGCTGAATATTTTATCTCTGTAGAGCTGATAATAGGCCTGTTCATCATAGAGTGTTTTTGTATACATCATAACTTGCATTCAGTAGCACCATAATGGATTTGGACACTTAGGCTACATTGCATGGATGATAACTTTTCAAAGCCATATTGTAAAAAAAAAAAAAACTTTTTGTTGAAAATAGTATTTCAGTTTTTTCAACTTTTTTCATTTCTGTTTTACTTTTATGGTTTACAAGCAATTTCTGAGTGAAAATTGTTTCTACATTTTTTTCTCCATTGTAGTGGTGTTTGCAAAGAAATGACAGTAGACAATAATGTTTTATGTAGTTATATTCTAATATAATAATAATCTGACATGCTTATCTGAAAAGAAAATAATTATATACAGGATACATGAATATACTTATTTTGTAGATGTATACAATAATAATATATTATTATTATTTGCTTGTATTTAAAATTATTTTTGCATGTATATTGTGATGTGACACACATACACAATTATTATAATATATACTTATATATATTTATATGTACTATATTATAGTATGTATAAATAATTTGAAGATAGATAGATAGATAGATAGATAGATAACAGAGTGTGGTTTGTCCCCTGTACCTTGCTGCATCCCATCTGTGGCTCCTGCTGTTCCTACAACACCAACCAATGCATACACACACCTCATTATCTCTGAGTAACCTCAGCAGGCAGGAAGAACCATTGCTTATGTTGTTTTGTTTGTGTTGTTGTGCATTGCATAAGCTCCTGCACTTGCATACTGAACTCTGTATCTTTTAGCAGGAGTCTACAGTGGCCAGCCTCTCAGCTGAGCTGGTAGAGCTGCAGAACATGCAAAGAGGTCTGTGGCAGGAGTATATATTCAGTTTTGATTGTAATGATGTAGTGATGTCTGGTTTTTAGTTAGTTTCCTTTTACGACAGCAGCTTAATTAAGACACATCTAATGTACAGAACTTAGATGAACAGAAAATGACCTTCCAGACAGATGTTTGAAGATGACAGTAATGAAATGATAATTGGAGTTGGGTAACTGGTGCAGTTTATTTCAGACGTAAGCAGATGAGGGTCAGCTGGAGGATGGATTCTATTCTAACTTGTACCATTTGTTGGCATCTTCTGAATCACTCCTGACTCATTTTCATTGATTTTCAAGCATCTTACATCTACTTCCCCTCCACTCTTAAGATTTTCTTTCTCAGATTATGAATGCTATTTTACTTTTACAACAAAATTTTACTTAGTAAACATTCTCTGACTGGTGATGTCAGCTTATGCAGAGGCCAATTACGTGATATTTGAACCTTACAAGCAACTAAAAAGTTTTTCAACCACATGAATTTACACTGCCATTCAGATTCAGATTTGTTTTAAATATATAAAGGGGTCATGTGACGATGCTAAAGATAACACTATTTTGCATAATGCAGAGTTTAGGTGGTTTAATGTAAAAAAATACATTATTGTTGCTCCTCCCTGCCCTGCCTTTCTGAAACGCGGTGATTTTTACAAAGCTCATTCTGAAAAGCGCGGTGTGCTCTGATTGGCCAGCTATCCAGTGCATTGTGATTGGCCGAATACCTCAAGCATGTGATGAAGATACCATTACCTATTTCGAAGCACACAGTATCTCCATGGCATGGCGGCGGCAGCAACAATATTACAGCGAGAATTAAAGTTATGCCTTTGTGTAACATTTGGGCAGTGTTAAGCAAATCTTCCAACACAGTGACGTAGATATGTGGGGGCATGTTTCAATGAGGCATTTTTGGAAGGCACTCAAAGAATATCTTTTTGGTTTAGAGACTTTAGTCTTTTATATGCACAAATAGCTTGTAACACTCCAAAGACAAACCAAAACTTAAAATCAAATCATATGACCAAATTAATCAAATTAATGATTGCTGAAAATTAAGCCTTACTATCACAGTAATAAATGGCATTTTAAAGTATAAAGGTTATTTTAAAATAGAGAGCAGTAATTAAAAATTGTAGTCATATTTTACAATATTAATATTTTTAACTGATCATATAAATGCAGAATTGGTGAGTCTTTTTTTACATGAAAAAAATCTTTCATTTTTTCAATTTGTATTGATGTATTGTGTTTGAACAAAATAAAAGTAAAAGTGTAACGAGAATTATTTAAAGTGAGAAAATAATATATATTTTAATTTTTTTTATTTTTTTATTAATTGTATTTATTATAATAATTTTTTTTTACATTCTGTTCTTTTTTTCCCAGCATGCAACTGCAGTGTGAATGCTCACTGGATTTGCTTGTTTAAAGAATGCAAGGTCATGGTTGAGAGGAGAAGTTCTAAACTGCACTAAACACATGGGGAACTCAAATCTACATTCACCTTCAGTCACAGCTCTTCTCCATGCAAAGGTACAAGTGTCCTTCATCTGTCGTTGTCTTCCTCCTCCTCACCTTTCACACGTGTCTTCTTCAGCTACAGGCGGACACTCACAGTCATGCATCTTGTCTTCATTCAAAGGTTTGAAGGTCAACTTACTGTTGTCTTCTGCCTAAGTTATTGTTCTTCCAGCACACACTTTTCCCTGCTTTCATAAAATGGTTCAGTCTGGGTATTTGTGTATACGGCTAACAGTAAGAAATAAACACATTTTGAGTCAAGCCACACCAGTAAAAACAATAGAGGGGCATAGAGCTGACATAAAAGCCCTGACGAACACATGGGCCATGCACAACAGCCGTGAAGGCCAGGCGCACGCTTTTACCCCATTGTTGTGTTGTGGACACCCCCCTTCGCTTTGCAATCACGCATCAGCTTTTACTGAGGTCTATTTACCATCCGCTCCTGATTGAAAACACTCATCCTCTCTGATTGAAAAAGGCCACACATATCAAGATGGAAGGACATGCCATTTCTGAGAGCTGATTGGCTGTGAGGAAGAGAGCCCTACAGCACGCTCCTGTGAAGGGCATTTTGGACTTGTCGTATAGGGGCTCGCTTAATTACTTTACCCAGTCCTGTTTTAAAGTATCTCTCGTTCTGTGTCTCCATCCCGCCAATTATTCATCACTGAAGTGCCGTTACTAAGGCATTAGGTGGTCACCATGAAAATTGTTGCTGGTACCAGAGCAATTAACGAATCCATTAGTGTTATCTGTAAGGAATCGCATGCTCTCTGACTGCTCTTGGTTTTTAAAATGTAACTGTGCCGGTGCCACGAGGACACACGCATAAACTTGTACATCGGGGCAAGTCTTAATCCATCACGTTTTCTACTTGTCAAACTTGTATGTTTAATTTAGCAGTGTGTCATTATTAATGTACATATTTAACTAATTCATCATCTGCGTAGCCTTTTAATTAGTGGAACAGATCCATTTTTAATGCTGTGTTTAACAATACATGGTTGCAATATTTTAATTCAAGTAGTAACTATGTTGATGATGCCTCCCTGAGCATGCTGGAGCCCGAGGGCAATTATTTCAGCTTTTGTATGTGATTAAATATTTAATTGCTGAACATAAGCAAATGTCTAATAGTTTATGTTAACATGTTCATTTTTTTCTTTATTAGTAGAGCATCACATGCACAGTTGCATACTTTGTCAAACCCCCTAACACTTAGTATTAAAACTTAATGCATAGCTTGTCACTGTAGTTTTTCAAACCTGTAGAACAGGGATACTCAAATCTGGCTCGCGAGAGCCACTTTCCTGCAGAGTTTAGCTCTAACCCTAATCAAACACACCTGAGCATGCTAATCCGTGTCTTCAGGATCATTAGAAAATCACAGGTAGGTGAGTTTGATCAGGGTTGGAGCTAAACTCTACAGGAAAGTGGATCTTGCGAGCCAAATTTGAGTATCATTGCTGTAGAAGGCCACATGAAAGCAATTGACTGGGATAGAACCTACTACTTTTTGTCAGGGGACACATTTTAAGTGTTTTACATTGTGTAGGCACAGATAGTCTCGTGGGCAGTGCGATGACATATAGCACCGTTGCTTTTCAGGCGTCCTGAGTTCAATTCTGGGCTTGTGGACCTTTCCCAATCACACCTCTCTTTATTAGCTGCAACACAACACAAGCCACAACACAACAGAAATATGTCAAAGCACAACGGTAACAAGCCGCAACACATGGAACTATCACAACACAAAGGAAACAATCCGCAACACAACGGAAACAAGCCACAACACAACATAATTAGAACAAAACAATAGAAACAACACACACCACAACAAAATTAGCACAGCACAATGACAACAAGCTGCAATACTATGGAAACAAGTCGCAACACAGCGAAATTGGCACAACAAAATGTAAACAAGCCACAGCACAATGGAAACAAGCCGCAACACTACGGAAAATAAGTTTATTGAAGTGTGCTATTAGTATTCTTCTTTTAAACAAAAATAGGAAAGTATACTTTTAGACTACTTTTTATGTACTTCTCAGAAATATAGTTAAAAATGTAATTTAAGTACACTTGACTTATACATAGAAAAGTCTAAACATATTTAAACTATACTTATGCTCCTAGAATCTGTGTTTTCATTGTTATACGGTAGGGGGCGCAAGTACACATCTTCTGAATAAAATTTCCAAAGAAAAACAAGTGAAGAAGAAACCGAAACAACAGATGCTTCCACAAGTAATCTAACACGATCTTCAGACATAAAACAGCATCAAAACTGTGTAACGTTATTGATAAACTGCCGACCAATGAAGAGGTAATAATGACTGTCAAGCTTTGGGGTGTTGATCGACTCCATCTATGTTTTGATTATTATTCTGAATTCAATTCGAGTGTTTTTCAGCGTTTTGTTCAAAATGTTGTTTATTTCTTTATATATTTGTTATTTATGAAACTTACCCACATTCAAGTGTTTAAAAAAAGAAGCTAGAATAAAATTATTTGTTTACAAGCACATACTCCTTTCTTTTGATGTTTTGCATGTTCAGATATTCATATTACAAAATATATACAAATTACTAGCTAAATAGGGACATAGTAGAATACTTAAAGTATAATGTAATTTTCACTTAAAGAAAACTTACGAGTATACTTACAGTATAAAACTCCTAAACTAGTAGTTTGCTGAGACTTTTAAAGTGTACTAAAATGCTGCTACAAGTATTTAATTCCTAAACACGTGCTACTAAAATGCTACTACAAGCTACAATCAGTATACCTACAATCAGTATACCTATAAGTTCACTTTTAGTATAGTTGCAGTAAAGGCTAAAACATTGATGTAAACTAGTTGTGTACTCAAAGTTTACTACTGGTGTGCTTAAAGCATACTTAAAAGTATGTTTTATATACTAGAAAGTGGACCAATTTAGTCCCAAGGAGTATTTAAACAGTACACTTGTATACTACTAGTACACTGATATTTATTTACTTACTACATAAAGTATACCTAAAAAATACTTGAACTTTACTTAAGTATTTACTTAAGTATACTTAATAAAATAATTAATGCCCTGTTTTACACCAGGCAAGCACCACTCACATTTTCTTCAGGAAATGTACAATTCTCCTTAATATTAATAATAATTCTAGTGAATCATGCTTTCCGTATACATTCTTGTTGTCTGTTGATTCATCGTGGGTCAAGAATCCAGGAAGTGATCAGTCACTAGAGACATCCAATGCCTTCACTCATGCACGCATTCATCTCCAGTCTGTCTGCCTTTTTTCTTTCTCCACTTTTCCGTCTCTATCTGTATGTTTTGGATTAGAATAATTCTTTAACCCGTGTCCCTAGTGAATGTGGAAGCCTTCCCATTTTCAAGCTTGCGGTGTCAATAGCTGCTGTTTAATCCCCGATCCCCCGAGCACCAGAGGTTGACACATGATGCAACAGAATTGTCTTTAATTCAGTGGCGGAGTGGCATCCCTTCCATTCTATTTGCCTCTCTCTAATCCATGCAGATGTGAGACCATTCAGTCTGAGGTAAAGAAAATGGACACAAATCACTTTTGGATCCGTGTGTGTGTGTCGCAAGGGGAAAGCAAGAGCGTGATATACAAGACAGCTTGCGTCTGCATTGTCGGCACTGCTTTTTTCACTGAAAATGGGGTTTAATATGCAAAGAGCCAGTGAAGGGTAAACGTGTAAGTGTGTATGAATGAGAGAGAGAGAAATTGAGTGGTCTTACGAGCAAACAGCCAACTAAAGGTGCTTAACTCCACAAAGCTCTACAGCACTATTCAACATCTATTCAATGCCACTGCCAAGATTAAAAACCTGCATGTTCAGAGTCGTGTCATCCTATAGATCCTCATCTGCTTTGTAAGTCAAGCATAGACTACCATTTAAATGTTTACAGAATATTCACATGCTCCAACTTTCCTTTAATTGAACCCATATCTTGTCCTTATGCTTTAAAAAGCTCTTCACATGAAAAAAAAAGTCCACGAATGGTTGCATATAAAATCTCTAGTTGGTTTAAAGAAAGTGCTTTAAATAAGTCATGTCGAGTGGCAACTACTACAAATAGAAATACATACATTCTGGGGGTGGAAAAGCAATGTAAATGCAGTTTATGCATTTTACAGACACTTTTATGTAAATAAATGTACATGCATTCATACATTTTATCAGTTGCTCTGTTTCAAAGCATAGCAAGCTGCCTATGAAGGCAACATTTTAAGGCACTTTCGGCATCAAAGCTGTTTCAAAAGATTGCAATTTAACTTCATTCACTTTAGATGATTTTAAAGCAACATCACGTGTATTCTTTACAGATAAGTCAGTCCCATAATGCACTGCGACCAGCTTAGTGAAAAAAAATACTCCAAAATGACAGCGAAGGTTAGAAATATCCTAATAATGTTTTATTTTATTTTACAATTTTTACCCAATATTTGTGTGTTTGATGTGTTTGTACATACTACAGTAGAGTGTTACATTGTTAGCCTAGCAACATGCTAACATCAGTCTCTCTGTTAGAATCAATTATGTCTTCTATGCAGTATTTTTTTTCTGTGGCATGTAGAGAGTTCAAAGTCAGTTACTTATAAGATTCAATGATGGATAAGATGCTGCCTTAGAAAGGAGCTGGCTATGTAGACAGTAAGACGGCTCACTAGGTTTTGGAACAGACGTGGGCTAAAAATTGCATACTTTGAGTAGGTATACTTTTGAATAAGTGCTTCACGACTGTTGCTCTGTATTGTATGAATGTAATCCAGACGTAACAGAATATAAATTACAATATACAACAGTCATTATGTTGTCTTTGTCATGTGACCACCCCTGAATCCCTCAACAAAAACCCAGTGGATTTTTCTTTGGCTTTTTGATTATTATTGAAAATAATCTCTGTGAAAATATCTTGAGCTTGAGTTAAAGGGTTAGTTCGCCCAAAATTTTAATTCTGTCATTAATTACTCACAATTATGTCATTCCAAACCCAAATTAGGATATTTTTGATGAAACCCAAGAGCTTTTTGACCCTGCATAGACAGAACACAAATATGTCATCCCTGCAGCTCTCTATTGAATGCACACTTCAGAATCTCACCCGAGGTTGTAGGTCACCCAGGCACTTTGTGTCTACTTTTTTATGAATACTGTGAACTCAGACATATTACTCTTTTTACATACAGTTTTTTGCCTACTGTATACAAGTATGCACATCCAGATCTATTATGCATGTTTCCTGAGAAATGAACACATGATGTGTTTTGTGAAGACTAATAGCTGCTATCCAGTCTTCTTACTGTCCACATCCCTAAAACCAGCTCTTTACTTCCTTCTGCAGCTTGTGATGATGTGCCTGTGAATTTATGTGACCACTTGTGCCATTTTGATCGATAGATCTATAGATTTCCTTGACTTCACACTTGTGAAATCTCATTAGACTGTTGCCATAGAATAATTTCCGTGGCTTTGAGCCTTTGCAGGCGGCCATGTGAACACATTGGGAGGGGACACCTCGCATCTCAGAGCATAAATATGCGTGAGTGGCACAGTGGTGAAAAATATGGGATATATTAACAAAAGAGCTGAGCCTGCCTTTAACATACATTAGACAAGGTCCTCTAAAGTACTCCGTAGTGCAGCAGTATTTGACACACTATAGTGAACGCTGTGTGTGTTTCCTTCTCTCTTAATCGTCTTTCTTTAATCTCTCTTCTTGGTTTGATTCTTGCTGTCTCTCTCTTTCTCTGTGTGTCTCTCTCTCCTCCGTCTCTCTCTGTAGTTGTGCATACAGAAAGCCACTTATTGGTGATTACCCAGGAGTGGATTTGGCTGCAGAAGGGAAAGTGATTTTGCTGTGTTGGCTTTGATGAGGCAGAATAAACTGTCAAACGTATGGGGCAGGTGACAGCATGATGGACGTAGCCAGGGCAGAGAAAATCGTAGCAGATTAGCACTCCCATATTTATTAACCATCAGTAAGGTAGACTGAGAAACAGACAGGCTGGGAGGAGAAATGCCTTGTCATCTCAGAAGACAGAAATAGTCTTATCTGTTTATTTAAGGCGCCACACTGAACATTTGCATTCGAAACATGCTTTTACATAGATCTGAATGTCTCATTTGAACATATTTTCACTTATTTCCTGTTGATTTTATGGTAAGCAAGCAGTATATGGTAAAATAGCCCTATCATTCAAACTGTTACTTATAGTTACAGTGCATGTTTTGATTCATTTTTTTGCATTATATGCATGCAATAATTATAAGTATTATGCAATCAGATGTCTTTTAGATGTCAATTAAAAACATAGTCCTGAAATTGTTTATGTAATTAATTAATGTAAATTAAACGTACCATATTAAGTGGGATAAAAAAAATACAAATACATATAAATAATAAAAAAAATAGTTTACCTTTCAAAAGTTTGGGTTTAATATGTATTTTTTAAATGATACTTTTCTTGATACTTCAGCAACAATGCATTAAATTAATCAGAAGACATAATAAATATATATATATACAGGTACATCTCAAACAATTTGAATATCATGTAAAAGGTCAATATTTTTGTCACTCATCGCATAAAGGGAAACCCATATATTATATATACTGACCAAAATTATGAACTCAACACTTGTTTTTGCCCCATTTTTCATGAGCTGAACTCACTTGAGGCAAATGGTGGTCACACCAGATACTGACTGGTTTTGGATTATCCAAACTCAACCTGTTTAATCCACATTTGTGTGGTGAAAGTCACCTACAAAGAATGAGATCTTATAATGTCACGCGGCACGCCATGCTACCCTTGTGCTGCAGGATCTGCAATCAGATCTCACTTTAGTGGACAACATGTCTTCTCATTCATTTTATTGTACACAATGCTGCTACACAGAATTCTGTACAACCACACACACATATTTTGCCCCATTAGGAGAAACAATCTAAATGTTAAACAGGTTCCCTCCTGAAGTGGTCCGCATTCCCCCTCCTTTGAGAAATTTGGCCTGTGGTGCTTTTGTCAAGTTGCCATTGTTCTGTCCGACACACATGGAAACAAAAGAACGATGTGCAATTTGGACCTAATCATAACATCTGTACTTCACTGCTATTTACATTTCTCTATCAAGGCGGAGAAGAAATGTTAATTTTAGATGGGTCTTTTTATGAGTGGTAATTACTGTCATTAAGAATGCTCGAGAGACTCCGGGGGAGCCGGGACTGAGATGTAGTTTGACGTGTTGTATAATTAATACTGAATTAATGTCTTACTTTATGTGGCGCTGGAAGAAAAGCCCTTAACATCTTTGAGAGATGGCTTGTGCCATTGTCGCTGCACTGCATCCAAGAGAACACACACACACACACACACACACACACACACACACACACGCACAGTGTCTTTTCCACTGTAAATCAGGGTGGTCTGGTCTCATCTTTTTGTTTGTGTCGATGGGTTTGTTATTGTGAGGGCTCACTGGCTGTTATTGTCTTGTTTTATGTGGTATAGCTGTCTGGCACCTTCATATCTGGACATTCAAAACATTTTGTTTCTCCTTGTTTCTCTTTAACAAATTGTACCATATTTTAACTATAATAATGTGATTCCGATTCATACAAATTGAATTTAGTACAAATATGAGATATGATATGGAGACTCAAAATCTCAAAATGCTGCTTCACTAACAAAAAGTAAGTTTTTATGCATAGTACTGTTTTGTAATTTACTGCTCTTGAAAAGGAACCATAAAAGGGATGTGTCTGCAGTTCTAAACAAGGAACTCAATCTCTCTCTCTCTCTCTCTCTCTCTCTCTCTCTCTCTCTCTCTCTCTCTCTCTCTCTCTCTCTCTCTCGTAGATGAGTGAGTGTAGCAGTGCTCCAAGCTTATAGCTACAGTACACCTGAAGCAGCTTCAGAATCCTGTCAGAGCAGCAACCAGAGAGTGAGAACTGGGACCTTCTGTTGGAGGAGTTTGACTTCAGGACAGAGGAGGTCACAGGTCAGAGAAGTACTCTCAATCTTGCTTTGTTTCTGCCCGTACTTTAGATGTTGCACTCACAAAAACAACCTCTCTGTTCTGGCACACTCTACACCTGTATGTGGGCTGCCCTCCAGGCCACAAACACAACCAAACACTGACACTTCTGATGATTTTGGAGGTACTGTAGCACATCCTTTGGTCACTTAGATATGAACATGCTAATGACATTTGCTCAGGAACCGAACATAGTAGCCATTTTTACACTAAAGCATTTTCTTTATTGTATTCTGACAAATTTTGTGTATAATCTGTTTTTATATTCTAGTTTTTGTTACATTTACTGCATGCACATTTTCACAACAAATTATTTTACTATAGTGCATCTGGCCATTTTTACTATTGAGTTTTATTGCAGTTCCCACAAATTCTCATTATTCTTAATGGAGATGCTTATTATAATTTTTTATTAAATGCATTTTTAATTACATTTTTTTTTCATATATTTTCATATATCATTTTTGTTTTTCATATATTTTCATATATCGTTTTTGTAATTTTATATTAAATAAATATAATAAATATTTTGCAATTGTTTTATGTTTTATATAAAACATGTTATATAAACATGTTATTTTTTATTGTTCTTTAATTATTATTCAGATTTAACTGATTATTATTTAATTTTTTTGTTCAGTTTTAGTTTTTATTAATTTCCAATTAATTATACTTCAACTTATTTCAGTTAGCCGCTAAGACTACATTTTTCAATTTTGCTTAGTTAATATTTTCATCGTCTTATATTTGTTTTATTTTAGCTTTATTCCCATTAAGAAAAATGTCTTAATGGTTTTTAGTAATAAAAATAACCCTGACAGTTACTGCAATTTATTAAAATTACAAATTATACATTTTCTGATGGCTTCAATACATCAGATTATGATGGATAAAAATATATATTATTTTAATTATAGTATAAGTCATAAATTAAACAATCAGACTTAAGAAGTAATATGGTTCATGTCAGAACATTTGTACTGCAAAACATACGTTTTTATCCATTTCTTTAGATGTTGAGATTAAATCGGACCTGGATCTATTCTTAACATGTTTTGATGAGATTTACCAAACTAGAAACATTTCTGTAGGAATATGCACCTATCTTCACTGATTCTACAGGCTGCACATTCAGAATATAGTACAGGATAATAGTACAGCTAAACATTGAACACCCTATTCAAAGGAATTCCTGGAAAACCTGTTAGCAACCAGTTTTATGGCACTATTCGTGTGTTATAATATGAGATTAAATGCCAGCATCTGAACTGGTCTGTAACAGCATTTCTTTGGAGATGACTGAGATGTACCTATGAGGGGAGATAACTGACAAACCAAATGCACACGCTGATAACTGAAATTGCTTAATCTCCATTTTAATCATCATGAGCTGCCACCTCTGGGTCTCCGTTCTCTCTTTCTCTCTGTTTCTCCTTCTCTTTCCCTCCCCCTCTTCCCCATTTGCTCTCTATCTCTCTCTATCTATCTATATAATCATCGCATGGAGTGCTGGATGTAGCATATATTCACACAGTGCAGCCATGCATAGAACTGCCTCCATTAACTTAATATGCACAAGGTCCAGTGTTCATACAGCCTCTAGCCATTAGACTGAAAATCATGTAAAAACATTTGACATGGAGCTTGAGAATAGCCACATTATGGAAAAATGGAACGAAGACAGAAGAATGAATCGCCGATTGAATTGAGTCATCATTTGAAGTTCCCCTATCTCTTTGTGAGTGTTTTAAACTGTGTAATTCTCACAAGTGGTGTCTAGACAGAGTATGTGGTGACTGTCTCCGAGTCCTAACGGTTTCTGGAGAAATATTAGGAGTGATGAATCACTTCGGCACACAGCAGTGCGTTATATGCACAACATATGGCTTACAGAACATTCAGAGGGGATTCTCTCTTACTCTCCCATTTCCTCTTTCACTCTCTCTCTATCCCTCACTTTCACTGTCTCATTTTTATTTTTTGCCTGTATGTCTCCCATGCTCTCCCATCTTTAAAAAAATGATTATGTTAGATTTTGGTTACTGGTCTCTTATATAGGATTGTAGGTGGATAAATAGATAGTTTAAGCAAACTAGCAAAAATTACAGAGAAAAAATAGTTTAGTATAATGTTCAGTCTGCTCTTTTGTATATAATGATAATAATAACAATACAATATGCTTCTGTGCATGTGAGAGTAAATATATAAATATCATTTAGTAAAAAATAAGATATTGAATAAATTTGAGGAAAAAAATAATAATTATGGATTATGGAATTGGAGCCCCAAATCAGCATGTTAGTGTGATTTCTTAAGGATCATATGACAATGAAGGCTGCTGCTGAAAATTCAGATTGTCATCACATGAATAAATTACATTTTAAAATATATTCAAATAGAAAGCAGTTATTTTAATGAGTAATAATATTTGAGTGTTACTTTTTTTACAGTATTTTTTATCAAATAAATGCAGCCATAATGAGTGGAAAAGATTAAAAAAAGAATAATAATAAAGCTTACTGACCCCAATTTACTCTACAAGTTAATGTCATGTGTCATGGTTTGCAAAAATAATAATAAAAAAATACAAGGATAAATATCAGAAAGTATTTTAACATTCGAGAAATTATACTCTTAAGTTGTCTTTTGTGTTTTAATATATTGCTTCTGTATGTGTTTGCCATATTTGAGCTTGTCCACTAATAAGCTCTAGACATGGGGTTGAAACTAAACACATTTGTTCTACATTAGTCTGTGCCATCTGCTTTTGTTTCAGGTGGGGTCCCAGTATTTTGATTGAATCCAGTTATGAACTTCGACCATTTTTGTGAAATGTTTAATGCATGCATGCCTTCTAGGAGAGACAGAGGAAAAAAGAGAGAGAAAAATAACCCTAAAGAAATAAGTTTTAAGCTGACAGCCATGTACGCTCTCAACTGGACTTGTTGTGCACTTGGAGCCCAGTAGAAAATCAGGATCAGGAGCTCTGTAATTGAATTCACCTGATTAGAATTCTACCCCCTCGAGAGTGCGGGAGTCTCATGTATGGTTAGCATAATAAACAAGAAAATCTGAGACATGGGAATGTGGGAACCACTTCTTCCAAGCATACTGAATCAATTAATAGCATGTAGAAGGAAACCCTGATTATGTGAGCAGAGAGCCAGGCCAGCGAGAGAGGAGACTGGAATCTGGGCCGAGGTGGTTATTATTAGTGATGGAGAGAGTGTGTGTTCATATAGTGTGTTTTTTGGGTGTACTTTGATCCCGTCTCTCCCTCGCACAGCTGCAGCGGTTAAGCTGGGCCCTGGAGGAATCCCACATAGACACCGTTCACCTCTGCCAGGAGTGCACACCGCTGGTCAGCAACCTCAGTCGCTGGATCAAAGAGCACAAGTATGTGGAGCTACCTCAACATGGACACGCTTAAATGCACACACACACACACACACACACACACACCATGTCCAGAAGTTTTCCATTGAAATTCCCAAGTTCCCAGAATTCTCACGCCCCTCTTATGTGTCACATGGAAACTAGAGCTGGGGGATATAGTTAAAAAATCTCAATATTTTTCAGGCTTTTGACATTATTCCAAAGATTTCTTGAAATGTGTTGGCTCTGAAATTACTTTTTGATAATTATGCCCAGTCAGCCATTACAGTTAAAGGAATGGTTCGCCCAAAAATAAAGATTCTGTCATCATTTAGTCACTAAGTTCCAAGCCTGTGTTTCTTTCTTCTGTTGCACACCAAAGAAAACATTTAGAATAATGTTGGTAACCAAACAGTTGATGGTAGCCAGTCATTACGGTATTATTACGATTAAGACAATACTCTGATTAAGAATCTACCATGTAAACAGAGTTTTTTTGATTACCTCAATCTGGCTAAAGTCATACTCGAAGTAAACACAAATTGAATGAAGTATTCCTATTTTTAGTTGCATTATCGAAGAGCAATATAGACATGTACACTTTAATCACACTATTACGTAGCATAGGACTTTGCATACGACAAACAAAAGAGCATGGCTTTAAGCATGTGGGAAACAATAATGCATGAATAGCATGACAAATAATTAACTGTACTTGAAGCTTTCGTTATTAGTTCTAGTTTTGCTCTGTCCAGCAAAAATAAATCTCTTGTCCCTGAAAATTGTAAGTCTTCTTGCAGACAGTCATTTGTCAAAATGCAAGTAAATATAAACTTTTTGAACTTTTATACAAATGCATTGACCCATTCTCAATTGAGCTGTCATGACAATAATTGTGAGTTTTTAAAACATCGCTACACCAGCTATCATGTAAATATTAAGTCTTGCCTTCTCTATTGAATTTTTCCTTCTCCCTATTTCCCCTCTTTTTCTCCATTCCTTCATTTCTCTCAGCCTTCCCTGGTTACTATTACCGTACATATTAAACACATTTGCCCTCCAAGCACATCGACAAGACCTCATTGCAAATGAGCTTCATAAAACTCAGCCCATATTTCATATCACTTTTGAATGGCAAACAATGGCTTTTTATAGTGATGTCTGAGGTAATGCTCATTGAAGGGTTATTGCCTAATGATGTGCGCCCCGGTGGCACGACAACCTTCCTGGACCACCCACATTTTGTGGTTTAGTTGAATAATAAAGGATTACATTAATTTGGCTAGTTAATTAAGAAATGTCAAAAGAAAAATATCAAAGCCCCCATGAATCCCCATGCAGTCTTTTTGAAGAGCAGGGCAGGCTGTATCTTTAGAGGTCAACCTTGCTTTTTGTTCTCTTTTTCCAAGTCTGTATTTGAAGAAGGCACACATTTGCTATGCTTTGTTTCTCTTTGTATCTCTCTCTTGCTCTGATTACAACTACAGTGTTTGATTTGCAATTTAAGCCCAATCATGATACAATCAGCTCTGATGAATGCCATTGAGTCTCGGATCATTGTTGTTACATGCTATTTAGTAATGCTTTATCATTCACGATTACCTTCCTGGGGTCTAAACTCCACAACATTCACGCATGCTTATTGAGTCCCATTTGCGCTGCGTTGTTCAAAATCGAATGACGTTGTTGATCTTAAACAGAAAAACTGCATCATATTGTAGTTCTGCCTGTCAAACCCAACATAATCCACGATGACCTTGTCTTCCACGTTTGTCTTTGCAGTAATGCGATTTAGAGCAAAGGGATATGAATGCAGTGAAAGGCCCTTGTTGACACCTCAAGCTGAACTGCAGCACATTGAGAGTCAACAGCAATCTAAGCGTTTAACACATGGAACAAGTTTATGCATCTGGCTCTCCTAAATACAAAGTGCATTGCTTTATGTTTTAGAGATTTGTGAATTTTGAAGTGTCTTGACACACTCACATCTCGATTTGCTGTAAAACTTGTAGGATTTAATCAGTTGGATGCAATTATGTTTGGCAATGCAAATGCAATGTTGTTGCATAAAACTGCTTAGTTTGGAAGTGTCATCTAAGTAAATAGCGATTAAGTAAAACATTTATTATTTTAGTAAAACATGCAGCAACATTTTTTGCATGCTGACTTCTGAATTAAATTTCTATTTTATTATTAGCATACTACTTTGTCTTTGCACCCTATTTTATGATCTAGCATGAATTATAAATGGACACTACATTTTCAGCATTCATCTCTGCTGTATTGGGCTGTTCATCAGCTCTGTTTGGATGGATGGATCAAAGAACAGAACAAGCTTTTGAACACCATCAGCACTGACAAAGCAAATGTCTATTTATCAGTTTCTTCTTCGCTTATCCTAAACAGCCCTCAGCGCCATTCATTGTCTGAGGTTGTTTTAAGTCACCTTCACCTTCTCACATAACATTCACTTGAGCAGGATACATAACATCCCTCCGCTCAATTCACAGCTTCCTGTTAATGAATCCAAACAGTCATTCGCTGGACTAGCTGAAGACTCTATAGAAGTTTGAGGTGCTCTCTGGTTGGCTAATGGTGTTCGTAGAGGGCTATTCATTCGCTGCTTTCTTGGCTTCGCACCATCTTGTCAATTTGGCTAAGGATTGTCTCCCGCTTTCAAACAAAATCAAAAGGCCTGAAAGCCAAGTGGTTTGTTAGCCGGATGTCAAAGAGATACTACTCTGCACCCCTTAGATGGTCAAGGAATCTGACACAAAGCACACGCGAAGCCTGTGTAAGCGTTAGAGCTTCCCGGTTTGGCTCGCTCTCCGCACCCTTAGCTCTTTTCGCGCTGCTCCAAATGAATGGACAGCTCTGATGTGATCTGTGCTGTTAGCTGGGAAATGGGGATGCAGAATGGCCATTATAAGAGTGAAGAACTGTAGAAAGAAAGAGAGAGATGAATCTAGTCTGCTTGCACTGGAAGATGAACGTATTATGAATAATGCCTCTATTTTTCCATCCAATTCCCAATTCCATCTCTCAGCCCATTGTCACGGTCGCCCCATTACTGCTTCAGTTTTCATCCCTAAATTCGATATTGGGGAATTGATCTCATATTTATTTAAAATAAGATTATGTCTTTTATTAAAACAGATTTCTTTTCTCTCCAGCCGGATCCAATGAGATAAAAGGAAATTATTGAGAACACACTCGTCTACCGTGACATCGAGAAAGTCCAATGTGTTTATTCACAACCTCATCTGAGTAATAAAATATCACCTTTAATCTGCAAAGCATTAGTCAAGACATTTTCTTTCGTTATTTGTGAAAAATATGTTTCTTATTCTTGTTTGCATGCGTATGAATGTTTCAAAGCTGTGCATTCTAACAGATATAATGTTTAGGGTTATTATAGTTAACTAAGACTAAAATAAATGTTAACATAAATAAAGTAAAATATATAAAAAATACATTATTTCAGCTTGTTGCTGAAGTAGCTGAATGTAGCTTGTTCTAAAACTGGAATATATATTTAAATATCAAATTACTAAGATTTGAACAAAAAATGCATGCACCTATTTTGATAAGACATGAGCAATAAAAAAAATGAAATATAAAAATGTAAATACTTTAAAAATAATCATGCGTTTATTTTATTTTTGAAGTAATATTTAAATTAAACAATCTGAAGTATATTCTGTCTCAATTTTGTTCAACATATCGCTTCTGTGTGCATCTTTTCATACGATTATAATAACCCATCTACTGAAACGGCTGGTGACTTGTGACTGAGTCCAGATGCGTGATATGAAGTGCTACAAGATGGCTGATAGCACAGTAGCCATTTATCTCACTCTCATTTTAATTCTTGCTTATGTTTCATTCCTCCGTTTTTCTTTTCCCTGCTACTTTGCATGATGAAGAAATCCCAGTGTGGCATAATGTAAGACATAATCACTTTATCTTGAGCTGGTTTCAGACAAGAACATGTCCACTTTCCTTTGCCATTTCAACAAGGACAGCTGGCACAGCTCCAAAAGATAATTTTACCCCAGAGAATAGAGGATAGAGAGAGAGAGAATGCATGTATGCATGCCCTACCGATCAGTTCAGCTTCTCTTCTACATGCTGTAAAGAGCAGCACATCAACACAGATTCCTACTCCAGCCATCTCTGCTCCTAATGGATGTGTTTGTGAGGAAATGAATAGCTCTTCTTTTCCATTAAGTGTATTGGAGTAATTAGTAGTTTGGGGCGTAGCCACTGCAAACCATGTTATAAAAAAGTTCCATCTCTAATGCATTTAACCCCCTGCCCTCTTTCCTCACCATCAGATGGGAATCATTTTTAACAGATGAGGCCTAAACTTCGGAGAAAGGCAGATGTCATGGTCTCTGGAATTTACATGTCTGGTTCTAGTTCAACTGTCTGAAGCTCTCTCTCTCTCTCTCTCTCTCTCTCTCTCTCTCTCTCTCTCTCTCTTTAGTTTTTCATAAGTCTGAACAATTATATGGTTTTTCTTTGTCCTCCAGATGGTTGATGGGTTTTTCATTGCCACTGAACTGTCTCGGCTTTGTTTAAAGATAGCGCAGATGTTATTGCTCCATTCTGTAACTCATCTCTATTGTCTTGTTTTCTTCCTTTTAGTGCTGTCATCACTGTGTGCTACAACATAATAGTCATCTTTGTAGTTACAATATATGTTCACTGCCTCAATTTAAAGAGATAGTTTACTGAAAATTACAATTCTGTCATCATTTACTCACCCATGTGTCATTGCAAACCTGCAGAGCTTTCTGTGAAGCAAAAAAGAAGAAACGTTGAAGACTGCACTGGCTGCTCTTTTACATAGAACAAAAGCAAACTAAGGAAAGAAAGCACAATGAATTTCATAAAAATGGTCCATAACTGTCCTGACTACATTATATTTGAAGTCTTTTGAAGCAATATGATAGCTTTATAAAGGTACTATATTTGAATGAATATAATGAAATTAAACATTAATAATAATATAAATGGTCCTTATACAAAGCTTCAAAAAACATGGAATGTACAGTAGCAGTTGTATTGACCATGTTATTAATGTTTTATTGTGTTTTTCTTATTAAATGTTGGATGAACTGTCCCTTTAAGACAAAACTGATCAGAAATTACATGATAAAAGTGGGCATTTCAGCCCTCTATTTTTAATAGCTTTTGTTTTATTTCATTTTATGTACTTCAGTCATTTTATTAGTGTTTTTTTTCAATTTAATCTTAATTTATTTTTAATTTCAGTTAAGTTTTAAAAATTAAGCTTATTTCATGTATGTGCCAAGGCAATCTTTTTGTTTACATTTTTTATTTAAGTTTTATATTTAATATTTACATTTATTTCTGCTTTATTTCAGATATGTAAAACAATTTTAAATGTAGTTAGCTTTACTTAACAATAACAGCACTGATGCAAACTTTTGGATGGCTCACTAAGTTCTCTCTGCATATTAAACTTAGATAGGAAACATTTTTGTAACACTTAAGAAAAAAATGAGAGCACTTTTAATCATCTCTTTGCCATATATAAACTGCCTTGCAACATATAAGATGGATAATATTGGCTTTCCAGATAAAGATACTAATCTTACAATTTAGGCCAGAAAAATTCTACGGCGTTAAAGATTCAGAAGTTCTAACTGATCTAACAAATCACTACCAGTTCAGATGCTGTCCTCAATTCCCCACTTGTTTATCAGAAGTTACATTGTTCTCTCCCAGAGCTACAAAAAGCTATGCTAATAGTTCTCCTTACAAACTGGGTCACCTTCATCCGTCAGTAAGCGTAGCTCTCAGTCTCCACTTATAGAGATCAGAACGTCTCCGCACTGAGTGTGCAGGGCGGGACTGTCAGCGACATCTGACAGATGCAGCGTTTCGTCGTGCAGCTGCGACACGTCGCGTGGTTCTCTCCGTGTGATCAAAGCCACGTGATGAGTTCTGGTGTCAGGCCGCAGCGTCCCGTGGTCTCTACAGTGAGACAGGAGGAGCGCAGGGAGTTTTTTGTGCCTGTCAGGCTGCAGCCCGGCTGATGCTTCGGATTGATTCGCCGTATGGTGCGTTTGGCACTATTGATGTTTTATGAAGCTTGTCGGGAGTTTCTAGGAAGCCCTGTTTGAGTGTGGGTGGAGATGCTGAGGAATGTTGGCTCCCATTAGTGACTAAGACCATCATGAGACTGTCACATCAGATCATCAGCTAAAACAGCTAAAACATGTCCCACCTCACTGTAGGAGGCAGCGACGGTGTCTGGATAATGGGGAAGGCAGTCATTTGTTAGAATCAGACTGATGATGCCTACAGTAATTTACGTATTGCAGGATGTATTGAGCGTTTCATTGTGTGCTTTGCTAATGATCATTATGAACAGCTGTATAAATATTCCTACTTGGCTTGGAAAAGAACTGAGCGTTGATTTGAATTAAAACACAGAAAATATATGCTACTGTTAAAAAGTTTGGGATGAGCTATTTTTAATTAATATTATATTCAGCACTTTTTGCATAAACGGTGCTTTACATTATCAAAAGTGACAGTAAAGACATTTTTAATGTTACAAAAAAAATCAAATGTCAAATAGATGCTGTTCTTTTGAAATTTCCATTCATCTAAGTATCATGAAAGTACTTAAAAAACATCAGCATATTAGAATGATTTCTGAAGAGTCATGTGACACTGCAGACTGAAGAAATGGTTGAAATAATCAGTTTGCCATCACAGGAAGGAATTACGTTCTTTTAAATTGTTATAATATTTTACAATATTAATGTTTTACTGTATTTTTGATTAAATAAATGCAGTATTGGTGACCAAAAATATTCAATATTTTAATGTTTATGACCCCAAACTTTTAAATGGTATCAGAAAAATGTATGTATTATTTATTTATTTTCTCGTTATAGTTTAAATCATATAAATAGTATAAATCCAAAATAGTATACATTTAGTTTGACTAAGCCTTTGTTTGGCTACATTCAAACATGTCGTCATTAGAAAAGCGAATCATGCACATAGCAAATAATGTTTTCTGTTACTCAATAGTATCCTATTTAATTATTTTTTATATATATTTATGTAAGCAGTAATTTAATTATGTTTGTGTGTCTTTATGTCCCCATTTGGAAAGCTACAGTAAGTACTCTGTGTGTGTTTTCTCTGCGACAGTTGTCTGCAGGCAAGCCGAGATGCCTTGGAGGTGGCACTGAGGACCCTTAGAGCTCAGGCAGATGAGAAGGAGGCCAAGCAGTCACGGTTAAAGCTAAAAGCAATCTGTCACCAGCTCTGTCAGCACTGACTTCACTTCTAACAACGTTAAATGGGTTGGATCTGATCTCTGTGTGATCTCTTAACTGTATCTGTTACTGATATATTTTGCTCATTTTATTTATTTAATTTTTAAATCCTATGTTATGTTTGCTTTGAGATATGCCAGCAAACTTGAAAAACAGATTTTTTCCACAGTGGTTATCAGGTGAATGTCTCGACATTCAGTAAATATGTTTACACTGCCACACGCATCCTGATGATATCAGTAAATCTTGCCTTTGCATTTTTTGCATTCTGCTGTCACATCAGGAAGCTGGCAGACAGGTATGACAGCGATTTCACCCCGTGGCTCGTTTGTAATTGGTTAAACTGCTTGTCTCACATCTCACCCCATGTTACAGCACTCCCCGGTTCCTGTGTGCATATGCAAAAGAGTTAATGAGCCGCAAGGTTACAGTGCTGCCCTCTAAAGGGCCATTCCTCATGTCGCCTTCACTGTTCCTCGCCTTCTCTGATTGGCTGGGAGGATTCATGAGGCTTGTATTACATTTCATCACTGTTAATGCACCAAGAGTTAATGAACTTCTCTTTCTTTGCTCGCTCTATCACTCAGGCCATCCACAATCACTCTTCTAATCAGCAAGCACTTCTTAATCAGCTATGAGGTCATCTGGAGGTGGACGAGTGAGTACCCAATTCTGATACACAGACGTCGGTCACGTATGCCTTTTACATCAATGTACGTAAAACACTTCACTCTTTCCTTTAGTTTCAGGTAACAAGCTATTATTCAGTCTGACCTCGCCCTCTCTTAAAAGGATAGTCCACCCCAAAATGATAAGCCTTTCATCTTTTCCTCAAACTCATGTCAGTTCAAACCTCTATGATTTCTGTGGTAAACGGGTTGTGTATATCTGGTGAATTTTTGCGATTGATAAGCTTTTTAATACTTTAGAACAAATAAAAACATAAAGTATTTTTTACATGTTATACATTTAATTAAATATCAGAAAAATAAAATGATGTATACGCATCACGTCAAAGGAGAATTTCCGATGGAAAAGGTTCTTTACAGTGGAAAAAGTCCTTAAGATGTTCTTCACACGAAGAATATAAAAAAGTGGTTGGAACTGTTCACTAAAATGTTCTTTGGTGAACCAAAACTTGTTCTTCTATTGCATCGCTAATTAAAAACCCTTTGGAAATCGTTATTTTTATAATTTGTATAATATTTTACAAATTACAGTTTTTAATGTATTTTTGATCAAATAAATACAGCCTTGATGAGACACTTTCAAAAATTCTTACTGATCCCAAACTTCTGAATGGTAATGTATATGGAACCTGATTTTTACCTTCCATAATTGCAAAATCATTACAGAATCGCAAATTCCATCAAAAAAGTTATTTTCAAGAAGCTTCAGCTATTTTTGCCCATATTTCATTGTAATAACAATAACATTAAAGCAAATCTCTAAACATATTTATTTTATGTGTTCCACAGAAGAAAGTCGTACAGGCTTGGAATTACATTTTCATTTTCAGGTGAACTATCCCTTTAAGTCAATTATAATATCACAGGCTTTGCAACCTCATCTGTCTGTCCATCAAAAAATAATTCCCATTCATAAATAATGACCAGCCGTAGCTCCGGAGGAAATAAAGACAGATAAAATTCCAAACTAATCCTTCCCAGCCTCTGTCGAGCACCATTAATCAACGACAGCTCCTTTATTAGTTTCATTAAGAGAATAGAAGATTAAAAGGAGTGATGTGATAGAAAACCTGCCTCCGGCCGTGACCCACCTAAAGCCTGACCCCTCATTAGGACTCATGAACTGCCCTCTGTGCATGCTTAATGACCCACCCTGGTTTGTGTTCATTCCCCACTCGTTTGCTTTGCATCTGATTGCTTCAGATGCAGCGCCCGCTGTCAGTCAGTTTAATGATGAAGTTTGACGGCAATATTCCCTTGTCTATTTTAATAATTGCCAAAATGGTATTCATATAAATCTGTCGAGCCGATGTGGATAAAGGCATATATAATAATCTAAATTGAGCCGATAAGGGCGGTCGAAGGAAACGCCTGTCTTTCGTTCTACATTTTTTTTTCATTACTTGTGGTTCACATATACAGCTTGTATGCATGTGAGCCGAGATAAGTCACATTATTTGCATGGGAGTCAGTCTTGGACTCATATATCTGTATAATATCATTATGCAATTTTAAATCTCAATCCTGTCACTTCCATAAGAGGGCTAGAAAGGCAGTCAGCATGATGTGAGGTTGTTATTAGATGTCTTTAAGGCTTGTCCTGTTGTCAGAATATATATCCAGAGGTTCATTCATTTTTTAGATCTATGCAAATGAAAACTCCTATATTTGAGTACAGCCTTGAATTAGCTGCTAAAATTAGCTTCTAATCGGCACCTTTATTGGAGCCAATGCATTATGGATGAGACACTCAGGGCGTCCAGATCTGACCGTATATGTTGGTCCTCTAGTGGTCATCTCTAAGGGGTCTCAGCTGGCCGATTTCAAAACAAGGGCAGCTGCTGTACTCCAAAATTCCACTTTGCTGTCTTGTTTTTATAAAATTCTTGGAAAACAAAACAATTACCACACAAGTAATAGAATCATGCAAATACGATGTCACTGCAACATATGTAGAGATGCCTTGTTGAAAAATATCCAGTGCAAATATGTTGAAATGGACAAATTGCTACATCCCGTAATGCTATTTGCGCATCGTGAAGTTTAATAGTCGCCGATTAGAGTGACAGCATGTGTTAGGGAGCTGTTCCGACACAGACGGCCGTGTATGAAAGCTCATCTCTCGTCTCTCTCTCCCTCCCCTAACAGCTGCCACCACCGGCACACGCCTGCAACGATTTGTCAACAGTCAGCAAAACACTAAATCAAGCTGCAATTATCTGCTCTTAATTAGCAAACGGAAAACGATTACAAGCGCTGCAAACACAACACCAGACGCTCAGACACCAGAAGGCATCAGTCGCCCCATAATCCAGTCAAGTTGTCAACGGATCACAGGCTAATTAGTGAAATTACAGGGCCACTGATTGGGATTTGGAAATGGAGAGGCATGTGGTGAGGTTTAGTGGCTTCGGTCAGGATGAGTGATCATCCCGGATGAGAAGTTTCAAATATAGTGTTTTAGATCTTGAATAAACATGGGTTGTGAATTTCGGCCTTTAATTTTAAGTTTAGTTTTCATTTATTCATTCATTCATTACATTTATTACATACATTTTTTATTTACATTAAACATTAGTTTTTTTATATATATACTGTATATGTGTATATGTGTATATGTATATATATATATATATATATATATATATATATTTATTTACCCATCAAAACACTGGTTTGATAGTTCTGTGTTACCATTTCCAATTTTGGTTTCCAAAAATAGGTTTAGCCAGCTGGTCCCGGTACCACAAAGAAACAACTTTTCATGGCCTGTATCATTTTTCCTACTTAATAACAGTGATACTACAAAATATACTTTGAAAATAAACCTGCTCTGAGAAATATTCACTCGAGTAAAAGCTGCTAAACAGCTATCATATATTTCAGTTATGGCATACTGTATATAAAGCAGGCTATGTTTATGAATTAAACAGGGTATAACATTTTGTGTGTGCAATTACTCACCAAAGATGCCCCATGCCTCTTTCTGTTTCTGGTTAATTTTTGCATCCATAAAGTACTGTACTTTATTGTTGCACAAAGGAAAAGGGGTTTTAATTAGAAAACTATTTGACAAGATAGACCAGAGGGATCTTTCAGGCTTAACTTGTTTATTAATGGTTGGCACGCAAAGCCAAGAAGATGATGACTAACTTGGCTCTTCAAATGCGTCTCTGTCCCAAAAAACTGGTTAGACGTACAGCTGTAATACATCAGAATTAACGCAAACTCCTTCCCATTCCAGGATGCCAAAGACAGAAAGCAGAGAATGTGCAATTAGTACTTTATTAGATGAAACCTCATATAGTTAAAAAGTATGCCTGGCAGAAATATTGCAGATATTAAATATTTGGCTGGTGAAAGCTTGGAGCTGCATCTAGTTATGGTCTTCTGATTTTTGTCTGAAAATCAAGCACGAGGCCGTTTTTCTTCTATTTTACCATCTTTTCTTTTAATTTCTTTCCTTTTTTGTTCTCTAGACATGCAATTGGTGTGCTAGGAAATGGGGTCTCATTACTGTGGGACATGGCAAGGCCTGTGTTATTGCAATCTTTATTAAGAAAAGCTCCAGTTGATCATGTTGTTGTTGTTTTTTTCCATGGCCATGCAAACCGTGCTCTTTAATATCAATTGATTAGATACAGTCTGATGAAAATTACCAAACGACATTTCTTAAAGAGGACTGTTATGACTTGTCAAACAGAATCTTACTCTGAAAAGAAATCCTCATAATTGGCATGTTGCATCTTGGCTTTCTTCTTTTCCTCGTTCTCATTTTTGTAAGTTTTTATCACTAATAGGATATAAAGTTTGTGTGGGGGATATGGAATTCATTAGAGATGAATATGCAACTCAAGCATGATGGTCCGCTTCCTGTTCATTGCTCTTTACTAAGATAAGATGAAAGACTTGGGTTACTCAGTACAAGGAAATTAAGATTAGAAGTACTTTAATAGGCAATGTAGGCCGAGCTTTACGATGGCGTTCATAAACCACAAAAGTATTTAAAAAGTTGCATGCTAATGCGGCCCTCCACTGTACAAGATCATCTGGGCATAAAATGGGCTGTTTGGAAGTCTGGAAGAGAAGGTTATGTTTGCTCAGTGTGCTGTAGACGATTAATTAGACGACCAACTCCTTTCAAAAGATTCAGAGACAACAGAGAGATGTCATGTTTAAAGCATTTTAATGGATAGTACATTCTTTGAGCCTCTCAAGCCCCAGCATTTTTTTGTGTTATTAGGCCTCTTATGAAATCTCCACGTCCATGTTTATTAGCAGCGTTTGCTTAGGCGAGCATCACTATTATTATTGCTCATACTTAAGGTTAGGGATTTAAACAAACCCCAAACTCCTTGTTTTTGTTGTTGTTTTGTTTTTTTTGTTCTGTGGTCTTGAGTGGTAAATCATACATTATAACTCGTAATGTTACTTTTCTAAGTGATCACACCTACTTAAATACGGGTCCGAAGCCATAAGGAGCAGAATATCATAGAGACTTGGCAATATGCTCATTTTGGTCATAAAGGAATAGTTCACCCAAAATGAAACATTTTCATAATTTTTCATAAAAACCTGTATGAGTTTTTTTCCTATGTTGAACACAAAAGAAGATAACGCTAGTAATCAAACACTTGAATTTCTGTTTGGTTCCTCCAAATTCTTCAACATATCTTATTTTGTGTTCAACATAAGAAAGAAACTTATACAGATTTAGAATGACATGTAGGTGTGTAAATGATGACACAATTTTCATTTTTGGGTGAACTATTCCTTTAAGCTACTGGCACATTTGCAAAGTTTCAGCTAGTTTTTTTGGGGGAAAAAAGGGGATTGTTTAGCACAGCTCACACTTTCTGCAGATTTCTGTTGGTCAGCACCAACAGAACTATATTTTTTCTGTCATGTCTACTTTTCCTAAACAGGTTATTGTTATCAGAACCATTCTTATTGTCTGAAAACCTCAACAAAGCTGTGTTTTCCTCCTCAGCAATGCGTTTGATGGGCCTTTGGCTTCATTTCTCTCTCATGCACGGGAGTCAGCGTGATAATCTGGTTGCCTGTAACTTCAATCAAATTGAAGATGTTCCATCAAAGCTGAAATCCAATATGAAGGCCGCTAGAGTTTGCAGACAGGTATGATGCAAAGGCCTCGGAGCTCTTTATGATGATGATGATGGTAACACGGATATGTAGGTTGCTCTGGTGCACATGTAACTGAATCCATTTCCCTTGCGAACAGTTGATAGCACAGCTGAGCACTTTAGCAATGCCATTTCGCCCTAATGCCAAACTGCAGTTCAAAAACCTTTAAAGGCAGTAGATGAAACTCCTTTTTCACAAAGAAACTCTCTCGGTCTTCCTGACAAAGCCCACACTACCCAGCGTGAGAGCTGTTCCTGTCTTAACTAGCAGGTGAAGTCACTCGGCCCGCCGTGAGTCCTTCTGATGCTCTGCCTGCTGTCTGATTTCAAATCCATGAAAGAAAGTTAAAAGCTGTTTCACTTCCTCAGATAAATGGCAAAGGCCTTAAAAGAAAAAAAAAGAATAGGCATCTTATCAGGAGTAAGTAAAAGTGTGACATTTCCCATTTAGGTTTCTCTTTTGATAGAGATAAAATGTTTATGTTCACCATACCATGCTGAGATTTTCAAAAGAAGGGAAAAACACTTAAATCTCACATTATATAGCAATGCTGCAATAAAAACATTCAATTGTGAAATTATACTATGCTGTTTTAACTAAACAGGCCATGTAGATTAGTCATTTATATTCACGGATTGCTGTTAGAGGTACATTAAATGCTTAATTGTTTTTATAAAAATAAAATAAAATACTTTATAAGTAAGAATTTATGTCTGTGCGGTGTTCATTTGTTAAGGAAAATACACTTATTCACACCTGGTTCATTTCATAGGTCTGACAGTCAGAAATCAAACTTTAATATATGATTTATTATTATTCATAAATGATTATAAATATTGAATACATTATTAGAAAAAAAGCTAGATTTTATATGAACATTGCAAATGAACTCAGACCCCTCTTATAATAATAACAATAATAATGATAATGATTATTTATTATTATTCGTAATGTATTATTATAATTTTTTATTGTTGTTATTATTTTATGCCACTGAAATCATACATTTAAAAATTCTCAAATTCTTCAGGTTTTCAGAAAATTTAATCTGAGCCCATTTTTAGGACAATGAATAGTATGAATTCAATGAGGGTTTGTCATTTATATTTAGAATACAATAGAATAGATTACATTAATTAATGAATGAATGAGATCCACTTTTAAGATAAGGGATATTGTGAATGCGATACATATTTTTTTTAATACAAATCAAAAACTAGGTTCTTTAACACTTGGTTCAATTCAAGAGATCTGAGTTTGGTTTTCCTTATTGGAAGTTGTTGTAAGGGATCACCTGAATTTCTCCTTCTCCCTAAGGGCTTGCCTCATCTTCCTGGTTGTTGTGTGATCTGCTGTCTCCACATCAGTTGATGTGTCTAATGAAGTTTGTGAAGTGCTCAGGTGAATCTGGTACTGTAGGACCCTTCATCTCTCCCCACTGCAGCCTACCCTGAGTCCAGTGTCAGTGACTGATAACTGTGGACAGCTCTCAACAGAACAGGAGGTAATTACAGCAGCCAGAGAGAGAGAGAGAGAGAGTGGATAGAGGCAGAAAGGGAAAGTGGAAGTAGGAGTCTGAAATATTCTCATTACAGGTCATCGCGGTAATTACCTGACACCTACAGATGGAGTTGCCTCTTAATCAAAAGAATGAATCATTACTGATATTGATTCAAACTAAGATGTTTGAAGTAATGACCGCACTACGTCAGTCCAAAAAAAAAATCTCTGTCATTTTCAGCAACTTCCCCTAGCCTTCGTTCCTGCTCTAAATAATAATGGAATGTCTTACTTCATTCCTGCGTAATGGCAGGGAAATGAGCATGGCAGCTGCGACTAAATTACCCTGTCTAATCTGCATAGATTGCAGGGCAAGAATAAAGTCAGACAGGATTTGATTTCTAATTTCTGCACTCTATTCATAACAGCCCACAATTCACGTCCTTTTATGAATTAAATGAGCTAGATTGAATGCAGTTACGGCCAAAAACATCATACTAGTGACTGCCTAAGATCCATCAGTGTTTTTTTTCCTTGTTTATACTTCAGGCCTGGAATTAAATTATAGTGTATATTCAATGACAGCACTGGCACTGGAAAGCTTCCTGCGAACCAAAGTTCATACAAATCTATATCTTGTTAACTCACAACTTTTAATTAAACACAGCCTGTCAAAAATTCACAAGTAATTGGATGTCACCTTGATTTTTTCTCTCTACTTAATGAAGAAATTAGTATTGGCCCATTTCTTTGTGAGTGGCTGGTGTCATACAGATGTGAGATGTTCCCTGTGGTACATGAGGCCAATCTGTCTCCTCTCATTGCTTATTTCCACCTTGATGTGGAAAATGACACCTAACAAGGTTAGTTAGTCAGGGGAAAGACCTGTGCCTCTTTATAGACCTGGGTTAATATTTGCGAATGTCATTAGCTGTTGTATAATTATGCGAAGCTGAGAAACATTCACTTGAACTCTTGAATGCATAGTTAATTAGAAATTACATAAGAAGGGTCATGGGGTAATTAATTAACATGCTTTGTGGGAAAAAGTGTTGAGTATAATCAGTTGTATAGCATGTCATAAAAGTATGTTTTATATGTGTGTGTGTGTGTGTTTCATACAGCAGGGGTGCATTCAATTGGTCAAAATTAACAATAAAGAAAATATTGAAATTATATTTCAAATGAATAACTAAATGTTGTCTTGAATTTTCTATTGATCAAATAATAACAAATTACTCTTTTTATTGTGTTTTCATCAAATAAAATTATATCGCACTAGTCTTATACCAGTCTTGGACTTTATAAAAACGTTATAATGTTTAGTTGAACTTATGTAAATGTTTAATGCCTGATTTGAATTTTAGTCAAATTTTAAAAGTACAATTTTAGTAAGTGATATTATGACACTATAAATGCTGTCAATATAGCTTAACTTGTATCAAACCCAGATTAGCATTTAAGCTCAAAAATGTGTAATGTTATAAGTATTAAATCAAAATATGGAATAATTCAAATTCATTTATTTAGTACAAAGACTGAATCTTGAGTTCAGTGGCACTGCTCTGGATTGTTGTCACATGTTTGCATTATAATTCGTTCTACCAGGATGGTTTATTAGCACTCAGAATGCCATATCAAAGATGTTTTCTATGAAGTGATTGTCTAATCACGCTTGGAGGCTATTATTTGTTTAGTTTCATGGTTCACGCTAGAAATTGGCTGTAAATTAACAGCTCTAATCTCTTAAATTGGTCATTTTCATGTGAAAATTGCAACATTATATCATGTCTATGCATTCCTACCAAACAAAACACGATCAAGAAAACAGATTATATATCCCATTTGCATTTTCAAAGCCTTATGCGTGAAACCAGCCGTGAGAAATGTTCCTGTGGCATAATGGCTGTCGATTAATGGCTCCTAAATGTCATGCATGTTTACTCCGACATGTTTGGAACCGTTGCTCCCTCCGAGCGCTCTGTCTAGCTATGAATGGCAAGTTCCGTCGGAAGTTGATCAACAACCCGATGAAGCGAAGCAACAGTGTTGCAATTTTCATTAAGTGGCCCGTGCAATTTTGTGGAACACGATCAACACGTGCCTCAAATATTCACAGGCGAGCCGCTGTGCTCCAGGCGGGCTTGTATAAATATTGCCTTGTTCCCTTCAGTGGATTCTGACATACATAAACACACACTGTGCTTAATTAGACCAAATGTGTTATAATTCCATAAACAGTGTTTGTAACGAGGAGCCGGTGCGTGTCCGTGCAGCTGTGCAGCAGAAGGAACCAGAAGAACAGGAAGCTGGAGAAGGAGAGAAGTCTACAACACAGCTGGAACGGCAGCTGTCAGCAGGCAGTGCACGACGCTCGATCTCACCCTTCATTCTCCTTTCCCATGAGCCTTCACACCCACCCCAGTTACACTCGGCTCTGACCTGCCACCACGCAGAAGAAGAGAGAGAAACGTAGCACCTCATTACTAAACGCGGCCTCCTGAAACCAGAAATGAGCTGTTGACACACCTGTGAGAAAGCTTTCTGACATGCAGAGTGTGATGTGGCCTGTCTATGAAGTGACCCAAATGATTCAGAACCTATACTGTACCTTTAAGAGCACCCTTACAACCTTTAATTATTCACAGCCTGGAGAAATTGATTTAATATAGCTGTAGCAATAGGAAAGGAGAAAGAAAAAGCAACGGGAAAGTAAAACAGAAAGAAAAAGGATGTGGAGAAAATGTATACAGTAGAAAAATGGCCTTTTAAAGTGCCCCTATTATGCCATTTTTAAGGTTGTTTTTATGAGTGTCCTAAACTTGTTGATAGATGGTGCAGTCCTCTGTGATTGATCTACCATGTTCAGAGTAAATGACAGCCATGCACGGACATTATGAAAATATCTTACTTTGTGACGTACAGCCGTAACAGAATAAGATTTTAATTCCTGATGACTCGTTTAGGCGATTGCGAACTGACTTTTTTTTTGATAGATAATAACTTTATTTATCGTGCACTGTCGGCTTCACAACTTTGCTGAAAGTTTATGTTCACATACTGCTACATAACACACTGCATGAAAGGTAATATTCGAAAAGGCATAATAGTGGCACTTTAAAGCAATGGCTATTAACCCCTTTGATTCTAAGGTCCCCCATTTATGACAACAATATTTAAAGGCCCCAAGACTTTTCCAGTTGTTACTGGATGACATAAAAAAACAATAGTAATTTTTTAATAAACCTTTTTCTAATAAACTTCACATATAGAAGTGGCAGCTTGTAATAAACCAATAACTGAGCAGAGAAATATTGATATTTATCTTACCTGATAATGATATTAAAAGGGCCGGTCTTAGAAGTTTACGTGATTTGCCTCATTTTAATTTTATTATAGGTCTGCTGTCCATATTGAAAGGTGCAGTTTGCAGAAGATTTATGCGCAAATTATCGGACGGGATTAGATTTGGATTAGCCGAAAAACAGTAGGTAATTTGCTTTGTAATTTTACAGAGGCTGTGTGAGGAAAAACGCAGACTTGGAAGATTTGAATGGGATTAAAATAGCAATGTACACTATTTATACCTGATAAAATATTTTAGAGCTTGACAAAAAAAGGGTTATTCATAAAATTAATAAAAAATATTTCAGTTCAATTCTAGATTATTTGTAGAGCTTTTTGCAATACAATCGTTGCAAAGCCGCTTTACAGGAAATTAATTTTCTACAATAGATTTATATATTGCAGAAACTTAATATATTTAATTTATGGCAAAATGTGGTTAATTCTGTGTACTGTCTGAGGGTTAGCGTCCTCTGAGGGGTTGTCATCATCTCTTCTCAGGTGTTCGGTCATCTCAGATCATTTAAGGGTTGGATCCAGAATGAAGTTTGTGTAATTCCTAGTTACCATGGGATGTTAATTCAGAAACAGAGAAACAAATAGAGACATAATTAGCGTAGCTGTTGTTCCATCCAAGCAAAAAATATTTGTTCAACCCAAGCTAAAGCATAATAATGTGCGTTTGATCAGATATACCTGCAGTACAAGATTATGAGATGCATTAAATGAATGCTTGGCTAAAGAGATGTGTCTTTAATCTTGATTTAAACAGAGAGAGTGTGTCTGAACCCGAACGTTATCAGGAAGAATATTCTAGAGTTTGGGAGACAAATATGAAAAAGTTCTACCTCCTTTAGTGGACTTTGCTATCCTCGGTACTACCAAGAGTCCAGAGTTCTGCAACCTTAGGGAGCGGGTTGGATTGTAGCGTGATAGAAGATTAGTTAAGTACGCAGGAGCTAAATCATTTAGGGCCTTATAGGCAAGTAATAATATTTTGTTACTGATAGGGAAGTTAATAAGTAGCCAGTGCAGAGACTGTAAAATTGAATAATATGATCATATTTTCTTGACCTGGTAAGGTTAAATTATATAAGATTTATATTAGATTTCATTAATTTACGTGACTTTTCCAGGTATACAAATAGTTTTTTTTTTTGCATTAATCAGGCTACTTCATATATCCAGGTTTTTTCAAAACAGTGGGAGCGGTTAATTGTGATTGATTTTTTAGTTAGACCTGAGTCTAGCATATGTCACCAGAGAGAAGGCTATTGTTTTCACCAGAAGGTCTGGTTAAGACATTTTGACTGAACATTTTAAGGACAAAAATTAATAAAATACATTATATGCATGCAATGAAGCATACACATAAATAAATTATTTACCAGACCTGTAACGTGGATTTATAAAATAGATAAGGTGAATTTTCATTTTATGCCAACTTTCCAAATAGCTTTACTTTTAGTTGCCCATTCGATTTGGTCATGTTGTCTTATTTTAATCAATTTTAAGTAATTTGCTTAGAAGTTTATTAAGCCTTCCAGGTTGAGAACCACAGTTTTAAAGGGATAAACATTCTGTCACTGCTTATTTATGATGTATGGACTTGGTTTATGGAGCTTTTTGTCCTTTTTGGTGCCTGAGAGCTTCTTGTAATTATATACTTTCAAGGTAAGGAAAGAGATACTGTATAGAAAATCATACAGGTGCTAATTCCATTTTTTCCCATTTATTGACAGTGCTGTGTCTGTATTTCAAGTTGTAAAATATGTTTAGGGACTGTTTTGTTTTTGGTAGTTGAGTAGGTTAGGTGTGTATTTTCGCATGCACTGGTCTGAGGCCATATATTTTACTGAGAAAATGAGCTCTCATCTGTGCCTAGTGATTCTCCTCATAAATAAGCAAAGGGACGATTCACCCTTTGCCTGCACTGTCCATGTTAATAATACATAGTTATTTTGGGCCAGTTTGTTACCACCATGGCTGGCAATTTATTTTTGTTTGCTAAAAACACCCTTTCCTTTAATGAAGACGACAGCGGTTGATTACCGTGGATATAATAATTTACAATTATGACATGCTCTTTGAGAAATGTGTATTACTTGACAAGACATTTGTGCCTTTGTTTATACAAAATAATGTTGGACTATGAACATGTTGCCCTTGGTATGTTGTGTTCTTTTAACATGTGTTCTTTTAACCATGTCTGAGATCTTAAAACAAATGTAATATTGTATGTTTCCTTCAGAAACATTCTGCCATAATGCTGGGAAGTTTACAGTTAGAGGTTTCTTCAAGTCCGTAACTCTAAGAAGGTGCAACAGTAATGATGTTTGCCATAGTAGGCACCACTAAAAATGAACAGCTTGTTGTTATTTAAAATCCTTGCTGTATTTACAGCAGGCATAAAATCAAACATGCCGATGCTTGTGATTTATATGTTTCTGCATCTCATTAAAACAGCTAACTAACTGCTGTACTCCACAATCCACCTTTTTCTCCTTTTTACTGTCACTCACACACACACACACATAGACACCCTTAAGTAGACGTGTACCTTGAGTGTCTTGAATGTTGGTGAATGCCATGGAATAAATAATAGGAAAAGGACCAGGCTCTGCTGGCTAAACAAATAGACCTTTAAGACTGCTCTTTGAAATGGCCCTTCTGTGAAGAAAAGAAGCCGTTTCACTGTGTTAATGAGGGACTGTTTGGAGATGCAGGACTCTTAGTGTGGCATTCACTCTCATCCGCAAGAGGCGAAGCAACATTAACCAACTGATTTTTTTTTCTTAACCCAAGGATTATACATTTTAATGAGGGAAGACATGGCTTGTTAGTGGTATTAGTCATTTGCAATGTCACAGTTAAAAATACTCCTTTTTAATGCATGCACACACATCTTAGCCTCACATCCATGGCATAGTCATTAAAAATAAACCCACAGGCTTTTAAGACTCCAAGCCAAAGCCAAAAGTACCGGGAAGAAAGAGTCTATTGGAAACAATGGTGTGGAATCATCATTTGTTGTTGTTTAAAACCCAATGAGGGTTTCTAAGGTTAAGCTGGCTTTTGATGTGTTTTTAACTCATTTTAGCCTAGAAGAGGGATTAATTTTGCCCCCTTCCCGCTTCAAAAAACCCCTCTTGAACATAAGTTCTTATTTTCAACATAGCAAGCACTTTTTATTAAAAGAGAAAAATGAGACCAGTATCGTCTCCTCCCTGACTTCCTGCTATAATTTGAGTTAATGAAGATGTGGTCGTAGTGCGTGTGGTCCTCTGGAAAATGATGGTACCGTGAAAATATTGCCATGCAGTACTTTCGTCCCTTCCAAAATTAGCTTTTTTTCCTCTCGACGCAAACTGTGGGAGCCCTCTCCAGCCAGGGATGTTGACAATTACCCATGAGATTATGGTGCATTATTTTATTTCAGCATTGGAAATGAAAATAACTCCAGGCCCTTCATGCCATACGCGCACGCAAATGCATTACACATGTTCATTTTCTCACCTTGAACTCGGCTGTTTCAAATGACGTTAAGATGAGAGATATGGACGATGGGCACACCAGCTTGGCCCTGCATTTCTGCTCTGTTTCAGCAAAGCAACCGAATGGTCTCTTACCAATGACAGACATTCAGGATAATCATCAAACCAGCTGTGTGTTTGTGTGAGGGAAATTTCCACAGTCATAGGAGTCAGAATTCATCATGACAGACCATAGCTCCGTGTTGCATTCAAGAACACCCACACTTTTATTGTTGCCCTTTAATCACTTTATTATCTGTCTCTATGTCTGTCTCTCTGTCCAATGGACTGGCTATTTTTTGAGTATTGTGATGTCAAACTCAAAATAGGTTTATTGTGATGTTATTTATTTATTAGCTTTTAATTTTAGTTTTCACTCAACATTGTTAATATTAGTTTCATTGTTTTCTATTTTCAATTTCAGTTGTGGTTTTCATTATAGTTTTTGTTAGGGCTGCCAAAGTTAATACTGAAGGGTATAATTAAAAAATGTTTAACAGCATTTCTAAATGTTTACAGTGTCTAGCATAGTATAGATTACTGGTACGTAGAGGAATTTTCATGTTTAATATATGTGGTGTAAAGGTTTAATGTTTTATGTATAAACTAGGGATGTGCATATTCATAACTGAAGTCAATGCAATATGCATCTCGATACATAGCCAATGATATGATACATTAAAAATATATAAAGCAGCTACCGATGTGATACGATTCACCTATATTATGATGCGTTGTGGTCCAATTTAGATTCAGTTCAACATAATGCGATTTAATCCAATACGATACAATAAAATGTTGGTCACAGATTATTGATAACTTTCTAAATAATAAAAGTGTAAAGCATCTACTAATAATTCTATATAAATAAACCAGTTTTACCTATGCAAATATGTTCGAAACAATGCATCACAATACAAATTCCAACTTGTATCGTTAACTTTTATGCCGATGCACCGATGAGAATTGGGGAATATTTCCAGCCCTATACATAATACCATGCATCTAAAATTCATTTTTATTTTATTTATTTTAGTTATGTTAGTTTTTATATTGATTTCAGTTAATGACAATGATTTATGTTTGCGCTAACTTTTAGGACTATTAAAAGTTCCCATGAAATGAAAATTGCAGTTTTGATGGCAAAATTCACTTTTAGCAGATACATGCATTTAAATATTATTGTGTTTCTAATTTGAAAGCGTTTAAACTAATCAAACTACTGGTGGCAATATGCCACTACCCTGATCTTTTTACTGCATTTAAGTGCATAATGCTTTCATTGAATGTCATTTAGTTTGTTAAATCGCTAGGAAATGATAATGGATGTTATAAATAAACTTGTCTGTTAAAGGAACATTATAAGTACTGGCGAGCAGAACCTGAGCAGCACTCGTTAAATTGCATTTTTAAGATTGAAAGGAGAAAAGGCAGACAGATGCAGGGCATATGCACCTGATTGGACTGTAAATGAGGGTTTGAGAGATGTCTGTCTGGGCCACGCTGAGCTTAGATTGGGCCACTCTGTGCTGATTACCAACTGCAGTTTTATGGTATCTGAATCTGAACTTGTATGCAGGGTCATGGTCTGCACTCATTTCCAGACAAAGAATCATGCATGTGGAAGCCTAACTAGTCCTGATTAGTGAAGAGAGGCAGGGGAGAAATGTAAAACCACTTCACGACCCTACCTAGGTCACGGTTGCCCTTTGAGGGCAGGGGATATGTGGGCTCTATTCACCTTCCCTCACGCAGTTGATACCGAACGCTCTGTGTGATCACGTGTCAAGATCAAGCTCATTTAAATGATGTCTGGAAATCAGCATACATTTAAGGAAAAAACAGACTCCGCTGTTAGGTGTGGCCCATTGAGAGCATTTTAACCCCTGAATCCCCCAGGCTCCTACAAGATCCTCTTCGCCCCTGTTACCCGGAGTGGGACGCAAAGGGTTAATCCTGAAAGAGAGGTGACCTTTATCCTTCCTAGCTCAGTCCTCTCTTTTTATCAAGCCTCTCCAATGGGACTCATCATACGTGAGGCTCTACGGAGAGAGAGAGGAGAGCATTGTCCTTATCACCTCCTCCCAGAAAGTGGGGAGTAATAGGACTTTGTAAGGAGAAATGAAGCCAGGCCCGATGGTAGCTGATTAAAAATTGACTCTGCCACATCAAAGAGAAGTTGAAGGTGAAAATGATGATCACTTCCCTCTCTCAGGGACCCACCACCATTTCTTTTATTCAACCTTGAAAGATTCCCACTGAATGAGGAAATCTCCCCCCGAGCCCACTCACTGGAGATGGAACCTGACGAATAAAGATCAGTGAGCACTTCATTCTCCATATTAGAAAAATCATATAATTCAATTTTTTAGCTAATGACATCTTAGGACAGGGGTGTTTTGTTATCAGTGTGGAGAAATTAATCTAGCCTTGAGTCCATGCGCTGACTGTAGTCTAATTGCTTTGCTAAAGGAGGGGAACTGAGGGGACATATTCATACATGTGTGGCTGGGATGTGCAAAAATACAGAGTTTAAAAACCGAATCATGCAGTGCAGTTTCTATCCAGTCAAGAGAAATGAATAGACAAATTTGTTCTAATAGCATATTTTAGTTCAGGAATACGATCTGATAATAATGGATTCACGAATTGTGTTTTTTAAATCTAAATTCTACATAAACAGACAATGTTCTCTTACATTTTTAAGGCTGGACTTCCATTATTATAGCCACCATATTGATGCCTCTGTGAAAAAATGTGAACCTTAAGCACCATATTTAGCATTACAATTTTTTCCACTAGTATATATTGAAACATATATACTACAATGCCACCCCCACACACACACAAAATAATGGGTTTTACTGGGATTTTAAATGTTTTAATGCCAAAGTACAGCATGCATTATTTATAGCACTGTCACTAATAAACATACACTATCATCCAAATAAGTTATTTTTTTATTAATCGTTTTTTTCCCAGCAAGGATGCATTGAACTGATCAAAAGTGATGGCAAAGACATTTATAGTATAATGTGACAAAATATTTATATTTCAAATAAATGCTTTTCTTTTGAACTTTCTATCCATTAAAAAATCTTAAAAAAATGTATTGCAGTTTACACAAAAATATTGAGCAGCACGACTGTTTCCAACATTAATTATAATAATAAATGCTTCTGGGGCACCAAATTGCCATATTAGAATGATATCTGAAGGATCATGTGATGCTGACGGCTGAATGACTGGTTAAATTCAGCTGTGCTATTACAGGAGTAAATTACATGTATATATATATATATATAATCTCTTATTTTGATCAAAAAATTGTGCCCTTATGGAGAGTATAAGAGGCTTCTTTCAAAAATCTCACCAGCCCCAAACTTTTATCTATATTTGCATCATTATTTGTCTTTATTGAACAGGACAGTTTAAAGAGAGACGAGTGAGGAACGGGATCAGGAAAAGGACATCAGGCCAGAACCTAAACTCAGGAGTGCCAAAGCTTTGGCTCAGAAAATATAGACAATATGTGAGTATTTAAGCATGTCACAAGCTCCATTTGAGGTAAGAAACAGCACAGATCCACTTTATAATGCCTCCCCTCAACCTTTGCTGTATAGTGGGTGTTACATATGAAGCCATTGGGTGCCATTGGGTGTTCATTGTTCAGTCATTAGCATATATAGTATAAAAATCAACGCCAGCGTAATCTCTTCCAGAGAATGACAAAATGAAGGTGTCACATGAGGTCAGAAGCTCCCAATGGCAAGCTGATGTGTGTGGTGTCAGAATTTGACAACAGTGAGGGAGCTTGTGTGCGTACGCAGTGAATCAAGCTGATCCGTAATGGAGGATGACATATCTAAGCAAAATGCTAAAATACCATCTGACAGGCTCACAATAACAGCAGCATCACTCAGCCACACCGAATCTGGAATGTATTTAAAACAGCACCAAAAGCTTAATGTATGGGCAATTTGACCTCAATAATATTGTTTTTTGATTATGATTACTAAAACTGACTGCTTTGCACCGCTTAGAAGCATATACAGCACTATTTTCAGATGTTTATCTCAAGATTGATTTAAGTCACAGTATGTGATTTATATACTGTATACATTACGTTCAGAAGTTTGGGGTAGGTTATTATTTTTGTAATGTTTTTGAAAGTCTCTTTTGCTCACCAGGGCTGCATTTATTTGATCAAAAATACTGTAAAATAGTAATATTGTGAAATATATTACAATTTATTGAATGTAATTTATTATTTATATATTATGATGGCAAAGTTGATTTTCCTCAGCCATTACTCATCTTAATTTTCACATGATCCTTTAGAAATCATTCTTGCACGTTGTTTTGATATTCAAAAACATTTCTTGTCAATGAAAAAAACAGTTGTGCTGCTTAATATTTTGTGGAAACAAAAAAAAATCTGGATTCTTTGTTGAATTTAGTTAAATAAATAAATAAATAGGCTAAATGTCACTGTCACTTTTAATAAATTTAATGCATTTTTGCTGAAAAGTATTAATTTCTTTAAAAATATAAACCCCTTAGACAGTTTCTCAAGAAATTGTAAAATGGATTTTGATACTTTTTTTTCTTGTACATTCTGAAGATGTGTATTATTTGTTGTATGTATATTTAAACCATCAGAGTAATGTGGGAAATTATTCGATTTTTTTAACTTAGTTTATGTATTGATTGTCACCCCTTCAGTAAATTTAGCTAATTGTGCAGTGTCAGATCCAAAAACATATATCTTTTTTTCTTTTCTTTTACCTGTCACTTTCTGTCTCACACCTTCTCTACAAGTCTATTTAAGAATAGCACAAAGAGATGAAACTCAGGCCAAATTAGGCCAGTCAATTCACCAAAGTTGTTCTGGCAAAGTGCCATGTATTTACAAATGCAATTACAGGCCCTGGCATCCCCACTCCATTAAATGACAAGCTGCGCAATCCAGAATGACAGTGTGTAGAATTAAAATCAAACATGTATCTTTGAAAGTTTGCACCAATAAAGGCGTCTCTTGCTCCGGCAATAAAAATCTCACACCTATTAATGCAACATCGGCACGTACTCTCCTGCTCTATTATTGTAATGCGGCTGGGGCGTTCAAATGGATTTATAAGACAGGAGAGAGACAGTGAGAGAGAGCGTTCTCTATGGAAGTCGAACCACAGCCCTGTGCGTGTGCCAGTAACCGTGGCCCTGTCATGGGTGTGTGAATTTCACAGTTTAGTGCTAATAGGCAGATTATGAAAAGAAACTAACCATGTCCACAAATCCCGTTACTTTCCCGCGCTCTGTACTGCCAGTTTAAGCAAAAACTGTATATAAATTAATGTTTGTCGTCAGAGCAAGTCCTTTAACCTATCAGTGATCTCTATACATTTGCATTATTTATGCATGGCCTCATTATGCATGTATTACTTTAATTAAATGTACGTTAGCACTAAGCAAATTAATTCACTGTTTGGTTGCATCGCCGTTTAAGATCATATCTAAGATAATCTTGCTTCCTAGGCGAGAAAACAGTCCGATAACCATCTCATCTCCTCGATCTCTCTATCAGATGCTCACAGGCGATGATAGCTAACACTCGGGTCCTCTAAGCTCGGTCTAACCGAATATCAAACAGATTTTCCCCAGTGTGCGTACTGTAGCTCCCACCTTTTAGGACGGCTAAGTTCATCTATGTAGGCTATTAGAGCAGACTGCGGTCAAATTGACTGTGACCCTCCCTCAGCACATGTCTTCCAGTTGTAGTGGCGACTAGAGCATTCAGGTGAAAAAAATAAATGAGTTCATTTAGACAGCTCCATCAAAACAAGACCAAGATGACATGGCCTAACAGAGAACTCCATCTGGAGCGGACAGAAGTTATCTGAGGGCCAATCAGGTCCCTCATCCATTTCCATTTCATCAAGCCAACCTACTTCTCCATCTTCTTCCTCCATTTCCAGCCTGTTTTTGATAATGTATGCTTCCTGCATGTTTAAGGTTCATGATAGCAGCGGCATAGACATCTCCATATGAATGTATGCGGGTGGGGCGTGAAGAAGAGCGAATGATAAGAATTTAGTGGACCCTGCAGAAGCCCTCGGTGGTTTTTCCGCCACATATCAAAAAGGGCATTAGATTCTGGCATGCTTGAGAAGTTTGGCTTGGCGGGGTTCCAGGCTGTAATAGCCGGGGATATGTAGGTTCTGAATAAGGTGCACTTGTGCTGCCAGTCGAACGGGGGGGAATAGCGGTTTGCACTGGCAGGGCGCCTGACCACAGACGCTGCAATTGTCCCCCCCCTCGTCTCCCCACCCTCCCATCTTTCACATAGGCCGCGTTAAGCGCAAATGCGAGCATGCCAGGAAAGATTGTTGGCTATTTAGATGGGCAAAGTCTTGGAGTTTGAAAGATAAGTGCCAAAAGAAGGGAGGGGGCAATGAAAAGTTTGTTAGCCTCAGGCTTCTATGACTTTTAACATAATTTTCTAGCATTTTGTCTTATTTTTTTCTCCTGCAAGCCCAGTACAACTGTCAGATTTCAAGAGGATGCGCCCAGTGTTTCTGCTAATTTTAATTGGCTCGGTAGGAATCATTTTCCATTGGGGATTAGTGCAAGCTGTTCTAATATAAGCTAAGGTGGTGCTTTTGTTCGTGCCGTATGTGTGTGTGCGTCACTGCAGGTCAGCTTTTGACACCAAAAAGTGGGACAGGTAGAGTTGGCAGGGCAGGGGATAAAGCGTATCCTCATAGTCAGTCTGCCTGTAAGACTTAATTACAGCACTTTATGAAATAGTAATTATGATAATGGTAACACATGCATGTAATATTGAATTTTTAATAAAGAACATCATGTGCATGCTCACTTTTTTTCTCTGAATAACTCTTAGATGTAGCATTTGCTTAACACTTAGCACTTGAAATGCCTCTCTGGTTGTGTAGCAACGGAATAATTCATTAAAACAAATTCCACATTATTACAAAGGCCTCAAATGGAATGTGACCAATACTAAAAGATGTAATGCATTGGTATAAAATATGCATGAAATTATGTAAATTATGGAAGTGGGGTGGAAAAAGACTTGCAGCTATACTTTGGGGTTTCTGACAGATCGCCGGGATTCAGGCAGGAGTGACAACTGGTTACTTTTGCTCTCGGAAATAGAGTGGAACCATCACATTGTCATTGTTCAGACAGCACAAGTGCGTTCTTCAGTCAAAATACTCACACCAAGTAATTTCCTGTTTGTTTTTATCATTTTTCTAGGAAGAGCAGACCATTGGGTGGGGGTTGAATCCATAATGTTCTCAGACGGCTCCCTCGCAGCCCGTCTGTCTCGTGTCATTATCTCGATTTGGACGTTTCACTTCATTTTAACAAATGGCCTCCGTCACAGCGTGTTCGGGGTGCAGGGAAAGAGGCGTCCATTTTGGAATTTGATCAAAAAGAGCAGAATTGTGTTTGATAATGTTACACCCTCTGAATTTTCAGTTCACCGAGAGGCTCTGTTGTTCATTTCTAGTGTGGATGTTTATCATCTGCATTTGGTTCAACATAGGACTGTCAATTGTGTTTAAATTCAGTGTGATTAATTATAGATAATAACTTTACCATCCTGGGTCATTTTTTGCCTCTTATTTTTGCCGCTTATATTGCCCGTCTTTTCTCATTATTTGTCGAAAATGCCAAAAATGCACAAAAAAACATTATTTTGCATTATCTTCATTTGGAGGCTTGAATGACGAATTGTGATTAATTCATTATTTAATCTTTATTTGATTGATAAACTGAAAAAAAGTGTGTCTTCAGTTTTCAGCATCAGTTTAACACAGGCTTAGGTGTGCCGTTGTGTGTATGAGAGAAGGGGGAGTGGATCCTGAATATGCTACAAAATATCCTAATCTGACATTTTTATTGCTGGTTAATGCAAAGGGATTTGCATGTTGGGATGTATTATCTTACTGTAACAATGGAGCGTTCATGTCAAAACCCAAACGTGAGGTACACGTTCCTCAGCTGTCATTGTCTGTCATCTCTCTCTCTCTCTCTCTCTCTCTCTCTCTCTCTCTCTCTCTCTCTCTCTCTCTCTCTCTCTCTCTCTCTCTCTCATCTGCTGCCCTCTATTGGCATAAAATACTGGGGAACACTCCAGCACAAAGAGCTCTGCATGAATTCAGTGCATATGGACAGCAATTTTTTTGCATTTGAATTAAACGCATTCCATATCTCAGATTAAACGCATTTCATTTTCTTTTATTACCCTCCAGATTGATTTGGTCATAATAAGAAATGGTAAACATTCAACATCCTGATAAAAAGCGCATTACTGTAAATAGATTAAATATGATAAATGTTGTTTGTTCACCAGAGTATCTTGATAAAAGGTATGACAGCTCTCATATTATCGTATGTGCAGAGGGATAATAGTCGGCATTAAAATCATTCTCAATCCCAGCCTCAACCTCTCTCTGACATATTACAGCTATTCAATATAATAGTTCACTGTTCCCGTTCAAATCCACATTGTTTATTCATGAAACAAAATATGTTATTACATTTAGTGTTTTACAGATGTAAATCATCTGTGATCATTTACATCAAGATATGTTGAACAGCCATTGTCTGAAACTGTGATGCGTGTTAAGTGTGTTGCATTGTGGGAATGAGAGTGGATCATGAGTGTTTGTAATTACATCCCATTTTGCTTCAGACTATGAACTGAAATGATCATTACAGCTCTGGTGATTTAAGCCTCGTGGATGTGTTTATCTCAGCTTGAATATTAATTAAATACATTATTTCCTGCTACTTTTTTATCTCTAATGGCGTAAGAAGACACTGGGAATCTCGTGAACATGCAGGGCTGTTAATTTGTATTTTAAAAACTGTAATATTTCAATTATGCATTCTTTATCAGAATATGACTTTGCTTAATTGAATCCATAATGTGGAAACATCTTAAATTACATTCAATTAAACAGGATTGTGTGTATTAGATGGCACAAAACCCCTTTTTGGAATCAGTAGGGACTAATTTGGTTTTAAGAGTTTGAAATTAATAAAAAATTATTATTACAAATTAATTTTTTAAAGACTGGTCATTGTAAACAATTTGAGTACTTGGGATCTGTGATGCTTGTGCTGGTTGCGCACCATTGGCAGAAAATGACCTATTGGAATAAAATTGATTTGATAAAAAAATTATTATTACAAATTAATTTTTTAAAGACTGGTCATTGTAAACAATTTGAGTACTTGGGATCTGTGATGCTTGTGCTGGTTGCGCACCATTGGCAGAAAATGACCTATTGGAATAAAATTGATTTGAAAACCTGTAAAATAGCTCCAGTCAAAGCCCAGAGGAAGGGAACAGCAGGGACAGGAAGAGATGAATCGAAAAATAGGAAGAGAATGCAAGAAATGATTGCACCAAGATAAGAATTATGCCAATAGCAGCAAAACCCGGGCGAGTGAACAGGATACAGTTTGTTTTTATTGGCCCGCTGCTTTGAGAACACTACATAAACAGGGCAAGTGCATGGACCACAGTTTGAAGTAAAGACTAACATGCGCCTGTGTGAACTGAGACAGATCAGCTTTTAACTTACATTAAGGCCGTTGCTAATGTCAGTGCCTGTTTGATTACACGTTGCAGACAGGTAAATAGACCTACAACTAGAGGCTGAATAGCAAAAGCTCTTAAAGGTGAAAATGACTGCCTTAAATAGCATTAGTTCTATTGATTATACAATGCAAATATTCACAAAATTGGAAATCAGAATGAAAATATCCCTAGCCCTGTCAGGATTCTTGCGGTCTGCATAATTATCAAGCCGAATATGCTCGCAGACTATAATCAGCTGTTTTAGATGGATTTTTCTGCCTCTGTCATCTGTCCTGGAAAATTACAGTACAGCTGACTGCCGTATATTGAGGAATTGTGTCATATACTGGCAATTTCCTGCCCATGTCAGACATTCTTTACTTTAATATGACTGCCATTGCTCTTAATAAAACGCTCTCCTCCATATACATTGCTGCCATGTCCCAGAGTACGCCGTGCTCTGCTCAATACCCTCTTTAAATATTTACCCCTGCTGAATGACAATGGGAGTCGAGGAAAATAAGCTCCAAATTGTGAGTCCCTCACTGGTGCTTATAGTCTTAAGCAGCCGCATGGAGAGCTTAGAGACACTGCGCAGCAGAAAATGGAATTTCCTATCAGTTGATCAAAATGCAGCCGCAGCCGCATGTCTATAATTCACCGGCCTGCACCGCAGGATTGTTTAAGGAATCCTAAATTAAGAGAGAGATTGAGATGCTGTCGGGAAAGCAATTCCCCATCAAAAATCAGCCCTGAATGTCCATCAGAACACGGGGTGGAAGGACGCTGGGCGAAACATACAGTAGGCGTGGAGGGTCAAGTCTGAGCATGTCACCTTCAGCGCATTGTGGCCCAATAATGAAAGACAAATCAACACGCCTGAGAAATACATACCTCTCAGTAAGAAGCGTGAGGAACAACTAAACAAAAATTAGAGCCCCAGCACCAGTAACAGGTAACAACTAAAATAAATCAAACGCATTTCCTCGCTCGTTTAGATCAACTGTTACTGCAGTCATCACGCTTAATGTTTCCCAGTAGATCATTTAAATGAGCTTTGGCGTTTAGGGCTTCTGCTGAATTCTAATCTACTATTCATTTGTCCTCAGGTTGGAAACACAAACTGCTTTATGGTGCTGCTTGTCTAACAGTCTCCGATTGCACTTAAAAAACTTTGATTTACTAATGTCTGCTGCAATTAGTACCGTATTAAAGGAAATCAGCTATCAGCTCACGTTTTAGAGATTTTTTAGAAACATTATTTGGACATCCTTCAAGGTGCTTTTGCACAATGCTCTCAAATACAGTTGTAATGTAAATAAAAGTGTTCTGTTGTTTTATGTTGGTCTACCACAAGGCATTCTTGCCAGCCCGATTATTCAATTGATGTTTTACAATTTCGAGATTATTGCATCAGTTTATAATCTGGTGTGTTTGATTATAGTTAACAAACATGCAGAATCCCCCCATGTTCTTTAAATAATTAATCAAAGCTGCATTTATTTGATCAAAAATACAAACCGTAAAAACTGTAATATTGTGAAATATTTTTGCAATTTAAAATAAACGTTTTCAATTTTTAAACATTTTAAAATGTATTATTCCTGTGACAGCAACTGAATGTATGTATATATATATATATTAACTGTTAATGTTTAAAACCCTTGTGCTGCTTATTATTTTCCACACTCACGCATATATACAACAAAATAAAAACATATTTTTTAAAATATTTTTAGAAAATTATTTTCTAATTTATTTAATAATTACTGATTTTGTTCAGTCATTTTCAGTAACTTTTTTATTTTAAATATTTTAGAGAATTGCGATGTTAAATTGTTCAGTCATCATTGCCTTCAGATGTCAGATATCAGTATATCAGCCATTGCAACGCTATATTCATGGTCAACTACAGCTCTAATACCTATGCATCTAACCATAAACTGCATCATATGGAAATAATCATAAACAGCATCATATGGCAGTGTTATCAACGCTGAAGCTCTTCCCACCGTCATTTGAATCAGTTGTTGATCTGTCCCATGGACTTCTGTTATGTGGGCATTTCTCAGCATCACCCTCTGCTGATTTCTCGAGATATACAAGAGTGACTGACAAAGCATCCTGATCCAGTCTTATTTTACAAGTTTAGCATATTTACCGAGCTGTTTGAGAAGCTGAGCTATTTTCAGCAGGGATAATGGATGCTGCTATGCTGTGCAGTCTTTTAATGACTTTCCTACACATTAAAATAATCTGTCATTTCAATTAAAGCTCTGTCAGCTGCGTGATGTCTCCCCGCACCTCCCGTACAGTGTCAGCACACTCCTTTCCTCCTCCGGTGGGAGTTCACTCAAAGCCCCCCCAAAAAACAAAGCGGAGTTTCAAGGGAAATTGTTTGACAGCAGCTTAAAAGCGAGTCAGGAATAACTTATCAGGTGAGGGCACACGCTCACTTTAAAGGGTCATTTCATTAAGATTACATTCCCTTCACTCAAAACACAGAGAGAGTGAGCCAACCTAAGGAGAGGAGAAGTTTTATGGATCAGTGAACTTTTTTTGCTCTTAAATGTAGAGTTTTTCTCACCAGATACACCGACGAGGCCTCTTTAAAACGAAGCAAGCACTTAATCAAGGATCCACGTTGTTTTCCTTTAGATAAACACATACATGTAACATCAGTGTTTGACCTGCCTATGATCAGATCTTCTCAGGGGTCTCTCTTAAGTGTATTTGGAAAGATGGCCATAGATTATAAAAATGGAGAATGGGGGTTTTTTGCAGTCGCTTCCTTCATAACTCCTTTACAGTTTTGTTTACTGAAGAGCCCTTGACCTACTTTCAGTTCATCATTTATTCAATCTAATTTAATTTGCTTCATTGCCATGTTCTTAAAGAAAACAACAGAGCATGACCTGAAGACGGTCTCTAAAAGCATCTAATGTTCAATGTTATGATTGATAATTATGAACTGACCCTTAAAACTGCACTCTGCTCTGTTTTTAGTGTATCTGCATGAGCTCTCTTCAGACTGAAGTGTCCTTCAAATGAGACCCAGCTGAAATCTGTTTCCCATTAGCTACTCCGGGACTGATATCTGTGAGTACACCTGAAATAATTTTTTATAGTCACGAAGTCCACTTTTCATAGACTGTCAGAAACAATGTGTGAAAATTGTACATTTAGGGGTACAACATTTTGTAAGTGGGGCAGTTCCCTTACAGGGACAACTTTGTACCTTACCTACCCCTAAAAGGTGTATATTATTAGTACCATAGAGTAGCAATATGTAATCTTAAGGTACTACTAAGAATATTTTGGGGGAAAAGTTGGTATACTTTAAGTGTCAAGCTGTAGCCCTAAAGGTTTGATTTTTGCACTTTTTTTCTGAGAGTCTGTTGAAATGATGTTCAGAAAATTATGTTCTCAGGATAATGTCAAGAGTTGGTCTAATATAAATATATAAATGTAATATGGTTATATCTACTGAATCTTTTGTTATCTGGTATTTTGTGTTACCCTTTACTGGTGGACTAAAGTAGAAAAGAGATAAAATTAAATGTAATATTTCTTTCTAAGAGTTTCTTCTCTAAAACAGCGAATAAATGCGGAAGCAGAGATATTTAAAATGCTCCTGTATGTTTATTACTATATTCACACTGTTTCTGTAATATAGAAAGCACTGATATAAAAAGGATTAGAGAAGCCTATATATCAATAAGACACTTTGGCTGGAATAATTGCATTAGTATTTACTTTTCTCCACTTCATCTCAGCCCTTGCCTACAGCCATATATCACTGCCTGAGAGAGAGAGAGAGAGAGAGAGAGAGAGAGAGAGAGAGAGAGAGAGAGAGAGAGAGAGAGAGAGAGAGAGAGAGACAGAGAGAGAGAGAGAGAGAGAGAGAGAGAGAGAGAGAGAGAGAGAGAGAGAGAGAGAGGAAGACAGAAAATTCCATTCAGTCAAGATAATCCAGCAGGGAGGATTGATAGCAAGACAGAAGGGTAAAGAGTGAGAGAGAACAGAATTTCTTTGGTTAAGGTTTGTGTACGTTCAGTTTGTCTGTGTGCAGTTACAGTGTAGAGTGAACGGTTCTGTTCTGTGAGACGCTTTAAATAATCCAAGCAATATGAAAATCCTAATGGCGCTTTGATGCATTGGGTTGGGGAGGTTTGCAATAGAGAAACAGGTGATATGTTTGTATTATTTGTCAACAGTAGTGGGAAAAAATGAGCAAAATGCTGACATTTTCATTACGACTGTGCTTAAATCGCATTCATGGTCGTTGGTGGGAGGATATCACAGGGTCTATGAATTTAAAGTGCTCCCATTTTCATCGAAGCATGCTGCTCCCTTCTCTTCTATGTAACCTGTTGTGAAAAACGAAGTCTTAGCCGATCAGCAGTTCTCATCAAAACCAAGCCATCGACACTTATTGTGGTTGGGGAGCATCTAGGTAGAAGTAATGCTGCAAACTAAACATTTTAAAATAGTATCACGTTAGAAAACTTGTTTTAAAAACAACAGAGCTAGTAACTGCTGAATCTCTCAAATGAAGCATTTTTTTAATTGAATTGGAAATTTTGGTTCATTTTAGTGAGTTGGCTTGTTTAGATGTAACCTGTTAAAAAGTGATTCATCCAGTTTCACTCATTTCCCCAAATTGTTCATTTTGTTCCTTTAGCATTTTTAAATGAAGCTGAAAGTCTGAAATTGAAAAATATTTTTAGTGAATCTGTTCATTTAGATGGTTCCTTTGAACAAACCTGTACAAAAAATAAAAGATTCACTGATTCATTTAAGTAACTGTGCAGACACCACAGCTGCATTTTATGTCTTTTTTAGTGACGTACAACATAATATTATGCTAATTATTACAATATATCTTGTTATAATATATTTAGTAAAATACTTAGTTTGGGGAACAATTCTCACTAACTAACTATTAACGTTTGCCTCAAGAAACTCCCAATTTCTTGCTTATTATTAATAGTTTAGTAAGCTAGTTATATATATTAGGGTTGGTTAAAGGATTAAGGCTTCTAAAATATGCTCTTACAGAATAATGCATTAATATGTGCTTTATAATGAAGTACTACTATACAGCCAATATGCTTATAATATTAACTATAGTTAATAGTGAGATTTACTCACTGAAGTGTTATGAAATACTCCTGTTCATTGAAATGTTTTGATTCAGTTATATAAATGATGATGTTTTCTATTGATCATACTTAGATCAATGTACACTAAACTCAATGTGAACCTCGTTGTTTTGTATATTTATAATTATATACAAATGTATTTCATTAGTAGTAGATAGCAAGCTAATTATATTCAAATGATAGACTGCAGCTGAACTACTTTTTAAATCATGAGCAGCTTGACAAGTTACAGGTTCAAAGCAGACCCTGCTATAGTTTGCAAGGTCTAATGAATGCCTTGAATTGTCAATGTACTCTAAATGTAGTGTATAACTCAATGGGATATTCATGGGCCCTGGGGACGTCTGTGGTTAATCATTTAAATTCCATGTGAAATGATATCGGCTTGCAAAAGAAGAGCAACAAAACTGCAGATGTGATTACGCCAGCAATCATTTAAAGTGTCTAAACTTTACCTGCTTTGTTCTATTTATAAACATCCAGACTTGCGCTTATTATCTCAGTGTTTTCTCATTGTTTCCCGTCCATCCCGACAGTTTTTTCATGTGTCAGTTTTCTTCTCCTCTCCTGGTTTTCCGCTCTCCGACAGTCAAACGTTACAATGAACGCATTAAGTTTTCATCAAATTACATTTAGGCAAGCGTTTATGGTGCCAAACACTTCAGCCTTTAATCCGCTTTACTGTAGGTAGATGTATCGCCCTACATTTGCCGCACTTAACATATGTAAATTTGTCAGGTAATACACATCCCGCCTGACATATTATGTTTTTATACCTGTTAAAAACACTCTGAACCTAGGATTTCTCCCACTACAGGATACGGGGCCTGATACTTCAAAGTAAATGCCTGCTAAGCAACATTAACAGGTGTAAACAGTGAGTCTGATGCTGCTAAGCTTTGCACGACGCTTAGGTAAATTCCACTTCATTTGAAAAGCCTTCAGCATTTCTTAGAAGAGGCCAGCATTCACATGCCCCTCCACCCCCTACTCTTCCTTCTCTCTTTCTCTCTCTGTTCCTGACCAGAGTTATCACATTTCCTCTGGGAGCGCGGTGTGCATGATTGCAGACCTGCCTTGTCAAAAATCGGCCCAGTGTTTCTATATTTCTTTGTGAGACGTCCTACTGCTGAATAATGCATGAGACCTGCTCTCATTACATTTCTCTCTCTCTCTCTCTCTCTCTTTCTCATCCTGTTGGTTGAGGTAGCAGAAGCGACAGCTCAGGCAGAGATGGTCACCCCTTTCCCAGCAGCCCCTGCTTCTGCTCTCATCAACTCCACTGCCCACTGCTGACAAAATGGGCTTATTTGACTCCTCACCCTGTGGCAAGATGAATAATTCACCTCGCCGCTGCACTGGGGAGGCGCAGGCAGGTTTGCATTTGACAGAGCGTGGACAGTGGATTATGGGATTGCGCAGAGGTGCTCCACTCCCAGCCTGTCCAAGAGAAAGGACTTCAAACTGTAGCTGGGCCCGCTGAAGCCTGGCTTTGGTAGATTGATACAATGCTGCTGGTACTATAGCAAGGATTTTGTATGGAAAAAAGCAGATCTAGGTGCTATATGTTGTCTTTTTGAATCAAGAGGCTTCTCTGGATGTAGTTGCATTGAAAAATGTAGACAATAGTGACACAGCGACTGATCTGTGCATTCAGTTTGCTACTTATTTCTGAACTGATTTCTAACAATAACTTATAAACTGTTAAAATGATTTTCAGCTACAAGGTTGTTAATCTATGGTATATGCTATTGTTGAAGCCATCAGCCAGCATTATTTCAACTTTTTTGCTTTTTATTAAGGTTATAATGTTGTGATTTGCCCTGGTAGATGGAGTCTTAAAACAGAGTCTTAAAACTATGTAACTATTATTATTTTAATGTCATTAAGATATTGTTATACACTAGAACATAAATGGTGTAGAAACGTTTTTTCTCTCAGAAATGTCTATTTCTACATTACAAAAAAATGAAAAATAAATAAAACTGACAGTGTAGGATATAGTAATATTTTAAAATTTTTGAATTCAGATGGAAATATAAAATTAAGTACATTTGTCTTTTAATTTTTATTTATTTGAAAATAAATGTTTTTGTTTGTAGTCCATATAGGTTTTCAATATTCAATATTACACCCCCCATCTTTTCTTTATTTAAACAATGTTTTGCATTGTTACTGCATTCTCCATTAATGTTCCAAATCTACATCTAGGAAAGGTTGCTAAAGAATGGTTATGTTAGAGTTAGAGACCAGCAGTTAGCACACATTCAGTGCTTCAGACACATTGAACTGTGCTATTAATGCAAGAGATCTTCCCTAGTTGTTTCCTGTATTATCTCTTTTTTTTTTACTCATATATGGTCAAAAAACAAGAAACACAGTAAATCACATTACGTTTTGCCATGATTACACTTGATTCTGTTTCACATCACTCACCTGGGCTGGCGGAAAGACCTACATGTATCATTTAAATGAGATCTGTTCTGGAATAGTAGAAGCTATGTCAGGCCAAAAGGACAGGATAAATAAAGTACCACACAATATCACACTTCTCATGACCACCACAAAGGACTTCAGCTGCCCTTCCTGCCCAAACAAGTCAGCCGCAGTTTCTTTTCTGGATGCGGAAGGACATTGTAAGGAGGTCAGCTTGCCTTTTTCGTCTTTGCAATAAAGCAGAACCTCTTTTTACACATCCATGCTCTAATTTCCAGCAGACCATGCCAGGCGAGTTCAGGCCTACCTTATCTGTCTTGTTAAACACAGTCGAAGGGATGAATCCTTTCTCCTTTTCTCTGGTGGAGACAATAGCCAAAGTAGATAACCTAGTACTCTGGAATTAATTATCTGGCCTTTTAATTCAGGGTCGTGGTGATTAGCCCACTGTGGAGGCATTAGCATAATATTTGTGCTATCTTCCCTGTGCTGGGTCTCCTGGACCTTGTCTTTTTTCCCCAGTGGAAAACCCCACTCAGCATTTCCTCTGCTACCTGCCAGTCCCTGCCTATGAATGTGATTTGAGGGAAATGAGATTTCCTCTTCATACCAAACGGGCTGATGACAGTTCATTGCAGGGGGATAATTATAAATGGTTTTTCTATATCATTGACTGCTGTGATGGCGAGAGCGATATGATGTGTTAATACAGACATTTAGCACCATTATTCCACATAATAAGGCGGGAGACTACGCTACTGATTACTTCCTCTATCGGGACAGGACTTCACAACATTCGCCAATCAGACACACGCTTTCTAAAGCAACAATGTGTGGAAGGCGAAACCGTTATACTAGCTCTGAATTTAAAATGGCAGTGAGGGTCACAGGCTTTCTTTTCAGTTTTCTCTTTTTCATTTCTGTGTTCTTTGTCCATTTCTGAATCACTGACCTCCACCACCAAACCACTAGGAACTCCAGCTTCACCCAACAACCTCTACTCCTCAACAGGTTACCTTAACGGGCCATTCAGAATTGAATTAAGAGTGCCTTTTAAATTCATTTAGATTTACGGCATTGTATTGAGCACACAGGGTGGCATATTGATAACACAAATAATGATAACACAAGTCTATGTAAATACAGTAAAATGGTTTATGGGTGTAAGGAAGTAGTCTGTTCACTAAAATTCGAGAGAAAAAAAAGATCGATTTTTACTAAAACCCACAATTTATCAAAACAAACTCAAACTGTTGGCTTAATAAAGCCTTGATTGAAAGTTTGAAAACAAGTTAAAAGCTTGAAGTTTGAAGATCGATATTGTTAGATATATGTAAAAAAATAAAGTTGTTTGAAGTTTAGAAACCAGTTCTCACTATTACCTAGTTGCATATCAACATGCCTATTATTGACAACTGTTTCAAATGCAAGCTTATTAAAATTTGATCCATTATTTTTGTTGATACAACTTAAAAAAAAATTCTCCGTAATTGAGAAATCTCAAAAACAGGGCTTTTTGGAGTTTTCTTAACTTCTGATATTTATAGTCTGTTTGTTTGTTTAGGGTGGCCATACGTCCATTTTCTGGACATGACCTGGCTGGATTTTCTAAATTGGTTACAATGTTCAAGTTTTGGCTTTTTTTTTTATACCTGCTGAAGGTAAGGACTGAAATGTAGTTTGACCAATAGCGTACAGGCATTGTACATAATCAACCAATAGTGGCATTTTGGGCTATTTAGAAACCCCGGCCAGAATATGTCCAGGATAAAGAGGAAATATGGTCACCGTAAGTTAGTCAGTCAGCTAGCTTGTTAACTTTTATGGCCCTGGGTGTGTGGAGGTACACTTTATTACCCTGAATGCATTACCTGTGTTGAATAAATCGCCTCCGTCCTCTGAGTTTAGCTATATGCACTGAAATCCGATGAAACCAAAAGTGTATGCATACACTGGGGAACAGCACTCACAGACAGAACCCCAGCTACACACCCTCAGGCTTAATACCAGAGAAGAGGTGGAGGCTGTTATCTGCATTACAATATCCTGCTAATCAGCTCTTTTTGAAAGAGGAGAGGACGTCCCCTGAGGATGATCGAGATTTTTGCTACAACTTCATTTTTTTTATTAAAAAAGCAGAAGAAAATGTAAGAGCCACCCATGCACTGGAGCATTAATTTCCCATTTTTATTTCTGAACATTTAGAGCCAGTTCCAAATTACTTTCCTGGGGAGGATTATGAAATTAGAGCACCATTTTGAGGGATTAGGCTGGTCTTAAACCAGGCTCCTGTTTGAGACTGAGGATGAGGAAGCTTCCCTATGCAATGCAGGAGTTGCCAAAAAAATACAGAACAAAAACAGTTTAAAACATTACTTGAAATGAAAAAAAAAAACTGGCTTAATACATGAGTTCATTTATACCGCTTAAGAACCAAAGAGAGCAATAAACTGATGTTTAAGACTCACAGCACAGGAAGCAAAATAATCCACACATTTCAATGTAATGCAGATACAATAAATGGCAAATGCCAAGGTTGTTTTATCCTAAATTATGCATAGTCTCTTAACTACTTGCTTTAAACTGAATATGCTCATGAATCAACACAATTGCTGTGTGTTAACAGATGGAGCCATTTCTCTCCTTAGTGAAAACTGATGTTCTTCTTACAAAGCCAGACACAACATTTGGAATTTGCGGACGTGGTATTGACAACTTTTAAAGATTTTGCTTGTTAAAAGTCTATCAAAGAATCAAATGTTTGTGTTTCATAAATTAATGTTGGTCTCAGTGTAGTTCAAGCCCACATAAGTTATTTTATTGAATTTTGCACTGTTTTTGTACCCAAGGAGGTCTAAAATACCTGAGGAAAGCTGTTAGCATTCACATTCATTTCAATGGCAGTTTTAGTTGCACCACTCAAGTATGTGACAATTTTATTTTGAGGCAGCGTTTTGAGCTCTAAATGTCATGCGACTAAAAACACAAGTTTTATGAAAAAATTGAGCAGAGGTTAAAAAATATTTTGCACATTGAGCACAGGTTATTTTTTATATATATATTTTATTTTTGAGGCCAAAAACATATTGCTAAATAGATAGCATACATTTACTTTTGGTAAGGTGCAGTAATTTCTTTATTTATTTATTTATTTTACCATTTTTATATTCACATTTAAAATCTAACTGTATTTATTTATTTACTGTTTAAAGTTCTTTATTTATTTGCCCCTTGAAGTTTTGGCTTTTAAGGGTTTACTGCTTAAACTAAATAACTTTTAAATCTGATACATATATATATATATATATATATTAGTGGTGGGCGTTATCGGCGTTAACGTGCTGCGTTAACGCCGAGACTCTTATCGGCGATAAAAAAATATCGCCGTTAATCTATTCTCAAAGTTGGGTTGGGAGCTGGGTCTATACTACGCAGCTATGATGACTTTCACCCTGATATTTTAGCGCGGATGTATACCTAGCCGAATTGCACTGTAGGGGGCGAGAACGAGTCTTCGAACTAGAGGCTCGCAGTCCGTGATGGACAGATTGTTAACGGCTGGTCTATGTGGTAATACAATCGGGCAGGACATCCAAACGCTCACCTATCATTCATCAACCTCAAATATGGCTTTTCATCTGAAAGATGTATGTAGTAGCAACTTTACATGGCCGCTCAATATGATGTTAACCTAGAGAAATGTGCGCTATTGAAGTGTTTAGTGGAAGCTGCTTTGCGCAGGACAGGCTCCTCGTGCGCCACTCTGCTCTTAAAATCTCCGTCATTTTTGGTTATACAGATAAAAGTAGCCTAATACATCTTTCGAATCTGTAAAGACTCACGCTTATTTGTGTGCACTCAGAATAACAACGAAACGTTGCGCTTTTAAGCAAACAGGATGCGCTTTAGGTCTCATGTGAACTTGAGTATTCACTCCCGTGTCACCCTCTGCTTCGAACCTGTGTGTATGCCTAACGTTACTGTGAAATTACCACATCAGACGTGACGTGCTAACATGGATGCAGCTATGAAGCGGCCGGGTTTGCTTCAGGAAAATTTATTTTAAGAAGCTTCCCAATGGAAACTGTAAACAGTTCATCACGACCTCTTATGTAGGCCTACAGTTCAAAATTCATGTTTAACTGAATAAACAGTTAGTAAACACAAGTTCATCTTATTGAACATAGTTTATTTTCATCACCAATTATCATAGTAGAACAGCTTTCTCAAGCAGTTTATGATGCATTTTGGAAACAGGAGATGAGCCCCGGTTCATCGCGCCACCTGGCTTGAGAAACCCGTTCTCAAAGACTTACTTTTAGTCATTATTTGGGTAGCACACATATTCTGAATGCCTTCGCAGAATTCAATGAGCCATTTTAATCTAGATTAATCTAGATTAATTCCAAAATTAATCTAGATTAATCTAGATTAAAAAATGTATCTATGCCCACCTCTAATATATATACATACATATTTCCCTAAGCCATGCTATTACGACATATATTTAGCATATATTTGGGCCAGAAAATTATATGGCATATGGTATCTCATTATTAGTATTATTATTAGCAATATTATCAATAACAATAAAGATTAATGTTCATGATTTTGGATTTATCACTTTTGAAAACTTTCGAATTGCTTTCAAAATATCTGCAACAGTGATAGGAAGAGTACTGCAGTGCATTGTAGGTAATCGTGTCTTAGCAAAGGATAGCACAGTAACGATACGCTAGACTGGTTGAAAACAAAGAGGCCTGACTTTACAATTTTAATTCTGTGATCCCTACAATTGCAGCTGCCGAAAAGGATTTAAGGAAGAATTAAAGGCAATAAATGTGTAGCTTGGGTAACAAATGATTCATGAGATACAAGATGTGACTGCAGGGTAAATGAGCACTGTGTTAAAGCCTGACATTTGTGTGCGCAGCTCAGTTTCGCTTGCCTAAACCAGTTAGTAGGATTGTTTGTACATAAATAGGTACCTGCGTATATTTGGACATAATTTTTGATCCTCATACAAGCGAGTGAGTTTTATTGGCCTGCATTCATTGGTTGCTCAGGGATGACACCTCATTCTCAAGATCTCAGCTGCTGGGGGTTTTAATGCACTGCTAAAGGTCAGGTCATAATCACTCCTCTTTAGTCCTGCTTCCCGTTTAATTGACTGTCTTCCACACATAAAGTCCCCACTTCTCACTGTCTGATTATTGCAGCCAGCACATTTGTACACAGATTCATGAGATGCTATCCAACCTGCTGTCGGTTTCCTACAAGACCTTTGGGAAATGTCCATCCAGCTTAATTTCCAATCACAACTTGGAAGAATATTAATAGACCTGCCATGCAGAAACGTGTATCGGCTAGGCATCTCTAATACACCTCTGATGGAGTTAGATCTTCTCTCTCCATCAAACAGTGAAAAGCAAGTTTGTATTTGAGGCTTTTGTCTATGTACTAGCACAAAGCATACAAAAGGTTATTGTCCCTTTCCGTCTCTGGAAATATTTCCTTAAGCTCACCTCAGACCAGGCAATTTCTCCTTTTTTCCTTCTCTTGCCTTTGTTTTGAAGACAAAGGTGATGAATTTGGAGCGTGTGTGAAATGCCAGGCAGACAACGGCAGAGAACGAAGTGTGTCATTTATTCTCTCAGCAGGTGTGACGCGCCGGGCCTGGTGTGAGCCTCGGTCCATTGTCCTGCCGCACACGCCCCGCTCCCCGGAGAATAGCCTCCTCTCCCTGGCCGCGCAATCCCAGGAAAGAAAACTCGCAACAAAAGGTGAAAATGAGTGTAAATTGCAGTTATTTTTCCATCCTTTCCTTTTGTAATTTGAACACTTTTTATCTGCTGGAGCAACGCTTTATTTATTTTTTTCCCTTGGAAAGGAGCTCGCTGACACCTTATTCGCAAGGTTATGTGACAACGTAGGTTTCTGATTACTTCCAAATGGTGTTACGAGGAAAATCTTGAACTTTGATCTGTAGAGCATCTTGTGACTTTTATGTGCTTTGCTTTGTCTCCGCATAATTATCAAATTTAATGTTTTGTATGTATAGGGCAAGTAGAGATGTACAAGCTCTTTGATCGGCCACACTAATATTAAAAATGACAGTTTTGCAACACTAAATCCTGCATATTGTTTTAATATGGGCTCATTATGGCAATTGTCTTTGTTTAAATTGATGTCTAGGTCTGGTACATCCTTTTTGTTTGTGTCCGTACATTTAAAAAAAGTACATGCTGTAATAGTAAACCACTTTAATCTTCTTACATTTTATGTTAACTATTTAGCATGACAGTAATCTTAGTCTGCCATAAATTCACATTTTTCTTAGACTATCACACCTGATCTAAAATATTTATTTTAATTTACAGTATTTCAGTTGTGATGCCACATATATTGGTCCTCCAATATGTCAACACACATTTGTATCAATATTTGTATCAACACATTTGTAATAATTCATATAAGCACTGACTGCATATATACCAAGACGGTTCATTCGTATTACAATGAATGGGAGAAAGCTCAACACGCAATATTGTAAAATAAAGAGCCTTATTACATCACTGCTGTTAGAAGATCCAGTTTCTGACTGCATGTGTGCATTGGCTGGTCCAAGCAGTGCATATTGGGGAAAGTTACTTTTAAATGTAATGCATTACAATATTGCATTAATAATGCATTGTTACTTTTGCGTTACTTTTTGTCTCCTGGGCTGGGCTGGGCTTGCTTATTTGTTTTTAATAAACAAAACTCAAAAGTTATATTTTTGATAACTTTAAAGGCCATTTTACACCAAAAGAGAAATCAATAAGCCTCAGGCTAAAGGAAGTGCCTCTGCACCTCACTCCCAATATCTCTCAACAAGGGGACAGGAGAGGTGTCAGTGAATAAATGGGAAAGCAAAGTAACTTGCAGTACTTATTTGAAAAATTATCTCTGATATTTAGTTGTAAATTTAAAAGTAATCTGTTACTTTACTAGTTACTTGGAAAAAGTAATCTGATTACGTAACTTGCATTACTCGTAATGCGCCCCCCCAATATATATAATTTAAACCATCCAAATGTTATTAACCTAAGTAACCACTGGCCTGTTTAAGTGTTTAAGATTCTGTATGTTCAGTGCCTAAATGTCCAGTATTTATTTCAGGGTGTTGGTAACCTGATTTGTGCTAATTATGAATCAGAGAGGCACCTAGACCTGCAAAAAGCAGCTTTTCCTCACATTGAAACATTAGCTCATCTCTTTTAATCAATATGAAATATATTCGCCGCTTTTCCCCACTAACAGCATATTATCATGTCGGGTTACAAATTAAAACGCCATGCCACTAACTGGCTGGGGAGGAGGAATCGGGCATCACAAAAATCTAATTGTTCCCATGACATTTTTCTTCAGCGGTACAATTAATTCTATCGGTCCATGTAACCTTTTCCCCAAGTACTGTACGATGGCATTTTTAGTATTCATAATGAATGGACTGTGAATGAGAAAATGGTTAAAGCAATCATTACATTATTTAACAAACGTATTTAATTGGATTGGACGTAGGGAGTGTGTTTCTCGGTGGCGACGAGCATTGATGTTCTGCCTGATAATTCAATATTGCAAATGGGATTGTTTTGGACAGAGGAAAATCTTCGATGCATTACTGTATGTAAACGTCTTCCACCCATGCCCCCTCTTCCTCCACCCTCTCTTTTTCTTGCTTTCTCTGACTTTCAGCGTCCCGTTTAATGAAAGTTGAGGTTGAGTTGTATTTCAGTGCAACTGAATTTACAAAAGCAATTTGCAGAAAGGGCTCACTTTGGCTACATTAGAGAAGCTTCCATCAGTCCGGGCCCCTTGGGGGCCGAGAAGGTGCTGTACATCCGTGTCTTAAACTGAGGTGAACATCCTAATTTATTAAGTATTGATCACCACAAATGACAGTAAGTGCTACAACATTTAGTGAGCAAATAACTGACAAATTGACAGACAATTTTCTTACATTTGGAGTCTTTAATGGCTTAAGTACACAAGAAAAAGACTATAAAAATATTATCAGCCATAGACCATGAGAAAAACAAAAATCCATCATGGCCATTACACTTTCCTCTTGACATTGTTAAATTACCTTAATGCCTTAAACAACGGACGTTCAGGCCTGTAATGATGCATTTGGTGAGTGTTTCTTACTTTTTGGCCAAAAATTACATGGTTTTATTTGATTTTTTAAATGCAGCTTGTAATGGGATATGCATTATATGCGTGCTGCAATGCCATTATATAGTGTTAGTAGAAAGTACCTGAGATTGTATTGAAGTAAATGTGCTTAATCTAGGCTGGCTTAATCTAATTTCCATCAACAGCCGTCTTGTTCCGGGCTGTGAGAGAAATGTTAATGTGACCTCATTAATCTATTAGCTCTGATGCACGCTCATAGAGAAGCAGGCAGATCGGAATAAATAATGCATTATTTTCACCAGGCATGGCCCTCTGTAACCCGGCCCACCTCTAGGGCAATTAAAAGGGGTTAGAGTGTCTCTGCCACGCCGCTACGGCACGTGGAAGGCCGGGCACTTCGGTTGAATATTCGTGAGATGTAGCGGTATCCTCCAAGACCTTTTTAATAACAGGCAGGAACGCATCCGAGCCGCTTTAGACTTGACCCTAACGACTTGTTTATCCACATGAGGGTGCACTGGTGGGGTTTTTTCTGCTCCATGCCAGGCGGTGAGAGAGGCGTAGCTGATGTGGGTGTGAGGTTTTATCTGTTTACCATTGAGAGCCTTGCAGGAGGTCCATTTCGGGCATGTCTCTACTTTTGGAAGAGGGAGGTGTGTGCATGGAAATGTCTCGACTTGTTTGTCCAAAAAGGCCTTTCTCACATAATTATGGTTGCGTATTTTGTATATGATGTAATGTGTAGGAAAATGAGGGAACGGTCAGTTTAATGGAGGTTTTTATAGGCCGTTTTAAGAGTTTTAATTAAATGACAATTTCCGTTTTATCCCAAGTTCCCAAGTTTTCTTTTTAACCAAACACACCCTTTTCGAAACGAGTGCCGCCAAGTCAGGCATCAGCAAAAAGCTGTGCCCCAAAATAGCTGTAACTTAAAGCTTAGCTTTTCAATAATTATAGCTTAGCTTTCTTTACTCACTTTCTTTACTCATAATAGATCCAGGGATCTCTACTGTAGGAAAAGTTAGAAAAATAAAAAGTTGGTGTTAGCGTTGCATTCTCTCATGTTCCACTCCTCAAAAGCTGCAATTATGCTGTGAAGATCAGGATTCATACTTGATTATCATGGGTATTGAATACACCTCTGGAGAGTTTCAGCCTAAATCAAAACTAAAAGATAAGCAGTGCAGTTTTTCTTCTTTTTACTCTCTTTTGCAAAAAGCCTCAGTGTTTCAAAGAGCTGTGGCATTAATTTGAAGAAATGTTCCTGTTTCAATTCCTATCTGTGTTTGAATTTTGGCAGTTCATTCCGTTCAGAGGCCTTCAGCTTGTCAGGGAGACATCATTATGGAACGTTCGTTTCATTTTAGTTTAAATGAATGCATTTTATAATGGGTTTGATTTGGGTCTGTAACTCCTACAAATTTGATATGATGCTTTTAATGTACTGTATAGCAGGGAAGTATGTAAATTTGGATGCAGGGTCCCTGGCCATGTTGTTTTGCTTCCCTCCCTCATTTGGAGAGATGAATGCACTGGGACTGATGCTGTGATCAGATCCACTTTGTGGTATGTAAGGAGTCAACCGTAGGCATTTCAGAGGAACAGTATCCAATCAGCGTCTATGCAATGCCACGAACTGTCCATTCAAATTCCCTCTGACTCCAATAACACTTATCTTAAAGCGTTCCTTTAGTCTGCCTTCAATACCCATGCAAAATATCATTCAAGACATTCAAAATTGCATTGAATATAAAAATGAAAGACCTGATAATGTCCTTGACTGGAACAAGAGAGGATTTTTTCTGCACTTGGGTCAGTATATTTGAATAACATTAGAGAGCTCAAAGCTCCCCTTTTTTGATTCTCAAACTTCAACTCTCCTCTGGCGAATTTAGTTGATATGTATAATATTAATTCAGTTATCTTCTGGATACATGCTTCTGCAAGTATTCGCTGCCTCATTTAAATTCCAAAACGTCGGTAAAGAGATAGTTCACTCAAACTCACCACGATGTTGTTACCAAACTTTAATTACTTTATTTCTTCTGTGATTTTGTCTACCAATTAAACCCAATTGCTGTAATAAGGATGCAAAAAGTATTTACATACAAATATATGCAAATTGTTCTCTATTTGAACAGTTTTGTGTGAATAGAAGAAATTTAAGCTTAGTTGCAATGAACTGCTGTGAATGAATGCTTTTGGCTCCATTTTGAAAGCTCAGGTCCCAATTCATTGTTATCATATGGAAAAGAGCGTCCATAACATTATCCAGACAACATGAGGGTGAGTATTCTTGTTATTTTCCAAGGACAATGTATGCCAGCTTTGGTAAACATCTACAGGAAGTGATGATGAACACCCCAACTCTCAGAGAACAGGGACAAGCCTAGTCAAAGGAAATGGTTTGAATAATTGGAAATGTAGAGTCAAAATGTGTTTCTGAGAAGGAGGGTGAAGTGTAAGACATTGGTCTAAATACATTACGCAGCTAATGGGTTATATCGATGCACACCAGGGTCAGGGGTTCAGGGGGGAATGTGTTTAGTGAGGACAGGCAGAGTTTTCCTATCATCTGTCCTGCTGGACGGACCCCAGGCATGGGGCCGCTGGACTGTTCCTTTACGCTGGTGGACAGTCTAATTTTCACGGCTAATTTCCTCTTCTAAAGACCACCAAACAGTCCTTGTGTCTTTTTTCCATCACTCATAAAAGGGCTTTTAGTTTCGGAAGGGCGATAACTTATTTCTATCCAATCAAACTTTTGCATTTTGCCTTATTGCGCTTAAAGCCATCTTTAAATCTTTCCCGGCTCTCTTTTTAATATATCACGGTTATATATTAATATTGCTTCGCAAAATGTAGAACGTCATTTGAACATAAATTCTGTCTCTTAGCGTGCTGAGATTTCAACTAATCTTTGATATAATGGGATTTTTATTCCTCGCACTTTTGTGTTTGTTCAGGGTATAATTTGACCACCCTAAGTGTCACAATTTGAAGGCTTTTTTCTCCCTGTAGATGGCCCATGTGTCTGCATTAAGTGCTGGGGGCCTGCATCGTATTCAGTGGTTCAGTCTGAGATTTTTATTATCATTTTCAAAGCATCAAAGGTTTTCTCCATCCAAGCTTAAAGAGATGAAAGTTTGCCTTTGTTCCATCCCCCCGACATTACTACCATGCATTAGAGTTCTTTTTATATGTGAAATTACCTTTTACATTCTCATTGAGAGAGCAGTCTATAACACAGTAGTTCCCTCGCACATTTTTATCACATAAAATTGTATTTTTCCACCTCCTCTGGAAGACACAATTCACTTTTTGATTTTTATTCTCTTTCTTCCTCTTCATAAGTCAATGCGTTTTATGGTCACCACAGCCTTTGATCAGCTCTAATCTCAATGACAAACACTGCCTTGTTTGTTTCATGTGTCAAAGCCAGACTGTCTGTAGACTGATAGGTTTTTGTTCTATTCCTTTTTTTTTTACTCACAGGAAAGCGGGAATGACCACTTAAAGGACACTTTGAAGATATCACAATGCATCTTGCTTAAAGTACTAAGTCTAAATCTACAAACTTTAAACATAATGTAATTTGTGTAAGGAAGTTTGGGGGTCAGTAAGGTTTTTTTTTTTGAAAGAAAGAAAGAAAAAAATGTGTAATGTTACAAAATATTTCTGTTTCTAATAAATAATGTTCTTTTGAACATGCTATTGTTTCATAAAATACATTTAATGTAAAATGTATTAAAATAGAAAACATATATTTCAAAATTGTAATAATATTTTACAATATTAGCTTCTATTTTGTTGTATTTTTGATCAAATAAATGCAGCCTTGGTGAGCATAAAAAATACATACATAAATATATACATTAAATATAATGAATACATTCATTATTATGTTAATTATTGGAATATTAATTAGTTTTCTAAGTTTGGGAGTAAATATTGATTTGTTATATTTGCCTTTACATTTTTCTTTAGTAACGTTCTTAATCTGTTGCACGCCATTTCAAGACTTCCTCTGTTTCTGCCATGCCAATGAAAGTTTGTTGTTCGCATAAAATAATATTTTCATTCATTTTGGCTGATGCGTTCAGTACAATCTGAGTTCCCAGTCATAATGTGAAGTGGAATCGACTGGTGTGTTTGGTGTGATCAGTGAAGAATGCAAACTGAATGTACTGGCCTGGTTTCTTACTGCTTTGAGATTCAAATAAACAGCTCTCTTTTGAATGCCCTACGGTTGAAATTAAAATAAGGGAAAAAACTAAAACTTGCATTTCATTCCCTGCATAATGTAATTAATATATTTTTATCCATGTGGAATTTTAAATTAAGATGTAAATTGGCCATTTAACATAGCCATAGGATTCATAATCCTGAAATGTCAAACTCAATTAAAGCTTTCCCGCACACAAGGGATTTTCTGGACACACAATGAGAAACCAATCAAGATCTATTCCAAATTACTTTGCTGTCTGCGTATATGATGGAATTGTCCACTGGGCAAATCCCCAGTGTCTGTGCGTGATTCATATTTTACCTAAACGCTTGAGCTATTCACGCCCGAGTCAGTTCCCCTCTTTCTTTTTACATATGCAAACAGGCCGGCGTCCCAGACAATTGCCCATTCCCCTCTCTTGATCACAGAGGCTTTAAGCAGCAAATAAGCAGTAAATGAAAGGAATGTTTAAGCGAGGCATACAATTTCGAGAGCTAAGGAAGGTACAGCGATAATGTGTTAATCTGCCTGTGTTAGATGAATCACCTCCAGGGATGGGGAGATCTGAGAAATGGGAAGATTGGGGCTGACAGACCCTGAACCAGAGAACGAGCCGAAAGCGAACGCACCTACACAGACTTAAATATCTCGCTGGACTCCACAATTAGAAGTAATGCGTGTCTGACCTTCTGTAGCAAACCTGTGTTTCTTTTAAAAATACATATATATATAGTCTCTGTGCTGTACATGAATGTCAAAGGTGCACTTACTTAAGTAATTTACTGTTTATGATGTGCTGTCATCTTGGATTTATACTGACGCCTAGTGGTGTGGATGTACAGTGGCAGTTTGTACAGTGTACTAATTTTGAAGAAATGCGCCATCAGACATGATTTATTTATTCTGTGAATTAAAGTGCTTGATAATAGGGGCTTATTGCGATAAAGTGAGTAGCATTCGGCTGATCATGTGATCTCAAATGGAGGCCTAAAAATACTGTTAAAACCAGCAGCTATAGATGTTAGCATCATTTTAAAGGGATTAAAGGTATTGACTTCCATATTGTATGAAAAGAATACTGTAGAAGTCAATGCCTATGGTAAGCTTTTTGGTTACCAAATTTTTTCAAATTATCTTCTTTTTTGTTCACCAGAAGAAAGAAATTCACACAGGTTTGAAACACCATTATGGTGAGTAAATGATGACAAATTGTTATTTTTTATGTGAACGTGAAATTTTAATTTTCAAACGTCTTCTACGTTTGTTTACACTTTTATTTGAACGAAAACAGTGTATCCTTGTGGTGCAGCTGACACAGAACAGCGTACTCAGTTTGCGTCCAGCGGATATTCTCCAAAATGGCGCTATGCAGACACAGAGGAGACGAATTGTTGAAAAAATTAGTTTTTTTGCAAACAAAAAGTATTCTCGTAGCTTCATAACATTAGGGTTGAGCCACTGATGGCAGATGGACTATTCTGACGATGTTTTTCATACTTTGCTGTGCCTTGACAGTGTTAATTGTTTGGCAGTCAACAGTGTTGTCACAAAAAACAGATTCAGTATTCATCAAAATGAATTAAAACAGTGAAGTGCAAACTCAGAATATGACGCAAATCTGAAATAATTAAATATGTTAAACAACACAAATGTATCTAATGATTATATTAACCAATGTGTTTGCTGCTGACCTTTGATGATCCAGTTCAACCATACTAATAAGCAAAAATGACTTTAGATAAACTAACAATTGTGCTTCGTTGTTTTTTTTTTATTGCTGAAGAGTGTTGAACCTTCTTCTCCTGTGTTCTACTGTACAGACGTGAATTTACTCTTCCTTCAGTCTGAGGTTTATTCATTACACTTTTTGGTGTGAAAGGGCTTTTACATTTGCTATAAATAGAACTTCTTGTATTAAAAACAAACAATCAAGCCCTGCTCATGTTTAAAAAGTAACGTGAAAGTGACACAAAAGTAATGTAACGCATTACTTTCTGTAAAAAGTAACTAAGTAACGTAATTAGTTACTTTTTTAGGGAGTAATACAATATTGTAATGCATTACTTTTAAAAGTAACTTTAACCAACACTGGCAGTCAATGGGACAGTTACAAGCTGGTTTTCCTACAAAATATCTTAAATTACATTCCGAAGATGATCAAAGCTTTTATGGGTTTGGAACGACATCATGGGGGTAAGTGATTAATGACAATATTTTATTTTTGGGGTGGAGTAATGAATTAGAAGTTTGTCATTTTATTATGCTATAGTTAGATATAATGCAGCATTTACTTTCTCCCACAGCCCTCAATCTAGTTTGACTTTTTGGCTTTTCACAGTAAAAAGTTTTGGCGCCTCTGCTAAAAAAAAAATGTAAGGGAACTTACTATTAACCATTTAAATATACATTTTTAAATATGTTTCAACAGTACTCCTGATTTCTTAAGTGGTTAAACTTTTTAATGAGGAAAAAATAATACAAATCATGCATTTGAGGAGTTGACTATTTTAACCTTCTCATCCAGCAAACTTCACCAAAGAGCCTATATGAATGTTTTTGTGTCATTAATACACTTTCAAGTGGTCATGTTCAAGTTAACGAGAAACTGTTTAAATGTCCAAAGTGCCTTTTTTCCCCTGAAATATCTACATCGACAAAGTGGCTGGGGCACTAAGAGTTGATGGGGCCACTCATCTCGTATTGAACTTCCCATTGCAATGGGCTTTCAAACTGAATTACAGCATGAGGCCCATTTATAGAGGCACCTTCATGGAGTCCTGCTGTATCATATTCAATTGTATGATTCATTGACAAAATGCTTTTAAAAGTTCCTCACACTTAAACTTATTTTATCCCCCCCCCCCACTCATTTTTTTTTCATTTGTGCTCCCAGAGGCTCCCTTTGGCATCTTTATTTCCTGGCATAAACAAGCAGCAACCCAAGTTTTGCGTAGATTTAGGGAAATGATGGCAGTTTGTGAAACAGTTTGAGTAGTTTTCTATCAATTTGACAATTTCAGCATCGACTGCATGAGCATCATCCTGTGAATCTGTGTAATGTGGTACAGCATTGTTGCTTTCTCTTTGCATCAGGAGAATTGAGGCATGCGAGCTGTTTATAAGAGCGTAAGGTTTGTTGATAATGACGCCAAAGCTTCAGTCCACTAGGCCACAGTGAGTCGCTCATTTGTGGCGTGTTTAGCTACGGCGTGGCAGGGGTTCAATGCTGTCCCTCATTAAAAATATGTCATTAATCATTCTTTGGAAAGTATGTTCAGCAACAAGCAATCGTAGCGTGCACATCAAGCACCATAGAATGAAAAACATTGACTTCATAAAGTTGCTAATAGTTTAAGCGTAAATACCAAACTTTACATTGCAACTAATGTTATTCTAAATAGCGTACATGAATACGTTTGCACCGCAAAATGAAAGCAGTCAAGAGAGCAGCGTTCCTCCATTTGCATGAAAAGCCATTTATAATTCTGGACTTCAGAAATTCCTGTTCAGTGATTTAAGACCTTCAAAACACAACAGCTCATTTAAATAATAATGATCATAAACTATCGCCCAGAGCGGTTCGCGTGTACATCAAACATCGCCTTCATAACATGGTAAACAAGAAAACAATGATGGCGGGCCACTTAATTTATGCTGGGAGTATTTTTGTGTTATGTCACTCTACTTTTAATTGACTCTAAATGCAAGCGTTTCTTTGAGTCGTTGTTTATGATTGATTCTGTCTTTAAAGGAATAACATTGCAGTGGACTGCAATATTCAGACCTCCATTAACCCCACAGATGTCTGAGCTACTCAAGTATGAACGCATTTGCATTTCTCTTGAGTTTGAAAAGGCGTCCGAAGCCGCTAAGACAGACTCATTCTATTAACCGCACCACCGTCTTTTTTTACAAGCACGAGGTTGTCGACGTACAAATCAATTTGTGTCACTTTGAAGGCATTATGATTGCTTGACATCAAAAATATAGAGCAATTAAGATCATCAGGCATGTACCCTTTGCCTTTTTGATGCTGAATATTTTAATTTTTTGATGTATTGGCCTGTAAGCATGAAGTACAGACCGCAAACAAGCATTCAATATTCACACCTCCCAATCCAACATACACACACACATTTAACCCCAGTGTCCAGTTTCATTAAACAGTAATGCAAGTATAAGCACATATTCATTAAAGAATCCTTATTTTTCCTTTCATCTCAACCTCAGTTAAAATCAAGACTGTCTTAAGGAAGCTACAATAATTTGAAGAGATAGTTCACACAAAAATGAAAATGTTGTCATCATTTACTCTCATGTCACTCTCAAATTTTTCTTCTGTGAAACACAAAAGGAGAAATTCCTAAGATCTATATTTTAGTCTGTTTCTCACACAAGCTATCACTTACAGAATATGTCAAATATAGATGCATGGACCACTTTTATGATACTTATACTGTTTTTTGCATCCTTTTTGAAGCTTGAAAGCTTGAGTCCTTGTTCAGTGTAATTGCATAGAAAACATTTTCAAAATGCCTAATCATGTGTTCCATGGAAAAAGGGGAATGACATCAGGGCAAGTATATGATTAGCAGTATTTAGATGTTTGGGTGAACTATCCCAAACTGAAGTTAAATCAAATTAAGTTATATATATATATATATATACAGATACATTTACATAGTAAGACATTTAAACTGGGGGTTTATTTTTAACGTCTTTATAAACAAAAATAAGCTGCATTTCTCTATGGCAGTCAGGACCCGGTCCATTCAGCACACAGCACACAGTGAGGCATGGCCAAATAGCAGGTGTCTCTCTGTTCATTGCACTGGGGTGCCTATCAATCATTTCCAATATGACAAGCAGAACCATTTCCATTCTGCTCTCTGCATGTTTTATTCACAGAATATCCATACAAGCCACCCTCCAAAGCTGTCGTTCACCAGATGTGCCCGAATCTGAAGTTAAACTATAACCCCTTATGTTTGTGATCTTGCAATTAAATTTTAAAGAAACATAAATATCTGAACTTTATCTGTTACACTCTACATCAGGCTCTTCCCAACCTGGGATTCCTGAATGTTACTTGAAATCTAAGCTCAATAGACATAGATAAAGTTCAAAAGTTTTGGAAAGAAAATAAGTCTCTTAAGCTCTTATACCAACTACTTATGCTACTGTAAAAAACACCACAAAAAACAAGTAAAATACAGTATTAACAGTATTAGTGTAAAATTGTTATTACTATTTAAAATAAATTATGAACCTGATTTCTGCAGCAATTACTCAAATCTTTATTTTCACATGATACTTTAGTAGTCAAATATAGTTTTCCCTGTATAATAGTGAATTTGGTGCTTTTTAATACACTAATTTCAACGTCATTTCTCCCCGTCTCCTCTGATTGATAGCCAAAGAGAACCTTCTAAATATGAGTATGCATATGCATTGTGTATAGAATGACCCATATCTATGAAAAGTGATGTTGATCAATAAACAAGTAGATTATTTAGAATATTGGTATAATTAGCAGGACAATGCATGTTTTCCATTTGATAGAGATTGATTACTCTGAGACATTCTTAGAATGCAGCATACAGCATGTGGATATGAATGGACATAGGACTCATGAATTCACATGTATTATTGCAAACACGAAGCATGTTTATCATTTTGAAATAATTTAAACTGTTCGTGTAATATAGACACAGTCATTTTAATTGAAGCCATTGTTCCTGAATGCCGTATTTTGATGAAAAACACCAACTATTGTTTTACTCAAATGAGTCATCCATAAGATATCTTACAATTCAGGTTTGATTATGTCCACTGCTATATTCCGTGTTCCCAGACATTTATATGCAAAGCTTTCCTGCGGAAACACGGAGAGTCTTTAGAGTTGAATAGGATCTTCCCATCAGGTCGTTTTTCTTAAATGGCAGATTACTTTACACATCATTGTACATTAAGGCACGGACGCTACACTGAGGTCCCTGCCAAAGATAGAATTCCTGCCTTTGCGGCTTCTGGAAAACACACAGACCACATAGGAGGTGCTGCCATGATTTCCAGTCCATTGCACAGGGCATGTTTGTGACAGAACGCAGTTGCCTTTCGTTAGCATGTAGTATAGACATACATGCATACACACCTCAGTGTTTTGACAGCTGGGCATCCTATTGTCATACACAAGACCTCAGCCCTCTGTTTGAACAAGTTTCTTCTGTCATTCAACCATCGTTCAGCATGAGCTACAGAACTCATCATGCTTAAGAACATGGAGGGAGTGAGAAAAACACTGGCAGAGAGAGAATCAGCAAGAGATAGATGAAGAGAGAGACAGAAAAAGTGATAGAAAGAGGAACAGGCGGATTCTATTCTATTCTATTCTATTATATTTATAATTGTATTATATAGGTTTTTGTTGTGTATGTTGATGTTTTGTATTTATAGACCTAACAATCATGCCAGTAAAGCAGTTTTAAAATTATAATTGAGAGAGAGACGGACAGGGTTTGTTTGTTTGTTTGTTTGTTTGAACTGTTTTCTTACACCACATGGCAACTTGTTTTGTTCTTTAAAGTTTAAATCAGTTGAACAAATGATTAAAGTAATTCACCCATAAAGACTCATAAAAATGATGTAGCTAACATAAAAAATCACTGACAATTCCCCACCACTTACCTTCATTTATTATGTTTTTATTAAATTCTCACTGCTGTATTATGTATTTATTTTATGAGATAGAAAAAATGTATTCATTTATTTGTTTGTTTGTGACTGATTTTGTTGTGTGCTAATGTTTTGGCCAAATTGAATGTATGGCAGTCATGCCAATAAAGGACTTGGAACAGCTTTTGTTATGTCTATTGATGCATTGGCAATACTGCGATGGAGAGAGACAGACAGACGGAGGGGATTGGGTGTAGGGGCAAGATACCGAAGGTTAGCTGCATGGCTAAAGGCTAATGTTTATTTGGCTGCTCATCACTAGCCAGAGCCCCACATCTTTAATGCATTACGCCTCACCAGTGGAATCGTCTATTGCCAATTAGTCCTCTGGTTTACCTTGGCTCTCCCAAATGACTGCGAAATGAAAGGTGAAGGCGAACGAGAGAAATGTAAGTTAGTAATTACAGAGGTTTGTGTGGAGGCGGCAGCGGGCTGCAAATGCAGACTCGCGCCACATCCTCCCAAATTCTGTTGTGCCTGGGCTCTTTCCAGCCCCACGCAAAGGCCCAGCCGCTCACCACCGGTAATTATCATCCGGGGCTCGCTAATTAATTTTGTATAAATTATGTTTGCTTAAAACATTCTGGGCTTATTTATATCTAGCCATCTCTGGCTCATGCTCTACTGAACGCGCTGACTCCCACTGCCTCCAGTTTCGAGCCAGTTTTATACTCTCTCCTGGTTTTGATCAACCCAGGCTCACTGGAAATATGTGCCTGTGGTGACATTGCTGCAAAATCATGTTATGTTGATTCTTACATTTTTCGCAACACTTTAAAAGTCAAATGTCCAGTGAGTGGCGCTAAAACCGCATTCAGTTTTGTTAAAAACAGATGAATGAGAATCTGGCAAAGTTTTATTGTTGGTTCTTGTGTTCTTGTATAACAGCAGTTCGGAAATGAAATGTGAGTGGCAATAAAAGCGTGTCCAGTTTTATCCAAAACAGATTATCCGGGCATGACCATTGTTGTGACGCACAACAGTTTAAAGCTATCTACACTAAACATGTCAAAGCTAAAGTTTGAATCTATTTGTACTGTTGTCATGAATAGCACCAGAGCATGGAGTACATCAGGAATAAAACGAGGCATCAGTTTAGTGTCGGTGTTGCATTGCTCTGCTCACGTCCAGTGCAGACACAATGTTTCGTTGGTTGTTGTATGAATCAAACTAGTTTGAATAATGAAATGTTCAGTGTGTGGCACGTACACATACGTGTAATGTACCACCTACACTAAAATAAATGTAAAATGCATTTGCTAAAGCAACCATGCTATTTCAACTTGCTTCTTCCTCAAGCTCTTTTATCGTAACGTGTTTCACTTTGCATTACACTCTGAATGCTGTATCAGGTGAGCTATCAAGCAAGTTTACTATTTCAGAAAAGCCATGATTATGTGATGCAGACATTAAAGTGCCCCTATTATGATGCATGCAAGGTCAAAAATCGTTTTCGTTTCGTTTTCTAAAAATATGCTTTTAATATCACACAATTTTCCAGTGATTCTCAAAGGATTTTTCATAGCCGATCTAAGATTCAGTCTCACTAAACCTCTCCTTTCCGCGAGCCTACTCTGCTCTGACTCATTGGTCTACCGTGAGTCTACCGTGTTCAGTGTTCAGTGTGTGTCGGAAACAATGCACCCATTGCCATAGTTACTTTTACCAAATACTCAAAAGAAAATATAAACATCTATTATTTATCATACTTACAGGTTGTGATTCAGTGGAGCCAGCTGGTCCAGATAAACTGGGTTCTAAACCATCTTTCAAGAGCGTTTGTGAGTGCCACGATGAAACCCTCAGCAGTCGTCAGTAAAATGACGAGAAAGTGAAAAATATTGGGGTTGTTCAAAAATTCTAAATGGTATAATAGGGGCCCTAAAAATATTTTCGCTTACAAATCATGCACTCTAGCAACAGTATTGTGCAAGAAACCACACAAAACGTATTTATCAATCAATATTCTGCCATTGCAATCATAATTTATGTGAAAATAAGTACATTTTTTTGCCGTTTTACTTGCTCTAGTGATTATTCCAGCTGTAGTGAATTGTATGGATAGCTACGTTTTTGGAGGTTTGCAAAAATGTAGGTAGAGGTATGTATTTTTAATGAGCCCAGGTTGGTTTTAATGGTGGTTTGTAATTGCCATAAAGGTTCAGCAGACATCATGACTGTGTTTTGGGGAGTTTTTGTACATCCTTAGAAGTTCTGTACTCGGTTATAGACAACCCATTACTTTCTGTTATAGATATTCTGTCTGCAAGAAGCTGCCACCGTTGCACTTACTCTAGCAGACCGTGTGGTGCCAAGTTTTAACGATTTTAAGGAATCGATGGAATATATTTATACCTGTAAAATTGCACACTTTTCACTATTTTTCTAATTGTATGTATTACAGGTCTAATTATACAAGCGTCTGTCAGGCAGCTGATGAGTGTGTGTCATTGCTGGTGGTGGAGCGTATTTCCATACAGCCTGTCAGGGAGGCTTTTTTTTGCCTGTCTAATGCTGCCCCCCACTGCTTCAATACTGAACATTTATTATCCCATAATTACTCGGGGCCCTCATAGGGGATGTAGACCGGGTCGCCCGGGTGCACATCTATTATCTTCACCTGTTAATTCATTTGGTGTGACGTAACAAGCGCTCGGTAATAACAAATGTGCCGGCGCCCGGCTTTGGCAATTAAAAGCAGCAGGGGGCTCCTATTTTGATGGTCCAAATTGTGACATCCATCATAGGACACAAGCAGTAGCACAGTGGGATGACAGATGCCACCCTGATGGCAAGGCTAACTAACTGCCTGTCCCACTGAAATAACTGTCCTCCCCCACCCTCCCATTCCAACTGCAGCTGCAAATTATCTCATGAAGACTGACCCGTCGGATCAGGGCTCACGCGGTATCTAGAAAGAGAGACCTAGCGATGGTCTGATTAATATTAACATCGAAGAGCCAGGGACACTATCTGAGAAGTCATCCAAAATCCCACTGCCAAGAAATGACAGACATAAATGTTTTCGAAATAGGCAGGCTTCATACATCTTTTTCGATGTCTCAGTGTGTTCGTTTGTAGCTCTGTCCTAAACCTAGCAAGCTTCCTGTTTCCTACATAGACAGCTGACTTTTGAGACTGCATCCTAACAATTATGGAAACTAAATAAATGACTGATTTGGAACAGTCCACAAAGGCAGTAATTTCAAGAGACTGCAGAAATTGATTCTAGTAAATTTTGGTTCTAGCATGTTGCTAAAGCTAATAAGCATAAATATTCATAGTACTAGACAAATATACACATTTATTTACAGTACTGTTTAAAAGTATGTGTCAACTAAGTTTTGTTTAGTGCCCCCCCTCCAAAAAATAAACTTTTATTCAGCAAGGCTGCTTTAAACTGATCAAAAGTGACAGTGAAGTTGTTTATAATTTCACAAAAGGATACTATTACAAATAAATGCTGTTCTTTTGAACTCTCTATTCATCAAAGGATCCTGAAAAACTATGTTTCATAGTTTTCAAAAAAATATTAAGCAGCACAACTGTTTTTAACACTGGTAAAAGTAGGAAATATTTTTGAGCAGCCAATCAGCATATTAGAGCGATTTCTGAAGGATCATGTGGCACTGAAAACTCAAATAATGACTGCTGAAAATTGAGCATTGCCATCACAAAATAAATTACATTTTAAAGCATATTCAAATATAAAGCAGTTATTTTAAATTGTAATAATATTTCACAATATTACTGTCCTTGCTCTATATTTGATCATATAATTGCATCCTTAAGCACAACTATATTGTATAATGTTATATGATTATGTTATTTATTTCTTATATGTATCAGTGTTTTCAATGTTTAATAAAAGTTTAATTATGTTTACATTATTTTTATTTACAATTTCTTGCAACTTATTTTTTCACTAAGCACATCACAGTGCGTTTTGAGATTGAAGGCAAGAAATGCGGCATTAGAGTTTGCATCATAGAATTTGGCAGCATAAATAAAACACCTTTCATAACAGGCAACTCCTTACAATGCCTTAAAATGCTCCCTCTATAGGCAGCACACTGGGTTTTGGGACAGAGCATGGCTATGTTGTCTCAGAGGAGTGGTCTCCTAAGCCAGCTTCGCTACTTTAATGCAACTCGTCACATTTGTTCACACGTTTGTGAGTGTGATTATACATTATCTGTGTCTCTTTGCTAGCGGCCTGTATTACCGCGCACCAGACAGGAACAGGCTCGGCTTGTTAATGAGCTGTTTATTGTGGCCATAAGAGAGATGTTTCCACTTAAGATGAAGGGGTCAAAAGAGCTTGTTTTCATACACAAGTCTGATCAAACGAGGAGAAACACAACGTGTAACTCTTGTTTTTATATTCTTCGCATGGCTATAATATAAAACCCATTGCCTCTCAAATCAGCACAGGGCAAAAGCAGACATATGTTGTGAACGCATTACGCAAATGCATCCTAGGCTCGGGATTTTCTACAATTTACTCCCATTTCCAATATAGTTTATGTTACAATCGGAGAGGAGACCGGGCACCTTTTTAGATTATATGTGACCTGTAGCAAAAACAGGAAATGAGTTTTAGTGATTGCGGGGCCGTAATGACACCCAGTAGCCCTGGAGCCCTAAGGACAAGGGAGCAATTTAATATGTCTGGCACAAGCAATAAACGCCACTTTGATTAATTGCACAGAACATCATCATAAAGTGTAGCGGCGAGGCCTCGGAGGTGCGTTGGCTGGGCCGACTTTGCGAGGATGTTCGCCCTTTCTCATCATTAAGATCATTAATAGGAGGTGCTCCATTTAAAGGTGAGCGGCGGCGTGCACATGATACAGCAGCATCTAAATATTCATGCTAACAACATGGGCACTTTAATGAAAGCGCAAACGGAGACATTAAATAAAACCTGTGGATTCGCTCCCTTGCACTGACCCTGGCCTCTTTTGCATTGATAAGAACAACTATGAGAGCACAAACAGAACTGATTTATAGCTTTGTTAGTAAATTGTCCTTGTTAACCATTCTCTGTCTGTTCAGGGTTTCAACTGTAGCAACAGGCAAGAAGGGACTTTTAAAAAGAAAGAATGAAAATTGAAGGAAGGTGCTAAGGAATGAAGCAATAAGGGAAAGGAAGTAAGACAGTAATTGCTAAGTAAGACAGGAAGTAAGCAGTGAGGGAAGAATGGAATGAAGGACAGAGGGAGGGAAAGAATTAAGAAATGAAGGATGGATGATGTAGGGAGGGAAGAAAGAAGTAAGGATGGATAGATGCAGGAAAAATTAAAGTCAGAAAAGGGATTGATTAGAGGAAAAGTAAAGAGACAGATTGATGATAGGTGGATGAGAGGAATGGAAAGAAATGGAAGGGATGACAGAAGTAAGGAGAGAAAGATTGGAGGATAAATGGAAGGAAAAATATGGAGTGGATAAACAATAAAGGATGGATTAATAAAAAGAAGAAGGGAAACGATAGATGCTAGAGGGAGAAAAGGAAGTTTAGGGAGAAAGATAGCTGATGGGTGGATCAAACATTTGGAAAAAAGAGGCGCGGGACAAAATAAGAAGGGAGAAAAAGAAGGAAAGATGTTCGAATGGAAAGGCTGAAGGAAAAAGTGTAGATGATGGAGGGAGGGAGAAATGGGAAAATATGTGGATGAATGAAAATAAGGATGAATAGATGGGTGGAGGAAGGAAGAAAGGAAAGCAAGAGTAAAAATAGAAGGAAGGAGAGAATGAAGGAAGGGCAGATAGATGGAAGGAAAGAAGGATAGACGGACGGAGAGAGATGAATGTGAGATGAACATAAGTAAAGATGATATGGATGGAGTGGAAGAAAGGAGAAAAAGCATTGATTGACAAAATGAAGAAAGAGAAAAAGAATGATGTGTGGAACTGTGGGTGGATGGATAGATGATGGGTGGATGAAAGGAAGAATTGGAAGAAAGAGTCAAGGGACTAAAGAAGGAAGGTTATAAGGAAAGAAAGGCAATAAAGAAAGCACAAACAGAAAGAAATGGGAAGAAGGAAGGAAGTATGGATGAAGGGAAGGAAGAAAAAAGATGGATAATTGGTCAATTAAAAAATGGTAAACTGAGAGGTGAAGGAAAGAGGAAAATAAATAAGGAAGTATGGATGAAAGGAAAAAGGAAGAAAAATGGATGAATGAAAGGAAGGACGAATGGTTGAAGAGAGGGAAGGGAAAAAAGAAGGAAGGAGAAAAATGGATTATGGGTGGATGAAAAAGAATGGAAAGAAAGAGGGAATGAATGAAAAAAGGAAGGAAGAAGAGAAAGGAAGAAGGATGGATGGAAGGAAATAAAAGGATGGATGGATGGAAGGACAAAAATAACAGATGGAAAAACCTGTCCTCGTCCCAATATTCTCCTATCACAGGACTCGAATGCAGCTGCAGTCATAAGCAGCAGCGCTTGGCCATGAAAATTTGATCAGATGACAAAACTGGTCTCAGGTCTGTCAACATGTTCCTGTCTGTTTCCTGCTCAGCCTGCCCTCAACAGCACCAAACCCCAAGCACACATTCACACGCTCATCACACTCTAGAAAACACCGCAATTACACTCACAAATGTCCCAATGTTTTGAAATATTAACATTTCTCATGGATGGGCGATAATTCTGCATACATTTATACGGTTTTCCAACGTTTTTCAATTAAATAATTGCAGCCGATGCTGTTACCTCAATTATTTTCCCTTGCCGAATGATTTTTATATCCCAAAAGTGATTTCCCTTCCCCTGCTTTGCAATTTCATCTCCTTTTGTTTCTGCCTGTTCCTAGGCACCCATAAAACCTTCCAGCGGCGTCATCTATCATATTGGTTAGTATTGTACCGCTGCCCTGTGGACATAATAATCATTTGTGTTCTTTAATATGCAGTTTTCTGCATATTGTGTTTATCACCGAGTTGTCAGGGTGCCTGGTGTGAAAGGAGTTTCAGAGGTGTTGTGCTTGCTTGTGTGTGTGTGTGTGTGTGTGTGTGTGTGTGTGTGTTGTTAGTCCCCCTGTGGCAGGCTGTCAGCTCTCTCTGATGGATGGGGATAAAAGGAAAGCTCGGGATGCTGGGGGAACAGGGAAGGTCCAGGCTACAGGATATGGGGCATCACTACACTAGGTTAAGAAATGTGTCAGTTATTGTCTCCACTGCCTTAGGGCACTGCTGGGCCCCGGCAGCCAGAGAGAGAGAGAGAGAGAGAGACCAACTCCAGCCTCCTTCCTTCTATTCCCTCTTCATTACCTCCCTCCCTTCTTCTCTGTTTTGTTTTCTTTCCTCTCCTGCTCTCAACTGGTCATCTGAAAATCCAGGAGAGCTAATTGCTAAACAGGGGTATGTGTTGCGGGCTGGTTTTAATGGACGCAGCGGGAGGATGATGCTTGTTTCCTTTCATTATGTCAAACTTAGAAATCTCTGAGATTTACAAAGTTGCCATTCTACCCTTCTCCTCCTCCTGACTGCACATACTGGCTTTAAAGTAGTCCAAGGGACGAGCGGGGTGGGGTGCGCTTTTATAGCATCGTGGACTTGCGCCAATAAGAATAATTCTGCAATTTCATTGGGTTCATATGAGGACGTCTTATTGTTTGTGACACCAGTGGGATGAAGTGAGGGATGCTATTGTAATGTGAGCAGGCTGTTGTTTGTTTGTCGGCTGTATGTTGAACTGATGCTGAAATCTTAGTGCAATTTAATATGTAAATTTAAAACGTATCATTTTACAATTGAATTGATTCCTTTACTACTTTACTTATTACTTAAGCCTTCAAAGTCACATTATTCTGATATGCTGATTTGGTGACTAAAAAACATTTCTTATTATTATCAAGCTGCTTAATTATTATTATTATTATTTGTTGTATTATTATTATTATTTATTTATTTTTTGTAGAAACCATGCTACATTGTTTCAAGATTTTTTAATGAATAAAAAAGAATGGCACTTCTTTGAAATAAAAATCTTTTGTAACATTATAAATGCATTTACTGTACATTTTGATCATTTGAATTAGTCTTTTTTTAATCAAGTTAATTATTATAAAAAAAATGTATTGACTTTAGCCCTGAACTTTAAATGATAGTGTATATGGTCATTTCTTCAACCTTCAACTTCCCAAGAGGTGATTTAATAAAAAAAAATATATATATATATACATGTTAAGTGATGCAGCTTTTTTATATAATGTATTTGTATATAATATAATGTAATTTGTAATGTAATAATATAATCAGCACAAAATGTGTACATCAAAAATATAATAAAAAATGTGCACATGTAAAAATACAGTACATAATTTGAAATTATACTGTGGTTAGAACTATCCTGTTTTAATCAAAATTCTTAATAATAATTACATATATAATTATTTATTAAATACAGAATACTCTTATTATATATGTAATAACCATCATTAATGGAAACTAATTAAAGAATTGAGAGTATTTTCTAAAAGACTTTTAAAAAGGTTCTAAAAGTTCCCTAAAGTTAAAGAAACCCCCAAATAACACCATGACATTAGCATCTCACACCATTGCTGGACCACAATACCACCACAGTACCTTATGATAAGTGCATCAAGAAACGAAAAACAAAAAAAGATGCTCCTGAGGTTCAGAGAAACACTTTTACTCTAAGTCTACAGAAAAGCACCTCCACGGCAGCTCAGTAGCATCGTATCTGAACACAGCTGTGTTTTGAGGAACCATTAAGATGTTCCAAACATCTCCTACACTTTTCCCGGGCAGCGGTATCAAAGCGGCACAGGTGCCCAGTGCAGCTCCGTCCTTTGCGAGTTTTGTCTCTCATTTGTGTATTTGTGTGTGTAAATGCACGCGCGTGCATTTCTGATGGGCTGTCACACCTGTGCGGTACTATCCCTCTTCAAGTCGCCTCGGAGAATAACTCCTTCTGGGAGGCCAAGGTCTGTCTCTTTCATCAGCTCACAATGAAGTCAGCTCCCGTTTCCTCAATGGCTCCTCGGGCATCTGTCACAAGGAACCTGGAATATGAGGAGAAATCTTTCAATTAGCGAACAACACTTCATTCGGTTTTCATTCCCCTCCGCCGCCCCCTCCCTAGACAATTAAAGCAGTCATCTTCAGTGACAGCTGGGTTCGTCTCCTCAGCCTCTGAATGAGTTCACTTTGCATGTTGTTAATGAGGCTCCACATGGTGGTTGAGCAGGTACACAGAGCCGCTTCTGACGGTTTGAATTCAGCTCTCGCTGGGCCGCCACTGCTGTTTTATTCTATTTCGTGGAAGGTTTGCCAGATAATAATTCCCAGTCATTTCTGACGCTTTTTCGCTTCAGACACATATGAAATACATGAAACGGGGGAGGGGGTCATGCGCGTGTGGGCCTCTCCGTGTGCACGCGCTGTGCCCTGACAGTGTGTGGGGTTGAGTGCATATTTGTGCGTGACATTTCGCCGCGTGTGTGTGTTTGTGTGTGTGTCTGATGACAGAGGCACTGCCGGGCCCCTATAGAACCTGCCCTTTCCACATGCATCAAGCTTCCAGCTCTGACACTCCATCACCCTGAACTCTGACAGCCTCCAAATTGGAAGCACAGGCCCGACCAGGGAAGATATATCATTAACAAACGCACACTTTATACACACACAGTATATCCCTCTATCTGTCTGCAGAGCACACATTCATAATTTCATAATTTAACAAATGTATCTTTCTAGGATATATACAAATTAGGTACTACTCATTTTTTCAATGTATATTCATAACTGGAGTCATTTTTCTCAAATTTGTCTCTCACTCTAATGTACTAGTTCCATTTACACACACACACACACACACACACACACACACACACACACACACACACACACACACACACACACACACACACACACACACAAAATCAATACTTTTGGCAGGGAGGGGGTTCATATCAACATATAAGGACTCGTCTGTATTCCTTTTTCTCTTTCTCTCTCGTTTTATCACAGGCACACTCAGAACATTCATCTTGCTGCATAATGCATTCTCTATACTGCTTGCTACTCTGTTTTTTAAAGATGTGAAATTTGAATTTTTGTGGCATTTTGATTGTATCTGTTAGCTAGTGTTTCCAACATTCACTTTTAGCAGACGTGCATATTTCAAATTTATAATCTTTTCCTTCAAGGAAAATGGAAAAAAGTAGTGATGACTCATCCTGCACTGCATAGATTTTTTGGGGGGCTCGAGCCTCTGCCCTTTTGAGGTCCGACGGTAAAGTGGTGCTCCCGGTCTGCAATTTCTGCAATTTCTGCGATTTCTGGGTAGGGGTGTGCGATATGAAGATTTTTGATTGTGGACGATAAAAAATGTCTCCATGATCTGCTTTTGAAGAAATAGTGTAGTATCGTGCTACAACACACATTCTATCAGCTGCAGTTCTGGCACCTTCATGTCAATATACTGTACAACGCCACATACATTCACATCAGTGTTAACTCTGAGGTAGAGTTACTCTCATGGGACACTGCACTTATTCACAATCACAAAAGTACATTATCTGCATCTGCATCTGCTCTAAAACCTTAGTGGTTAAACGTTTCATTTGTGTGCGGTTCTGAAGAGCACCTTTTTCTGAGCAAATACACCCAAAGCGTTCTAAATAAAAAGCCCGTCAACATAGTGCCTGATTACTTAACTAAGTTTTGTTTTGTGCTAATCCTGTCAAAACACAAAAGGTTTATGTATAGACTCAGTTGGTTATGTATACAGAGAAACGGATGCTTGCCTGTATATTAGATGCGTGCAGGTCTCAAGCCGGGCTCACACTGCGATTTTTTTTAAGTCCTTTAGGATTGTACTTGTCAAACTGTACGAACATGATGATCATGTCACACTGTGGGATCTCAGTTGTCATTAATGTCAGACTGTGTAAGACAGTCAAGACGTGTTAAAAATGGGTGCGCGCAAGAAAACTTATCCGGAGTTTTACATTATCAACCCATACACGTCCACTCAGTGACTGGGAGCTGCGTTGCACGTGGGACCAAAATGTTGGCTATCATGAAAAGTATATGAACGGCGGCAATACCGGCATATTTAATAAGAATAGTGTATGCAGCTCTACACACCCACATGAAAACAGCAATTTTGTATGTACAGTAATATTATGTGCAATTGAAGTGTAGACTAAGTATGTGTGTTAGATAAATAAGTGTATAAATAGTGTGTGTACCATAATTATTGTCAAGTGTTCATAAGATGTATAGCTTGAGGGAAGAAACTGTTCCTGTGTCTGGTCGTTCTGGTACTCAGAGCTCTGTAACGTTGACCAGTTCAAAGAGGGAGTGTGCTGGATGTGACCGGTCCAGAGTGATTTTGCCAGCCCTTTTACTCACTCTGGATAAGTACAGTTCTTGGAGAGGGGGGAAGGTTGTACCAATGATTCGCTCAGCAGTCCGGACTACCCGTAGTCTTCTGAGGTCAGATTTGGTAGCTGAGCTGAACCAGGCAGTTATTGATGTGCAGAGGACTGATTCAATGATGGCAGAGTAGAACTGTATCAGCAGTTCCTGTGGCAGGTTGAACTTCCTCAACTGGCGAAGAAAGTACAACCTATGCTGGACCTTTTTCACAATGGAGTCTATGTGATTGTCCCACTTTAGTTCCTGAGAGATGGTGGTGCCACTACTCTTGACTGAAAAAAACATTAATACAGTTGCTTTAATAGGAATCAATCTATATAGTGTTTTATTTTTATATTTGTTCATTCAATTTCTTGAATGCTCTTGCTAAATACACCTATTGTAGCCTACCAGAAAATAAAACACTGTTTCTTTTATTTGTACATTGTGTGTATTTGTAATGTGTGTCTATGTTCTCATTTTTTAATAACACCGATAAAACAATGACAAGGATTTTTATCTTTTACCCACTTTGGCCTAAATATCCACCATCCTTTTTATATATTTTTTACCTTAAAAGTGTCACGGTTCAGGGTGCCTTCTCGGCTCCTCTTGCTGTCGGTGTTGTCCTGTCATGTTCAGCAGCTCGTGGTCGGGGCAATCAGTGCTGATCGTGCAGCGGGAGTGCACGGATCACGAGCTGACTCTCCCCCACCAGTCGCTCATTCCCCCACTCCCATATATGTCCCTGTTTTCTGTTCCTCGTTGTGAGTAGATTGTTTTGTCATTGCTTGTGTTCTGTGTGAGAATCGCTTCTTTATCTGATCCTTTGTTCCCTTGTGCTGCAGGACTCATAGCACAGAGATCCAGGAGCTTGTGTGGTCCGCAGACTCTACCGGCCAGTTCTGGAATCTCCGCTTCCCTAAGCAGCTGTTAAATATTGCTTGTTATTTTGTGTTTTGTGACGAGAATTTAATGTTCTCCTTTCTGAGTTCTCTATCACCCGCACCCTGACAGAATCTACTCACCACATTATGGATTCAGCAGAGGAAATGGAGTTGCCGAGCCCTCTTGCAGCAGGGCATTCTTCTGGGTCGACAGCAGGAAGAACTCGAGGCTTCTCATCGCGCCTATTTGTAGGTTTCGCTCCAACTTAACCAGCTGGTGGAACGGCTGGACCAGCTACAGGTCAGCCCTTTTGCAGCTCGGGCTGCAACTCCGCTCCTGGCCTGGAAGGAGCAGTTCATCATCACACGTAACTGCGGCTTAATCCGCCTGCTCCTTACTCGGGTGAACCCAACTTATGTCGGTCAGAAAACATGATAATCATCATGTATGATTCATGTAAGAATCATGATAAAATCGTGAATCGTGGTATTTTCTATAAAATAAAAAATCGTGATATGATATTTTTGCCAAATCACCCACCCCTAGCTGAAGGGGACCAAACCCATCACCCAGCCCAATCCATCCAGTTATTTTGCATTTATTTAGTTTGTTTTCCTCTACCAAAACAAAAATAGTTTCAAAATAATTTAGATTGCATGGCTCCGAACGAATCGTTTAAATTAATGAATTAATGGCTTCGTCTGATATCACATACTCTCTGAACAGGTACTTCTTTTGAATAAATAACTGTGTTACCATTTAATGTTGTATATAGTGTGTAATATGAATATAATCTGGACTTACTATATGCATCATGTTGTCCTGTTGTGGCGCTTCACTACCTTTCACAAACTGGATGCGCACTTCAGAATCTTCATACAGGTCATTTTCGCATAGTTTTATGCATATTGTGAATTCGGACATGTTGCTCTCTTCACATACTGTTTTTTTCACCTACTATATAATAGAGAAGTAGCTTATGCATGTTCGGATGCAGCACATTATTTGTTTCATACTGTTTTTGAATGAATCGTTTAACTGAATGGTTCAATGACTCCCTTATAAAGACTTGTCGTCACCTACTGGGGCAACAATGTAACTTTCATAAAATAATTACTGAAGAAATCCCACCATTTCACAATGACTTAATAATAATTAGTTAACATAAACGTTACGGCTAACAATAGTTAAAAATTAAATTAGTTAATACAAATAAAAAGATAATAGTGTTACCCTCAAAAGCTAAATAAATATATTGACTATGCATCCTGCCCATCATCTCTGTCTGATTATCTTCACCAGGTCAATAGAGCATTTGCTTATTTATCATTTTAATGAAAATCTGAATCTCCCTGATTTTAAAAGCACAGTGTAATTGATGATGTGTTCATAGATGGGGTCCAGTTATTTAGGATGCAACGCACTCTTTCTTTCCCCTCCTTGTTCCTTTTTTCCATCCTCTTGACATGTGTCACATTTTGGAATTCTGCTCTTCCAGGATAAATGCCAGATTACATGTAGTATTTTTATCCTCTCTACATTAAATGAAACGGCTTACAACATCAAAGTGGAAGCACATCACACACATCAGCAAAAAAAAAAACGAAGGACCATAATATGCTTCCTTTGATCTTCCCCTGCTAATAATTATGCCAGCTACATGCAGGCATTCAAAGTCAGATTTGAATTAATAAGGCGACTGAATTCACAAAATGAATAGACGTTCTTTAAGTGCTCATTTGAACCCATCAGCTCGGAGATAAACTTGATTATTGACTTTTACGCTTGGTGTATTTTAGGGGAACCAACATGAACAACTGTTGTTTACCTCTGGGAAGGTTAAGAAACAATTGTTTTTTATTGACAAAGTAATACTGCGAAACTGGCCACATTTTATTAGCTGTAAGTTTAATATCTTTTTAAGTTTAAAAGAAGAATTGTTACAGTGTTCTAACCATGTGCAAAGCAGCAAGATTCCAGTGCACTGAAAGCAAAAATGCTGCATGATGCACTTCAATAACTGTTCGATTTTTGCATAGTATAGTTAATATGGTTTTAGACCAATGAGATTTCTCTGTGGGCAGTATTGTCCATAATCTCAACACTATAGAATCTGTTGTGAATTTATTAGACATGTTGCTGTTCTGTTAATAATCACCTCCATATCCTGACATTAGTGACTGCTTTTACTTGTGTGAGATATTAATCTATGCAATTTGCCTGTATTAATCAGAATTTTGGATCATGTGAACACATTACTTGAAATATATACCCTAAACAAAGAGTTATATTATTAAATTTCTTTGAGCACCAAATCAGCATATTTCTTAATGATCATGATTTTAAAGGACCATGTTCATTTAAAATTGTAATATTATTTACTGTTTAATATATTATAATATTAAAATATTTACAAGATATTACTGTTTTTTGGTCAAATAAATGCAACAATGCTATGCAAGCAAGACTTTCAAAACATTAAAAAAGTTCATAACCCAACATTTTGAAAGGTAGTGTAATTCTAGATAATATAGAAAATGAAGAATATGAACTGTTATGCATGTTCATTTATTCATTCATGTAAAGCATATGCACTAACAGTAGCTTGAATAATGCAGAATACTATTATCATTATTAAAACAGCATCTACAGAGTTCAGCTTGCTTTACTAAAATCTGTTTTATTGAACTCATTTACCTAAAGCATGTTAAAAGTTATGACTGATAATAGTTATAAAAAAACGAAAAAGTATAAGATTAGTATTATATGCTATTTTGAACATATAGTAACTGGTACATTTATTTATGATTTTTTTTCAAATTATACGAGAATAGTATATTATCATTGTTGAATCAGCATTTCTGAGTTAAATTTGCTTTACTAAAATCTGTTTTATTGAACTCTTTGAACTCATTTGCTTAATTCATGTGATGCAGAAATGAGAATAAATTCAGTTGTAATTACTATATTCAGCACATAATAATTAACTTGTCATCAAAGCTCAGCTGTGGTAAGCATTTACTCAGGAAAATCATATCTGTCTTTCCCTATGGCGTTATAATGAAAGCCATCTTCACAGAAGCAGACCACCAAAACCTTCAACCATGCTAGAAAATTCCTCAACCTGGACAGTTATAATGATGTGATTGATTAGTCTCAGACGGAGACCGTGGTCAAATGTCACTGTCTGGCCTTAGCGGGACCCCCCTCGTCTTAATCAGCACATTACTGTTGGTCTCTGGCTAAAGGAGAGTCCCTGTTTACCCCCTGTCTTAGGCACAGTCAAGCAGAACAGGAATAATGCTTTTCCCACACTGCTGGAGGAATTGAGAATCAATACACTCGTGTTACCGGTCTAAGCTCGGGCCTGAAGGAGGTTGTGTGTTAAGGATAACTGTGTATTTCAACAGTTCCACCAATCAGGGATCGAATGTCTCTTTGTGGAGACAGTTGGTTCGGCTTTTGTACAGTATATTTGAGCCACAAGAATGTGCAGATTCATTGTAAAAACCTCAAATGAAGCTCACAAGATGCTGTTGGAGAGGAAAATAGACCTGAGGGAGGAACAGTGAGCACAAGGAAAGCCCCTTGCTGTCCGCACAGAACTTGAGTCATGATTTTTGCTCGCACTGTATACATTTCCTTGCGGTACTTTGCTTTCCATGGAGGTCATGTGGGGGCATGTCGATTTCATTCTCTTGGCGTGTGGACGGTGCAGTTGCAGAGGCGGTGGAATTAAGTGATTCCAACCAGAAGCCAGATTGCATGGAAATGTCAAACGAGCATGAATCTTATTGCCAACTTACTGTAAGTTTGTGGCCTCTGTAGGAAAGGTCATGTGACATCTTCTTTATTACCTTAATATTTAATGAATGTGATTCAGAAGTTTGAGCTAAAAGCTTTAATCAAATAACCTTCAGACTGAGGGTCTGTATGCAGAGTTCCATTTGAGAAGACTTATATGACCAGTGTTAGGTAGGGTTCAGTTTAGGGCATTGAAGCGTCATTATGTCTTTTCAGCAAGCATGTGTTCAAAGTTGTTTCAACTCATATCTTCACAAGCTTTCTGGTCCATATAGCAAGTAAAAATATCAACCACTATTCAAACTCACCAGTTCTACACTTTAGTCACCTAATTTGCCAAAATGATGTTCATGCTAAAGGATATTTGAAAGATATTTGTATATTTATTTTGATGCAATATAAGTGGACAAAATACTTTGAGTAAACAAAAACGATATGTTCTGCATATATTTTTATTTTATTTTTTTATTTCCACGTCAATCAGCAACCAGTGAGTAGTGCACAAGCCATATTACAAACCAGGATTAAAGGTGGGGTAAGCAATTTCCGGAAGTCAATGTTGATATTTGAAATCACCAAAACAATCACGCCCCTACCCCAAAGGCGTCTCGCCCCTATTTTGATAGCTCCGCCCCACACATAGGCTACTTAGCCTACGCAACCCAGGCAATGATTAGTTCTGTGAAACAAAGCAAACCCAATGTTACACCATGTCTGCCGCAGACTATTTATGACATGCTGACACAAATTTCAAATTATTTTCAACGGTTGCTTTATCGCGTCCAATGTAGGCAGACTTTATCTGTAGAGGCACGTCCAGTGTAGACACAGTGTTACTCACCGATCGAGAAGAAACAAAGCAACCTCGGAGTCCGATCACAGGCCTTCGCTCCTTGAGTTCTCTCCAGCAGTGGAAAGCTCATCCGATATTTACACGGGTCCTACTTCTTGCCTTATCATTCCTCAGATGTTTTCTTCTTTTCTTCTTTTATCCGCCATTTCTATCTTTCTGTCGTCCCCGGCTAAATGTCCGTCCTGTGCACTGAACGCTCTCTCCTCCACGTCATGAGTAGACACGCCCCTTACTGCTGATGGGCTACAAGTTTGTTTTGGTACTCTGCCCTCAGTTTTATAAAGCATTTTTTTATTACATACCCCACCTTTAAAACAGAAATACAGACAATAAGGAAGTCAATAAAAAACATGTCCAATTTGTATCAACATATTTATGTAATCCGATAAATAAATAGATAAATAAATAGGGGTATGTGAATTTATATTAACATTTTCATATTAAAATTTCTCAATTAATCTAATAAATAATCAAACATTTTTCACCTAATATTTATGTTTTATTTTCTTTTTCAACTTTATTTCAATTAATGAAAACTATTTTTATTAGTCTTATAGTTAACCTTTAAGTTTAATTTTAGACTTATTCCACATGTTACTTTGGCCAACAAAATTATGCTTAGACCTGTTTTACATTGCAAGTGTTCGCAAACACATAAAGAGCATGTATTGTGCACAAAATTGTTGTTTCAATGCAGAGCTTATTTTGCTGTGCATTGTTTGCTGAACTCATCAGAAAACATGCTTAAAATACAATATATATATTTTATCAATGTGGTCTTTTCCCACATATTTGTATGAGGCAACATTAAATAATGACTTCTTTATGAATTAATAACCGGATGGAATGAAATGTGGTTCCCCTGCTGATGTAGATTAGATTTCATAACAATCAAATCTGTTATAGCCCTCAATGACTCACTATTGTTTAACCATTTTGAATTTATGGCTGTTTGTTAAGAAGCAAACTCCTTTGTGTACTTTTTATGAATATGTGTTAGAGGTACAGAAACATAGAGCGAATGCACCACTTGGATATGCTGTTGTAGTGAAGCAGCAGCTCCTCTTATACACTGCTTATGAGTCTTTATATCAACAGGAAATTGCATGCCATAGGTCAGTCACAATTAAAAAGGACACCATATTAAAATTTAAAGGAAAGTATAGAATTGTATTTCCAAACAGTGCGTTACATTTGTTGTTGTTTATTTCTCACTGAACTAAATCAGCCAATGCAATGCAAGCAAACCGAAGCTCGGTTTGAACCACCCAGTATTGCAACATCAACAGGAGCATAAACACAAAGCGCTCCATGTGGTTTTGACTCGGTCACGGCCTGATCATTATAAGCTTTGATCATCTAAACCTGGAGAATGCAGACAAACCGCTCCCTCCTCCAGTTTTCTCTCTTTAGCTCCAACAGCCAGTTACTGGTACTTAAATAGGCAGCATATTAGCATAAATTAGACTGCATGAATTTTTTAAAACCACAGCATGTCGTACTGAGCTTGACAAATAGTCAAGCCGGTGATTTAGAAACTGTACAGAGAGAACGACGGCGTAAGCAAAGACAGCGGGGCGTCACAAGCAGATGGGAATTTCAGCAAACATATTTTGGTGTCTCTTTTTATTTTTTTGAGATTCATTTTCTTTTATTATCCAAGCCATCTCCTTAAGTGTGGGCGACTCGTACAAAGCTTTGAAAAAATCAGAGGTGTCGGCACAAATACATAAACATGAAAATCAAAATATGAACGCATGCAAGCAATCACAAGTGTCCTCGCCGCGGCCCGCTTCCACAGCTCGAGTGATCGGGTCTCATTCGCAGGGGGGCCAACCTTATTACCATTGTGCTTTCGAATTCATCCCAGACCGGGTATCCAAGCCTGTTTAGCCACAACACACTGTAAATGTAGAAGGGATGCTGGGATGGCCAGTCGCCCACTGTGAGCCAGCTGTGATTTTTAGATTGCAATTCTCCAGCTGTGCCGCCCCCATCAAAATCGGCTCTTTGTTGTCGAAGAAAAGTGCACATCCATGAAAATAGAGTCGAGCGGACCCCTCAGAGAGAGGACAAAGACAAACCAGTTCAAAGTTGGACCGGGGAACGAGAAAGACATTCAACATTTCATACACATGCTTTTATGTTTGCGTTTGTGTGTGTGAGGGATTACCACACTCGAAACAAAATGGCCGTTCTCAGCACTTCACAAGCCTGAGAGCACACCGCCTAACTGGATTGTTGAAGCGTTCGCAGTGAATGCTCAAGAGTTGACCTTTGGGGCCAGTGATCGATACGGGGATATTTTGTGCGTTCAGTGGTGGGCCTGTGAAGAGACAGCCGGCTCTCGGGCTGGAGGGAGTTCTCGTCGGCCTGAAAGCTGAACGGAGTGGGGCAAGTGGAGATGCTAGAGAGACTGATTTCATTCAACATGCCTTTTAGGTCAAATCAATAATGATCTATTCATTGAGTGTCTTGCACGCGGTGTGGGCTGCCTTCTCCAATAATACCTGACAAAGAGCAGGAGGCCTCTAAACACAGACCAAGTCAAGCTGTAATGAAACCGGCTCTCACAGGTCCTTAACTGAGGCTGATATTAGCTTTGTGTATACGGCTATGCTTCAGTGCTCAGGCCTGACCCGGGCCCTTGGGGAGCCCCGGGAGTCACACTGACTCAATTCGGTGCTTACTCGCACTGACTCAGCTCTGAAGGAGCAACCGGTTAAGCATGACACACTTAAACTTAACTTGACCTTATTTTCTACTTGGGAGCATTGACTGTTAAAGACTCACTTTATTTTGGAGTTGTGCATCAGTTGTGCAAGTTAGTAGCTCTTTTAATGGAGCTCTGCTGTCTTGTTCTTTGACCCCTGTGTGGCCCGATATGGCGGCATCTGTGTTCTCAAATGCTTTTTCAGATAAAGAGAGATTTGCAGCTATGTAATTCTCCAAATCCTTTTTAGATTGGAATATCAATCACAATACAAGGGTATACAGACAGCCAATTTCCCTCACCTTTATGTACAATATGATAAGTATTAAGTATGTTTTATATATACATTATTATATTATGTATATGTGTATGTATATATATATATACATTATTTATATTAATAATAAATAATAATTATTAACTATATGTATAATTAATATAAATAATGTATCATGTATAGACGTTGGGAGGTTGTTTTTTATGATGAAAATAAATGTATTTTTCTATAAAGCATGAGCATGTAATCTTTTGTGCTTTTTTATTTTTTATCCAGTCTAGAATCACAGGAGTCCCAGTGTGTCTTCTGTTTAACATCCATGCAGCCTTTCAAGATGAACCATCAAAGCAATGTTGTCCATAAAACCTTCATAATGGCCTTTCTGTCCAGTCCTGGCTTGTTCTCAATTAAACATCTTATTCCGACACAATTAATGAGCTTTCGAGGTTCTCTTTTTCATTAGAGGATTTTCTTGTCTCTGAAATTGGCCATCCAAGCCACTCCTTATAAGCATGATGTTTTCATTATGCCTCCCAGCCAACCCATTTTGTGGCCATATTATTTTAATTGTTTCACTTAGATGGTGTATAACATTAATAATTAAGTCTAAATGTAGTGTGATAAGAGCTTTATGATCCTTCAGGCCCACTGGCTCGGTTATTATATTGTGTAGCTCTCTTTTGAACTAATTAATGCAACGATTGAGGTCACACACAAACACACACGCACAAACTGATTGTTAATGTGGTGTTTGGCCTCTGACAGAGTGCTGCATTAGAGGGACTGACAGGGTCTCTTTGGACGCCCAAGTGGAAGTATAAATTAAACATCATTATGTAGTTTAATCACAAGTGGGGATGGATTTTAGTCTTTCACCTTCTGGGTTCACTGAGGCAAACTCATCAAAATGTCTCTGTAAAACACTGAAAAATAAGACAAATGTTTTTTTTTTTTTTACTTGATTAGAATTATGTCCCACATTTGAAGAAAGCATTTGTTGTTATTTATTTATGTGTGAAATTATACATTTGGGTAGCTTTTAACAAGTCCAGTTGTTTCACAGTGTTATTTATTTTTAAGCATAATTTATTATGCTTTTTAATAGTGCATAATACGCTTTATGAGTGAGTCACTGAATCACAAACTCAAATGATTTGTTCAAAAACACTTATTCTTTTAAGAACTAAACTCTGGCAACAGCTGATTCTCCTTTGGCTATGTTTGAATAATATTGAACAAACATTTAATTAAAATATCCTCTTAATCTTTCATTTTTGGCCACCTTTTGTGTTTTAGAAATGCTGCAGCCTCTATAATTTGAACATCACAACCTTACAAAAGTGAACCGTGGTTTTTATCATAGTAAAACTGCTTAATTTCCTTTGTGTGATTTATGAATGCCTGAGACTATAAAATCAATCAGACAACTGTATTAATAAATATGTAGGCTATTAATAAAATGGTAACTGTACAGAGCTATAATAGCAATTTGTAAATAATACAACTTAATTGCAATTTATTTATTTTATTTTTAATTTAAGTTCTATTTTGACCCCTATATTAGGTGTTGTTGTTTTTGTGTGTTTTATTTACTTCCATAATATTTGGGTGAAGGTGGCACAACAATACAATTCTGCTGAGGTCACCCATTTGACCAGCAGCGGCCCTGTTTGAAACTTTGCATTGGTGGATGAAAATGGTCAATGTAACTGGCAATGCTGTGCATAAAATGTAAGTAACTTAATATATCAACGTTTGGTTAAAAGCAAAATCATGAGTAGTATTTTGTCATAGTGCCATTTTCTACTAGTTTTGTTCTTATAGGCACACAGTGTTTTTTATTGGTCATGGTTGATCAAACATAACTATTATAATTAAAATTAAGCAAAAACAACACCTTTGACTGAGGTGATAGCATGAGCATTTGATTTCAATGTGTTGTTTCATATGTCTAGGCTGCCCTTCATGGGAAACAGTTCACAAAATGTGTCAATAACCACAACTGTATGATAAACAAATGATAAACACCCAGCAGTGTAAAGACTAAATACATATTTATTTGATGCACAAAATGTAGTTTATCTGGACTCCTTTCTGCCTCTGAGCTTACCTCACCACATTTTATTGAAAATGAATGGGGGAAAGTAAAAGGAATACCGGTCCTTTTCTCTCCTGTAACCACTTAACCATCTATATTCAAGATAGGGCCGGGGCCCCAACATACCGTGTTCATTAATACACGGTCATGAGAATGAGTGCACCTCTCTCTATTTAGAGATCATCTATCCCATCTATGCACTCGATTATCCATCCATCCATCCATAACTAAAAAGGTAGAAAATCAAAGAATGTGCAGATGGCACAATTAATCCAAACAAATACAAATAAATATTTGTAATGCTTTAGCCTATGTATTATTTATATTATAAACCACATAACACATGGAAATATTGTCTTGCATTGATTTTAAATACACCATAATATAGGTTAAAGTTTCTGCCTCTGCTAAAAAATAAATTTTTTTACATAGAAAGGAAGAACACATCAACAGTATTGCAGTAATATTAATACAATAATAATTACATGCATATTATATAAAAAATATATTAGTTTCTTTGCACTTTCCTGGATTCCCAGTTGAGATTTTATCTGTTGTGGTGAGTTGAGGCATACATTTTTTTTAAATATGCTGGTTTTCAGGGTCTAAGGTTTGTTTCTTTGCCCATTTGAAATGGAAAGTAGTGGGAGGAGGGAGAGAAGCAGAAAAGGGGATGGAAAGCATGTTTGATGAAAGGCGAAAATGAAAGCAGTGTGTTGGTGGGACACCATTATAGCCTCAGGCAGGCTGATGAAGTGCTTGGCTTATTAACGGATCCATTTTTGAAAAAAAAAGTGTGATCTAACACACACAATCTGCTGAGAGATAGCCGTGCCATGGCCAAGCTGTGACCAGAGCTTCACGACACAGGCTTGCCGGCCCTTAATGAGCTTGGCCTTGACAAACAGATACATGCACACACATACACATACATACATGTAAACTAGCCTTCATCTCTCTTCAGCTTCATTATAAAGCATTACAATATGGCTAAAGCTCTGAATCATTTGGTACAGATGTGAGAAAATCACAAAATGTATTTTATATTATACATATTTAGCAGTCGCTTTTATCCAAAGCGACATATATTGCATTCAAGGTACACATTATATTCTCTGGGAAAGAGCCCATGACCTTCACATTACAAGCGCTGCAAACTATTATTTGAGTTACAGGAATTCTGTAACAAAGCAGACTCAATAAAAGAAATGACACATAATATTAAATCGGTAAGAATAGAGTTCAGATATGTCAGGGTGACCTGAGATTAAACCATTTCTCCATACGTGTGTGCAGATGTTTCTTCTGTAAAACTCAAAAGAATAATTTTGAAAAATGTCTTAGTTTGTCTTTCTTTGTCCATGCAGTGAAAGTTAATAGGGTCCAATGCTGTTTAGACCCCATCCTTCTGCAAAATATCTTGAAATGAATGAAGAATGAAAGCCGTACAGGTTTGGAATGACAGGGAGGCATAAAATAAATTCATTTTTGGGTGAACTGCACCTTTAAGTAACTAAAATCAATATGTATAGAAAGAGACGATTACCAGTATAGTTTGCTTCAAAAGGTATATATTCTGTACATGCAGTATTTCTTTTTCTAAACTGTGTCATGTAGACTTGATTCTAAATGTTTCCAGAAGGCAAGAGCTCTCTTCTGATATTAATTTTCTGTAAGAGCCTATCTGCCCTATTTGCATTTTTATTTTTAAGTCAAATGAATTACATGATTAATTCCTACACCTATAGAATTAAGGTAAGACACCACAGGTAAAAGAAAAAAAAGCTCAAACTTTCCCAACTGATAACTAACATTAACAATTGTGCAATTTTATTTATATTGCATGCTTTCTGAAATGTTGTTTAAATATGTAAATGAGGCATTATCTAATAAAATATGCACTCATTTGCATGCATTTTCATAACAGAAATCGAAAAATTGAATAAAGCCAGATTGAAAATTCTTGTTTCAGTTTGTTGACATAAATAGAGGTACATTTTGGATATCTCTTTTTTTATTATTCCATAAATCTATGAAAATATTGTACATATTGTACAGGCAACATTAACCAAAATAACCAGCTGGTAAAATAATATATATGAATATTTGAATACTGTATTTTTAAGTATTATATGAATGATACTCACCAGATAACACATAATGCATTTTTTTTTTATCTTTTTTATTATTCCATAAATCAGAAAATACTGTCAACAGCCAGAGAAAAAAAATCACCATGTTTTTAGAAATAATAAATTGTTAAATGAATCAAGTAAAATATATTTACAAACCCTAAATACATATCAATAAATATGTATCAGTAATGACTAAGACAAGCTATTTTTATTAGCCATTCACTCTAGACCAACAGCTTCAGAGCAGATAACTTCTCTTTCTCTAGTTTATAGGTCTACCTGGCACCGGAAGTAAGTGCTTTTGCCTGACAGTAAAATCAATGTTCTCCTCCACACAGTAAGGGCTCAACAGGCTCTGAGTGCACTGAAATAAACAGCAGAGCTCTCTTCATGGGCTGACACGGCTTATAGGTCCTTCCTTATGTTGTAGCACTGCTAACTTAGCACCCGATCTGCAGTCACCAGCAGACGACTCTTTGTGTATGTTCTTGTGCAGTCTCACCTCGTTTTAAAGATACGTGAGGGGTCAGCGCTGATATCATGGATAAGTCTTTATGTCAGGTAATATACGCCGTCCAATCAACCGTGCAAGACCACTGTGAAATGAGGTGAGGGCGCTGGTAATGATAAAGTGCGTTCAGCTGATATTTTCCGCAATTACTGCTTTTCTTCCCAGTTGTACTTCTATTAAGGCCCTACAGAAACTCATGAATTCATTAGTGCAGTTGCAGTTACGAGATCCTCTCAGGTTTTTCAAGAAAAATGTAAACAAGGTTTTCCATATGGGCTTGAGTAGAACATTAAATGGGAGTTCTTAGAAAAACAACGTTCCATTATCATCTCGATGGAAAAGTAATTAAATATTTTTCCTACACCTACATACGTGTACACATCTTGATCATTGATTTAAATATATTTATAAAATAAAAAAACACACATTATAATGTGTGTGTGTGTGTGTGTGTGTGTGTGTATTTGTGTGTATTACATGTGAGTGTACACATGTTAATCTGTATATATACTCACACTCACTGGTCACTTTATTAGGTACACCTTGCTAGTCCCGGGTTGGACCCCCTTTTGCCTTCAGAACTGCCTTAATTCTTCGTGTCGTTGATTCAACAAGGTGTTGAAAATATTCCTCAGAGATTTTGGTCCATATTGACATGATAGCATCACGCAGTTGCTGCAGATTTGTCGGCTGCACATCTATGATGCAAATCTCCTGTTCCACCACATCCCAAAGGTGCTCTATTGGATTGAGATCTGGTGACTGTGGAGGCCATTTGAGTAAAGTGAACTCATTGTCATGTTCAAGAAACCAGTCTGAGATGATTTGAGCTTTGTGACATGGTGCATTATCCTGTCATTAGTCATCAGAAGATGGGTACACTGTAGAGGTCTGCACGGGCTCAAAACTGAAGCCCGAACCCGGCCCGTACCCGAGATCGTCTGACCCAACCCGACCCGACCCGAGCGGCACAGTTAAATTTTGTCCAAATTAAACTTAAATTTAAGTTTAATTTGGAAATTAAACACAAAGAAGATGTGTATTTGGGTCATTTTACGCATTAATATTTTTGAATAAATTAATATATCTGCTTCATAATCTATCCTATCATCAAATGCCCATTTTACAATTAAGTCCTAAGAGTTAAAAAACTTTTTGGGGGGTAATTAACTAGTCCTCTTCGTTTTTCTTCCCCCTCATCCTCTTCTTCCCATCCTTCAGTGCTTTTACTTACAATGTATGAACAGATGGATCGTGAGATCCACAGCACCACAGAGAACAAGAGGGTCACTCTGTTCTATCACTTCTGTTTGAAGAAGAAGAAAAAAAACATAAAAAGCAGGAGTGCAGAGTGTACTTGAGTGTAAAATCACATTCTGATGTGCTCGGGCAGCTTCCTCCTCTCATGTACCAGAGTAAATTAAAACCTCCCTCACTCTTCGCTTCGGTCAGATACAGATTACGGTCCGGTTTGAAAGCCCTGCTATTTCTCCACACAAGTGCTTCCGTCTGATGCTTTGTTTATGGGTCAACACATTGTCTTGCCCGCAGAGCACACATGTCTTCTGCTCCATCTTCAGACTGAGAGCATCTTCCAGAGATTGATGCACTTGATACACATAATAAGGAGCATCTATCTGCCGATCGCCTGGTTTCTTTGAATCGTACCTCAACTGAGGCTTTCTGAGCTCTTAGGCCCTTTAGAGAATCAAATAATTTATGAGGGTCTAAGTATGTTTTCTGATGCTGGACTCATTGAGAGGATCAAATGAGCTTTGCATGTAGGGCTCAATAAAAGATGTGTGCTCCGTGGAGAGGCACAAAGTGATTTCAATATCTACAAGATGTTTTCAGATAGATTCAGGCTTGGTATTTAGCTTGAGTGCAGTTTTCTTCCATTAGTTGATTCTATTAAGTGCAGGGTAGGAAACTTGAGATATTGTGTGCTTTTTTAAAGAAAAAATAAGTTCTGTCATTATTTACTCATCTGCAAGACATTTTTTATTTCTTGGAACACAGAAGGATGTTCATATTGATATTCTCAATCAATACAATGAAAGTAAATCAATATATAGAGACTGGGATCTTTCATTGTATGGAAAAAATTGAAAAAGCTGACAAAAATATATCAGCAAAAATGTGCGACAATAATGAGGTTGTTAAAATGTGTCCAGATGCATTTTGTTAGATTTTTATTGTCTCAAAAAATTGCTGAATATGTGCTCATCCTTAGGCCATCTAAGACATATGCGAGTTTGTTTCTTCATCGGAACAGATTTGGAGAAATTTGACCTTACATCACTATCTCACCAATGGATCCTGAATGGATGACGTCAGAATAAGAGATAAAATAAAGTATAAAAACATCACAATAATCCACAACATTAATTTTATGGATTTTAGTCCATCAGTTAATGTCTTGTGAAGTGAAAAACTGTGTGCTTGCAATAACACTTTTGGATTATTGTGATAAATATTTGAACTTTTATTCTGACGGCACCCATTCACTGCATAGGATCCTTTGTTGAGCAAGTGATGTAATGCTAAATTTCAATGAATAAAATAAACAAATTTAATGGCCTGAGGTTTTTCTGCAAATGTACATTTTCATTGAACTATTCCTTTAACGTACACAACAATGAACATAGCACGAAGAGCAATGTTTGATTCATAGAAAAATAAATATTTTGAACCGGTTCATTTAATGCATTAGTCAAAACAATTAACTTCTAAGTTGGTGGTTTGAATCACTCTCAGTCAGAAAATTATTCAGAGCTGTTACTGAGTTCACAACTGACACACTCACTGAACCACTAGTCATTTTTCAGCTATATCTGATTCAGAATGAACCAGGAACCATCGCTGTAATGTAACTTACACAGGTCTGTTTACTGACTAGTTTTACATAAAAATGCATAATAGAGTTTGGTGTATAAAATATTAATGACATTCTGTTAAAAGGTCATTATTTTACAGATGCAAATATTCTAGTGAGATGAAGAAACGACCCTAGACTACCATTTCAGATCACGTGCACTATCCGCCACGTCTCTCAGCACTTCATTATTTTTTGTGGAATATTTTCTAATTTTCAGAGAACAGGGCAGCCTTCTCTAAGAGCCCTGTGTCAAATTTCAGAACTGGAACTGATTTGTATGTCTCTCTTACTGAAGTTTCAGGGTGTTTAAGACCGCACATGCTAATTAATGTTTATTTTAATTACAGTGCATTTAAATTTATTCTGGAGAATAAATAGAAGTGATGCTATTTAAAACCATTTCAAGAGAATTTCTTTGAGCTGACAGGAAAACTAATATTTACAGACATTTTTAGGGCACATTTGCTGCCTGGGACTCTCAATGCAAGGAAAATGCTCATTACCATATATTATGATTTAGAAAGATATGCAAACGAGCTGCCATAATTAAAAGCAATGTGTAATCTTCTCCACATTCCTAAGCACAAGTGCCACAGCACTGTCAAGAGGGAATTAGCAAAACACGAGCACCCAAATCGGAACTTTTCTCTTCTGGAATGCAGTGTGCTAATGATCTCTGCACTGAGCATTAATTAGGTTTTAAGCGTGTGCCTCACTTTAGCTTTTTAACCCAAATAAAAAAATATGAGACGTTTGTGAGGTGAGACATGGGCCCTCTCAGACTCATGGAGCTCCTGGTGTGTTTTAGTGAACGTGTGACTCCTAAACACATGTGAGCGTCAGATGCTGATGTGTGTCATTAGGACTGATGATCAGGGCGAGTGAAGATGCACGTCAGTCCTCATGCCTGTGAGCCCAAACAGTCTCTGCGAGCCGTTCAAGAGCCGTCAAACCCGCTTCAATTCTGTATTATCTTCAATTTACTGTCATCTGAACAGAGCCTGCTCACAGCTGAGCCCTTTCACATTTAATTGCGCTCCCTACCTCCATCCCTTTCTTTCTTTCTTTCTTTCTTTCCAATTGTTTATCTGTTATTGCATCTGTCTATATGTATATTGTTCTATCGTTCTGTCTGTCTTTCTATGATTGCATTTTTCTGTCTGTCGGTCCGTCCATCCATCCATCCATCCATCCATCCATCCATCCTTCCAAACCGTCTGTCTGTCTGTTTGCTTGTCTTTTTCTGTCACGTTTTCTCGCTAACTCAATTTCACGACCAAGTCTCTGTGAAACAGAGCGAAAAAGAGAGCTGACGGCAGCACATGACAGCGGCCTGTTCCTCTCCTGACCTTTCGGAGACCTCCCATCATGTTCAAACTCCCCACAGTCACCCACTGCAGCCGATCCCTGCGATACACACCAGCTCCGTGCACCGGGCCAGCTGTGTACCGCGCTCCAACTAAATATACAGAGTCAGCAGCCGCATTCATGGCTCAGTATAGGCTTGTGGGCTGAGGCATGTGTGCACTTTCGCTGGCTCAGCCGTAACATGTGGAACAATTAACAAACTGTGATGAGAGATGTGCGTTCAAAAGTTGACAAATGGGGGGGAAACGAAAAAGAGCGCATTGCCTTTTCTACAAATGGGAAACAACTGGCTGCGCGAGCCAGCCAGCGGAAAAATTCTATCTGCATATTAGTTACAGACGAATACCACTGGCACAGGAAAAATATCATAGCCTCCACATGTTCAGACAACAGTGAAGTCTGTGTAAAGTGGTGTGAATTGCTGTTTGTTTATGTGTGGATATGTTGTCAATAAAAAGCTTGGCGTGGATGCAGTCTCAACATGTATATGTACGCTATATGCTTGCGTGAATGTTTTGGTATGCTAACTGAGTTTGTAGGCAGCTCTATGGATAGATAGCTTATGAAATATGTCCTTGGACTGGAACAGTGTTGTAAATTTAGATATGTAATGGTTCCAGCATGCTCCATGTGGTTCGGAGTGACTCCAGACAGAATAGACAAAAGCACTGTAATACGGTGTCTCAATAAAGACATTTTAAGTATCTGGAACACTCATTGTACTTATCAGATTTTCCAGCCTTTGGCTTCCATCTTTATTTTTTACCCTTAAGAGCTTGAGGAGAATTTAAAGGTATAGTTGTAAATGGTAAATTCTGTTAGAATTTACTAACATATCATAAAATAGACTTATATAATTACATTTTATACAACTTTTAAATTATATTCCAAGGTTTATAAGCCTTTTTGTTATTTCAGTCATGATAAACCTTCTCTTTTCCACCAAAGTTCATGTCTAGCATCCATAAATAATTTATGTAAGGTTACTATATGCTGTAAAAAAAAATATTATTGTAAATTTAACACTTATTATTGGAGTATGTAAAATGATTATTGGAGTGAGTGTGTTTTCCAAGAAAATACTATTTCAGTCAAAATTTTCATATTTAATTCAATTTGTTACTTGCTGTTTTTTTGTTGTTATTTTACTATTTGTAAATGTTTTAAAGTGAATCCGACACACAAAAAAATTCATTGTAAATTTGAGAATCAATCCTGGTTTAGTATCAGAGAGGCTGATGCCATTATTTTGACTCAAACTTCAATTAGAGTAAGATTTTCAGTTAATAGGAAGTGCATGAGTCGTAAAAACTCATTTATGGTGCTTTTTATCCTTTTTAAAGCTTGTCGGTTAATTTTATGCTGAACTGCCCCTTTAAGTTTTGCCTGTTTTTTTTTTATTTAAAGTTTTGCAAACTTTTTAAGATTCAAAAGATGCTCACAGATGATAACCGCATATCGTCTTAGCCTGTAAATTGGTCCACACATGGCTAACTAGGTTTATTTCATAATTCTCATAAAGCAATTTAATCTTACCTTACACTTCATCAAGAAACATAGAAAGAGGGTTTAATGAGAGGGATATTTCATCATTTCTCATTTACCCCGCATGGCGGTACAAAAAAAGGGGATGAGAAATGAAATGAAACGGAGCATTTTTAATTATGATCATTTTGATCTCAGCAAACATGTTCCTCGTGGAATTAGTTGGAGCAATTAAAATGTAATTTATGTTCCTTTCAGCATACAGCGAGTGTTGATTTAAAGCTCAGCTAGCATGCACTGTTTGTTCCAGTACAGCTTTATGGGGCCTAATTAGCAGTGGTTAGCCAGGACTGCTAGCTGTCCAAACAAACTAAATACTGTTGGCCAATAAGACATACTGAGATGTGTGGAGGCTGGTCTCTAAACGTGTGTCTGTAAACCAATCAGCCTCACTGTGGTTACATTGATTAGTGTCTGGCTGAGTGTGTGTGAGTTTGTGTGTTTATGTGGTTGTGCCGCTCCACATTTAAAGGGAGCTGAGTTTGTGACTGAGTAAAAGAGAGGAGAAGAGGGGGAAGAAACCCAAAGCTGTATAATTATCCACACACACTGGATCAAGTTTCTCTTTAAAAAGCAACCAATTATTGTAATGTGTGTGGTTGAAAACAAATTCCTGAAAAGAGATGGATTTTCCTTATAAACACGAATATTTTTCCAGCAGAAATCAGGAGCGGTGCGGTGTATTATTGGAAATCTTTGTCTGGTTGAGGTTGGCAATGTAAAATATCAGAATTATAGATGTGTCACAGGTTTAATAGACAAATATTAAATATGTACCTTTAAATAGTCCAAACTAGACACTATCAAAGTTTTAATAGTGCTCTTACTAAATGCCTTGAAGACTTGTAAACCTGGAACTAACCTCATATTATTGTGCTGTTCATTCGTTTAATTTACGGACGCTGTACCTCTTTCACCCTGACGTTAATTAAACCTTAATAACGCAAAATAACCACAAACTTCACAAATATGTACTTCAGGGCACAAAACCAAGAAAGGGCAAATGAGGGCAGAAGAAGAGAAGAAGAGAGATATACAAAGAAAGATAAAACTAAATAATAATAATAATTTATAGCCACTGTTTGTAATGCATTTACATATATTGTATATTTTTTTCTATAATTTATAGAATCCATTAGTTATTTCTTATATAATATTATATCATTATGTAATATGAGGCAGCAAATGTTGATCAAGGGATATTATGAGAATGTGTCAGTTTAGTTATGCAACATTGCACCCTACTGTTGTTATGTGATACTACATCTTAATACATGTGAATCAGATTTGCCTATGTACAGTATTTAAAAGACCAAGGGTTCAATTTCATAGTTAGAAAGCAGCCATTTAAACAGCAAACACTTGATGTATTTACTAGAAATGTGTTTTTAAAATGGTTTAAGTGGCAAATTTTGAACCATAAATATAGCCGTCTTCCCATGTACTGAAACAATACGCAGAAGCCCAAAGGGACCGACTACCCTGAGAAGCAGCTAACCTCCAAATAATGGCTGTTTTTCATCTAAAACTCATCTTGCTTTATTGGTGAGGCTGAAAAACAGAGCTTAACCTTTAAAAATACAGCCATGTGCTTTTAATAGATTCTCTGAGAGCCCCGTGATGAAGAGAATTACAGAAATGAACAAGGCAAACAATCAGGGACCTCGCTACAAGGCCCTTGCCATGAGAAGCATTTCAATCACGCACCCAGCTGAATTTTCTCCCAGACCGGAGGTTAATAGCATGAAATGCCCTTCAGTCTCCTGAAAGCGAAAACTGGAGCTACAGCAATATATCTGTTTCATAAGTCACCAGCTGCCTCATATTACACCACAGAGTTGCTCATAATTCAACATGGGAACATATTATTCGGAGTTCCACAGGAGGACCTCTGATATAATTGTTTATTTGTATGTTTTAAAAGAGGCCAAAGGCAACCGCATTGTGTTATCTCTGTCAATAGAGCCACGTTTATTAGTGGATGCGTTATTGGCTGCAGTGAATAGAGAGTTGAGACGAGGTATAACGTGTTTGTACATACAAGATCAGAAATTCCCTTGGGGGATTTTATTTTCTCACAAAGTAAAAACTCTGAGATCGACTGGTGCTTGATGAATAAACTAGACATTCGACTAAAGGAAGGTAGAGAAGCTGAGGATTGAACTAGATCAGCCTTGTCTTAGTTATTATTTAGGTGGTGACTGAAAGTTGCTCAATACATTTTTTTATTTATGGTGTGTGTGTGTGTGTATGACTGAAACACTGGCCAATATTTATTTATACATTAATTCATTCATTAATTTGAATAATGCTTTTGTCTTGCGCACGTAGGCCTAGCTATATAATTTTTCTGGTTCATTAATTTATTGCTAATATTTAATATTATGAAAATGTTTCATAAGTTACTCACACTCATGCCTAGCTATATAATTTTTCTGGTTCATTAATTTATTGCTAATATTTAATATTATGAAAATCATGTTTCATAAGTTACTCACACTCATGTAATTTAAAAACCCAAAAATTAGCAGTAAAGTTGAATTTTTTATTGAATATCATAGGCACTCTTTTCTTTATAATGGAAATTAATACTAGATTCAAGCTCCAAAAAAAAGCCACAGCTTATATTTAGCAAATAATGTTTTAAATCTCAGTCCATTCCCCGGAAAATGTTTTTGTATGGCTTGAGAAGACTTCAAATATATTGCATGAGTCTACTGGACCAATTTTATTGTGCTTTTTTGTCATTTTGGTGCATGACAGCTCTAGTCCCCATTCACTTTCATTATATGGAAAAGAACAGCAGGATATTCTTTTAAAATTCTCCTGTTATATTCCACAGAAAATCATATGAATTCAATACGATATTAGCGTAAATGAGGGTGAGAATTTAAATTTTGGTTATTTTCTCACAGAGAAAATTGTTCTTGATAAATAAATTAAATATTAATTTAAAGGTAGAGAACCTGAGAATTAGAAAGCTACACTGAAAATATTTTTCTTGTCTTATTATTTAGTTGGTTTTGCTTGAGTTTGATCACTTTTTGTTGTCCCCTGATGCAAATTACATTTATACTTCATGCAAGTCACATTAAAATTCTTAATGATTCAAAGCATCGTTAGTTTGAATCCACCGAATGCTGCAGCACTTTGATTCTGTAGGAAAGCATACAACAACAGCCGATGCACTCGGAGACACTGTGGCACATAAACACGTGGAGACTGTGTGAGAATCATAAAATCTGACCCAATATGAGCAATATGCGTCACTGTAATTGTGTTTATTGGGAGAGGGTCCAGACACTGTGGTAATTACATATTGTTACAGTCTGCATCCCTATATATTTGATTTATGTATTTTGGCTCCAGCTGACAGATAAATAAGAAAAATTGTTAGATTAAGCGGTAATAAATATGAATCATTTCGCAATCTGCCAGGAAATAATATTGTAATCTGTGAGGTGGAAGGCTTAAACAATGTATGTATTTGTGTGAATGTACAGCATGGTCTGTTTGGAGAGACTGATATATCACAGCCAGCTGAGACACACATTTAAGTCCTGTACTGTCTCTGCTCTTTAATACTGGGCGTTATGTACGGTATGTGGGTCACTTCGTCTGTTTCGGTCAGGAAATATTAGAAAAACATAAACAATGGAAATAATATATTAGGATAATTATAGACACCAATTTCACGGTTTGTGACTGATGTATAGGGGATAGTAGGCTACAATGTGCTACAATTACCAAAGGAATTGATGGCACAATAATAATGAAAAACATTCTGTAAATTGGATTCTTTTGTATTACATTGAAAGTCATACAGTTTTGGAACAACATAGATGAGTAAACTAAATTTTCATATTTGGGTAAACTGTCCCTTTAAGTTGTTCTCCTATTCTTCTATGTCTCATATGCACAGAAATGAGAAAGCTGTAGCATTAGTTAGCTATAACATGAAAGCTTAAAATATAACTCAAACATGATTTACACAATCCCATTCTAAAATCCAATTTCCCTGCACATTATTACCATTTGCATAAATCAGCCTTTAATATTCAATATACATTTGCATTTATTCACTTAGTAGACGCTTTTATCCAAAGCGACATGAATACAACAAGCGATTCATCATAAAGAGGCAATAAACACGAGATGTGCTAGTAATACAAAGTTTTAGACATCGTTTAGAACTTGCATGTGCGTGTGTGTGTGTGTGTGTGTGTGTGTGTGTGTGTGTGTGTGTGTGTGTGCGTGTGTACTTGTTTATGCTACATTGGGGATCAAATGTCCCCACAAGGATAGTAAACCTGACATTTTTGGCATTGTGGGGTCCCCACGAGGGGGAAAAAAATATTAAATGTTTAGTTGATAGAGTAACAATGCAAATTCCTGTAAGGGGTAGGTTTATGGTTAGTGTTGGGTTAGGGGATAGAAAATATCTGGTCTAATAATAATAATATTTGGTCAGTATAAAAGTAATAGAAGTCTAAGGAAAGTCCCCACAATTCACAGAAACAAACGTGTGTGTGTGTATATATTAATTAAATAAAAATTAAGTAAACAAATGAATACAACATTGCCACGATTTACTAAATTAGGGAATTAATTAACAAGTCGAGGAATGTTTAATATTCCAAATGTTTATGTAGTAAAGCCATTTTTGTATAACATTTAGCAATTGTATAATTGTATGTAACAGTACTTTTTTACAATTAAAGTAGAAAAACTTTACTTTTAGTTGCTTACACATCTTACCTGAAGAATGTGGCCCACTTTTTACCCCAAAGCTACTATTTGGATAAAAATATGCTTAATTCAATAATTCACTGCCAGAATTTGTTTGCATATAAGTCTATGTGGATCTTATTATTAATTCTCAGAGTGCTGTACTGTTAAAGTCTGGCAAAGTTTTGCCACCTTACTTCCAACCAATAATACTGTACCTCTTGGCCTCGCACCCATACGCTCAGAGACAAGCAGTCAGTCCTGCCTGTCAGAGACTGTAGCGTGGCAGAGTCAAGCTGTCTCCTCCTGAGTTTCTCTGTCTCCTTTTGTTTAGCACTCTGTTCTCTATATAGCTGTTGAGCATCAGCAAGACTCCAGCCTGACCTTTGCCAGTAATCCTTATAAAACATAAATGCATGATATCTCCGCTTCTCTCTCACTCACTCTGTCTCTACATAAGACCACCCCACAGCCCTCATTACAAGCATCCCACTGCCAGCCGATGTCACTGTCTAATTACAATCACCCTTGATCTGCTAGATCATGACGCGAGACCTGCAGCTCACCAGCACGCAGTGCCGAGGGTCTTTTCCCCGCAGGCGGTGTGCTGAGACGGGCCGACAGGACTGATGAGGACGCTGCTTGCGGCTCTCCCTCCACGCTGCACCGCGAGCCGACAGGCGGAGGATCATTAGTGAACCAGCTGTTAACAAGCAGCGACAGGACAGCCAATATCACTTCCTGTGTGAGTGACACGCCGTGGGTGGCGACGCGAGGCCAGGTGGGCACAAGTTCATCTGATTTAAAACTCCAAATCATCTGCTTTGCCAAGTTCTGAAAAATAATCAATTAATAATTAAGCAGCAAATTATTATATTTACTTAAAATATAAGGGTGTTGTCATTTTTTGAGAGCATTAAAGCTTTTAGAGTACCTTATTAAGAATTGATAGCCAAAATTATTATCAAGAATTAATTAATTTAATATTATTACCATGTATTAATATTATATGATCATTCATGTTTTTGAATGACTAAAATGTCACTGAGATGTTTTAAATGGTGAGTTTTTTTTCTTATTCTTTATTAGCTTTTGTCTATGCACCAATCATTTTTCAGGTTCATTGATTTATTGTTATATCATTTATTATGATAAGCCTGATGAAAGTCATATAGCTGAAGAGACTCACTAAATGTAACAAAAAAATGTATCTATAATTTTCAGATTCACTGATTTGTTGTTCTTTTTTTTATTTCCATAATTTACTCAACCTCATATTATTCAAAATGCAATTTTTTTTAAAGAATATTCTGGGTGCCTGTTTTATTTTAGTATATTTGAGATACTATTATAGTTTTTAGTTTTCATAAAAATGTGGATCCATTTTTATTTTGTGTATTTTCTGTTTTCATATATGTCTATGTAGTTATTTTATCATTTGTAAATTTTAGCTTTAGTGATTTTAGTTCTTCAAAAATGAAAAATGCTGCCTTGGAAGCTAGTCTCCAATTGTTTGTATGTGTATTTATATGTATATATAATTTTACTAGTTTTTTTAAAGCCATATAATAGCTGTACATACATTTTGATCTCAGTGATGCAAACATCATTGGCTACCATGAGTCATGTGATCAGAAGCCTTCAACATCATTGGTGCCACATTCGATTTAAGAGCTACATCTGAGATTTTTAGTAAATAATCTATTAAATCTCAGTCTGTTTCTCATACAATATTTTGTATGGCTTGACAAGACTTTAAATATATCGCATGAGTCTCCTGGACCACAGTTTTATCATGCTTTTTTTTGTGTGTGTCATTTTAGTGCTCACCAACTCAGTTCCCTTTTCACTGAGAGAATATTAATTTTCGGTTGAACTATCCATTTGAGCAAGTTAAATGCAGGTTATAGGTTTTCACATATTAAGCAACAGAGTGTGTGTGTGTGTGTGTGTGTGTGTGTGTGTGTGTGTGTGTGTGTGTGTGTGTGTGTGTGTGTGTGTGTGTGTGTGTGTGTGAGAGAGAGAAAATAAAAAGAGATTAGAAATGATGGTATGACACTCTCCCATCAGGACAAAATCCATCACTGTCAGAGGTAGCAGACTAAGAGTAGCAGAGCTCCGAGACCACAGATTCAATTTCACTCCCTTGAGCCGCTCAGACCTGCCCACACGTACAGACACCTTCCATCTGAATAATAGCTCCGCATAGATTTGAATTTTTACTCTGCAATCCAGAGCAAGGCCACAGTCCAAGTCTAACTTTAGGAGTTTTGTTCTAACACATCCTCCTTCTCTCACACCAATATATGAACATGTAAACAGCTCATTTGTTACAGAGAGTTTCTGCAAGTTCAGCTGCATGAAAAAGAGGTCTTCACAATTAATTTTTGAGGATGACTTGTGGGTTTTCAATCATTGTAGACCAACATTGGATAGTTTTTCTTTATGTTCTGTCATAATAAGATATTATAATTCACGCACGATTAGGTCTACAAATGCACCTTCGCTCTTTGGTTTCCAATCAAACGCCAGCTACAGGGTCCACCAGACGCCACCTCTATGGAGTGTGATCGAGTGGACAGACATGCTTGACAGATTTGAAATTACAACTGGAGTGTGTGATCAAAGTTTTAAGGCCGTGGTCTCATCTGGCTTTAAACCACCTTCTGTCTCTATTGCTCGTGCACAGGGGTCACAATTACATAACTGATCTCTCAAAAAAGCCACATGGATTCATTGGTTGTGAAAATTGGCTGAGAACTGTGAACCCCAGTGTGGTGCAAGCTGATTAATGATTAATGTGCAGCTCTGCCACTTAAAAGGCAGAAAAGGTCAGCGGCTCTGCCAAAGGGCTCGGGGGTCTCAAAATACTTACAGAGAAATGACACGGCAAATGAAGAAGAAAGGAAACGCTGGTCTTTCCACAGGTTTTCCTCACTTGCAATTCATTTCTTCCTGTCATGATGTATGAATAAATCCATTTTAATCAGGAAAATAAATTGCATTGCTAAATCTATTGGAGAGAAAGCAAAAACTATGCACTTTTGAAAATATTATACAGCTATAGGCACCTACATTTATACAATGTAATTAAACATAACTGACATTTAAAAAGGAACTGATGTAATACTCCAAAATGGATGATGTGATTGTGCACTGGCTTCAAACACCCATTTGGTGGAGCTGCACTTGAATAAAAGAGATTTGTGAGTGAACAGCGTCATCCAGTGGGATATCACTGTCACTGTCTTAATAACAGAGCATATCATATAAAATAATATAATCATTTGTAATATATTATATAGTATAATAATTTGTAATGCAATAAATCATAATCATTCACTTACCAAATAAATACATTATAATTAATACATTCTGTAAAAATAAGAAATTAATATAATGAATACTATATTGCTAAATTGAAAAATAAAATAATAATACATATAATATATTAATAAATAGATGCACAAATTTAAATAAATAATTAAATATATGTATAAATATAAACAATTAAAATAATATAATAAATGTTTATACATAAATTTATAAATAACAATAAATTATGCTATATATATATATATACACACACACACACACACACACACACACACACACACACACACACAATACATTTTTTATATATATATAATTGTTAAATTAACACATTAATAAATAATAATATAATTATATATATAATAAATTGTATATATATATATATATATATATGTATATATAAAAGATAGATAGATAATAATAGATATATTGATAATAAAGAAACATCACATTTTCCCCAAAGATTGCTTGAATTTATTCAAATATTTACATACCCACAGATGAAAATATCATCAAATATATTTATGCAAAATTGAGGACGTAGAGCTAATGACTGGAAGACAAAATATGGGCAGAGGTTTGATAAGGCAAGCTCTATTGAACACATTTTCAAAAAGGTTACTAGGCAGTGTCAGTCAGACTTCGAATCACGCTCATAATACAAGAATTATCATCATAAAACACTCACGGAATTAGCATCACCACATGCGGCGAATGTTCGGATCACAAATGATTAGTCCTTTGCGGGATGTGAACAGTGACACACAGGCATTCTGTCAGGAGCAGTGCCATGCAAGACCATCATAGACAGTTTAATCTGAACTCAGTGAGTGTTTAACAAAAGTGCAGCACTTATATTATGTGAATATCAACGTGATATCAAAGACAGCACAATTTAATATCAAAATCTGATATTACTATTACATCACTACACCTATAAAATGACTGAACATTGAGTGCGTATTAGCTGCGCTACTCTGGCAGTTAATCAAGAGTTCAGTGGGTGGCGTTCCAAATAAGATCCATGTGATCTCCCAAGAGCGTCTTCACCATTCTAATGTCATTACTTCTGACACAAATTCCTACCAGTCACTCGAAGTACCAAACAACTAAAGTGAATTGCTAAGTATAAATCATACCTACATCAGCTAAAGTGTTCGCTGTTGAAAAACAGCAGTGCCGTGATTCTTAAGGCCCAGCCTTTCACAGTAGCTTCCTCAAAGCAAAGTCTCCTCCGTCCAGATCCTTAAGGGTGAGGGATGCTCCACTATTTTCAGTGTCAACCCCTCCGTGCTCAGTTTTAAAATCAGCCACTAGAGGGGGTATTTCCTGATTCTGTCACTGAAGTCTGTTATGTACCTTCTCCTTTGCCTTCTTCCTGCTTGGGTTCGGAGTCAGCCAAGCTCTGGCTTTTCTCGTCATCATTCCCTGCCTCTGAGAGCAAAACATTTGAGTTTTGTTAGTGAAAACAAAAACAGAATCATGAGACAGATGGTTTTAATGAAAACTAGTGAATACGACGCCCTACGGCACAGCTATAAACTGGTGCAGGAAGCCAGTAACATGCCCTCTCTAGTTTGCCTAAAGCAGGCTTGTCTGGTGCATTATTCATGGCCTGCCTCTCAGTGCCATATTACATTACTGCAGTATTTTCATGACACTCCATGTTCTTTCTGAAGAAGTAACACTCACTTTACTCACCTGCTTTGCTGATATTGAGCTCAGACAGAGTTTGGGAGAGTCCAAGGCCGCCGGAGGTTCCCAGGATGTTGTGTACAGCATTGCGTCTGCCGGTCCTTCCAGAGGCGATGAAGTCTTCATATGTCACCTCGACATCAGTCATATCTAACGCGTTTCAACATAGCAGTGCCTGTGACAGAGAGATGTTCTTATTCAGACCTGTTGTGATGTGCAGCTGCCTTGCAAGTCATTAAACATAAAAATGTGAATTTAAGAATATAGTCACAATTAATACATACTAAAAGGAATCAAGCACAAAGAACATGAACATCACTGCTGCATTAAAATGTCCTTTTAATTATAGTGTAAATATTAAAATATTTATTGGCTTATTGCTATTCATTGGGCCACTAGTTCTCACAAATAAAATGTCAAATGTATTATTATTTATAATATATATATATATATATATACATATATATGAATAGCAGTTCCATTTTTCACTTGGTCTGATGCAATGGTCTATTTTTTTCACATAGACACTTATTAATGATATTAACAACATATATTAATGATAATATATACTAATTAATATATTTTACATATTTTATAGCTTTTTACATATTTGTATAGCTTATTTAGCTTTTTAAATAATATATACACACACACACACACACACACACACACACACACACACACACACACACATATATGTGATCTATTCATCAAAGCAAAATTATTCCCACAACAAATATTTTCGTGTTTTCAAAATTTATAATAAGAAATATTCTCTATTCACCAAATCAGCTAAATGCAATGTTTTTGTGGGTTCATGTGACTTTGAAGACTTGAGTAATGGCTGCTGAAAATTCAGCTTTAACATCACAGGAATAAATTATATTTTAATATATATATAAATTGTAATAATATTTCACAATATTGCTGTTTTTACTGTATTTTTGATCAAATAAATGCAGCCTTGGTAAGTATAAAATACATTTTTCAAAAACATAAACAAATCTTACTGATCCTAACTTTTAAACAGTATAGTGTAACTCCTTGGATTCATACATTTTGAAAATGTTCAAACTAATTCTATTACTGATCAACACTTGAACAATAACTGTACAACACTTGAGCAAGTAACAATGTAAAGATGTTATAAGCAGCCATAATCTGGCCTAGATAAGAAGATAAGCTTGAATAAGGGACTGTTTATTCTGTGTCACCTTTGTGATGTCATGCATTTCTAAATTGTCCTTCTGAATTCCTTTCTTACCAGAGATCATTGTTGTATGTTGCATGAAAGATATGTCCCATAAAACATAATATAATAATAGATTATCAAAACAGATGTACTCAAATCTGCAAGATTAACTAGAATTTTGTTGAACTAAATATAATTTATGGGATGTGAGGACGGTCTTCCCTGAGCTCAGAGTTATATTTAGCCCATGTTATCATCTCAGTGCAGTCATTCTCAGCTGTTGCTTTCAAAATGGTGCCACTGTGTGGTGAAACACCATAAGGAGGTCATCATTAAAGGGCTGTTCACAGCATTGTACTCACATTCATATTTCTCCAACAAAAATTCAATTGATTTAATTTTGGTTACTAAATAAGTGATAAAATGCAAAAAAGTGTACAATATGTTTAATTTGATTACATTTTTGTAGTAATATGATGAATATATACTTCCAATGAAGGTCAAAATGATGCAGCTATACAGAACATTCACCACTGTACTTAATATATCACGATCTTGCATTCTATTGATATGCCTCTGGCTGTAAGCACTAAATGAATTGTATTTTTCCATTTATACATGGGAAAGATACATAATCTAAAGCTCACTTGGCAAAGTAATTCAAGTCCAAGTCCAAAAAATCAATATGGACTTGAGTGAGCAGTTCCTCAAGGCAACAGTGACAACCATGCAGAAGAGTTGTCACACACACTTACCCTGTCTATGTCTAGGTAGACCTCTGTGGAATCCCCCAACGCACCCTCAGAGACAGCTTGTGCAACAGTTTGGACAAAACAGCCCTAACAAACTGAGAATTCAACAATAGAGTATCAGCTGGTTCACATTTTACATAACAAAGAACAAAAGAGGACTGCTGTCGAAAGAGTGCAGATATGGGTGTGCCTCTTTTTTGCATAACGTGTACACCACTGATGTCTGGGATGGAACAGCTTGCAACTTAGAAAATAAAGTTTATAAGAATTAAATTGAGAAGCAGGTGCAACCTTCATCCATTTTCTCACTCAATTTGGGTAGTAAAAATGTTGTATTAAATATATAATTTATTCAAAATGAACATTGAATATGATTGTACCCAATATGTGAACCGGGACAACAAAACCAGTCATAAGTAGCACGGGTATATTTTTAGCAATAGCCAACGATATATTGTATGGGTCAAAATTAACTATTTTTCTTTTATGCAAAAATAATTAGGATATTAAGTAAAGATCATGCTCGATGAAGATATTTTGGATATTTGCTATTGCTACATAAATATATCTAAACTTAATTTTTGATTAATAATATGCATTGCTAAGAACTTAATTTGGACAACTTTAAAGGCAATTTTCTCAGTATTTTGATTTTGTTTTGCACCCTCATATTCCAGATTTTCAAATAATTGTATCTCGGCCAAATATTATTCTATCATAAAAAACCATACATAAATGAAAAGCTTATGTATTCAGCTTTCAGATGAAGTTTCAGTTTAAAAAAAATTGACCCTTGTGCCTGGTTTTGTGGTCCAGGGCCATATAGGCTATTATACATTTTTTCATAAATATGCAATGGTAAAAGATACATTTATACTCCAGTTTACTCATTTTAATCTATATGAAGTATTGAGGCATGACCTGAGAACAGGTGGTTTCAGGGGATAATACAATGTCATCATTGCAATACTAATACGAATAAACAAAAGTTATATGAAAAAGTCATTAAGTATTATAATTTAACATTTTTATTCATTTCAGAGTCTTTATTTATTTATTTATCAATTTAAAATCTAATGGTCAAAACTAAATAGTCATTCACATTCTAGTTTTTTTTTTTGTTTTTGACTTCTGATATATTATGATGGAGAATATTCTGGAATTATAAAGGCTCTAATGTTAGTTACAATGTGCATCAGATTTGCTTCATTCATAATTAAAACCTTCATTGCCTCAAACACAGAATATTAATCACATTTTTAACTGAAGCCAAACTGAAACAATAGATATTGTTGTGATATTCTAGCTCTTTCTCCTTGCCTTTGTTTAAATGAGCACACAATCCAGACATATTTATGAACATTTAGAGCGTAAAATGCATTCTTTTATATGACGTAAAAATGAAAATACAAATGAAATAATAAATCCTTTTGTGCTAAAACACTGGCTACTCGCTCTCGTCGTTGACGTGTCACGTGTAATCGGTAATTAACATCATATCAAAACATGACATATCCAGATATGACAGCTACAAGTGCAAATCCTAACGGAACAATTATTTCATTTACAGCACAGCATACAGCGTTTATAGAGTACATGAATGCAACGGGTTATATAAATCTGTCAGGCTATACACAGATGCTAATGAAACAGGCGCACTTGTCGTAGAATACGGCTCAGATGGCTTATCTATAAAGCCGAGCGAATTTGCAAATCGTACCTGTTTTAAGCTGGACGTTTGCCTAATGGTCAAGGCTGTGCAGTTTTGTCGTTATGGTTAATACTTCAGTAGGATGTGACGGTGCTCTCGGTGGTGCTGCTGCTGGTTCAGTCCACGGGTCTGCAAGACAACTAGGAAAGGGATGACGTATGCGCGTTATGATGTGCGAGGATTATCCAAAACAACTCTATCTGCTAATGCTCAGTAGTGCTGAGGCGTTTGATTCATCTCAGTGACTCGGATCCTCTGAACCAGTTCACTGATTCGTTCAGCGACTCTTTGTTTTGGGTTTCGACATCCGCCGGTAGGTGGCGACAGTGAGTCGTTTTCGTTATGATGTCCCGTTCACTCATATGATTCTTTAAAAAACAGTTCGGTCATTCGGTCATTGTGTTGTTTTCCGCCCAGTTTCTCTCATATTGAAAGTGAGACTGATTTACTTGCCAGAATCACTTATGTGATGAGAATGAGTTCACTCGTTTCATTAGGTGCAGAAAAAGTCTCTCGAAAGGAAGATTGAACGAAATATAATGATGCATTGAATGCAAGTGAAAGAGAACGATTCGTTCGCCTGAGTTCTCATTTGATTTTTCATTAATACTCAATAGGAAATGTGACCCTGGACCACAAAACCATCAGTCATAAGTAGCACGGTTATATTTGTAGCAATAGGCAACAATACATTGTATGGGTCAAATTATTGATTTTTCTTTTATGCCAAAAATCATTAGGATATTAAGTAAAGATCGTGTTCGATGAAGATATTTTGTATATTTGCTCCATTATATGTTCCATTTTGTAAATTTCCTACCGTAAATATATCAAAACTTAATTTTGAATTAGTAATATGCATTGCTTAGAGCTTCGTTTGGACAACTTCAAAGGTGCTTTTTCTATTTTAGTTTTATTTTATTTACTTATTTATTTTATTATTATTATATAATTTTTTGCCCCCTCAGATTCCAGATTTTCAGATAGTTGTAGGCTATCTCAGCCAAACATTGTCATATCCTAACAAAACATACATCAACGGAAAGCTTATTTGTTCAGATGATGTAAAAAACTCAATTTTAAAAAAAGGACCCTTGTGACTGGTTTTATGGTTCATTGTTACATATATGCAATTTCAGATAAAACACTGCTGTCCATACGATTTCATTAAGTCAATTCCAAACAGTGCAGCTGTTGCTTTGAAATGCATTTCCCACCAAACATGACAGATGTGCTAGGATGCCCAGCATTCAGCAATCTAGTTTTTAAACAAGGGCTCTATTGTTTTCTATTGTTTGACATTTCGTCCGAAACACATGTTGATTGTTGCTTCCCAGGGCCATGTGAACAGGATCCTCAAAACAGAAGAATATGGTGCAATATGGCATCTGACAGGGACATTACTTTATTTTGCTTTTGCAAATAATAGCTTTTTCTGGAAATTTGGCAGTAATTATAATGACATGAAAAATTTAATAGTGTAAACACGTACACATGCATGTATGCATGCAGAAAATCTATTTTTAATAACGTCAAAATATGGAAGATTATTAATATTTATACAGATTGTTATGCACAGTCTGGTCGCCTCCCACGCCCCACCTAGCGGTCAGTTGCAGGTAATGCACCGCGTTTATTTCTGCAGGGAAACGGGAAAAGACCAATCACAAATAAGGATACTAGCATGCGGAGCGGCTGTCTAGAAGAGGCTAGTTGCTACAGCATCGTCCTTAGTGTCTTACCAGGCGAGAAAGATGGAGGAAATAGAAGGTAAGGCTTTAAAAACACAAACAAATGCCTATGCAAATATTGTGAAAATAATTTTCTTCTTAGCTTCTTAGCTTCTAACATTTAGCATTCAATCATCGTGGTTTTATAAGGGAGAGCAGCTTTGGTTTATTCGGTCGCTGTTGTTTGAGGTTATCACCATGGAAGAGAATGACGTCTTGTAGGGAAATACTGACTTTAACTGTTATTTGAACGTTGTGTATATACATACACAGATGGATAGATTGATGGTAGATAGCTGAAGTGCTTTTGTTGTGATATTTGATTCATGTGAAGTGAGCTACAGCAAAACAAACTTACATTGCATCTCAAAGGTTTGTTCTGCTCTGTTTAAAATAAAAATCATGTCAAGATTTTTTCTCCCAGCATCCTTCACATCTTTAGATTCCTGCCTTCAATCAGTCCATCAGTTGTTTTACACGGACTGACAGGAGTGACCCGTTTCCACAGACACCCTGTATCTGATTGAACTGATCATCACACCCAGATAGATTCAACTATTCATCTTTATCATTTTTGTGTTTGTGTTTTTCTATTTTATCTGATCTGTTACTATTTATTCTCTGTGTTCTGTCTACAGAATCTTCTCTTTCCGAAGACCTGCTGCCCTGCAAAATATGTGGAAGAAGGTTTTTTTTAAAGGTTCTTGTAAGTATTTCTGAATGGATGATGTACATTATCTTGCCAATCAAATGTGTGTGCAAACAAAAATAAAAATACCAATGTGACATTATAAATTAAACCTATACATATATATAAATCATATTGTTTTATTAAGTTACAGTTTGTGCAGTATTATGTGTTGCCTAGCAAGTTGCACTATGATATAAAATGTACACAACAGTTCAAAAGTTTAGGGTCTGTACGTTTTTTGTATTTTATTTATAATAATTTTATGTCTTTTATGCTGACCAAGGCTGAATTTATTTGAATTAAAAACAGTACCTACAGTAAAAAAACAGTAATATTGTAAAATTGTATTATATAGAAAAAATATTCTCTTTTAATATATTTTCAAACTCACTATTTAGTATAATTTAGCCAGATTTTTATTTTTAATTTGTATCATATGTTAATGTAAAAAATATTGTGTAATATAACTTGTGTTTGTTTGTTTGCTGGTTTTTATTGTCTTTGCCATGGAAATAGCCTAAGATACTGACGTGGCATTAAATAAAAATATACTACGCAATATATTTCACATGATCATTCAATCATTCAAATACGCTGATTTACAGCTCAAGATGTTGTGCTTAATATTTTTATAGAAACCATGGTACATTTTTTTCAAAAGAATGGCATTTATTTGAAATCTTTTGTAACATTATAATTGTCCTTGTAATTGTTACTTTTACATAATTAAGTGCTTGATTGTTGAATACAAATATTAATCTATTTAAAAAAAAATGAACTGTAGTTTACATTGTGTTGCCTAGCAGTAAACTAACCAATTATGTTTTTATGTAGTTGCCAAATCAAGATTAGCAACAAGGCATTTATTTCTCAGGTCACAAAGCAAACACAACACCGGGTATTATTACTCAATAAGCGCACTGTTCTCACAGTAATTTAATACCTGCCTACCTGATTACCTATTGTAGAAAAAACATATGCCGATCTGCCAGAAGACCGCAGTAAAGAAAAGAAAGGTGTTTGACTCCAGCAGGCAAAGGGCAGAGGGGACTGATATTCCTGTTGTCAAACCCATAAAACCAAAGGTGAGGAAATGCCCACATTTAAACATTACAGTGGCACTTTTAGTTGTTTTGACCTGGATCCAGTTTACCTTGAACTTCATTTGTTCCTTTCCTCTTCACAGCTAATGGGAAGTGAACTGTAAGTGATTACAGTGTGTTGTTCAGACTGCTGCACATTCAGAAGCAGTGTTGTGTGCTGTTGCCATAAAATCTTTCGCAGTGTCACTGCACACATTGGCAAAAGTGATGTTCACCAAATTCATCTTAGTAGTAATAAATCAACATGAGAATAAAAGCAGTTACAATTCCCAGTCCAGCATAGCTAATAATAATAATAATAATAAAATAATACAGATTGGGCTAAAGCTTACACTCCCTCAACATGCTAATATCTGATGAGCGTGACTATTTAAGTTATTCATTTCTTGGATTGAAATTCTCAGGGAATAAAAACCTCAATGCTAATCTGTGGTAATTAAAAATACACACTTTAGGGATTAAATGTATTTAATGTTCTTTAAAATGTAGTTAATGCAGTTCAAAAGATGCTTTTATCCAAATGGACTTGCTATGTATACATAAAAATGAACTTGTTTTACATGAAAATATTCAGGTTTATTAGGGTATTCATTTATTCAAAAATATTTTAGTAAAATATAATAAAAAATATATAAAATATCGGTAAACATAATTGTTAATTTTCTCTCTCTCTCTCTCTTGTGCACTGTTTTTATTTGCATTTACTTTTATTGATTTTGTCACAGTTCTAACCATGACCATAAACCTCAATGCAAGTCTCTAGTCCTCCATGAATTACTCCTTTTATTATTATTTTTGTGTGCACTTTCCTTGTTGCATATTTTTCCGGCATGGCTGTTCCTGGGAAACCAAGCCCATGACCTTTTTGTTGTTTGTGCCATTCTTTATCAGTTAGTCTAAAGGAATATCATGCTTGGCTTCCCCACAACCTCAAGTTTTTGCGGGGCAGTGTGAACATGATAGTTGTTTCTCAACTTTCTGATTACATCAGACAACTTGTTTGAAACTGCTAAATATAGCTTTAGCAACAATATCAAGACAATGTCAATCTACCAGTTTACATGCTTGGATTCAGAACAGTCAAACTCTGGTTTGACCTCAAGCAAGCATAGCAAATGTGAAAAAGACCTCAGTCTCAAACAGAGCCCACTATTTAGAAATATAACTATTTTAGAAAACATTTTAGCTAAACTAGACTATAATAATCTTCAACATTTTAAACTTAAAACACTAATAAAAATAGCTCTGTCTCAACATGTAAATATCAATTTCATACGGTGCGGTATAATGTTGTGATACCTACATTCACTTGTGGTCTTAAATATGATTTATTATATTATTATTATTTATTATAGTTTTTACTTTTCATTTAGACAAAATGGTATAGAATTTAAATATTGTCCATGTATCATTTTTAGTTATAACATGAAAATGATCAGAATTTTAATAATGGTACGTTCCTACATTTTAAATAATTAAGTAATCTTATTCCCCCTTTGAAGGTTATGTAGTAGGTGATCTAGGAAATTTAGAATTAGAATTTCCTGCATTCCTGTTTGATTTTCATTAAAATGTTTTTAGACTAAATGTTTGTTTTAAACAGCCTGAACCACCGAAGAAACAGTCCAATTGGCGCCGAAAGCATGAAGAATTCATTGCCACCATTCGTGCCGCCAAAGGTTTGGATCAAGTCATGAAAGATGGCGGACCCCTTCCTCCACCCCCTCCTCCGTCCTATGATCCAGGTAAAAAACAAAACACTAGTCTATTGACACTTGGAAGAGTTAACAGTAAGATCGGTAAAAACAGTAACAGCGATTGACTTTTACAGATTATATCCAGTGTCCCCATTGCCAGCGACGCTTCGGTGAGAATGCAGCAGATCGCCACATCAAGTTCTGTAAAGAGCAAGCGTCCAGAATTTCCAACAAAGGCAAGTTACCTGGGAGCGATAAAGCCAAACCCCCAGCCAAGACTCAGGTGAGGCTTCACTGTAAATATCACTTGGGGGTCAGCCAGGATTTTAGTTTTTACTTAGAAAAAAGTATGCCATTTTAACATGATAAACCTAAACCAAATTATCAGAAACTTAATATGAATACATTTTAAATGTTAAGGGACGTCTCGACCCTTTTGAACACTATCACTTGGGAATGCTGCTCTATAATAGAGAACGTCTCTGTTATGTACGTAAACCTCGTTCCCTGAAGGAGGGAACGGAGACGTAATGTCAGAGTGACTGAGTGGGATCTCGCTCGAGAGTACAATCACATTCGAGTGTTAACAAAACAAGCCAATGACAGTTGGCGTGCATGTTTCGCCACCTGCACCCCGCCCCACAGCGCGGGTATAAAAGGAGAGCGCGTGCAAACGCACATCAGTTTTTCGCTGAGGAGCCGAGACTGTGTGCCCCGGCGTACAGTGGTGGTACAGCAACCGTGGCGATGGGTTACGTCTCCATTCCCTCCTTCAGGGAACGAGGGTTAGTACATAACCGAGATGTTCCCTGTCAGTCAGTCATGTTCGACGTAAGGTCAGAGTGACTGAGGATCCCTATGAAAACGCCACTATTGCTGACCCCCTCCAGTGCCCTGCGGAAGCCGGCAAGTCCCCCCATACCAGTCGGGACGGAAGGAGGAAGGGCTTAGGCAGAGATGCATCCACTGCTGTTATGCACAGCGGGTAACACTGGGAAAGCGTACCTAAGTCAGGCACGCTACTGAAGCCACATCCTGTAAAGGAGGCACCATGTGGAAATTACACGCATGGACTGACCAATGGCAGTAAAATATATGGACGTCTCTGAGGTAGACTCAGCCAGCCTGGGGTGAGATGAATACACAGCAAAGACGGCAGAAGGTTCTGACTGGGAAAAACACAGGCTCACCGTGAGGGGAGACATACCGTAGAAGAATACACATGTGGACCTGACATCTGGCGCTCCGATCTGACTACCGAACTAACTGAGAAGCAATAAAAGCACACATATCCGGTCCATAGAGGGGAATGGCACAGCGTGCGTGATTGACACAGAGCAGGTCCCAGTGTTACTGGTCACCTGAGGCAAGTACATGGGCTCTACACGGAGATTATAAATACTCGCAAACGAGTTGGGCGTCACCCAGCCGGCAGCTCAACAAATGTCTGCTAATGAGGCGCCCCGCGCCAATGCCCAAGAGAAAGTAACGCCTCTCGAGAAGTGCGCTCTTACACCAAGGGGGCATGGTAAATCCCGGGCCTGATAGGCCAAGACTATAGCCAAAGGGCACAATTTAAACTTGTTTTGAGATTCTTGTTCGGCAAACAGAGTAAGCTATCGTGTTACGCCTGTTTCACACATACTCAGTTTGCCATGTGAATGTGTTGAAAATTATTTCCATACCCATTTTAACGGGTTAGAGCTAGGCTATTCAATTAGTTTCATTTGAGGGTAATATCAAACTGACAATTTAAAGGGGGCCAAGGAGGTGGGGGGGCGTCCCGTATCTTTCTGGGGATATCTTTCCAAATTGACATCTAAAACCTATAAAAGGTTAACATTAGTGTTTTTCTGTCAATCGATAATTTTTTTTTTTTATTAATCATGATTAATCACATATTTATGTTGTCATAATTTCACATCGAACCTCCAAATTAATGTAGAAACAACATAAAGACAGTATATTTTAAATGTTTTTAATGGCATCTTTTTACTAAGTAGCCTATTATTAATAAAGTATTGATACCAATACTGTTACTGGTGTTTCTATTACATGCATTTTCCCTCAAATTTACCTATTAATTATAGCCATTCAACATTACAGTATAATTGAAAGCCATTATTTTTAACATTTAATAGGCTCTGAAATATTAAGAGATTTTAAAACAATCTTCACATAAACTAAGTTGCATATGCATAAGCTATACATATGAATCTTTATTAATCAGCGACTAGAGGAGTCGAATGATTTTGTTTCTTTTGATCCTTGATTTACATCAATGACAGACTTTACAGACTTTACTTTAAAAGCTGTGCTGTCTCTTTAAAGGCAGGGTAAGCAATTTCTGGAAGCCAATGTTGATATTTGAAATTGCCACAACAAACACACCCCTACCCGAAAAGAGTCTCGCCCCTGTTTTGATAGATCCGCCCAACAAATATGTAGCCTACGCAACCCAGGTAATGATTAGTTCTGTGAAACAAAAGCTTTTCCACCGAAATTACTTGGAACAATGTCTCCATTGTTCGGTGATCGCGTGGAGCTCAAATCTCTGAAATCGGCAAAGCACATTTTCAAATAGGCACTGTTTTTATTTGAAAAAACGGTGTAAACACGCCGGTGTTACTCACCTATCAGGAAGAAACAAAGCAACCTCGGCGTCCGATCGCAGACCTTCTGCTCTTTGAGTTCTCTCCAGCGCTGGAAAGCTGATCCGATCCGATATTTACACGGGTCCAAGAAGCCGCATCGTTCCGCAGACGTTTTCCTCTTTTGTTTTTTATCCGCTATCTCTATCTTTCTGTCACTCGGCTTGGCTGTTCACTAAACGTTCTCTCGGGGAAAAAAAGTCTCGCCTCCATATCATGATTAGACACGCCCCTTACTGCTAATTGGCTACAAGTTTTTGTATTTGGCCCAGAGTCAGTTTTCTCAAATGTTTTTGAAAAATTGCTTACCCTACTTTTAAAACCTGAAGCACAAGACGTGGATCTGACACATATCTTCTCCAAACTCTTTACGGTCATATAAGGCTCCGTTTATGAGGTAGCTGGCCAAAACCGTATTTTGACATAATTGTGTGTGTTTTCGTCCGTTGAAGCGCTATTGCTGCGCTGTCTGAAGCGGCTCGTATGTGTGCAGACCATGGTTCAGATGAAAGTAGCCTACTTCACTGCACCGACCACTGAAAAATCTAATCAGAACATAACACCAACTGTGACGTTACAGTCGGGATCACTAATAGTTACGCCCCCAGCTTTTGCATATACCCGCCCAAGTGAGGATAATAGTGAAAATGGAATAATCAGGAAGATCATGGAAATACATTTTATGTTTCAGGCTGTGCAGGGAATGTGAAATGCAGGGATGGGTTGGTGTCTGTATTCAGAAAGCCATGGAAAAACAAATAACACATTCTAGTGATGTGCAGCTTCAAATAAATGATCCACCCGCCAACCGCCCGCACTTATATTTTTGTCTGATTTAGATAACCGCACCCGATCGTCACATTCAGGGTTCATACAGTCATGAAAAACCTGGAAAAATTCATGGAATTTTAAAACAGCAATTTTCAGGCCTGTAAAGTTTTGGAAAAAATAAATAAACCTGTAAAGTTTTGGAAAAGTCATCTTTCACAATTCTCTGTGCAATAGAATTATGTTTAATCAGGTCCTGAATTTCAGTGCGGCATTGCGCATATATCGCATTACTCACTCCTGCAGCTTTCGACTTTAAAATGAGGGAAATTCCTGCAAAACATTTATTCAATATAGCATGTAGGTTAGATGAGTAAATAAATTCACACAAAGCATCAGATCAAATCAGTCATTTGAAAACTGCATGAGTGGCTGCTGTCAGGATTCTGACTAGAGCCAGAAAATCTGAGCATATCACCAGTCCTCAGGTCTTTACACTGGCTTCCAGTTACAATTAGGATTTATTTTAAAGTACTTTTACTCGTTTATAAGTAGGGGTGCTCCGATCCGATATTCGGGATCGGTATCGCTTCGATACTGGCATTTTCTGCTGGATCGGGGTATCGGTCTGATTACACCGATCAAAATGCGATATTCCGCATAGCTACTATTGTGTTATTGTTAAGCCCCACAAAAGCCACAAACACATTGTAAAAAAAAAAAAAGTTTCAAGTGTTCTGAAGCCGATACATAGTTTAATGTGAGGTATAGATTAATATTTAAGTCAAGTTCACTTAAACACTTCTCTCAGCTGCAGCTCTCTGTCATCCTTCATTCTGCGTGCCACGTTCGGTTACTAGAGTCAAGACGATAAAACTCTCTCCACTGTTCCTATTATGCTTGATCTGTAAATAAAGTTCAATGGTTTTGCATACAATTATTTTATCTAGCTAGAGTCTCGTGCTGTTTCTAAATCGTGTTACTTTCTACCAGGTGTCTGTTAGATCACAACACTGCTGTAGAGAGCACTATGAAGGGTTCTTCACAAGCACAGTAACTGACATTTAAAACGGTTAAAAGAAAAGGCTCAAACTGTGGCACAGATTTAATACACTACGCATTAATATCTCTTTATTTGTGCTTTATATTGGAGCCTTGCGCATCATAATATTTTTGCGCAATGAAAGATTATTAATAGCCTTTCTTGTTCGTCTCATCTGTCATATGGTGCAGCCTCATTACTGTTATACGTTTAAAAGAAATGTATTTTATATTTACAGTATAAATATTTATATATAAATATATTACTTTTTTCCATGAATGTATTTTACAACAATACAACGAGCAATGTATATCATTTTACATTTTCATTTTAGATTTTGTCCTACACTTATTCGTTTTTATGTTCCCCAATAAATGGTTTCTTTTGCAATAACTTTAGATTTTATAAAATTGTGTACATAATTTTTCTAGAGTAACTTTTGCTACTGAATTATCCACTTACCTAGTTTATAAAAGTATTTTTATCATAGATTATTATTACATATTCATTCATTTGTTTTTTATCTTTATAGTAAAGTTGTCTATATTTAGTAGATTGTGTGTAAAACACAAAAGAGTGATGAGCAGAAATTCTACACTGATTTTAAAAGAAAAACTGCCCAGATATAGGATCGATATCGTTATTGGCAGATACTCAGATTTTTTTGTATCGTATCGATATCGGTTCTGAAAAAGTGGTATCGAGCCAGCCCTATATATAAGTCACTCAATGGCCTAGTACCTAAATACATTGCTGATATGCTCACTGAATATAAACCTAACAGACCACTCCGATCATTAGATAGAGTCAGTTAGAAATACCAAGGGTTCACACAAAACAAGGTGAGTCCGCTTTTAGCTAGTATGCCTCGCATAGCTGGAATCAGCTTCCAGAAGAGATCTAGGCCCGTATGGACACTGCGCAGAAATGCCATAGCGCCAGAAATTGACATAATCACTACATTAACTACATTAACATTTTTGGCAACTGGAAAAATGCAACTATGCAGCAGTGATGATTTGGGTCTGTCACAACCTTCTATAAGCAAAGTGATCACACAAACATTTATAGCACTTTCAGAACTATATGTCGCTGTTCATTTCCTAAAAAAATAAGTATAAAAGCATGGTAAATAAAAAATAAAGAATATATATACATATGTAATGTGTGTGTCTGTGTGTGAGAGAGAGTATGGTAAAACAGGAAAATGATGCATGTAATTTCAAAGCGAAGGCTAATAATAGACCCTAAAAGCGCTCTTTTATTTCCTTCTTGGACAACCAACCAATCACAGTCTTCAAAAGACTGTGTCATTCCTAGCAACGGGGTCAGCCCCGCCTCCTCACTAAGATAAAACGTTTTTGTCTTTTCCTCGCTCAGTCGCTCTTAGATTGATCCTGAATCACTCTTAAGCTAAGACTCCTATGAATAAATGTTTAAGCTAAATTAGGATATCTCTGAGAGTATTCTTAGAATATTTAAGAATACGGGCCCACATGTGCTAAAACATTAGTCACATTTAAATCCAGACTCAAAACTCATCTGTTTAGCTGTGCATTTGTTGAATGAGCACTGTGTTACATCCCAACTGACTGCACTGTATTTTATGTATAATCATTTTCTATTCTTAACTGTTTTAAATTCATTGTAAATACATTTTTATATAATTGTATTGTTTTGATTATTATTATTTTTAATTTCTTGTTTTTATTGCTGTGATTTTAATATTTCTAATGACTATTTCACTTCATTTTATGTAAAGCACTTTGAATTACCACTGTGTATGAAATGTGCTACTGTATATAAATAACCTTGCCTTGCTTAAACTAATTGTTTGTTCATTAGAACAAATATTGTCATGTGCAAATAGTAAATGTTTTCCTGCTAGACAAGTGTTTCCTGTTTTTCCCTAACATGAAATGAATAAATCCATTGGCCATATTTACAAAACATATTAATGGCTCATTTTCACAGAGCGGTACGGTCCGTACAGTACAGTACACTACGATTCGGGATGGTACACATTGATCCAGCTTGCGTTTCCACCGCCAACTGTACCCTTGCTTGATATGCATGATGTATGCCAGTAAGCTCCTTTATTCTTGAACTTTGGGGGGTGTGCAGCTTCGCTCTGACCCTGTGCTCACCTTGTTTACTCTGTTTGTTAGTTTTGTGTTGTTTTTTCAAATCTGTTTTTTAAACCGTTCACGTCATCAGATGCGGATTACGCTTGCTGAAAAAAGTATTTTATTCTTGTCGGTATGTATTTCGCACCATTATGGATATTATTCTGCTTCACGGCACTTGAACCTGGGTACTATTGCTGGACAAACCAAAAAGACGCTCTCACCTATACTAGGGCTGGGTGGTATATCGAGTTTGTACGATATATCGATATCACGCAGCGCCGACATCCTACATCTTCCACCTGAACGGCTTCCGCGTACCACAGTTAGAGGAAGTGTGAGAGAAGAGAAGTGTTTATTATGTTTAAAATCACAAACGTATCACAGGCTATTTTTCATTTTTGGGTGAACTAACCCTTTAACAGGGTGCACAACAATATGAGTGGACAGAGACGAGCGCAGCTTATTTAAATCTATAGGAGGACATCTATCTATGTTTGTCAATAACAGCTGGGCCACACAGTACTGCATAGGGGGGAAGAATGCACGCCGGATTTTGAGATTTTAACAATCTCTTTTAGACCATTTTATCTCGTGTGGGAGTTTGGCCAGATCACTGTTATATTCACTTATGTACCCGGTCTGAATGTTGATGCTGCAGAGGAGAGAATAGCGTAAAGTTTTAACGATCAACATAGAAATCAATGTTGCCAAGACTAAAGAATTAATTGTGTAAAAAGCGAGATGTGAAAAGTGAGCGGATTTCACTTGAGGGTCAAGTGGAAAATTGTAAGTATCTTGGTTCAATTCTGGATTCTCAGTTGCGTTTTGCTGATAATTGAGCATATTGTTAAAAGATTCTCTCAATGACTTTTCCTTCTCAAAAAGCGTAGTGGTCTTGGTGTTAGTAATCACATCTTGGAACTTGTGCATAAATCCATTGTCGAAAGTGTTTGAAGCTTTCATTTTTCTGCTTGGAATGAGCATCTAAATTGCAGACTCAAGAACAAACTTTCCATAATTGTATCCATGGCAAATAAAATAACTAATACAACTTTGTAGAAAGAGCAATGAAGAAGGCGAGAGTTATTCTTGCAGATATTTCTCATCCTCTTTTCAGCCAGTTTGTGCCCTTGAAGTCAGGGAGACGTTATAGAGTTCCTCTAGTAAATAAAAATGTGTTTAAGAAGTCCTTTATCCCAAATGCAACAGTACGTAAGGCATGAACTGTATCTTTTTTATTCTCTTTTATGTATTATGTGTAACGTGACTATGATTGTGATTCTATTTTACTATGTATGCTGTCACTAATTTTGTTGTGCTGGTGAGCCAAAGACAATTTTTCACTCAGGTGGACAATAAAGTTATACAATACAAGTAGCGATTGACACCATTCTCACATGAATAAGAAAGCATGACATTGTCTGTGTGTATGTGTGTGAAAATATCAAATAAAAAAAATACACTGTTATATTTTTTGTCTTTGCTCACTCTGATGTAAACAAACCCAACATGCACGAGCAGCATGACGGAAGTTCACGGAATGAGTGAAGGAGACGCTTCATTCCCCTTGTGTTGTCATTCTCCTTGTAACACTGTTCCTGTGGCTCAGTGGTAGCTGTTGTTCAATTCACAAGCAACAAATATTTTTCTATAGTAACACGAATATGGAAACATGTAAAATGTATCCCATGCAAGTGATGATTCTCTGTCAACCAGTCAACATTTTGCAGTGAGTCTAGGTACCCTGAAGGAAGGGTATCAACAAAGTTTGTTATTTTGGTACCATTCACAACTTCTGACAATGGAAACAGACATAACTGCATACCAAACTGTACTGTACTGAGCCATACCACTCAGTCGAAATGAGCCATTAAGGCTAAAAGTGGCTCCTAACTTGCTGATTAAGGAGGACTACTCAGTCCCTAAAACCCAAATCAGAAACCATCCGAAAATGGCTGTTGTGGACAAACCACCTCGGAACGTAAACATTTTAGAAAATTATTCAATTTAATTCAATTATGTCCTTCTATTCATGTAGTAACAACTGTTACTTCGATTTTCAAAAAGTAACCACTGTTCTTGAATCCAGTTTGGTTTTCTTTAATGTGTTCACAATGTCTTGCTATCAGCCATGATTATTCTAAGCTGTTAACTAAAAGGCTGCTTGTATTTATATCTACTTATTGTTTGCAAGATGCAGACACGTCGAGGCTGACAATTAGCTGAACGTGTACTTGTTAATCAGCGACACTTAAAAAAAAAACATTTTTGGGGGGGAATATGCCAACATTTTTATTTTTAAATCTTTATTTGAATATTCATTTCAAGATAATTTGTATAGCTCTTTTTACGATACAATCGTTGCAAAGCAGCTTTACATGAAATGAAGTTACTTCAATATATTTATATATTGTAGAAACTTAATATATTTAACTTATGGCAAACTTTGGTTAATTCTGTATATTGTCTGAGGGTGGGCTTCCTCTGAGGTTATCTGAGGGGTTGGCATCTTCTCTTCTCAGGTATTTGAGGATCATCTCAGATCATTTAAGGAGTGGATTCAGACTGAAGCTTGTGTAATTTTTAGTGGCAGAAACAGAGAAACAAATCCAGACATAATTAGCGTAGCGTTGTTCCATCCAAGCAACAAATATTTTTTCTATAGCACGAATATGGAAACATGAAACCTCCTGAGAAACATTAACTCACTGACAGAGACCCATCCCCTATCAGTAAAAGTAAAACAAAAACATTTGTCTCCCGCCAGATGTTATAGGTTAATGAGGGCTCCAACACTCCTTACTGTTGTGTTTTCTGAGGTAAATAACATTAGATGACTATTTACAAGCTGTTTGGTTGACGGTATAAATGCTTGGAAATAATAATTAATGTTCTTTATTTTTAGCGCGGCCTGCCACCCATAATCGCAATAAACATGTTTTGCTTTTAATATAACAAATTGTAGCATTTGCATTCTGTCAATTTTGCACGAAATGCAAACAATAAATGTGTTTTTCAGCTCTTTAATGTACTCTGGGATCACTTGTAACCAATGTTCCCTCTAATTTTTTTTCTTGCTCTCTATAAACGTTGCATTTTTCTATGTCTGCAGTATAAACCTCCTCCAACAAAGAAGGCAAACGCTCCTGCTGTATCCACGGTTTCCAATGTGTCTTCTCGTCTACCTCAGCGCTTAGCCTATGGGCAGGGTGCTGGCACAGGTATGGACTCGTTTTAATCAATTATTTCCCTATTTAATCAATAATTTCCTCCGTGTTATTTCATCAAGAATCACTTTTGTGAAGCTGGACACAAGCAGAGCTATTAAACCTGCAGGATTGCTCCTGTGTTTTAGTGAGCAAAAAAGATCTGTTTTTAGTGCTTCAAATCCAGCTTGTATTTTATAGATTTTTATAAACTATTATAGCAATTTTTCAGTTTTTTGTTTTCAGTTTGAACTTTAACTTTAAGTTTCAGTAAATTAGTTTTATGCCTTTGTCACTTGTAAATCACTTTTACTTCAATAACTTTTGAAAATAATGAGATATTGTAACCAAACTTGGCACAGATGTGTTTGGGCTCAGAGTCAGTACACACAGAGACGCATGTAGATGTATAGTAAAAATTTTGTATCGTAATTTTGTATCGTTTCTTATAAATGGATCCACTGTTTTGGGAGCTTGAAACTGGGTCCCAGAGTGGCTAGATCTGAAAACAACACCCTTGCATTTTCGTGTGTACAGCCAATCTGTATATTTTGTGAAACGATTACGTCATCACCGCTCGTCTCAAGCCTAGTCAGACACCGCTAAGTTATGTAAAAACAACAACAACAACCAATACTTGCTTGTGTTCGACTCCATAAATATATACATTTGATAAATATCTATTTATGTTATATTTATATGACTCCACTCTTGCTCTTGATGTGTTGCATTCATCGTCTGCCTTCTTCCGTTTTTCGTATATCACTAACTCAGTTAGCTGGATTTGATTGATGACGATTTAGCTTGAACTTGGATTGGTTGGTCCTTCAAAGCTCATCCTGGACTTGCTGTCATAGCAAAACACTAAAACAGTCTTTGGACTCTCTACACAACATTTCAAATGCACATTAATGCCATAGAGTTGACAAGCATCCAAACATAAATTGTAGAGATTGTACTTTTTTGATTCATATTAAAATAAGGACATCAAAACTAATTTGTTTTAAAATCAATCAATGGTTCAACAAGCTCTTTCCCCTCTCCATCCACAGGGATTCCTAGCAGCAAAACCTCATCCACTGGCTCAGTGAAGAGCGTATCAGCAGGATACTCTCCATTACAGAACACCTCCTCTGGTTTGACCAGTCCTCCCTCTGAGTAAGATACCAGCTCACTGAACAGTCCTGATATTGGACATTTTCTTCAGACTTTAAGACATCATTATGTTTGTGTTTGCAGAGGGAACATGAAACCCAAGGGCATGGTTTCACAAAGCTTACTGAGAAATCCAGCTTCTGGTATAGGGATGAACAAGAAGAAGGTTCAGAATGCAGACACCTGTATTTCAAGGTAAAATATACTGTTGCAAGTGTTGGTGTACGGCACTTCTGCACTGTGGAGTGTGGGTGACTTCTTAGCAATTGTGGTGATGAATGCAAATGAAGTGGACCGAGAGATCCATCAACTGCTCCTATTCAATTATTTTCTTTGTCTTTTCCAGTTCACAACATTAATTCCAAAAGGTCTTTTAGTCAATTGTTATCAACCTAACTTCTGGGTTGCTGTTTTGTTTTAAATAGTCCACACTGACTCACTCACATTTTCTTTTGTTAGGAATGATGTGAAAAACGAAAATGAAATACATTTTTCCACAACGAGCTCCAAGTTTTGCCATGAGTGTGGGACCAAGTACCCTGTTGACTGGGCCAAGTTCTGCTGCGAGTGTGGAGTGAAACGAATGTACCTTTTATAAGTACATATAAGTAAGACTGACTCACTGTAGCCGCAAAAACTGAGTATTACTTTTCAACCAACTAGTGTAGTTAGTAAATCCTTGTTCTGTGGAAATATTTCACTTGTAATCTGCTTCTGTTTCTGTTCAAAGAATCCCATCCCAACCTTCTGCTCAGTATTATTAGTTTTTATTTTCTGGGGGAAATATGAAAGTGCAATATGATTGGTTACTGTTACACAAGGAGTAGTGTTGTCTCCATTATAGTTATGATTCAAATATTGAAATGTCAAATTGATCTAGGCCCTAAAATGGGACCATATCACACACAAAATGCAACTATTCTAATGTTAATCGTATTGTAGCGTGTCATTTTGAGGAAGTTTAAATGCTATCATTGTTTTATTTCAAATATTTTTAATTATTTTAGGTTAAAAGATTGACAACAGTTCTTTCGCTGAGCATTCCACTTTTGTATTTAATTTTGTTTTTATACGTTCTTGCTTGTTTTATGTGTTTTTAACAGTATTGAACAAGAAAATGACTTTTAGAAATCGTCGTCGTATATTTATTAGACATACAATCCATCACATCTGTTCTAGTCTGTCCAACATATTTACGCATTAACACAACATACAAGACTTCAAGGCAACTGCAATGTCATGTCACATTCTTTAAGAGCGTCCACCATATTACAACCTTACATAAAGTAGCTTTACAATGGTAGTTTATTGTTTCCGAGCCTTTAAGCTTTATCACTGCTGGTTTAGGGTGAGAGAGGTCGAGGAGTTGGTGAATGTTTGTGCTGATCTCAAGCTCATATACATTTCAGGCATCACTCCACACCTTGTTATGCTTGGATTACTGCTGCTCTGGCAGTAAATATAGCTTATGAATACCTGCTTTTGGGATTATGACGGATTTTGCTGTTAAAGCATAGAATGGTTAAAATGGATTGAACTTATCCTACATAAATAAAGTGGAAAACATAAATCAGATTGTGTTCTGCTTGATGTGTTTATTTAATCGTTTATTTAGGGCTGCCAGATTAATACATTAAGTACAATTATTTATTACAAAAATAAGCATGTAATCACTGACCCAGTGTTTTTATTATGCCTAAACAGTGATTTTCTCACAATAGTGTCATTAATTATCTTTATTTATGGGCATTTCTCAACAAATATTGAAATGCAATATATGTTGTTATCCATTAAATTATTGATTAAAATGTTTAATTGATTGACACCCCTAGTTGTGAGATATATGTATATATTTTCAGTTTCTCTATATGAACCCATTGTTTTCCTTGCAGCTATACTGGCATGAAGTTACATATAAAATGGGCAATAAAAGTGGAAATTTGATGTTACATAGCAATACAATAATTTTAATTTTTTAATCTCCATTAATGTCAAACGTCCTTGAAAAAATATATAAAAATATATATGAAGTGAATATGTGAAAAGTTAACAGATAGTTTTTTTTACAGAGGAAGTGACCCTAAAAAGTTAGTGTACCATATATAAGCCCACCTGTTGATTTTCTTTATATAAGAATGACAGGCAGCTTGTTTACAGCAAATTTCTGTAAGTCAGTGTAGATATTGCATTACAATGCTGTTTAAGACTGTTTTACATATAAACATTTAAATAAAGACAGTAAAGGAAAAAGTCAATTCTTTTCTTGGCAAGTGTTGCTCACAAAGATAGATGCAGTAGAATAATGAAAATAGTTATCAACCATGTTAAACAGAACCATTTCAGATGCTCAAAGTTTAATTATTATAAACTAACAATGTCACTCCCTAAAAGGTTTGATAAGAAACGGCTATATTAATAACCCCCTAAACTAAGAAAGAACCTCATATAAAAAGCATTAACTTAATTCCCTAGGTTTGGAACACGTTCAGTTCAATTTTGTCCAGAAAAAGCTGAATATTTGGCTTTATTGTAAGACTTGAGAAAATCTGTAAGGCTTGGATAGGGTCCCTTCCCAAAAGAAGTGAAACAACAAAGTTACAGCCAAGAGAATTCATATAATATAGGCTTTGAAACCAACTTTTTAGATAAGTGTAAGTTCCATTTGCTGCACCCTCCGTACTCAAAACTAACAATCCGAAGTACAAAGTTTTGAAACATTTTCATGCATAAGTAGTATGTTTATAGTTAGCACATATTTTCCCTTAAAAAAGTTTTTCTTCAGTCAAATACTGAATAGTGTAATTGGCACATGGCGCGTCCAGTTACTTCTTCATATTATGTACATTCATTTGTTGTAATAGAGCGCCGAGATGGATGGAAGCCAAGTATTATATACCGGTTTGCTCTGAAGTCTTCCCACGCACTGGAAGATCTGTGCTGAGTGACAGATATGCATTGTATTGTTCAAAGTGTCCCTGTATGCTGGCCAGAATGCCTTTCACTCTGCAAAGCTTCCACTTTCGTATTTGCTGTTTTGGCTTATTTGTCCCCTCTCTCTATTCATCCACAAATGAAACAAAAAGGAGGTTTAAATAAATGAAAATGATGTAAAAGAAAACCGAATGTGAGGAAACAGGTTGTTTCGGTTACCTGTCTATGGCACCAACATCTCAAGGACGCATCTATTCCTTCCACAAGTTGATATGACGCATGTTGGACATTTACATTATTCGGTCCCCACTCGATTCTCCTCAGTTTTCCATTAACCCTGCAGATTTTTCTGTGGATAGACTGTGTCTGTGAGCGGATCAGAAACAAAACATCAAATGAGTTACAGGAGAAACTTTTCTATTCAATCAGGGTTGTTAAACTAACAAGTTCCATCTGTATCTATGTGCTGTGACCCTGAACGTCATATGAGCCTGGAATGAGTGGGAAGGGCAGGTCAGGACATTTACAAAGCAAATTTGCAGAGTATTAAAGCGAAAGAGCCAAACAGGCGTCACGTTTAGTGGATGGGACTTTACTTCCACACATAAAAGGCTGTCAAGTATGAGAAGAAACTTTAACTCTTTCAGTTTAAGAGAGAACTGTGAATAACATATGAGCACACTCTGCAACAGATGGGGTTTGTTAAATAGACATTTTCTTACATTTTGTGGCTCCTTCGACATGCTGACATTTCTTACTGTGCAGTCTGAATTGAGTTGTTCAATAATAGCCTCCTGAAAAAAGCAAACATAAAGTATTACATGCTATATGACGGTACATTATTTTCAGTAGTCTTTATTTCAAATGTTTCCCTATTACCTTGATATATAAATACTTATGTACATTCAGTTCAATTTTAAAGGTAATTCTACTGTAAAACAGGAAAAAAATGTATTGTGAAATAATGAATAATGTGCTTACAGCGAAAACCTAAATTATTTGTAACATAATACAAGTAATTTCTGTAAAATATATGTTGCGTAATCAGGTATGTACCTTGTGTTTTGTCGCATTAATTTTTTTTCTTCAAATGTGTAAAGCATTGCGTTTGTATGATGTTGTTTTGTTACTAATATATTAGCGTTTATTAGCAATGGTTCGTGAAAAGGCCAATTATGAACTTTATCATGTGGCCTATTTTATTACCCATATTATTATGGTGGTAATTATTAATCAATTTTAAGGTACAAATCTGATTCATAGTTCACCGTATCAGCTATATTCTAATGTATCTGTACATGATATGTTAATTACGGCACAGATATCCAATCATGCCTGCAACATATGCATATTTTTTACCCATTTTACCCTGCCAGTTTTAGTGTAAATTGAATAGACGTGTTTACAATGTGTATATACACACAAGCGAGAATAGGCCAACATAAGACTGTTTGAATCCCTTCACCTGGTGGCATACATGTGATATTAATACTTACAACGTTCTTCAGTTGTATCCTAATGATATTGCGGTAATCCTCCGTGATCTGGTTTTTATTGTAGTCAATTTCACAGGAAAGCGCAAGAGGTAGTATAATAAGCATCAAAACAGAAGTGCCAAGACGATGCTGCGAATACAAAAACGCACAAGTGTAACGCTTAAAAAGTTACAATGGCATGGTTTCATTCAGTCCTATGCAGGATTTGCACAACACTAGGCTAGCAAGCGTTAATACATTGCCATTCAAAAAGTATCAACGTGACACCGAGCTTTCAGGATGACAATTTCCACACGAATAAACCCTCGAGAACATTCACTTTCGTAATAAACACGCTTTCCTGTAAATCACTTAGAAGTTTCGTTTTGATTGTTGCTTATAATCACCGGGAACCCCCAAGTAATGATAGCTATAAATACAAGCTTATCCTGAAGTCAGGCTCAAACGACGCTGTGCCCGTGAAGGCACGAGTAATGCATCATTTCTTTGACTGGGAAAGATTTTCAGACTGCGTGAACTTACCATTGGTCATTTTTCAGCCATAGTCACACGCAGACCGAAGCCGTCGCTGCAAACTCGCCTCAAGATGGACACATTGAAATTCATGTTTTCCTATTGTTTTTCCACGCAGATTAGATGGTCAGTTGTTTAATGCTTTCCTCGTCTTTCGGACACTGAAACGCTCATAGTCCATTGGAATGAAACTTCCGTCACTGCTGGATCTCCTCGCTTTCGCTTTGCCTCTGCATGACTGGGGCTATATCGCTTCGAGCCATGCTCCGTGTGAGTTCGGATCGAGCGGTGAGGACAAGTTGCGAAAGGAGGGGCTTTCAGGGTTTCCACATTGACGGCTGGCGACAGCTGCAGTCGGTCTGGTTTGATCGCATTATATCGTTGAAAACGAAGAGTGCGTGACTAGCTGTGTCGTAATGATCTATGTATCCGTGTCAACGACCCGTGAAAGTTGGTTTCAGTGTTCGGTTCAATTAAGGGCTTTCCAGAAATGTCCTTATCGAAATAATATGATTATTCCTGCACCTTCGAATTCCATCGAATCTTATCGCAATTAGTGTCAAGTGCAGGATGACAGTGCGGTTTGTTTTTTATCATCTGAATCAGATTCTTGTCAGGAACGGTAGACCGATTCTTAGATTAGGCTCGATGGGGATACACTTTTGGGATTCTAAATAATTTAATACCTGAAATAAGCTGACCATTCATCCTGAGGTAGGCTCTCCAAACTCGATTAAGGGCCATGGGCCAAACACGTAAATGTTATATTATATACAGGTATATTATATTCAAATGTATTACATTTTTTTATTAAAATTTAGAATTATTAAATAACTATACAAAAGTGTTTTTTATATTTAAAATAGTTTTAAAACCAAATTCTAATTGTTTTAAAAAAAAATGTAATAAAAATTATGTGAAAACAAAATGCAAATTAGAAATTAATTATGCTTTAATTGCGTGTTTTTTACTTTGATATGACATAGCGGACCAATCAAAGGTCTCTGGCCTAATGTGTGCGTGCGTCACGATTGTAGAATATGCAAACACTTTTTAATAAAACCTAAATTCGTTCCCCGTGATATTTTTGTCAAGTCAGGAGTGTTCATAGAGGTTTCCATGCCAATGCGAATAAATCTAGATTTAAATGAAAAAGACACTAGATTGTCGGACCTGACGTTTTATTCTTATCCAAAACAACTAGTTCAATGATACATATACACACTACCAGTCAAGAGTTTTTGAACAGTAAGATTTTTACTGTTTTTTTAAAGAATTTTCTTCTGCTCACCAAGCCTGCATTTATTTGATCCTTAATACAGGAAAAGCAGAAATATTGTGAAATATTTTTACTATTTAAAATAACAGCTTTTTATTTGAATATATTAAAAAATGTAATTTATTCCTGTGATCAAAGATGAATTTTCAGCACCATTACTCCAGTCTTCAGTGTCACATTCACATCAGTGAAATTATTCTAAAATGCTGATTTTCTGTTCAAGAAACATTTTTACATATTATTATTATTATCAATATTTAAAACTGTTGAGTATTTTTTTCTGGATTCTTTGATGAATAGAAAGATCCAAAAATCAGCGTTTATCTGAAATAAAAACGTTTGTAACATTATACACTATAGGGTACAACGGGCTAAAGGCCCATATTAAGAACAAATTTGCTATTCACTACGCCCTAAAATGTATAATTGCAAAAAAAAATATACGTTGTATTAAAGATTAATGGAGCAGCAGATTTTGTGTGAAAATAAATCATTCTAGTACATTTTTAAATGTATGAGGTGGCAAGAGGGGCCTTTACCCCACACACAGGGTAAAAGGCCCACCATGGGGTAAAAGGCACACGTATTGATGCAAATACTTCTGCTAAAATATTGTTTTTTAAAACAATGTCTTAGTTAATAATTGTTCAAAACAATCACTTTAGCAAAGTTTGTACTATTTTCTGCTTATTTTGAAAAATCAAATAATTTTTTTTCAATAAATACTACTGTCATTAAAATATGTTAATATAAACATATATATTTTAAAATACAGACACAAAATAATTGTAATAATTAAAGATTCTGAAAGTATTGAAGGAGGTCCAATAATAATTTAATATATATTATAGAAACTAATAATTTTATTTAGCAAGGATGCTTTAAATTTATAAAATTATGATAAAGACATTTATAATGTTACAAAAGATTTATATTTCAGATAAATGCTGTTCTTCTGAACTTTCAAGGAAAAAGAAACCTGAAAAATTCTTAATAATAATAACAAATGTTTTTTGAGCAGCAGATCAGAATATTAGAATGATTTCTGAGGGATCGTGTGACTGGATTAATGATGCTGAAAATTCATCTTTGATCACAGGAATAAATTACATTTTTAAATATATTCATTATTTTAAATATAATAACAGTTATTTTAAATAGCAAAATATTTCACAATATTACTGCTTTTACTGTATTTAGGATCAAATACATGCAGGCTTGGTGAGCAGAAGAGAATTCTTTAAATAAACAGTAAAAATCTTACTGTTCAAAAACTCTTGACTGGTAGTGTCAATGGAGTACTCCGTGAAACAAAAGTTGGCTCCCTCTGTGTTCTGGTTATTCAACATTTAACTGTAGTTATGACAAATGTTGAATGCAGTCACATTTGGCAGCGAAATCTCAAACAAGTCCAGTCAACTTTATTTATACGCTTCTCATAATGTATTCAGCGTATTATACTTCAGAAGAACTAAAACAGTATTAGCAATAATTACAGTATAAACTAGCAATAACAACTATTTAAATAACAAAATGAAAAGAAAAACTAACTACAAAACAATTGCAAAGTTTGCTCTTTTTTTCCAGAGGCAATACTTTAGCAGCATATTGTTTTTTTTATAACCACAAATCTACCAGGGATCATTTTGGATGCAGCATTCCATAATTGTAATCCAAAATTTCATAATTCTAAGCTTATACATGAGGTATTAATTTTGGTAATCAAATAAAATAAGCTTAAAAAAATATTTTAAGAACAAATAAGCATGAATGATTTTTATGACTTCCTGGTATTAAAATCCAAATTTTCCTAGTATTCCTAATATGCATTAGAGAAATGAGAACAGATAAGAAAAGAACAAACAAAGCTGCAGAAGCGTCTCATGTGAAAGCAATCATGAGCCTCATAAGCAGGAGACAGTGATGCTGCATAATTAAAAACATCCATCAAGCTGTCGGCTTTCACCTGGATGACTTATCAGAAAGGATTGTACTTGCTTATAAAACACGATATGATTCACTGATCAACTATTTCTCCACCTTCGCAGAAACAATGCTGTTTTTTAGACTGCAAACAAAACAAACAAAATTAAAACTCAAATTTGAAAATTGTGACAACACTGTATTTCTTGAGAAATGTGTGTGTGTGTGTGTGTGTGTGTGTGTGTGTGTGTGTGTGTGTATACTGTATATAGTATTTTGGAAAAAAAAAAATCTGAAAGACTGACAAAGATTGAAAGCACTGTATATTCATCGACCTGATTGCTATACCAAAATGGTGGATCTGAGTTTTGTTTGATTAAGATTATAATATTTATGATGGTTACACAGTAATAAGATACAGAGTACAAAAATTACAGCATTCATAAATGTTGAGTGAGTCATCAGTTGAGTGTCATCAGCATAAAAATGGAAACTAATCCGTATTTTCTAATAATGTTACCAAGGGGCAACATGTATAATGAAAATAGCAGAGGACCTAGGACAGATCCTTGTGGTACTCCATACTTTACTGGTGATAAATGAGATGCCTCCCCGTTTAAATAAAGAAAGTGGTAGCGATCGGATAGATAGGATCTAAACCATCTTAAAGCCTGCCCTTGAATACCTGTATAGTTTTGTAATCGATCTATGAGTATTTGATGCAAATTAGATCTTATTTCAATGCTTTTAGTGAAAAAAATAAGTTTGTTATAATGTTTACTTCCATGTTTACTCCCCTGACACAAGTGAAATGTGCAACCAGAGGTTTACTTAATCATTATAATACTGTTCATTTATTTTAAAGTTCACTTATTATAAGGTTTTCTGTCAATTAATCAATGATAATAATTCAGTGTGAGTTAAGAATTTACAGCAAATGTTTTTAGTCTTTATTCAGTACCTCATCTTTTCATGAATTGTTTTTGGACATTTCTTTGTTCATTATTATCGTTCTGATGCATGGGAAAATACAGTGTTTCCCACGGCTTGGGAGATGGCATTTACACTTTCATGAGAAAATGATTGCGCAAAATATTATTTTAACTGCCAACAACTGACTCCCAAAAGGCATGTCGTGTGATGTGTGTAGACATTGTTAATAATTCACAATATATAATACATTCAACCTTTTTAAAACATTTAAGAATTTAGTGGCATGGAACAGACTGAACAATTTTTCTATATCCTGCATGCACACCAAATTAAAGATAGCATATACAGCATGTCACATAACATTCACAGGACTGTTATATCTATCTAAAACAAAACAACAAAAACAAAATAACTATTTGTGTCACTTGAAATAAAATACACTTTATAAAAAAAAACTTATTTTATTTTAATTTCTCATTTTATTCATCTTGTTGTAGGCTACTAAAATAAAGTAAAACTGAGATCAAAGAAATGTATAAAACATATGAAGAAAATGAAGAAACATTGCAAAAACACTAATTACAACTTGCTAAAACTTTAACTACATTTAAATTAAAACAGATAATATAAACATTTAAACTAATCCAAAATATGTATAACAACATTATCTCAGTGATACTATAATAACCACACCACAACTACTACTAAACAAGCCATTTGTTCTTGCAAAAACAAACTGAAGACTGAAAAAAATACACATTTGAAGTACCAACAAGTTCCCAAACTGAAACGTTTCCAACCAAATATTTAAACAGTACCTGAGTCAATAGTTACAAAAGCACAGAGGATTCCTTTGGTGTTTGGTACTTGACAGCCAAACCACCAATTCCCCTCGCTCTTCGATTGCGTTGCATTTAAATCTAAAACAACACAGTAAGTAAATCTGCAAATTCAACACCTGCAGTCAATAATTATCATTTAATTTGTACAGTTAATCTGATTCTGTTCAACATCAGGCCTTTAAAAAAAGTAAAAAAGGCATAGAAATGCACATGGCAAAATGTTTAACAGGAGAGTCAAGTGTAATTAACTGCAAACTGCTGTGATTAATTATGGTGTTTAAATCGGTCTTATGCTCTTAAATTTGAGCTAACTATCATTGAACTTATACTCATCATATTCAAAATGAAATGGAAAGTTTGGTTGAGTTTCTGACAGTGACCAAATTAAATAATGCACTTTTGTCTTACAGGCAATTTGAAACAATTTCATTTTTGCATCAAACTAAATATTACATGGTAAAAAGGCAAGGAGGACTGGTTTTAAGCATCAGCAATTGATTGCACTATAAATGTTCAATCCTCAAATATAGCCATGTGGTTGGACAGAAGGTTTGAAATGCGTATCCTGTTTACAGATTCCACCATGATAAGTGTTCATGCGGGGTTTGGCTCTTCCTTAAGTACCTGAAGTGTAAGTCATAGATTTGTTTTGGCATCACAAACAGGCACAAAGTAATTCCCATAATTGTCTCTAAAAGGCCTGTTAGCCTTAAGCGTAATATCAAATTACCACATGCCTCTAGCATAAGTTGGGCTTATCTTATATTGCCTTACTGTAGTTATAGTGCTTTACTTTACTGGCATATTGGTTTTACTGATGAGTGTCAAGAAGTCACTGTTACTCATTAACACATTTTTGGGTTTTAAGTATTTAAGACTGTAGGAATGGTTGCTCATAACTTTCTCTAGTGTCTCCTCCATCATGAATGCCTCACTTAAGATATTTAAAGAAAATGTAAGCAAACTCAGTGGATTTCTGGATCGCAATTTCTCCCCTGCCCCTCCAGAGGTCTGTGCATGCCACTGAGTGAACTAAACCTTTGTTTATTCTAAATAGCCTGTTATTCCAAAAAGCTGAAGATGGAAAAATTATACATTTTAAGCATTAACAAGTTCATCTACTTTTGAAACGTTTCCAGTCATATACAAACCACAGCCTGTTCATCCAAAATTATAAATCTGGAGCATCAACAAGTTCACAAACTTTTGAAATGTTCCCAGACAAAATATTTAAACAGTTTACACAAGTACAGAGAATGTATTCTGCATTTGGTACTTGACAGTCCTCCCTCTTCATTTGCATAGCATTTAAGTCTAGAACAACACTTGTTCAAATGTAACACCTTTAGTCAATTTAAATTGTATTGTTTAATTAAATCATACCTCTATTTCCTGAGTTGTCTGTATTGGTTTACCAATTTGAAATCACACATTGTCATTGTATTGTGTTTTAGGGTTAACGGAAATGCCTGCAAACTTAATGGAATATGTGTGTATTTTGTGTTTTGTGTGTTTGGGTATACCTTACGTTATGGGGACAAAATGTTCCCACAAAGACGACATCATCCACAATCCTTGTCCTTGTGGTGACATTTTTTGGTCCCAATGAGGAAACAAGCTTATGAATGGAATGTTGGAATGACCATATTAAGAAGACTGGACATCCCATACAGTGGTCATAAAAAAATGACCACAGAATCATTAACTCGTGGGATCTAATCACAGTTTTGTTATTGAGCTCTTTGTGGCTCTGATCTAATGGTTCATCGTTTATCTCTTACCCCAAAGAACCCTCTGCTCTAGCTTTAGCCTGGATGTTTGCTTTTACTCTAGGTTCAGTTTTTCCTGAGATCACTATCTCTGTTGAAGAATTCATAGAGGAAGCTTATAATGAACGATTTGCCAGCTGAACAAGACAACATTAACACCCTGCTATGCATGTAGGAGTGAAGGGTGAAGAGAGTGCAACCCACCAAGGGAGTGTCACCACTCTTGCTCTTCTTAGTGACCTTACTAGACCAGACACAATGCATTTGGCCCCAGCTTATTAAAGGTTGAAGTTTCCCATGCTCAAATTAGACCAGGAAACTTAGCCAAACATAGAGATAAAAAATACTTTCTCACATTCACAGGTTCAAAACAATGTTATTCTTTAGTTTCTGAATGCTTAAAACTGTGGACTGGTCACACAGGGACCATGTGACTGATCAGCAGGAGGGTTAAAAACATATATTTTTTTAACACACCTGCTCCCCATTCACACCTGAGACCTTGTAACACTAACGAGTCACATGACACCGGGGAGAAAATGGCTAATTGGGCGCAATTTGGACATTTTCACTTAGGGGTGTACTCACTTTTGTGGCCAGCGGTTTAGACATTAATGGCTGTGTGTTGAGTTATTTTGAGGGGACAGCAAATTTACACTGTTATACAAGCTGTACACTCACTACTTTACATTGTAGCAAAGTGTCATTTCTTCAGTGTTGTTACATGAAAATATATAATAAAATATTTACAAAAATGTGAGAGGTGTACTCACTTCTGTGAGATACTGTAACAGCAACAACAAGAACAAACACTGAACGATAGTCTTTTTATTACCTAACATTAACAGAGATTATTAAATGTATTGTTCCATGTTCATTTGTATACCGCATTCAAGGTTTATGCGCATAGTCCAAGTCTTCTTCTCTGTTTTTAGTGTATCTCTGTGGCAGAATTACAGCGCCACATACTGATCTGGCATGTATACAACATCATTTTGTGTTCTTGAGACTAGAGGGAAAAATGATTGGATAGGTAAAGCTCTGGCTTCGTGGATGTATAGCCTGACCTTGTGAATATCATCAGTTTGCGTTAAGGGCCCATCTGCCTGTACCATCTTGAGTTTCATGACAGAACTTGGCCTTTGTAATACTTAGAAGGATTAATAAATAATTATTAACTTATCAGAACCACTCGAAAGGATATAATGAAAGGGAGGTGGAGCTCCAGAATTCACTCTAAAGACCAGTTTTAGAGAAATGAGAAAGCAGATATGAGAAGCATCAGTGCAAGCATCCACATACATACATATATGACGATCAATCCCAACAACCCCCTGAATGCATAAAGCACATATTTCCAATTTCCATAAATACTTCTTCAAAGGCCTCAACAAACTCTTCCCAAGCTTCCTCTACAAATTATTCAAGAGATGCTGTGAAAAAAATAACATATGGTAAAAGCAGGATTCGTTGGATTGGTCCAGAGAGTCATGTCTTTTGATATTCAATGAACCAATCAGGGCCACTCATAACAGGTGCATCTCAATAAATTATAATGTCGTGGAAAAGTTAATTTATTTCAGTAATTCAACTCAAATTGTGAAACTCATGAAACTCAAAACACCAATTCACTCTCAACAAATTTAGAATATGGTGACATGTCAATCAGCTAATCAACTCAAAACACCTGCAAAGGTTTCCTGAGCCTTCAAAATGGTCTCTCAGTTTGGTTCACTCGTCTACACAATCACGGGGAAGAATGCTGATCTGACAGTTGTCCAGAAGTCAATCATTGACACCCTTCACAAGGAGGGTAAGCCACAAACATTCATTGCCAAAGAAGCTGGCTGTTCACAGAGTGCTGTATCCAAGCATGTTAACAGAGAGTTGAGAGGAAGGAAAAAGTGTGGAAGAAAAAGATGCACAACCAACCGAGAGAAAAGCAGCCTTATGAGGATTGTCAAGCAAAATCGATTCAAGAATTTGGGTGAACTTCACAAGGAATGGACTGAGGCTGGGTTCAAGGCATCAAGAGCCACCACACACAGACGTGTCAAGGAATTTGGCTACAGTTGTCGTCAGAGGCGTCTTACCTGAGCTAAGGAGAAGAAGAACTGGACTGTTGCCCAGTGGTCCAAAGTCCTCTTTTCAGATGAGAGCAAGTTTTCTATTTCATTTTCATTTGGAAACCAAGGTCCTAGAGTCTGGAGGAAGGGTGGAGAAGCTCATAGCTCAAGTTGCTTGAAGTCCAGTGTTAAGTTTCCACAGTCTGTGATGATTTGGGGTGCAATGTCATCTGCTGGTGTTGGTCCATTGTGTTTTTTTAAACTAACGTCACTGCACCCGTTTACCAAGAAATTTTGGAGCACTTCATGCTTCCTTCTGCTGACCAGCTTTTTAAAGATGCTGATTTAATTTCCCAGCAGGATTTGGCACCTGCCCACACTGCCAAAAGCACCAAAAGTTGGTTAAATGACCATAGTGTTGGTGTGCTTGACTGGCCAGCAAACTCACCAGACCTGAACCCCAGAGAGAATCTATGGGGTATTGTCAAGAGGAAAATGAGAAACAAGAGACCAAACAATGCAGATGAGCTGAAGGCCACTGTAAAAGAAACCTGGGCTTTCATACCACCTCAGCAGTGCCACATGAACATACTTAAAGTATGTAAATGAACATACGTTCCAGAAGGCCAACAATTCACAACAAATATTTTTTAATGGTCTTATGAAGTATTCTAGTTTGTTAAGATAGTGAATTGGTGGGTTTTTGTTAAATGTGAGCCAAAAGCATCACAATTAAAAGAACCAAAGCTCTCCATAGTACTGCTGCACTCCTTTTGTACTGTCCATTATGTTTAGGCAAATATTTTTGTAGAATGACTGTGAATAAATATAACTGATCGTTGTCCCAGAAAAAAAGATTTCCAACATAGCTGAAGTAGTTTCATGTGTATGATACAATTTAAATAATAGCACAAATCAATGTTTCAGATATATTATATTATATTAGTTAAGTCTAAGGCTTTTACCACAAACAAATATGGAAATTAGATAGTACCAAAAAGTGCATATATTTATACACAAGCATACACGTCACTCTTCTCTGAATGGAACATTGTAATCTTCCTTCCCTTTTCTGCTGTCTCAAGAAGGAAGAATCCACACCCTTCAACTGTGATTCACATTTAGGACACACACACACATCCCCTCGCACAGATAACACAATTTGCTGACAGTTTTATTGCTTTAACAGTATCTTCTGGTTTATGAATCAGTGCACACAGTTATGGGTGTAGTCACCTATTGTTACTTTTCTAAATTGTACATGTTGTGTTCCTCTGTTTTACATCATTGTAAAGTATTGTTCAGTACACTTTCTGATGAACTGAAACAACTTTTGCTGTTACAATATTACGCAAATACTTCAACCATGAAAGGGAAGCTTTCATATGCTGCAGATGAATGCTGCATACCCTCCAGTGACTCTCTGAGGCACTTTTACATTCTGTCAGCTCAAATTCGAAGCCAAACAGACACAAGCGGGAAAGAAAGACATGTAATTCTGTCAACCAAATCTGCAACTTTCCTGCCCAGACAAGTGTGAAAAGCAGAGGTTGGTAAAAGAAACCAAACCAATTCCTGTAAACTGTGCAATGAGAACAGCTTGTCTTATAGCATTTTATAAGACAAATGACTTATGTGATGTATCTGTATTTGTACTAGATTTTGAAATGGATTAGTCCAAAAATAATGATTAAAAATGTTTAATTAAATAAAAAGCAATTCAGGTGTTTGTGTGTTTTTTTCTTCTGTGCAACTTATTTCTTCTGCAGGGCATGCCTAAAAACTTTTGAATACAATTATCTCATTTAGAGACTGAACAGAATAAATGACAGTATTGAGTGTACATACTGTTACTGCGTCACAGACTTCGTCGTGAGAAAAAGGCTTACAGTGTCCTTAAATATGCTGGGAATCTAATTAAGATCTGTTGGTATGTTTTAAGGAGTTATTTTGGCACTTTGCCTCATAAGCAAATATTTATGAAGTTATCTCCTTGATTTAGGCATTTAGTGGTACAAAGTGTTGAAAGAAGCAAAGTGTTCGGCAGAATTTATGTCTCAGTGTTTGGAAGCTTTGGAAAACATTATATGATTATTCCAACGCAGGATATACAACCTGACTGTGGTCATGCTACAAAAAATATGACTGTGTAAGTGAAGTATGGTGGTTATTAGGAAGTTAATTTAGTTTTGTTTGCAATATCATTTTACATTTTTGTGCACATCAGTTCAAACATATGAGCAGGTTAAAAGGGAGGATTTTTCTTTCTTTCTGCACTTTTTGAAATAGCAGATTAACTGCAGGCATTACGAAAGTACTAAATCGAATTTATCTCAATCATTCTATATTCAGCCATAGTATATAAAATAAATAATACTAACAGCATATTTGAACAAATTTGTTGGATGACTCAATGACTCATTCATAAACACTCAAACTACCTGCAGAAAGATCATGCTAGTACAAAACATTAACATGGTTTCAAAACATTTACCTTCAGGGATGTGGCAATACAGCAAATCCTTTCATCTGAAATTATTTGAAACTATCCAACATTTACTTGTTCTGTACTGATTCAAATTTCAGACCGTGTGTTTTAAGAAAGCACCCCATCATTTACTCACCCTGAAGATGTTACAAACATGCATGCATGATGGTAGCCATTGCCCTCCCAGGTGATAAAAGTGCACTTCCACAATAAGTGCTCTATTTTCACACACTAATTTGTACTTAATATACTAAAAAAACATGATTTAGTACTAATCGTAAGAACATCTAAGTATACTAAACTGTGCAACTTGAACCCATCTTTTATACACTATTACACTCAAGTGTTAACTAAATATATTTTTTAATGAATCCACCCAAAGTGATTCATATCCAGAGTGGAGCCACTGACAAGTAATCAGCGTTGTTTACTTGAACTGCTGTAAACTGCTGACAGTCAACAAATGACACTCTGTGGTAGATGTTTCATGCTTCCACAACGACCAAAAGATGGCGCTTTAGTCCGACACTGTGAAGCTTCACACATACCATACTTAATATCTAGCCTATACAGAAGCAGGCACGTGCAGAGGGGGGTGCGGTGGGTGCTTGAGCACCTGCCCCTTTTCCCCTTGATGCCCAAAGTTCCCTTTTGTCAAGACAATTTTTATTTATTTTTGTAATTAAACACCCCAATCTAACTACTAGTAAAATTAATTAATAATAGTTTAGCCGTAAATTAAATTATAAACATGATGATCTTTCACCTGACGATCTCATCCGGGACGATCCCTCACGTCCAGACCAAGCGGCAACCTCCCTGTTGTGAATGCCTTTCTGTTATTGTTCAAAGCAAAAAAAAAAAAAAACTCCTCTCTCTTGTGAAGCCAACACGGAAGTGACTAAAACCGCAATTCATCGACTGGCCGCTGGAGACTGGCTGCAAAAGAGAGTCAAACCCATAGTCTCCCCATGTTAAAATGCCCAAATCTACAGCAGAAAAAAAACATGCATACAGCCTGGTGCAAAAAACTATTTTGATCTATATAGCAAATTTTGCCCTTCATGACAACTGTCATCCGTTTAAATTATATTAAACCTTAAAGTTCTGCATAATTAAGGGCGTGGCCACTTGAGTGACAGGTGGATTGCCACTGCTGTCACCACTTGGTGGGTGTGGTTTCAGCACCAGCTCCACCCACATCCCGCCTTTTTGCCCTCTTTCAATTATCCGGGAGTGACACGCAGACAAGATGACGCCGGCTGTCAGTTTCATCAGTAAAAACGTTTCTGCTTTTTATTCAGCTCAGCTCAGCTACAGCAATAGCCGTGTGAGTTTGTCCATACATCAAAAGTTTCTGCGGGAGACCCTGTCTGGCTTCGAGTATGAATGAAACATGCACTGCACAAGAGTATTCAGCCCTCCTGATATTCACATCTCCTCATTTTGGATATAAAAAGCCAGGTTATGCCTCTTTTCATTTGATTATGTCTCTTTTCATTAAATCTAGAAACCATAAAAAACACCTGCTCGAGCTCGAATGAAGTGCGGGGGACAAATTTTCCTTTTATAAAAATTATTATTAAATAAAAAATGCAGCTAATGTAGTTCTACACACAGCAATAAAAACAAAGATGCTTGTTCTCTTTCGTTCTTGCTGTTTAATTGGGAAAAGTTTAAAGCGCGTCGAGGTGTCTTGTCTTTTTTATGCTATCTGACTAAAAACTATTCATAATTTGAACTATTATTATTTCAGTATTTATTTAAAAAACGTAGAGTGCCTTAAAAGTAATTATCACAACACTGGTAAAACAGGCTTAAACGGATATTCTCGTCCTGTGAATTATACTTATCAATCCTGTTTCTATAATGATTATCATTCAAACAATGAATACATTCAGAACAGGATTAGATAATTCTATTTTAAATAAGACAGGAATATTTTTTCTACAAACAACAGTGTTTACAACAGAAAAACACCATAACCTGTAAATGTAATAACAAGAACAACAACAACAATAATAATGATAATAATATAATTCCAGAGTAATTAAGAGGTGCAAAAATGTCTTTAAAATTTAAACTTAAATTGTATTTTCTGTTCTGTTTCTTTTTCAAACCTGCTTCATGGCATTTTCTGCTGTATCAATACAGAAGCATCAATTTCGACATATCAGCAAGGGGCACAGCCTTATTAAAAGCCATGTTCCATGTGCCCCTTTTATACTTTGAGCACCTGCCCCTCCAAAGGTTTCTGCACGGCCCTGTACAGAAGTGCTAACTTGCATGACAAAGAAATATACAGATAGAAGTTCTATGTTTTCAATACCTTCAAGACAGGGCGATCACTTAGACTTGCTGTATTAATCAATGTGAATTGTCACCAGAATACTGGGTACACAGAGACAGAACACAGGGGCTAGTTGTCACACTCCAGTTAATATTTTTCAGTGTAGGTTTATATTTGTCAGTTTGAGGCTAATGGGGCACGTTCACATTCATGTTGAGAATATGCAATTCAATTATCATTACAGAACAAAGACTTCTAACTATGTCGAAATGGGTGTGAATTGAAGCACAAAAGACGCCGCTCAGCTCCAAAAGAATGATGTCACCTGCACTCGAAGGACCTCGACGCGCATGCGCGGGAGTCAAAGCGCGTTTACTGTATCCCTTGTGACAGAAAGCACGTGCATATATTTATTTGTATTTATTTAGTCATTTAGCAGACGCTTTTATCCAAAGCGACTTACAAATAAGGACATTATAGAAGCAATCAAAACCAACAAAAGAGTGTTGGTTACAAGTCTTGGTTAGCCTAACGCAGTACACGTAGGAAGGTTTTGTTTTTAAGAAAACGAATATATAGAATATAGAAAAAAGAAACCTAGTGTTGGTTTTACAAGAAAAGCTAGCAGTTAGAGAATATATATGCAATTGATAGAGGGTCAAATGTTTCTGTGTTTTTTTTAAACAAAAGAAGACAGATTAGATAAAATACAATTAGAATAGAGAGTGCTAGAGTTAGAGGGTCAAATAAAGGTTTTTTTTTGTCATTTGTCTGAAAGATGTTCCAAATGGATTGTGATTTCATTCTCTAGCATGTAGCGGTTCTAGATAATCCTTTGCGGATTTGCAATGTGTTTTTAGATTTAGCTAGCCTATATTTTAAGCATATAGTTTGTACATTGCACAGAGAATGTACAAAATTAGCACACAAAATATGCTTAAATAGCTTAATTAAATATTAACCAAAACAATCCTCAGGGGAATCACAATTAATAAGCATTGAACATTTAGCTAGCCAATTTAAACAACGTCCAAAAATCATGCCAATAAATCAAATTCATACGCTTCATTAAATGTGTTACAAAAGAAGGGTAGCCTATTAATAAAAATAATTAATGCCGAATAAAGGACAGGTGCATAAAACATGTTCATGAAGGCTACTGCCAGAAGATGGTGCTCCGTGAATGCACGAAAAGCTGTTTGTGTGTGTGTGTGTGTGTGTGTGTGTGTGTGTGTGTGTGTGTGTGTGTGTGTGTGTGTGTGTGGATGAAGGCTGGGATGGTTGTGATAGAGAAAAGGCAGCATCACCGCGCGCTCTGTCTCCGTTGCCTCCGCGCGAGCCGCAGCGATTCGCTCTTTCAGCAGCCGATGCTTGTCCCTCACTGTGTCAACATCCAGAGAACAGTTGGTTTCCTTGAATAACCTCAGCAGGGCATGCACTTAGGATTCTTATCCAGCTGAATTACGGATTTAAAGCGGGAAGAGGAGAGCGTTTGTTCCCTGGACATCATTTGTGAGTATACAATGTCATTCCATCGCACTCAGTGTTTGTTTGCAGGGTAATGCACGATTCAGTTCGGTTTGTTAAAGATGTCTGTTATTTTGGTTAAGATGGAGGAAAGTAGCACAAAATTCAATTCCACCATCCTGCCTCAATGTGCTGAATAAAGAGAGAAAGAAAAAGAGCTCATTCATCTGTGCTCAGTTTAACAATAGATTTTGGCTTTGCAGCTCATTTAAAGAGACTGACCCAAATTTGAAATGGAAGGTGAGAGAGTGGAAGGTTTGGTGAATTTGGGAATAAATAAGGATGTGATTTTTGTCTCCCTCTTAAACACCTGAACAAAGCTCTTGGATGACATGACAGGTAAATCTGTACATCATTTGCAAAGGTTTCATTTTTCACCTTGAGAACTGAATTAAGTTTATGTAACTGGCTATTTGACCACTTCCAATGCTGTCAGACTGAATATAGAATTTCAAGATATCTACAACTATTAATTTGTCATTGTGTACTACTTAAAATAAGCACTGTGAAGCAGCACTGGATGATGCTGTAGACCCGGGGTGGAGGTTTAAAGCCCCTCACACCAATTTAAAGTCTTGCCTTCATAGTCAACTGCCGTGAAGTTCATGAAGTTCAACCTTCACGAAGTGATGCGATCCTCTCAGTGTGCCCATATGTCAAGACTATTGCTGTTTACAAATACATTAATTTACATTTTAGGTGTGAGTATTTTACAGTGCTGGAAAGGAGGTGACAAAGCCTTTCCATTAGGAGGGAATGCTGTATTGATCTGGAGAGCTGACTGGCAGATCTTTCCACAGGGTGCCTGATCGCATCTGTAAATAAGCCCATTGAATGAGCTGTAGATGATTAAGGACAAAGCCGGATCAAAGGCGTGTAATGTTATCTACAGAATGCTCAATGCTGGCCCCTGCAAATTTCACGGTTGTGCATGAAATGCACACTGCTTGCAGCATGCTAATGGGATGAAGGACGTCTAAAGCACTGAGATCCTGTTTATCAAAACATCTCAGTTATCTCCTTGCTGTTTTTGAAAGCATGCACGGACAGAGAGATAATGGAGAGATTCAGTTTTGTTTGCTCTTACCGGGCCAGAAGATTTGGCCAGATCGTTATTAATTCTTCTCGTCTGCCGTCTCTCGGTTGTCTTCTGTGCCGTGGCAGCATGCTTGAAAAACACCATGTGTTTGGTGATGAAACAAGGAAAACGTGTGAAGTGCTTTTCACAGATATGCACTATTTTAACAGACAGATTTCATGCCTGGCTTTCAGGTCCCTGTTGTTCGAGGAAAATCAACGGCCAGGTCATCAGGCACGAATGCTGTTGGAAGAAGATGAGAAACTCTCAATATAAGAATCATTAGAGTTATTCAGATGAATCAGGATTGTAATGGCTTGTTGGTGTGTTACTGTACGTCAGTTGACACTGATCCGTCATGGGTTTTGTTGTGCAGATTACTAATTAGTTTAGCTATCAAGGTCTCCAAAGGCTAATTGAGCACCTAGAAAGCCTGGCGTTTAAGAAGCTGTCATCATATTTGCTGTTCCATGATATGAATTATTTATTTATTCGAGCCCAAGGTGAAGGTTGGGCTCTGTTGTTAACCATGGGATGTATCTTGAGCTACAATGAGTGGTGGTTCAGTTTTAATTTTGAGCCACATGGCTTCATTTGCTTAGATTCCCCCACACATGGACACATGACAGGTTCAGGTTAAAACGGGTCAGCACTTGCATTATATTTATATAGAGCTATAACAAACGTCATCTACCGGTGGGCAATGACAAGCTTAAAAAAATACTGTCACTTTTGTTGACTCATTAAACTTGAATCAGTGAGGTCATTGCCGCCAGAAGGGACAGGTTCAACATAACACATAATTCTGCAGGCAACCAAGGATCTTAATAAGATGATGATGATGTCAGGTCTCATTTTACGAGATTCTTACATTATCCGCTGTTCATTATTCATCTGGTTAAGGTAACAGGTTTGATTCCTAGGCAATGCATTAGCAGATACAGAAAATGTGTTGCTTGAATTCACTAAAATTAAGTAGTTTTTTGGACAAAATGATTTTAGATGTTAGACTTTATGTATAACAATGGTTGTCTAAACTGTATTATTACAAAACATTTTAAGAAAATGTGCCCTAGCAAAATTTGTCGACATGTAAAAAAGTGGTGGGGGCTCTTTCTGCAGGTTACATCTTTACATCTGTTGATGGTGACAGGGACCAAGATGGTCACAATCACCACCAACATGTGTAACAATTTATGAGTCAAAAATGGATGAATCATAGACTAAAACGATTTGTTCAAAATACTGATTCAGTCAGCAATGAAACAAGTAACTTTAAAGTTGCATCCGAAATGGATTACTTATCTAGTATAGTATATGTTATGTGAAGAAGATTACGCCGAAAGCGTATACACAGTACTTGAAAACAGTAGATAAAAACTTGCATACAATACTATTTCTGGCGAGATTCTGAAGTGTCCATTTGATGGACACTTTACTTTTTCTGTATCTGCTTTGAGGCCAGGAGAGATGGTTTGTAAATGGCAATGAAGCCAAGCAACTGACGCTGCAGGTCCCATGACCAAATGGCAGATGTAGAACATCCGAATTTCATTCATACTATATAGAACATACTTTTTTAGCAGTCACAAAGTTCAAATTCAAATGTAGTACAAATGTAGCAGTATGTTATTTCGGACACACCATATAAGTGAGTCATTAAATCATTCACCCAACCAATTAGTTCAAAACGCTGCTTCATTCAGTGACGAAACACAACTGCTGAGTGATCCTCGGAGACATGGTTGATGCTGCCGTGGTTTTCTTTTCAATTATTAATGTTAGCAAAAGTGGACCTAGCAATATTTTGTCTAAAATGTAAGTTCCTCAATTTTTTACACGTTGTTTATTGAACTGCTGTGCAAAAGCAATATCACACTCATTTACAGTCGCAGTTGGTGCTTTTAACGATTGTTAGATGATCCATTATCTTCCTGGCAGAATCCTAAATTTGAGAATTTTTTTCTGACACATGCCTACGAATTTGATATCTCATATTTCAGATCTCCCACAGTTCTGCCACGAATATCACTAAGACACAAAATATCCAGAGACACAGTTACACTGTCATTATCATAAGAAAAATGCAGATATCTGGTCATCTTTTTCTTAAAGGTGTTATTTTATACAAGGTGGATATTTGTAAGTGTGAAATTTTCAGAGAGTTGTAAATAGATAAAAAGGACTATTCATTATGTTTTTCAAATCAAGGTAATGTAAGTTGGAATATGTGGTCATTAGTATTCCCTGTTTCTTTTATAAAACTGTATGAAAAAAGGTGCTGGAGATGAAAATCAAAGTATATTTCATAATCCTATTGCATTTTTGTATTTGGCATTTAAAAAAGTATCAGGGTGCTTTGCTGATTTTAAAATATAGCTTTTCTGCTTGTTTAGCTCCACATGCTTGGCATTTTCACTTCCACACATGATAGAATGGTTGCTTTATATAGTCTTGTTTTCATGCTGTGGAGGGAAATAATTCTCTGACCAACTGATCCTCATTTGCTGAGTCAGTGGAGTCTGTCTGTGTGTGTATGTGTGAGTGTGTCTCTCACCATATTGTTTTTCCTTTTTTCTATTTGGAAAGGCAGCAGAGAGGGTCTAAGTATCAAACCGTAAATACTCGCTAAGGAGACGAGGGGGTTAATCAAACGGCGCGGATTCTCTTCCATCACAGTTAAATCCTGCCAAAAATGCCCTGTCATATCACGTTCCTGAATATGCCTGCGTCCTGTCAGCACATTGCACCTCAGCTGCTTTGCACACCTTGAGCGGAAAGCGTTCATCACCAAGCCTGCTATTTTTAGACCTGTATTTTTAGCTGTGTAGAAAATTAAATCAAATGCATGGTTGGAGTCCACCAAGCGACGTCTTTGATTGACAGCTGGGTTCTGCTAAATGAAAAAGATGCCTAGAAAGGATAAGAGTAGAATATGACAAAGCAATAATGAAAGGTCTCCATCACTCTAACAGTAATTTGCACACTTTCATTTTTAAAATATGGGTTTGAGGTAGTTTCACATGGTATACAGGTGCATCTCAATTAATTAGAATGTCGTGGAAAAGTACATTTATTTCAGTAATTCAACTCAAATTGTGAAACTCGTGTATTAAATAAATTCAATGCACACAGACTGAAGTAGTTTAAGTCTTTGGTTCGTTTAATTGTGATGATTTTGGCTCACATTCAACAAAAACCCATCAATTCACTATCTCAACAAATTAGAATATGATGACATGCCAATCAGCTAATCAACTCAAAACACCTGCAAAGGTTTTCTGAGCCTTCAAAATGGTCTCTCAGTTTGGTTCACTCGTCTACACAATCATGAGGAAGACTGCTGATCTGACAGTTGCCCAGAAGACAATCATTGACCCCCTTCATAAGGAGGGTAAGCCACAAACATTCATTACCAAAGAAGCTGGCTGTTCACAGAGTGCTGTATCCAAGCATGTTAACAGAAAGTTGAGAGGAAGGAAAAAGTGTGGAAGAAAAAGATGCACAACCAACCGAGAGAACCGCAGCCTTATGAGGATTGTCAAGCAAAATCGATTCAAGAATTTGGGTGAACTTCACAAGGAATGGACTGAGGCTGGGTTCAAGGCATCAAGAGCCACCACACACAGACGTGTCAAGGAATTTGGCTACAGTTGTCGTCAGAGGCGTCTTACCTGGGCTAAGGAGAAGAAGAACTGGACTGTTGCCCAATGGTCCAAAATTTTCCACAACATTCTAATTTATTGAGATGCACCTGTACTGCTATGTCACAAAAATGGTAAAGTATGACATAATAGGGAGAGTGGGGTAACGTGCCACTTTTAATCTTGTCCTTTAGGGAATGAGACATGTATTTCAATACACGATGGTAATTGTAACATTTATATAATTTATGTGCATAAATGTATGCATATCTCATGATATCTCTCATTTCTGAGTTTGAGTCATTACAAAGGCAGCGCCATGAGCAGCTGATGCACACACAGCGTTGGGCACCTGCAGGTTTAGCAGCAGAAACGATGACCTCAGACCCCTTTTCCCCAGTAGAGGGTGCAGTGACTGACTGATTACCTCAAACTTCTCTGGGGTGCTGCTTGCAGAGTCACGCTTCACTGCATGTATTTATCAAGGAAGAAACCATTTTCTTAGTGTTTGCCTTTTCCTCCCCTTCTGATTCCCTTGTGTTGTCCCCATCCAAATACTAAAATGGTATTTGATAGAAGGGCCACCAATTAGGTGGCCAGCAGTCAGTAGAAACAAATGAGACTTGATTTATAGTTGATAGTTACAACATTGGTAAAAGTTTTAGTTTGAAATGGAACATTGTAGTTCTACTGGACCCAAAACGCTTAGCTCATGGTTAAGCCATTATTATGCCCAGCCCAGTCGACTGCTCATACAAACAGTTCCGTTTGATGCCACTAGTGGCACAGAAATTCAGCATTTGACTTTTTATCTTCTAAACATAGCAGATGTTACTATTTTAAAACACATTTCTATTATTCATGCCAAAAACAGGATGCTATCTCAAAATAAGTTCTGATTTATTTTAATGACTGACATAGCTAACATCTGTACATCGAAGCTCTTATAAAGACTTAAAATTGTCATTGTTAAAAAAAATCATACTTATATTATTCCAAACCTGTATTGACACAAAAGTTTGATTATTTAATTAACTGATACATTTTTGTCATGACAAATCTCAACGAGTTTTATACATGACAATGTTAAGGTGTTTGGTCTTTGTGGTCTTTGCTACTTCCAAAACATCCATAGACATGCTGCTGTGAGCATGTAGAAAATACTGCTGCTGCATATAACACATACTGTATAACACTTATGAAATAACCCCATCTATAACATATGTGAAACTACCCCGTAGCAGATCTATACATGTGGAGCTGTGGGGTTTCTGAAGCGCACTGCAACTGCTACAGCAGCTCACAGCTCATTGGCTGCTGATGCGAATATAAACCAATCATCTGCGCCATGTGAATGATAAAGTAATTATTTCAGATTGAGTTAAAACATATCGGTCAGCACCATCTAGAGATTCTTTCATCCAAAATGATTTACAGGAGCATAAACAATTAATTACAGAGCCAATGTATTCACAGTTTTCCATGCCAAGAACCGATGAGAAATACAGAGAAGAGACAGGAGATATTTTTCACCTTTTAAATTGGTTTAGCATTGTGAAGTGGTTAAGTCCAGGAGGAAATAGTGTGCCTTCAGCTGCTTCATGAATGTTTGGATGGCTCCAGCAGTTCGGGTGGAGGCTGACAGCGCATTCCACCAGAGAGGAGCAGAGAGGGTGAAGGTTTTGGAAAGGGATTTTGTGAACAAACAAGGCATCACTCATTCAGGAGGGAGTATACACTTGCAGGAGTGAATTCTTTGAGATAAGGAGGTGCAGTTCAAGTGAATGGTGACTGGACTGTCAATCTCCAAAATAACAAAAGGGCACAATTAAAGTATTATACAAGTGGTCCATATGGCCCTTTTTCTTTATTCTGTGCCTTCAGAAAACATACGATTGCTTTACGTGAGGAAATTTACATTATTATTCGGTGAAAATCTTTGCCTCTGCTGTAGCTCTCAAGTCCAATATTGTTATTACATCAAGTTCGAAATTAACGATGTTTGGTCTCAAAACAAGCAATTGTGTTTGACATTAGTGCGCCATTTTTGTGATACGTTTGACTTTGTGCTCCATCTCAGAGTTTCAACAGTAGAGAAGGTCATTAGTGAATAATGATTTAGGTGACTTTGAGCTTTAGAGCCCCACCAGAGCTGGATGGGGCGTGAAATACGCCAGAGGGGGATGTGTGTCTCTCATGAGTGACTGCCCAAGGTGTAGAGCTGGTCACTGGGGTATCACTTGAAGCCCCTCAACAGAGCAGTCATCTGGAAACCGTAGCAAGCATTAGCATCGTGGTTACCATGACATCCATCCAACCAGTGAGGCAGGCTTCCTGGCTTCACTCCATTGGGAGTTGTGATGGCTGGATTTAGAGGGAAGTGGGACAAACCATTGTGCCGAAAAGAGTTTGTGGCAGAGAGAATGAAGGCCTAGTTCTATATAAACACTGGTGGAGTAATACAAATATTTTTTCAGCTAGCTTATGCATCTGTGTGCTGGCAAACTTGACAATGAATTGCTGTGTAAATATCATCAATTGGATTCTCTGGGATCTATTGGTTGTTTACCAACCTGGCTCGTATTTATGATTACCTCAATCTCACACTCAGCTCAAAGCTTCACCACAATCAATCCCTAGAAAATCAATTCCGAGAAAAGTCTGGAAACTACAGTACTGTCTCAGATGCATGCAGGGAAGAACTATTCTGTTGAATCGGGACCATGAGCAGTCCATGACCGTGCAGTAGAGTTTAAATACATCACAGTGACTGGTCCTGCTCCTCGGCCTTGTAATGGATCATGGGGGAGGAAGTTGTGACGGTAAGGATTGGACAAGCAGGGCGTTTAAGGTTGAATGGTTACCCTGGACCCTCATATCCGCTGAGAGGGCACAGTGGTCAGTGTTCCATGGAGAGCGTAATATCAAGAAATGCTACGGAAATTAATCTTGTTGTATGTTGTTTTTTTGCGCTTGTTCTTGTATATTTATCATTATTCATTAATTGAAGCTTTTGTTACCTTTCATTCAATAATTATTTCAATTTCAGTAGAGAAAATTGCTTTGACCTTTGACCTTTAATTGTATGTTTTCCAATGAATTGCTGTGTAAATATCATCAATTGGATTCTCTGGGATCTATTGCTCAATCTCACACTCAGCTCAAAGCTTCACCACAATCAATCCCTAGAAAATCAATTCCTAGAAAAGTCTGGAAACTACAGTATTGTCTCAGATGCATGCAGGGAAGAACTATTCTGTTGAATCGGGACCATGAGCAGTCCATGACCGTGTAGTAGAGTTTAAATACATCACAGTGACTGGTCCTGCTCCCCGGCCTTGTAATGGATCATGGGGGAGGAAGTTGTGACGGTAAGGATTGGACAAGCAGGGCGTTTAAGGTTGAATGGTTACCCTGGACCCTCATATCCGCTGAGAGGGCACAGTGGTCAGTGTTCCATGGAGAGCGTAATAACAAGAAATGCTACGGAAATTAATCTTGTTTTATGTTGTTTTTGTGCTTGTTCTTGTATATTTATCATTATTCATTAATTGAAGCTTTTGTTACCTTTCATTCAATAATTATTTAAATTTCAGTAGAGAAAATTGCTTTGACCTTTGACCTTTAATTGTATGTTTTCATAAAATCCCAACAATGCCCTTTTAAATTCTCTAATAGCTGCATAATCTAACCTTTGCACAGAAGAGAATGCATAAGATATTGTTATTGTTGTCAAAATGTGTTACTGTTGGTTATAGCTGAAGTTATCTATGTCGCGGCACTGATGTGGCAAAGAGAGCGTGAGAGAGTGAATGTGGGCTTGTTCCATCTCTCTTTTGTTTAAACAAGTGTGTTCAGACGATGATAAGGAGGAGAAGGGATATAGTGGCGAGTCTGGCTCCTCCGGTTGGGCACTTCTTTTCAGTGCCAGGATCAGGTTGACCTTGGAGATACTATTGAGCCTTATCCCTGTTTGTCACGGGTGAGGAAAAACAGATTATACTCTCTAAAGTCGCTGCTGACTATATAGAGCCTTGATTGCCTCCCATATCAATGACGTCCTCAACCCATCCTCAACATCAGCGCATGTTGGTTTTCTTGGAAATCCATGACTTCTTGCCAGTGACTTTTCCAGCTTTCACTTACCTGTGTTGCTGCCTTTTAGCAATTTTGCACCTTCCTTAACATCTAAATTGAATTGATTTGGCTGCACCCTACAGGAAGTTTAATTAGAATCTGAACTGAAAAGAAAAGAAGTGAGAAATGAAATGATTTGAGTCAGGATGGTTGATTATTCAACAATTTGTCTAACTAATAGTGACTAGTGAAATCATTTAGTTATTTTCCTGCTAAGGTAAGTGAAATTTAGTTTTTATATATATATATTTTGAATTCTCTTCTGCTCAAAGTCTGCATTTAATTTGATTCAGTACAATAGAATGGACTGAGGCTGGGTTCTATTTTAAAAGATTTCTATCACTATTTAATAGCATAACAAGCTATTTAAAATCATCAACACATTCCCCAAACATGATCCGCTCCATTTGCATACTGCCCAAATTTTATTCTACGGATGATGCAATTTCTTCCACATCCACTGGTCTTGTATACCCACCTAGAAAATAAAGACTCATATGTTAGAATGCTGTTCATACACAAGAGCTCAGCATTCAACACAATTGACAACAGCTCATCAATAAATTAAGCCTGCTGGGCCCTCAACAACTCTGCAAATTGGATCCTGGACTTTTTAAAAAGACCTCAGTAGTTCCTAGGCTCACACACCTCTGAGCACTACCACACTGAGCACAGGGCCCCACAGCTGTGCTCAGCAGCTGCTGACTGCACTGAAAAGATGCACAACCAACCAGAGAACTCAAGTCAAGAATCTGGTAGGTCTCATCAGCAATAAGAGCACCACTACAGAGAGGAAGTGGCACAGCTGGCTGAGAATGGGCTAATCCCTCAATGGACAAAGGCTTGTAATAGTTGCAAATGAGTCCCTCAGTTCTCTGTGTGAGAAGATGGATCTCAAAATCATACAGTCATTGTTGGAAAGGATTCAAATACACAAAAATGCTGAAAAACTAATAATTTGTGGGACCTGAAGGATTTTTCTGAAGAACAGCAGGCAGTTTAACTGTTCAGGACAAACAAGTGAACAACTATCACTAAACCAAAAAACAACAACAATAAAAACGGCTGTGGATCATTTAGGTAACAACACAGTATTAAGAATTAAGCGTATGTCAACTTTTGAACTGGGTCATTTTTTAAAATGTATTTATATTTATATATATTAAAATATATATTTTTTATAAATTCTAAATTTTCTCTTGTGGACTACATGTAAACATATTTTATGTGAAATATAATATTCAGGTCAGTACTAAATAAACAATAGCATGCATTTTGTATGATCCCGCTTTCTTGGTAAAATAATCAACATTTTGTAGATTCTGCAAGGTGTTTGTAAACTTTTGACTTCAACTGTGTGTGTGTGTATATATATATATATATATATACATATATTTCACAAGTAATTACTTTAATTTCAGTAAAGAAAATTGCTTTGACCTTTAATTGTACATTTTCATAAAATTCCACCCTTTTAAATTCCGTAATACCTCAATAATCACAATAATCTAATCTAGGTCTGCATTCTATTTTGGCATTTCTTCTACTACTTTCATAACTCACTTGAATTTTCTTATGCCTTCATGCACCAACAAAATTAAATAATCAATGTGGCAATCAGGGGAATTAATTTAAGATTTGCTGTCTCTCACAGCTGCTAATTACCGCCGCTTATGATTGCATTGCTGATGAGAGTCACCCGTTATTATTAAGAATGGCTTATTGCGGAGTGCCACAAGAGCCTCTTTTATATTCCCAGCATGAGTTTGTGACAGTTGTCTGTAACAAACAGATTAGACGCAATCTTGCAGTGATGAATGGCACAACTATTGCTGAAATGGCACTTACGTTTTACGCTATGCTAGTAAAATAATTTCCTACCCCAACTTCTCTGGCAAAGCTCGGATCATATTGAGAATGAGATGACACTCTAGCTGTGCTAATTTTCTAACTTTGTTATTTTAGTCCATGCGCATTGAAAATGAGATGGAACAGTGATTAGACCAATTACTGCAGCCGCAGGCAGATTGCAGCGGGTTGTCCTCATACCCACCTGCTACAGAGATCGCCCTTCCTTTGGTGCCACTCAAGACGTGATCCTTTCTGGCAAGTCTCAATCACAGTCTCATAATCATGGCCCAGTTTGGCCAGCCTACCGCTGTGTGAATGGCACAAACAGGTCAGCAGGGCTGCTTAAATTAGAACCTCATATGGACTCAGGTATATTTTTGGAGCCTTTGTCAGACTATACACTATATTTAATTTGACATGAACAAAAACATGGCTGTGAGGGACAGAGTATGTTCAGTATGTCATTCTATTGTGTCGACATTTACAATACCTAGTTTTGGATATGAATTCTGAATTAAACACATTAATAGTGGACATTAACTTAAAACACCCAACTAATGGATAACCCACCAAATAGTCAATTGCGAAAACATGTAAGTTTGCACATGCTTCGTTCATGTGCCGTTTTCAGCCTTTAACTTGATGTTGTCAGTAAATTAGACTTATTGGAATTTGTGTGATTTGGCACAAAACAACCAAGCAATAAAACTCTACAGAGCCATAATGATCATAATTCACTATTAGAACAATGCTGGAATCTTTAGAGGTTTGTGCATTCGATTGAAGGTTTGTACTAAACGAGGTGAAAAGTGCAATTTATGTGTTGATTGCTGGCTGGAAATGGGCCTTGTGGACCTAGTCGACCAGCTAATTCACCCAATCAGCAAAACCTAAATGAATTCCTGCCAGTCAGCAACTGTTTACGACCATATTTTCAGGTTAATATGCAATATGTGCAAAATTAGTTTTTCATTTTGCAACATCAGTCAAAAGTAAATCCATGCCCTTGCCCATATATATATATATATAAGTTATTTTAAACTGTAATATTGTAATAAATGATTTGCTGTAGTTGACCAAATAAATGCAACCTTTTTCAACCATGTAGGTGTTTTGTAGATTATCGACCTCATATTTCTAGATCACATATTTGTATATCTTGTCATCTTTTAGACAGTTTCATCATTATATACAAAATATACTGTACATACAGGGACAGGGGTCACATCCAAGACACATCCAAGGTAGAAACGACTGCACATGTATTCTAATCCTAATTTTTCCTAGTGAGCTCAAATGTAGGTCATTCTCTGCTAGTTAAATGACAGAATGAATAAAGAAGCTCTGATTTCAGCCCTTAATATCAAATGACAGGAGACAGAGGAACTCTTTACAGAAAACCTGACAATTTATTGTCTGTCACATTTCTCCACAGGATCCAAAGCCTGAATTATATGTATTGCTCAGAATGTAATGGCTGGCATAAGGTGGAGGTAAATTGGAGCCATCAGTCACATAAGACACTCGTATCTGCTGAACTTCAAGCTGAATTGGAACACTGACAAACTTTGTCCATGTTTCACTGAATGTGAATGTCTAAATTAAAAGCTCACTGGCTTTCATGTGTGATTATTTCTCAATTTGAATCAAGTATTATATTTTATTGTAGATAAAGATGGAATATTTAGATCAAAACGTCTCCCTAATTAATGTGCTTTACTGAGAGCTTTATTAAATAGAAAAAATATATTAATAACAAAAATGAAACTCCCTTGTGAAGTTATTTCAATTAAGCTTGATCAATCTTCCTTAGCTGTTATACATTTTTTTCAATGGCCACATGGACAATTAATTAGGTAAATTCATAAGAGATTAAACTCTCCAGATGCATACTATAATATCTTCCAAGTGCATGATGGTTTTACAGTCTTACTTGGCTGGAAATACTGACAAATATGACTAGAAAAATATATATTTTTCTTTCAAATGTTTGAACTGCACTATTTGTAGTTTCCAAATGACCCATGCAATAAATTGTCAGAGATGGTGTCCCGGCGCAGCGAACAGGAACGACTGAATATATTTATGTATGTGGTATCATCTCTGATATGTATTACATTTTACTAGCGAACTGAACCTATTATGATTTATATGGTGTTTTCGAGTAGAGTTGTACAAAGAAAAATATGTCCAGTTGCATTAGATGGTGTCCTACATGGTAAAGTATGATTGATATTGATAACAATACATGCTGCATAAATATACAGTGTCTGGATTTATGATGACATTTCGGATGAGTTTTGTTCGTTTGTTTCTGTAAATCTGGAATATGAGAGTCCAGTGAGCTGAAAAGATGAAGATATTGTGAGAAAACCCCTGATTATGAAGGTTTGTTGCTGGTGTACAAACATATGGAGCACCATATGGTCAAATCTGTGTTGGTGCCCATTTAACAATAGAAGATATTACTTCAAAACAAAACAGTAGTATCTGTAGTACAACTAAAATACTGCTATTATGAACTTAAAAACAAAGCAGTAGTGAAATGTTTCTGCCTGGAGCCTGAAAATGGAAATTCACTGATCAGCTGTGTAAACCTTGTGTATAACAACAACACTCACATACAACTGTTTTGACATCCAGCATATTCTATAATCGCTGAAGTTGTTGCATAATTGGTCTGCATACTTCAAAAGGTAATAGAATACTACTTATCCTTGGAAAATATGTTCCTGTGCACTGATATAGCTGCCAAGCTAAGTTGGTTTTGTGTTAGATAAGCAAATATTTCATGTTTGGAGATTTGCATGTTTCAGATTTCACGCTCTGGATCAGTGCAGCATATCTCTGACTGTGTGAATCAAGCATATATACTGTACTGTAATCCTCATAGATACTGTATGCTATGATGGAGAACAAGTACCCTCCGTTCACATTAAAATGAACTGCTTTGTTTATCGTGCACCTCCACCTGTCCCGTAAGGTCATGTCTTGTGTTCCCAGATCCATTCTTCAGGCTTGAAATGCACTGCTGTATTTCAGACTCGTCGTCTTCACTGCGATGAAGGGAATATGCATTTCAATGCATGTTAATATAAACCAATGTACAAGACGAGCCAATTGCTGATAAGAATGTTATTGTGTTTATTCTACATATTACCAGGCTGAAATGGCACATGGGCTGCAGTGCATAGAGAAATAATAATGCCATCAGACAGGTTGTTTTTTTTTACTATTCAGAGATGCAACATTAATAGTTCTATAGATTAGATTTCAATTTGTTTGTTTTTTCACAGTGGCCTGTTATGCATGAATCTAGTGGACAGGAGAATGACTAAAAGAATACAATACTTTGCACTGGGATGAAAAATAAATCATGAATATTTAAGGATGCTCTATATCAGGGGCTTTCAAGGTCTTGATGGCATGGAAACCCAAATATGATCCTCCTTTCTAAGATATTTTAGTGTTTCTGGAAAATCTTGTTAACTCTGTGCCTTTTTTGCCCACTATTCGAGGATTTTCAGAAATTCAAGTGTCTCAGTTAACATCATGCAAAGTGATTAAAAATTGTAAAACATATTTAAGAAATATTTTAAGTGAACACATTAAATTTGACAGCCCTATACAATGTGTTAAACGTTATTTGATTCATCTTTATATTTGTTATGTAATTTAATAAATACATTTAATGTAGTTTTTTATTTTATTTTGTTTTACTTAATTTAATTTAATTTAATTGATACTTTATTTCATTTAATTTATTTAATTTTATATTTGACTATTTATTTGACTTTTTATTAGTTCTCAACCTTTGGATTGCAACGTTGAACAAAATGCATGAGAAAATGAAATCCAACCCATGCCACGTTAATACAGATTCACTTGCAATGTGGATAAAACTGGTTTGTGCTGGCCACAATGTGTTTTGTGCACATGTATTGACTGCCGAGAGCATTAACCTATTGAAATTCAAGTTTGCACGATAAACAGATTTGGTAAAGTGATGGATGAAATGTAAAATCTGGGTCCTGAAGCTACACCAGCTGAGCGCCACGGCTTGAAAATGAACCAGGGATTGCTTGTTGCTAGAAGGCTTGAATGAATGAGGAGTAGAACAGTGGAGGATGAGCGGTGGGAGTGAGTATTTGAGAGTCCGGGTGAGTGTGCTGTGGAGGATTAGATGAAAATAAAGAAAAGCAAAACTGGGTAGGTGTTGTGGAGAAACAGCTAGGGTGGGTTTATTGTGACAGCGGCGTGTCAATGATGGTTTTAGTGGAGACAGGCTGAGTTGTGCAGGCAAAATAAAGTGATGTGCCGGCGCACCTGGGCAGGGACTATGGGTAAGGATGAGAGAGAAACTCTGTCTCTCCTGCCTGACAACTGCCTCACGCTGCTCAGGAGGAGGAGACGGGAGGGAAGAAGAAAGCATCCTGGTGTCACTCTATTATGGAGATGTTTCCCTCCAACGGGGCGAGCGTAGCCTAGCGTGACTGTTTGTATGCTGTGCATTGAAGCTGCTTTGACTTGGCGACTCAAGTGCGGACCTGGAGTTGTCCGTCCAGCTGCCAAACTCCTTGAGCACAAAGTTTGCTGACACATTGCTCAATTGGACCAGAAAACGAAAAGGTACCAAACAGTGCCGAGCAGAGAGACAAATCACTTTTGATCAGTTAAATACATTCTTGCCAAATAAAAGTAATACTTTTTCATGCAACAAAAATCTTAATGACTCCAAACTAGTGTGTTTATATAGTAAATGTCTTTTACATTTTTTATTCATTTGTTTATAAATACGAATTTACCATTTAGCATCATTATAATGTGAAATTGAACATGTTGGAGAGGGATGATTCGGTGTTTTTCTCAAAGTGCCTAGTTTAGCAGGGCCGCTTTCTTATCTAAGCTGGAGGACTGAAATACCAGGCTTCACAAATGAGCTCGGGCAGCCAGCTCGGAAATAGACCACATGTCAGAGGAACAGCAATTACATGTCAGATGCCCTCGGCTAAAGATGCCTTGCAATAAAAATACAGTGTTAAATAGTGTTTTATGTGACCAGACTGCTTTGTGTTGACAAAGTAATCATTTTGCTCCTAGTTTGTCACACTTTTTCTCCTTTGGGTAATTGTAGCTCTTCGCAGGGTGACGTGTGACTCTTTCTAGGATCTGCTCTCGCTGTTTGGATTGTCGTGGTTTGTTTATTTGTTGCATGCGGGTGCTTGGCTGGCGTCCTGCAGCATTAACACAGGGATGGAACTCACAAGCCGCGTGGGAAGGAGGGCAGTGTGGCTGCCAGACTTCCTGCCCGGAACAAATGCTACGAGATGCGCAATATGCAGGGAAATGATTGGGAGTAGGAGGAAGAGATCGAGAGACAGAGGAAAAACGCTGCAGATTTCCCCCGACACTTTCTGCCCACTCCTTTGGGTTTCCGTGGTCAGGACGGCTGTTCTGAGAGAAGCAAGGAGACATCCATTGATTTTTGGGCTGCTTTTCATGTCTCTGGAGCAATGAATTTAATATAATATTTATTTAAAGTCAACATGAAATCAAAATAGACTCTGGTTACTGTACTAATGCATATACTTATTGTGTTTAATCAGTGTATGTCATTCTTAAGACAAACAAAGTTCCTCATCTTAAGCCGGGCTCACACTGTGCAATTTTGTTTTTTAAAAGTCCTTTAGGATTGTGCTTATCAGACTGTATGAATATTATGATCATGTCACACTGTGGGATCTCAGTTGTCATTAATGTCAGACTGTACGACAGTCAAGACATGTTAAAAACGGGTGCGCGCGGCACAACCAGTGTTTATATAGAAAAGGCAACATATCAGATGAATTCCGTGAGCGGAGGACAGGAGTGCCGGAGTTTATGGCTGATAGAATAATTATCTAGCATTAATTCTGCTCATAGCTTGTCTTGAAAAACCGACACAGTTTGACATTCATCGTAGAGGTAGTCACACTGCAGGATAGTGTGCCAAATCTTCTGACACTGCCAGAATTTCATCTGGGGTGAAATTTGATCGCAACTGCCATTAATCGGGTGTCGGTGAACATGTCAAATCAGCGATCAAAGACTACAGATTTTAGCCTAGGATTATAGGAATCTTTTAGGATTTAAAAAATTTGTCTCAGACGACCGAATCGTGGCCAATATCGCACAGTGTGAGCCAGGTTTTAGTCTCTTAGCTCTTTACAGGGTTTTATTGATTTATTGATTGATTGATTTAATATCCTGTGTAACTAAGATGTGCATAACATACAGCAGTGATATCAGCTGGAGAAATAACCTTCATGTTCCCTCAGATAGAATAAATGGATTCTTTCTTTCTTTCTTTCTTTCTTTCTTTCTTTCTTTCTTTCTTTCTTTCTTTCTTTCTTTCTTTCTTTCTTTCTTTCTTTCTTTCTTTCTTTCTTTCTTTCTTCCCAAGAAGTGCATGACAATACATAATTAAAAAGTTTGGAAAAATAACCTTTGTTATATTAATTAATGAATTCATTCTTTTCTGTCATACGAGCATACATATAGTGGTTTGTAAAAGAGCCTTTATGTCCCCGAATATTTGTTTATTCGTTCGTTCGTAAATTCATATTATTTTATTTTTTGATAGAGTACTTTCAAAGTGGTTTCCTCAAAATGTCTTTGTATATTTGATAAAGTAATTTGCATAATTTTCCCTGTTTGGAACTGTTAATGTTGACTCTACCAAATCTTACACCATAATATAGTTGTAGCTTTTGATTCTAAAATAGGCAATAAATGGTCTTCCCGATGGATATGTAATGTCACTGGGCTTTGAGTTAATGTCCTGGTGGAGTGTCAATAATAATGGTAGGCAGAGCATCATATTGTCCTGTCACATTGAGAATATATGATATTTAGTTTTTTCCCTTGCCTCCCAGGACAGAAATGACAATAAACCAACTTTATTTAACCCCAGTAGACATATACCAGAAGCCTTGTCTCTCACATAAGCCCGCCGCCCATGTTCCAGCGTTTTCTATCTTTTTTCCAGCCAGGTTGGGCCTTCAGACAGAGGATGGATAACAACTCCAAGGCTCAATCAGTTCCTATTCACTGGCCTTCCAAACTGCTCTCGGGTTCAGTCTGGAGCAACAGAGGCTTGTTTGCCAGTAAAAGTGCCAAGCGCTGATGAGACAGAGGCACATAGACAGTTACAACCTGGCAGCCTTATTTTAGCCAGGGTGACAACGAGTTTGTCTGCACCTTCTGTCAAATTTCCCAGCCCCTCTCCCTGTTTCTTAATTTCATTTTTCCATTTTCTGTCTCTCCATGTGTGACTTTCTCTTTTGAGTCTCTCTGTTGTTGTGCTTGTCATGCTGTAAAGCCACATCAGTTTCTAAAGTTTTGTTTAACTAATCAGTCTTGATTGTCTTGTCAACCTTGTCTTTATAGGTTCATCCTTAAAAAGTTGTTTCCTTATTTCTCTCTCTCTCTCTCTCTCTCTCTCTCTCTCTCTCTCTCTCTCTCTCTCTCATATACCCAATTGAACTGACATTATGAGGTGGACGAATGTGTTTTAAATAAATGGTTTCCGGTCTCTGGCTTTCCCTGAACATGGTTGGAGTTATTTGGGTGGGATGGCTGATGGATGAATGTTGTCAGTCTGCATTCATAATGAGGCATCAAGCAGCTTATTAGATGCAATCAGTAGCGGCCCATGAACCTCATTCGATCTGCTGTCATGTAGCATGTTGCATCATCTGAGACCCCTGATGAAAGAGACGGTGGGAGATGATCGTTTTAGTAGGGCTTAGAATGTTTCAAATCTAACAGAAATAGACTTTTAGACGTTTTTGTCATACAAAGCTTGTCTCTTCACATTCAAATGAGATGAGAGAAAGTATTTTAACAAAACATTTCTATTTTAAGTATACAAAAACTGTGCTTGTGTGTGTAGCCGAATGAATGATTATTAGATCAGAGATCGCTTTAAAGAAGCCACACCAGGCCTGTGTTTCAATAGATCATTTGTATCTTTTATCCTTGTGTTTACACTCAGAAATGACCTTTTAGAGTGAGGTCTAATTGGATAAAGTGCGTTTTAGTGCTATGTATGAGAAGAGAGAACTGTTTACAGAATAAGGTTGACACAGGGCAATCCACTCCAGAGGCCCTTAGAGATATTTAACTGCACCATTTGCACACTATAATACTGTACCCAGGGTTTGGAAGGTGGTACTGTAACATTACATTTACCAGGGCAAACCACAGTGAATGAAATTAGCTGTATCATTGAAAACTGTGACAACGCATTACCCAGCAGCACACATTTGTTTGCATGAAAAAAATCAGCTGAGGCAAGATGGAAAAGCAGGTGTCAAAAACAGCTAGACAGCAGGCAGTAGGAGAAACTCTTGCGCAAAAGTCTAGTACATTTGTTAAAGCAATAGTTCATGCGATGTCCTTCCAAACCTGAATAAATTTGTTTTGTTGACACAAAAGGAGATATTTTGAATCACTGTTTTAGATAAAATACAATGAATGGAGGCTTGAGCATTTAAGATTCTAAAAAGACTCTAAATTACCATAAAAAGGTCTTAAAAATACAATATTCCAATATTAAAAATGCTATATTCCAGTGCATGTGATAGCTTAATAATAGCAAAATCCTCAACTTTAGTAAAGATTATAACCCAATCAAATGCATCAAATTAATTAAGAACCAGATCAGTCTGATTCACTAATTTCAATTGTATAAATGGGTTCAAATGATTCACTGCAAAGGTCTGACTTAAAAGACTAATTCATTCTTGATTCAGATGTTTCTAGTTCTCTCAAATGTTTCTCTCAAGGGAGCTAGGTGGATGTCAAGGACTGTTCCTCACACAAAGTTGTCATACAAGTTTAGTAGACTTTTATGAAAATGTTATTGAATAATTCTGGAGTTTGATAATCCCAAACCTCATTCATTTTCATTATTATGACAATTAATTATCATATCATTTTTATATAATTCACTTGAATCACTTTTTAAACGAACTGTTTCTTAATTGTACTGTCTATTAATTTCACATTAATATATAATTAATTATTTTTAATAAAACAATACAATATTAATATTACATTTGCCACTTGCTTTTCTTTATCCATTTGTCAATAAAGTTTTTAAAAATACCACCAGTTCACTCATGGGGACCACCAATCAGCTTTAGGCTTAGTTTTAAGACCCTCCCCCTCTCCCATGTGCCACACAAAATTGACTATCATTGAACAGCAAGAAATATAATATCTTCATAAAAATGAGCTTTGAGTGTGTTTGGAGAGCAATTGTAGATGTAGAGTGGGATGAGGGTGAGTAAATGATATCAAATTATATTAATGAGAAAATGTGTCTTTAAATACAGATATTTTTGTGTTCTAACCTTTTCTGGTACAGAACAACCTGTGGTGAAATTGAGTTGTTTATTGATCTTTTTACCCAGGCTTCTATCAGGGCACATTTGACTTTAGTACTCGAGAGGATAAGACTAAGGCAGTTCACTCTGCAGACTGAGCCAATCTTTCTTTTGACCAGCTGAAGAGAGCTGGCAGGAAGTGAAGCACCAGTCAGTTCGGTCTTCCAATCAGCACAAAAGTTGTGGCAGATATTTCTTCACCAGACCTTAGTCAGGATAGCGCCATATTACATTTTTGACAGGAATAAAAATGAGGCTGTGAGGGATAGAAGTACAATGCATTCAAAGTATTTGTACTGCAGTTTAACATCGTGCCAATAGTTCAGCTGACAAAACTTTCCAAAAAACTTTCAGTATACACTCTTAATAATAAAGGTGCTTCACGATGCAATAGAAGAACCTTTTTGTCTCAATGGTTCCATAAAGAACCTTTAACATCTGAAGAAACTTTGTTTCACAAAAGGTCCTTTGTGGTGAAAGAAGGTTCTTCAGATTATAAAAAGGTAAGAAAGAGATGCTTCTTTAAATAATCTTTGACTGAATGGTTCTCTGTGAAACCAAAAATGGTTCTTCAGTGGCATCGCTTGAAGCACCTTTATCTTTAAGTGTACCAAAACTCCTTAAAGCAGTTTTGTAATTTGTGAGTTTTGAAAATTGTGATCTAGTAATGCACTATATACTATGCACTCAACTTTGTAGTATACGTTTTTGTCATTAATAATCCGATTCTGATAGCCCCTCCCCCTTCATGACGTAATTAAAGCTGGGACAGCTGACTGCATGAAGTGTCCAACATTCCACATTTTGTTTAGTTTTTTTGCGGTTATTTAAGTGCGTCATTCGTGAGAACACACTACTTGCACATTACACTACATGCATACTACAAAACATCACAGAATAGTGCATAAGTACGCAATTTGGGATGCACCATATGTTTGCATTTGATTTCAATATGGCATCTACCCTGTTTATTCCAACTAGCAGGGAACGTTCTCAGAACTTTGGAAAGAATGTTCTGTAAAGATTCTTTCAAAGTTATGAACTCACATTCTTCTGGGAATGTTAATAGAATTTCTTGTTTGTTCAGAATTTTTTAAACGTTATACTGGTTTTAGACATTCCCATAGTGTTTGCTAAATTATACAATGGAATGTTCCTTTAATATTTTCTCTAATGTTCAAATAACTAACATTCCAAAATGACATTTTCATTGTTGACTTATTATTTCAACTTCATGGGAACATTAGCAATGTTAGCACATTATAGTTATGTTGGTTTATACATTTTCCTTTCAGATCGGAGTGTAGCACCTACAATGCATCTAGGCAGATTGTATCGGTCAAGTGGTTGCTTTTGCCTGAACTTATGACTTATTTCAACAAGTCTTTTATTCCTGTAAGTGCATTGAAGAGGCCTTTGGGTGAATTATGTGAGCATGTGTGAAGGCAAGAGTGGAGGAAGGTAAACAATGTGGAAATGGTGGTTTAAGGAGGCATAATCTGATTTCCAGAACGCAAGGCGGAGGCATGCTATCATCCTAGATGAGGCTAGTCATCTTTATTAACAAGGGAACATAGTTGGCAGGCTCGGCCGCAGCCGCCACTGAGTGTGACAAAATATCCAGAGATTGTCCTGCATAACCATTTATCTTGATCTGAGTCCAGCTAATGCCCAGCTCAGTTATTATTTGGAATCTCTTTCTAATCAATACAGATTCCTCATAGGTTGTATCAATCATGTGTTTGCACATCCTGACATCTGCTCATTTGCTACTGTAAATAGACCGTTGAGGTTTATGAGATAACTGAGGCTTTAGACATGACTGAAAATGTCTGACTAGCTGCTTTTGGTGGATTTCACTGTTATAAATCTAAAATGTGTCGATTGCTTGTTCTATTTAGATCCAAAAAGGTCAGGGAGGTGCAAACTCTCAATTTTCATAAACCCTCAAACCTGGTTGACTCACGATCAAAAATAAATGTATATTTATAATTTTTTAATAAAAAATGAAAATGAGCTGCAATCACCCTCATTCACTGCAGTGGATTCATTAGCGAGTATTATGTAATCCTAATTTTATCCAGATCTTTTCAGATGCAGAAACTAGTTAATATACATCTTGGATATCATGTTTGGGTGAACTTTTTCTTTAAGTAAATATAAAGCATGTAATGTGTTCAAATAACAACACATACTGTAATTAAACATTAAATGCAATGTTTCAATGGTTCAATTCGAGAACCAGATGAGTCTTGTTTGTGAATTAATCATTCTGTTTTAGGATCATTACACATGTTTTCTTGAATTCTCTCAAATATCATTCAGTGAACACACCATGTCTGAACCCTGATGATCCTGTGTTGAAGTCTAATGACGAAGGGTTGCTGATAAATGTGTTTTGCCCTCTCCAGAAATCATGCCAGTTCCAGAACAGCCTGCTGAAGCAGAAAATGCCACCATGCTCAACCCAGGACTGAATGCTTCTAATGGCGATGGATCTGAGACTGAGACCACCTCTGCCATTCTGGCCTCTGTGAAAGAGCAGGTAGGACTTTTAATGTCCTCTGTACAACTTCATTCACATCTTAGGCACAAAGCCAGAACCTTTCAGTGGAAAAGTTGAACTCTTTTGCAGTCCTGTCCATGACTTATCAGGAGACAGCGGTTATCTGTACACATTTGTCATATTAAGTCTAGTCCCGGACTTTTTCTGTTCAATTTCTGGGAGTCAAAGATTAAAAGGGGAATGATAAATGCAAGAAAGGCCATTTTGTACGACACTGAGTGCTTGTCAAATGGCAACTGGGTGGAATTAACTATAAAGTTAACATTATAAAAGATTTCACAGATACTAGGATTTAACAGGATGTAAAAATATTAATGTAAAGACTTGGAAGTATATTTTATCTAATATACCCCCAATTCTCAGCTTTATCAACCTTGTATATACTACAGTAAGTCTTTTATGCTCACCAAGGCTGCATTAATACAGTAAAAATTGTAATATTGTGAAATATTATTACAATATAAAATGATTACTTTGTATTTTTGATGTATTTTTAAACAATTAATTTCTGTGATGGCAAAGCTGAATTTTCAGCCGTCATTACTTGAGACTTCAATGTAACATGATCCTTCAGAAATCATTCTAATATGCTTTTTTGTGCTCAAGAAACATTTCTTATTATTATCAATGTTGAAAACAATTGGACTGCTTAATATTTTTGTAGAAACCATGATACTTTGATGAATGGAAGTTTTAAAAGAACATTTTTCTTAAAATATATAACATTTTAAGGGCCAGTTTTACTAAACAGGGCAAATTAGCGCAATTGAGAAACAGCACCGATGGGCGTGGACATTTCTTAACTGACAACATGCAAATTAAAGATCACAGATGCAACATCTCATTAATGACCAACGCAATCTAACAAGCATTGCACAAATTAGTGTAAGTTTGTGTTCAGATTCGGATAATGGGTTCTGCCATTCCAAATAAATTAATACATGTGAAAAAATCCTCTCCCTTCCACCACACACTCTCTGTTCTCTGCAGCGCCTCCTAGCAACAACAAATACAGCCATTTCAAGTGCAAAATAGTTTGAGACATGCTTTTTTGGGCATTAAATAATGGCGTAAATACCAGTAATTTGATGAGCGCAAATGTTAGTAAATCGCATTGCGTGATTCATTTTAATACTCTCCTTCCATAAATTTTGCTTCTGAAAGGGAAACTCTTACAAATGCATATTCAATAAGGTCAGGACAAAAATAATTGTATCCATGCCTTTTCAGCGCTAATTCCTCACTGCGCATCTTTAGTAAATCCTGACAGCACTATTTTAATGCCAAAAGACAGTTTGCGCATGTGCAAGCTGTTAGTAAATCTGGCCCTAAATGTCTTTACTGTTCATTTTAATCAAATAATGTGTGAAAAAAACTCACCTCAACAGTAGTATGTCTGATGTATATAAATTCAAAATAATAAAACAATATATGAAATACAATTTTTCATATTCTAGTCTGGCGAGGCCAGAGGGTTATTGAGTTAAATCTCGGGTGTGACATTATTACACCATTTAAAGATCAGGTGCTAAAAGGTGGAGAGAAAACCTGAAATATTTAAAAGGACATTACAGTAGGGGCGTGAAGGTAAGCTGGAGGAAAATGAGTGTGTGTGTGAAGATGAATGTTTGACGGAGGAAATATTCCTGAGGACAAAATCCAGAGCCACCGCAATGAATGCAAATTAAGAAACAGAGGGGGAAATCAGGAAAATGCCATAAAGCCAGAGCCTGCGGAACTGTTACACCTTGGGAATCTGTCTTGGTAGTGATTTAATTGACACTACAGTATGCAACATATAATAGCGTGTAATTTGTATTTGATTACATTCTTCATGTTTGCCAAATCCCAGCTCAGCAGTAAAAGGCCACTTGTGTTTTACCTGATGATGGATATAGTTCATCCATAGGCATATAGGCATCCATTCCCATCCCACCTGGAACGGCCTGAAAGACTGCGCAGGTGGCACTCCGGCCCAATCCATCACAAAAATTAGCCATTACTTTTATTCATACACAACGGGCTCTCGTGTCATACAGACGGCTGGCTCATTACAGCCTCAAAATGTTGATGGCTTCATGTGCTGCTTTAATAAAAGCTACATTAAAATCAGAGCTGCTGATGCAGCGTTTCACCAAGCAGAACTGAGCATATGCACGACGCAGTGCTGGGGTTTTCATGGTAGATTTGATTAATAAACCTGTGTATGTCTGTGAGACACTCACTGTGAGGAGGCTGGGTAAATCAATGCTTGTAATGTTTGGATTCCTCTCTCTGAAGCCCCGTCTAGCTCCAGAGAGCACCGTGTACACTTGTAAAACATCCTTGCACAATTTAAAGGTATTGGTTTTGGTTCTTAATTTTGAGTAGTTGACGTATTTAAAGTCTGGTATATGAAATAATAGTCAGAAAATGTCAGAAAAAAATATTTATAGAGTCCTGCTTCACAAAATAAACACTAGCAAACATTACCAGCAGTATTTTGTGCTTAATGCCATTTCTGCACCTTTTGTGGCATAAAACGTCTTGAAACATAGTATAACATAGATAATGTTCTCCTGTAATCTCTGTAGACTAACTCCCATATTATATTATTTTGTCATGAATTAATTCACTGCAGAAATACTTTCAACGACTTCTAACCTCACCAGAGAAAAGAACTTAAAATAATATAGTACCCTCCACTAACAGCACATAATTGTGCTATGAAATCAAACCCACTTGCTTTTCTTTTCCAAGAAGAAAAGGCACAATTTATTCATTTCGAGCTTTCCAGTGAAAATATCGCTCTGTTTTGATAACACAAGCAATTAAGGTATTATATTTGCAGCCTTGAGATTTCATTGTGAGGATGTGAGGGTTATTTCTTTGCAATTTCAGACAAGCCCGGGCTGTGTGCAAGCCTCATTATGCCAACTCCTTTCATACATCCAGCACGTTTGGCCTTCACATATCAGTGGGCTGGTCCCTGTGTAATAAAGCCTTTCATGTCGAATGCTCTGATTAAGAATAAAAAAGCAGGATAACAGAAGTGTGCTTTATTAAAGGTGCTATTAGGTGACATACTGTTAGATGTACCTGTTTCCAGACATTTCAAAGAAAGCTGCTGTACTAAAGTGAACACTGAAATCTTGACATTGGGGCCTGTTCTCCATATGTCGCTAACTCAGTTAGCTGGAATTGATTGTTGCCGATTTCACTTGATCTTGGATCAATCCTGGACTTGATGTCATAGCAACAGGTCCTTAAGCTTAAACCTGCTCGGGAGCCTTATAAAAGTCCAGAAATGTGTCAAGTTTTTCATCAGGTGTCTTTTTTAATTATATGATGTCATTACCTTGCTGTCTTGCCCCCAGCCAATCGCTGCATTGCTGATCGTGGTTTCAAATATCAATACATAGCCCCTTTTAAACCAACCTACGAACATGCAATTATCTCAGATAACTCAATCCAGCCATACTAATCATCAACAACAGGTGCGTTCGAAGAACCGAATTAGCCAGACCCTGATTAGCGCGGTGATATCATCTTGGATGTGTCATTGATATCGGATGTAATAAGCGCCGCACGAAGAACGGGCCCCTGGTCATTGTAGGTTTTTAAACTTTTAAACTAAAAGTTTTTTATTGATCCCACTTTTAATGAGCCCCCAAATAATATGTTGTTGTATATGTGTGTGTATATATAGTACATTTAATATTTTTCCGACATATTGTCAATATAAAAACATAATTGTGAATAATCTCATGAGTTCTGACAAGTCTTTATTAATGTTTAATTTCATTCTACTTAATGATATCCAATGTATATAATAATAATTCTTCTTCTTAATATTGTTGTTGTTGTTGTTAAATAGTTTTATTACTAAATATTATTAAATTATTCATTTATTAATATTTTGTTTTATTAATATTGATATAATCCACTAATAGTAATATTCTTGTTGTTACTGTTGTTGTTATTTAATGGTTTTATTGATATCATGAAAATGTTAATTTATTAATATTCATATTATATTAGAAAACAATATAATAATAATTCTTAATATTGTTGTTGTTGTTAAATTGTATTATTACTAAATATATTACATGATTAATTTATTAATGTATTGTTTTGATAATATTGATAATAGTCCACTAATATCAATATGCATGTTGTTGTTGTTGTTGTTGTTGTTTAATGGTTTTATGAATATAATTAAAATATTTATTTATTAACATTCATATTGTATTAGACAACAACAACAATAATAATAATAATAATATTTTTACTCAACTTTGTCTGTTTATTATTATATTAATATTTGTGTTAATAGTGCTATTATTATTACTTTGCTCTATCACTAAATAGTATTATTGCTTTAATCATTATTTAATTGTTGTATTCAAAATATTGAAACATTAATGTATTAATATTTTCATTATATTGTTATATAATATAATATATTATTATATTAATATGTTATTTTGTTTGTAACAGCAGTATTGGTAATAATAATAATAATAATAATACACTAATATTAATGTTATTTTTACATAATTGTTCCCTGTATGTTATAATATTAATGTTTGTGTTAATAGTGCTATTATCACATTGTTTTATTACTACATATTATTAAAACAATGTATTCATTTATTAATATCGTATTTTATTATCACTACTACTAATTAAATATTAATAGTATTGAACTTTTAAATAATTAATCATATTAGTATAGTTATATTATATATAGTTTTAACAACTATAGTTTTACCATTGCAGGACCCCTTTGTGGCCCCCAGTGTGGAAACCTATGGACTAAGTTATTTGTATCATTTTGTTATGGTTTCAACACATATCCTATGTCATTTCACAAGTTCCCATACTGATGCTACTTATGTGTCTGCGTAATTTGTTGAATGTGCGGCTGGAAATCCTTCTATGGCGGATGTAAACAACTGATGAGATCTTGGGCACACATTGCTGGTATGACCTCCATCTGCCCCTGTCCTATCTAAATCCCCAACCAGCACCCCTGAATAGCCCACCTCCTGCCCGTCACCACTCACGCACATCAAGCAGGGGCCTGTGGGATTACACCCGAGAGCAATCACCATAAACAGTACCATCATTGTAATCACCATCCTCATCACCGCACCCATCAAAATGGTAATGCCCTTCAGCGGCGGATCGCTGATTCGGTGTGTTCTTGAGTAAACCCTGTTATGCATTCTAGTACGGCACGTCACCCATATAGGCCCCACAAAAAAAGACGTGGCTCTGTGGCTTCTGTTATCCGTATCACGCGTGACTTTGTGGCAGCGCTGCCTAGGAGTTTCACAAGATCTGTATTGAGTCTAGTAAGATGGAGAAGGAGGCCTCATAAATATGTATGTCATGCAAATGGCCATCCGTCTTGTGTGTTTTCTTTGAAGTGATGTGTGTGATCTCAACTGGAGGCGGCAGTTGTGTGTCCCAATCAAGTTGCCAGTGTTAGGCAATCTTATAAATGAAGTCATCTTATTTTGGATGCCACGGCTCGCTCAAAGAGATTGATTGGGAAGGACTGCATCTACTAAATTGAGCCGGTGTAAGTGGATGCATGGGACTGGTCTCAGTGAGTAAGCTGAGATGAAAGGCAAGCTTTTATTTTGATATTAGACGGCATGGTGCGTAGAGTTTCTGTGATCAGTGTGTTTGTTTCACACGAGACTGCTGTGGATTGTGTCACAGAGAAGAAACTAGAAGGCAAAGAATAGTGATTAATAAATACAAATCAACACTTGTTACTCATAAACATGGTTTTTAGTTTACCAGACGCTTTTATCCAAAGCGACTTACAGTGCCTTCAAATTATACATTTGTATTGTCAGTAAGTGTGTTCCCTGGAAATCGAACCCACAACCTTTGCGCTGCTAACGCAATGCTCTAACCACTGAGCCACAGGAACACTGGTTGTATGGTTACAGGAACTATAAGGTGTTCCTGAATAAAATCGTTACCTGTGGTGCGAACACGCCAAAAAGTGGGTATACTTCGTGCTTATAGGAGTAGTTATAGGAACTATGAAAATGTTCCTTTGGTGCGAAAACTTTGTGATATTTGTGCTTTAAAGTCAGCATGAAATAGTATTCTCCATCTATTTGTTGGTGCATTTCTGAGTGAAACATGTTATACAATGAATTCAAATGTACATTTTATTAGAGAATTGATTGTTTTGCGAAAAAATATGCATTGTATATCTGAATGTGAGCCGTTCCTCTCATGACCACCATTGACAGCCACTCTTGAGGAGGATTTTGATGAGGACATGGACATTAGAGGTCAAGATCAACATCAAGAGCATGAAGATGAATGCTTTCCTAAGGTGCTTGTATCCAACACTAACCTAAAAAGACAAGCTTCAGCCATTCTGACTGTCCTTGTGTTTTATTGAATGGCGCACTGTTGATACTCAAGGGTTTATGTTAAAGGGCATTTGGACTTGGAACCAGTAGAGAGGCAGGAAGCCAGTAAAGCTTACTTCAGTCAATTCAGAGAGCATTTTCCTCAGATGAATCTAAATGTCATTGAATCTCAGTTTGGAAATGATTCAGCATTCCGCTATGTGATGTGTTGAATTGAGGTTCAGTAAGAGATTAACTTTGATCTCTCCACAAGTCACAGCCATTTTTTCTACACTTTCATCATTGTTTTCACAGCACAATAATAACCAATAATTTAATTTTATAAGCATTCATATTGCTTCAACTACACACACATGCACACAAAAATTACATTTATAATTTCAGGCTTGTATAAGAATTAATCTTTAAATCTGTCTCCCCACTTTTATTATTATTTTTTTTAGTTTTCTAAGTGTTCATATAGCTTCCACAGCACAGTAATACTGACCCAATACAAACTTCACAAAATGGATTACTGATATGGATGGATGGTTTACTGATACAAGATCTACAGTGTTAATGCAATGTTGTGAAAAAAGAATGACAATATTATTGCAATAATACAGCTGTAATAAAATAGATACATTTCAGATGATTAAGTTAAGTTAAACTTTATTGTCCATTCTGCTTGTCACAGAGCGGAAATTTGTCTTTGACTCTGGTAACATAGATACATACACATTAATACTTAAAAAACACATCACACATTAACAACACAACATAAAATCACACAACTCACTGGGCAAATGACTCAATCCCCCCCAAAAAATATGTTTAGGTGAACGGAAGAGAAAAATGTGTTTTTCAGTGTCAGTTTTGAACTTTTTCTGAACTCATTGTTGTCTTGTATTGTAATACATTTAGTCATTTAGCAGATGCTTTTATCCAAAGCGACTTACAATTGGGGAATACATAAAATCCGAAGTTTCTTTAAAAACAACAACAACAAAAAATGTGTCATGTAGAAACAAAATGTGTGTTTTACAGTGACCGTTGCAATGCACCTAGCACCACAACATCTCAGAATATGACATTTTAGTGTTATATGAAGATGGACAATGATACGCTGTTTGGTAAACCGAGTGTTACACACAGACTGCATCATACAGGCCTCACTTGCCTCAGATACACACGCTGTCACTGCTCCTAAATCACACACACCCTCTCTGTCTCTCCCAGAAACTCTCATGTACGCTCAAAAAAGGACGAGTGCTGTACAAATCCTATATTGCACCGCGTGCGTTTGGGCCAGAGAGTAAAAAGAGAGCATAAGCAAGAGAGAACGAGTACTCTTGCAGCAAAGAGAAATGAATATGTCACACATGGAGCAGACACGTGCGCGGTTGGAGGCCTCGGGGGCCTGTCAGTAATGGTTGGCCTCGGGGAAGAACAGCATAATGTTGTCAGTGTTGAGTGGATCACTACAGCAACCAGAGAGCGGGCAGGCTGTTTCCTCTGTGAAAATCACCCCGCACTCTCCCATCTTGACCAGGGCCGGTTTGCTGTCCCTTTCAGAGCTCCGGCCTCCTGTCTGTCGGTTAATCTGGGTCACAGCGCGGCTTTGTGTGTCTTTTCCTCAAGCTGGGCACAGCGACTCGGTTCAGTGTGTGTGTTTGTGTCTGTGTGCGGTTTGTTTAGTTTTCTGTCACTTTGTTTATTCACTCTCTGTCATCGGGGAATCCTAATGAAGTTAACAGGCGACCGTTTGCCTGTTTGAGTTTGAACACTGACCCAGAATAAGCTCCATTGAGCGATTGTAATCAACTGTAAATGTGTGTGCATTCGTGATGTTGGATCCCAGGTAAAGTGGTGTGGGACATAATAAAATTATGTTTATGGATGTTGGCTTGTTTTGTGTACACTATCATTATTGAATTGATTGTATCTTAATTAGAAACTGACCATGCAGAAAATGTCCTTCATTGACGTTTTCAAGAGCGCTTTGCAAATAAGTGTATCACCACTAGGTGGCAAACGTATTAAAGTTGAACTTAACCCTTCGAAGTCAATGTGAAATTAAAACGGATGCTTTTTTTTATTTAAAAGGAAATAAAAAGGGAAAAGGTTTTCTTATTGAATATCCAGTGGCTTTTTTATGGATTGCATGATTACATATTCACACAATGGCAGTAAATTGTTCATAATTTGATTCTCCCTAATTCTTAATTTTTCCTCTTTTAAATGTTCGTTTCTAAAAAAAAACTACTGTGTCATATGATCGTTTCGCTAGATAAGACCCTTATTCATCGTCTGGTATCGTTTATAGCCCTTTGAAGCTGCACTGAAACTGTAATTTTGACCTTCAACCGTTTGGTGTCCATTGAAGCTAACTTATATGGATACAAATCCTGGATCCTGAATGCGTGTAGATTCGTGTCTACTGTGACACTATGGTACATATACACGCTTGTTCGCTGATGAGATGCCGTCAAACATCATTTCTAAAGAGACACACAGAGTTAAGAATCTATTAGAGAAAACACGACTGGCCTGCCAATCTTTGTTTATGGACATGACAAGAGATGTTCTGTCAGTCTGCCCTTGAACACAAGCGCGTATGAATGTTATCAGTAAAGCGCATGCTGGAAATGATTGTACGGGACATGTGCATTGTTAGCCCTGAGGTCTTCACCGGGGAATTGGTAGAGCTTTTCACAGTTTAGATTCGACATATCAACAGGCCAATCTTGAGTTACCACAGCTGACAGACTATTTGTATTAATCCAGAGACAGAGGCTGTCAAACATTAGTGTTGTAGCCTACATCACGTCCGCTCTGCAGCATGGAGAAAATAATGACAGTCGGTTGTGACTACTGCAGAGTGAAAAAGTGCTGCATGTTTGATTATGCAATCAGCAAATGCGGCTTCAACATTGTGTTTGGCTTCATGGTGCAATCCTTTTACTTGCTCATACATTTGTACTCTTAAAGAGAAATTCTGTCATCTAAAATTGAATTTTTGCTATTAACAGCTAGAGGATTATGAATCTTTGAGGATTCAATCATTTGTATGTAGACAATGCCCGTTTTGTTGTGTATATGGTGAAAACATCTGATGTGAGTGGTACACAATAACATTACAAATTTAAAATTGCTTTGTAAATTAATAATTGCACGTTGAATTTGTCTTTTTAGGCTCATAAATTAGTAATCTGGGTGTCTCTTGAAGACCTTGATAATTCAACCCTAACTAAATGGGCTGTGATCAGATTTTTTGTCATGCTTTTTTGCTATTAATTAATTAAACCGTGGAATGAAAGCATACATGCCTATTACTTGACATCAAATTGTCTTTGCTTCTTTAATATGCCTTTCATATTTAGCACTTCTCAGCAGCAGGGGAAATGTGCAATTCTGGACTGCAAAAGGATTGAAATAATCAATTAGTAATGATATTGATAAGTTTTTTTATTATGAAATGATAGTGTTTGCTGCATAAAATTAGCTTGTTAGAAAAATATCCATGCAGAAAACCAATCAAATCCAATACATACCTTTTGTATAATACATCTTCACATACTTTTTTAACAATACAATTATATATATATATATGTGTGTGTGTGTGTGTGTGTGTGTGTGTGTGATTAAACACAATGTAAAATTATTATTATTATTCTTGGTACTAATGCCATTAACAAGCACCACTTTTAATTCCAATCATTTAGTTCAGTTATGAAATCATGTGGATGGACTGAATCCTTAAGGTGAAGTAAAATAATTTCGCTCTTTATTTACTGACACTGTGTTCTGCCTTTGATATTTGAGGATAGCCAGATTTTTATTATCGTCCTCGCCATCTCTGTTTGGCCACGTCTCTCCTTTCAGCTCTGTTGATGGATTCTTGTAATATGCAGAACCTCATCAAAGACCCCCATGAGCAACCAGTTAGTTCTTCGAGGACATTCAGGATAGATTTAATGAACATGCAAGCTCACAAGACGAGAGGTTGTTCTTGTTTCTTGTTTGTCCTTTCTGTGCGTCTCACTTTTGATCTTGCCACTTGGCACAACACTTATATATCTCTAGGACGCTGACCTGAGTTACTGCGGGAATGAATGGCCTGTTAATCAGCATCCATGCATCACAGTGTATTGGAAAGGAAAAAGGACGAATGGTCTGATTTTTCACCCTAATTATCTTCTATTTCCTGTCCTTGTTTGCTTGTACTGTAATAGCAGATATAATGGCCTCACAGTTGTGTATTTTCATGCTGAGGCTAATTATATATCAAATGATGCTGCAATACCCCACACAATCAGACAAACCTACATGCGCACATATGTGATCCCTTCCTCTTTAGCAGCAGGGGGCCATTTTGTGATTCAGCATTCAGTTTGACCATGAGGCAAGTTGGCAGCCGCCCCTTTAATCTCTCACCTCTAAGCTTTGATAGATGCGCCCATGACTCAGGCTTACATCCCAGTCTGCCTGATAATGAATGTGCTTTCCTCGGGAGAGCAGATACGCTCCCTTTAGGCTAAATCACATGTTAGCTTTATCGACAAGGATTCGGTGCTTTTTCAGGGTTTCCATCGTAAACCTTGCAAAATTACCCAGCATTCACTGTGATGGGAGTGGGAGATCTTTGGTACCATTTTAGGTTTGTATTAGCCTGAATGAAGTAGTGTTTGTCATACTTTTAGCTTTAGTGAATTTGAATTAGTGTCAAAATAGATTAGTGTCAAATTCAAATGCGTCACACTATTCAAAATCTGTGACCTTGCATGTTTGTGTTGTGACCTTGATCTAAACAGCTGTTATTTCTATGTTTAAGTATTCTAGTAGTTAGACTTACTTTAATCACGTGGTGTTTGCATTATTTTGCATAGAAACATCTTGTTTTGTCCATCTATATTTCTGTAACGTTATTTTTTGGTGCAGGTTTTAGCATGATATGATGATTATGATGCACAATATATTGTTAAATATTGGCTATCAACTGACTTTTTTTATTGATTGTTATCAGATGGTTTCATATTTAATTTTTTAAGAATTTACATTCAGATTAATTCATCAATTGCTCACTTAAAGTTAATCTCTTAAAAATACTAATAATTTAATAACACTAAATGTAATTTGTAGCAGATTCAAATGAATGATCCGTTTTCAGTACTGTGCATTATTTTATTGATGCCTAAATTCACTTGTAGCCAATGTTGTTGTGTTAACTATAACTAAACGTATAAAAATTGTCTTTATTGAAATAAAATAAATGAAATAAAACAAATAGTGACTGAAAATCCTGGATTAAAATGAATATAACGAATATGCCTCGGCAATTAACTGAAATAAAGTAAGTTTACTAAAATTACTAAATTACTAAAATTAAATTGAAAATTTAAATTATAAAAGAAATCATTGAAAATATTAATACATGCTATAATGTATATGAATAATACTAAAAGAACACTTATAGCACTAAAAAATATTTTATTTAGACAGAATTTTTTAAATACCGCTCAATGTAACAAGTTATTTTATTATTTAAAGGGTTAGTTCATCCATTTACTCACCCTCAAGGCATCTGACCAGGAACTTGCACGTAAAGAAGTTAGTGCAAACTGGAGAAAACTGTTTATAATGTTTTAATGCCAGAAGCCAGATTTCTGGAGGAAGGCGTGGGGTCCCGGTAGGAAGCGCCATGGCCAGCAGAGGAGCCCGCGACATGACTCTTGCCCGCCGCCGGCTGCTAAGCCATCCTCCTGACAGTCTGAAGAAAGGAGGAGAGCGGAGAGCTGCCCAGCTCCCAAGCGCCAAAAGTTCATGTGTTCAAATGTTTGTGTGTTGAGTTTTCATTTAATAAAAATGCATACATTCACACACAAAGAGCTCTTTCCTCCTCACTCAGTAAATACGGCGCCGCTGATTCACCCCTTAGGTATTGAAATTTGGTACCGAATCGACAAGACGTTTTTCGATATTCGATGGTATCGAGGCAATTTGGTCTGTGCCTAAAAAGTATCGAACTCGATACCCAGCCCTAGTGCAGAGAGTTTTATCATCTTGACTCTAGTAACCGAACATGGCACGCAGTTTGAACGCTGAATGGAGGATGAAGGAGAGCTGCACCGGAGAGAAGTGTTTACGTGAAACGTGACTTAAATATTCATCTGTAACTCACATTAAACTATGTAACGCTTCAGAACACTTGAAATATAGTGCACAGAAACTTTATGGTGTTTTATAATGTGTTTGTGACTTTTGTGGAGCTTAAAAATAACACAATAGTAGCTTTGCAGAATATCGAATTTGGATCGGTCTCATCAGACCGATACCCCGATCCAGCAGAAAATGCCAGTTTTGAAGTGGTACCGATCCTTTATATCGGATCGGCGCACCCCTAATCTGAATTGTAACATTAATACATACCTAACAACGATATCATGCACTGATCATGCAGGTTTTGACTGGTTTATCTTTGTGATTGTTTGCTTTTTTATTCAATGTTATTCACTGCATCATGCAAATCTAAAAGTCCTGTTATGGTCTGAGAACATCTATGACAAAACCAAAGATCATAAATGAAGTCCTCATGTTATGATACATTTTTTAGTTTCGGATGAAAACAACTTAAACACATTCACACTGACCCGTATCAGTCAGGCAGACGTCACCTGGGTCCCCCTGTCAGTAAAACACATTCACCTGGGGTGACAATCCAACTTAAAACTATAGCACATCCAAGAATACAAATGAAAACAGCACCATTTTGGAATGACAGCTACATCCCATTATTCATAATATCACATGCTGCTTTTCACTATTAAATTGAACCATGTGGGAAAGCTCCCTGACAGCAGCATACGTCTAGTCAGTGATTGTAAACAGCGGGTTTGGTAATAAGGGCAACATTTTTTAGGGAATGGAACTGTCTGGTTTGATTTTTACTGACGACAGGAGCCTCAGCAGGACCGGTCCACAATTGGATGTTTTAGTCAGTTCTGTTCGGATTGAGAAAGAAACATACACGCTACCTGTCTCAGAAACTGTTTAGGCGAAGGCAGACAGTCATGGAGTCGGCTTTGAAGTTGCTCTTCTGTTTGTCAGTGCATTTTAAAGAAGATTACTAATAACTGTGTCCAGTCTTAGTAAAACTTTAGACATGTGATCACTTGGATCTGTATATACATATAAAGATATATGGCATTGCAGTTTTAAATCACAGTGCTTATTTTGCTCCATGACGCAGATTTTACATTTACACAGGTTATTTATTGTATACAATTAAACAAAATTGTCCTTAAATGCATTCCTGTAGCTCAAACAGTTGAGCAAGGTTATGTGTTCAGTTCCCAGGAATTGCATTAAACTGATCAAATGTAAACCTTCAATGCATTAAATAAGAGCACTAGCCAAATGCATAAATGTAAATGTTAAATTACCATGTACTGCATAGGTGGCCAGAAATTAAACCCAAAACAGACCGTGGTTGATGTAGACATGATTTATCCTCAGTATATTTTCATTTTTAATGTAATCTTTGCCATATCTTTTGCTTTGCATAATTTCTTTCAGGTTTTTTGTCCGTTTTCAAGGATGATGTCATGCAATTCTATTTTGGCATCTGTCTACAATTGATTGATTGTTATAGTCTGTAAAAATGCAATTTAAAATACAAATTATTTATTGCTTTTTCAAAAAAATGATTTTTGCATTGCATAAATGTCTGTGTGTGTGTTTTGCATGTGTATATATATAGAGAGAGACAGAATAAGTTCACTGCACTGCTTCAAGTTTAACAGTCTTTTCAGGATAGTTTTCATCCGAATGTGTTCAATTTCCCCGGAAATGTTTTCCTGCCTCCTGAATCCAGGTTTACTCTGCGCAACAGAGCAAACCGCCAATTTAGCCTGCTAACATTTTGTTCTGGCACTTGTCTGGGTTGCTCCTTCACTGTGTTGTCCATCCACATGTGGAAACTTGTGATCAGTCCAACGGGAAATAGCATATTTTAGAATTTAATTTAATTTGAATGCATATTGTATCAAACTAATGCGGTTAAGAAAATGTATATGTGATAACATGAATATTAAGTTGAGAAGTAAGGAGCATCAACAGGCCTTACAGCTTATTACTAAGCAATATAGCCTTATAGATTGTACATCATAAATAAGTATCATATTACACAGGAATGATGATGATGATTAGATGCAGTAGTAAATATTTTGAGGTCAGGTGCATTGCTTTTGACTGCAATATCAATATTGACATTCTGCCATTTCAATAGCTGGCCTGACAGTAATTTGCAGGCACATTAAATTAATTTATTTTCTCAGGGTCATTACGCAAGAAAGTACAAATTCAAAAGCCCCTATCAAACCACTCATAATGTAGTAGCTTCTCCACTCATTAGTGTTCTAGTTAACTTTTCCTTTCTCCCAAGCTGACCCTGAACTTTACCTGGGCACGGTGCTTCACTAGATGTCTGGGATGAGTCTCACAGATTCCCTAATGTGCTATTTAAAAATGACTTCTCTGCCCTCTATTTCTACTCATTTGTTTCTAAGCGACGCTCACTCCAATCGTTATGTTAGACATTGTGTTTTTCCTTGTATTTATGGGTGAGCTGTAACATGTATCAATTGCCTTGCAGCCCCCCAGGTTACTGAATAGCATTATAAAGCCCCATACAGACTCATCCCCACCTGAGCTCAATTCACTTTTATTATATACGACAGAAAGGCTTGAGGTTTGACAGCGAGTAGCTGTAACGGGAAGTCGCTTTGAAGTGCTTGTAGACTTTAATCCTGAAAGAACCTGTTTGTGTCCCCAACCTCCCCTCACGACCTCTCCCTTACAGCCCTGCACTTCTCATCACTTCCCATAATACCTTGCTGTGACTGTCAGGAACCGCAACGCCCAGAGCTTACCTGTCGACAGGATCGGCATCACGGTTATTCTTTGATAGTCGTAAACAGTTTACTTTTTGTAGTAACTTATTTGCCCGGGACTGTTTTTTTAATACACTCATTTAAGCTTTGATTCATAAGCTAATACATAATTTCCCAGTACAATTAATCTAAAGTAGGAATGCGTAAAATTATTCATTGCAACTATAATGGTACTTCTTAATACAAATGTATACTTCTTCTCTTTAAAATGTGCATTTACACATTTTAGAATTGTCTAAATAAATACAACATAATAAATAAATATATAGCAGTGTGTATTATTTAGCCTGTTATGTGTAAGTCATATTTATTGCACCGCATCGTCCATCCCTGCCTCATTTGGGAGGTCATGGTGAAAGGTCTCCAGACAGAGTATAAACAGACCCAGCGTGTGGTTGGGACAGCAGTCTTTGTCAATATGCTACACACTACCTCTCATTCCCGGGATGAATATTGGATTACCAACCACTTCCGCACACTCGAGACACGGCTGCCTACTGTTTGCATAAAACCAGTTCATTAATTCATTTAAATGATTCATCTGTTCACTCTTAAATGCTTAGCGAAGAGAATCGTGCGGCACAGTTTGACAGCAAATGCTGAAATAAACAAGGGAAGGAGAAACACCAAAATATAAGAATTCCGGTGAGAATCCTTTCTGATGATATTAAATAAACAATAAGAATTTTAAGGGTTTATGTATATATATATATATATATTTTCTAATGATGACTAACACTGCATCCTCTCTAGAGCGGCTTAGAAGTTTGTGAGCGCTTTGTGATCCGGCTGTTGGAAATTTAGCTATTTTTCTCACTTCTGTCAGCTTTGCCCACCTCTGTGCTGTCAGCCAGCGTGTGTGCGCACATGCGCCTCGCTCAGGGGCAGAATAATCTCTGAAAAGGGAAAGAGAGAGAACGACACTAGCTGGGCTCCTGAGTAACTCGCAGAGGAAAACACAAGACTCAGATTCTTTATCAGTCATTCCTCTTCACCTCTTATGACAAGCAGCACCTCCCTGTCACTCAAAGGCAGCCTGCTGGGAAGAAAGCAGCTTCTGCTTAAATACAGCTGGCCTACTGCTTCTCTGAAAGTCATTTTCAGCTCCTTTTCGTTTATTCCCATGAGCTTTTGTGTTTGAAAAGAGAGATCTTTTTCAGTTGATGCACATTTGCTAGTTGAAGCTGTTTACTTGGTATGAACATATTTTTAACATTTGCATCAGTTCAGTGTTATTGAATCAACAGTTAGCTAAACTGTTTATATTTTACATTTACTAATTGCATTTCTATGCAATTATTTAGACTGTGTAGAGACAAAATACCATAAATAAACAAACAAACTTATTAATTTAATATGTATATTAGGGGATATGACCAAAATCAAAAAAAGTTTTGATATCATAGAAATTAAATAATTCTTGTCATCATTATCAATATCACAAAAAAAACTAATGTTAGTCTAAATTATAAAGGGGAGAAAAGACAAGTAAACAGTAAGTGATTAAATAAGAATAAAACACCAATTACAAGCAATAGGACAAAAACCTATATAATGCATATTTATCACTGTGTAACCTACATTTATATTTCATCTTATTAAAGTTACAAAAGGATATAGTAAAGAGCAGTCAGAGATGTTATCTATTTTGTTATCTGATTAACATGAATGACAAACAGCAGGAATATTAGACTGCTGTCACTTTAAGAGCTGCTTGGATCCAGTATACTGTTATACATGTTTTCTTTTCAGCTTTTTGCTTTTACTAAAGACCTGCTGTGTAGTGATGGCGAAGTGAAGCGTTCTGAACCAGTGAAGCTTTAAACACAATTGTGTCGGGAAAAGGTTCATTACTCGAAGCTTTTTGAAACCTGTTCATGCTGTGGCCATCTAGTGGTCTTAAAAAATGAACAACACCTTCCACAGTGCTGTGATTCATTACAGCTGCTGGTTTAACATCTGGTTCTACTACTGAGTCCTTGTTTTAATTTATTGTATAAAAATATTGGCCGTTGTCAAAGTCATTCATTTGTGTCGGTGTACTGCCACAAAAATAATTCAAATAAATCAAACATAAACACAGGAATTAAATCTGTGATCTTTCAATGTTAACTCTGCCTCAGTCCTTTATTTGACCATAATGTATAAATGAGGATAAAAAGAAAACAATGCTAACACATTATAATGTGTTATTATGTAAAGGAAACGGCGCTGAGGTTCGCTTCGTTTGAACCAGATACTGAAGCAGTCACGTGGTTTTCAGGTGAATGAAGCTTCGGACGGCATAGATCAGGTACTTATGTCAAAACGAATCAAGCTCGGATACAGTGCTTCAAGTGTGAGATGTTTAGTTTTTTTGATACAAGCTTCGAAGCCTCGGTGTCGAACGTCACATCACTACTGCTGTGTTTACGAGGATACTTGCAAAGACGGGCATTCTGAGCACCATCTTCATGTGAGCGTGCCTCTCAGACAGTGTGTGCATGTAGTGAAATGAGTTCTCTTTTGCTGCTGATTTCATTTAAATGGCTTAACAATACTTGGTTTTATACCACAGTGCTTAAAAACGTGCAAACAATAAGTTGTTGTGACCACGTAAAACAGCAACGTCACCTGAGTGCTTAACAACAATGGACCTTTTTCACATTTCCGGGTTTCTCAGCAGCAGAAGTCATAATAGTTGGGTTAACTTGAAGAGCAGTGACTGGGAGCGTACCACAAATATATTTTTTGCATTCCTATTTGCTCAAATAGCAAAATACAAACTCTACGATAGTGTTTTAATGACTTTCAAAAAAATGGAAACAAATGAGAAAGACTGATAACGGCAGTCAGAAGAGCAAACGATGTCAAATTTACCATCCCTCCCATAGACGCTATATTAGAAACACATACATGTTTAAATGTACATACACAAAAAAAAATACAAATATGAAAAACTTTTGAGGATTTACGATGCTGATGACCATTAAATGCGTCATCACAGTCTTGTGAAAAGGGTCCGTAGAGACGCTAGTCCAAAATCTCTATCGGTATTAATCATGTCTACCGGTGAATGGCACACCCCTAATGTTTATCATGTAATTATATTACTAAATATTACAAAATATAAATATCAATTTACTTTGAATAATTTAAATTCTGTTTCCTAAATTTTCTAAATAGAACACATATAGTGTAAATTAGGATTATTTATTTAAACACATTTTATACTAAATATATATTTAGTATTGGCTCATGGTACAGATATATTGTGCATCCCTAATCTAAAGTATTAGTTTGATGAATATTACATCTGTAATATATTCACATAGTAAAATTCTGTATTTATTCCCTGAAAATCCTTAAGAAATGTTACACTTCATCATTAATTAAATTAAGAATATTTATGTCTTGTAAATTGATTAGTAATTATTCTAATTGTGATTTAATTATGTTGTCATCACCTGTATTTCCAGATTTCCAAAGAGGCACATTACATAGTGACACTTTTCTAGCAATGTGGATGTGATATTAATGTTCATTTTTGGAATGTGTCTGCATTTGATACTGCACCTGGTCACTCACAACGCCTGCTATGAGGAACAGTAGCGTCATTAAACGGGAAGCATAATGAGGCATGAAATCAACACAAAGCATCAGCAGGGGACTGTACTCACTATAGGAACTATGGGTAATAAGGTGTCAGGAGTCGTTTTCTTCTGGTTTAATCATCCAGACCTTGAAACTCCCTCCATTCACAGTAAACAGCTGTGTTCTGGACTGAACTTTGAGGACTGTGAGTGACACACACTGCCTGTGGCTGCACAACACTGGGAGACACCAGCCCTACAGCCTTTCTGAATAACAACATGTGTTTTTTTGTAGTGTATAAAGCTGCTATACTGCGTCTGCACTGGAAGTGAGCGATGACATGTCTTGATGAGTTGAGGTCGTCTGTGCTGGAAGAGTTCATTAGCAACTACTATCTATATATCCTTCTAGCTATCTATCTGTATTAGAATAAGTATATATTTTCATGTTTACATATATCTGTTAGGCAGAGCGACGATGGAACATTATGCCTATTACACTAATATTCTTTCATTTTTATTTTCGCATGTTACTTGAAATGTTAAAATAGACATAGAAATTACTTGCATTTATTATGCTTTCTATTAGGGGTCGAACCGTTTAAGGTCATAGCTGATTATCGGCGCTGATGTTAAGCATTTTCATGGTTATCGGTAATGGTCATTTTCAAACTGATTTCCTGATATATCATTTAAAAGCATTTAAAGAGTTTTTGTCAGAGCCCTTGTTATTCTTAATTTTGACATTAATTTAAATTTTTATAAAATATCGGTTATCGGTCTACTTGATTTGTATTAATCTGTATCGGCATCAGCCCTGAAAAACACATATCGGCCGACCCCCTATACTTTCTATGTAAATAAAATCACTTTTGTAAATTGAATTATGTAAATAATTTAGATTTTTTTTCATTAGTAAATATACATTAAGAATCATTTAAATAAATAATTATGAAATTCAGCTAAATAACTAGCAGAGTGTTATAGAATTTAAATTAACAACTATACTTGTAATCATTTCAAGAATTATATATATTTTATATTAGCATATATACATTCTCAAATAGCTAAATGACTAGTAAAATATTTAAGAAATTAGAAAAACATTACAATATAAAACTAGTAAATGTAACTAATAAAATATTTTTTGCAGATTATTTGGAGCTAAATATTTCATTTCAGATGGGCAATATAAAGAGTCTAGTTGTGTTGAAGTAGTTGTGTGGCACATCAAAAATAGTAACACAAGCCATCTGTCAGTGCTTCCAGTGTTGTCAAGTCCAAAAGAGACAGGGACAGATCCAGACTTCTGATTTGAAACGCTGTCCGCTGGGGTTTGCAAAGCAATTCTATAGCTCATAATGAATAAGGATCTTTCAAGCTCTGGTGAGAGATGGTCCATCCGGCGTAATGTGTATTAGTATTGGCATAAGGCGTTGGGAATCAGTTTAATTATATGAAGCTGTTTAATTAACCTTTGACCCAGAGCAGATTTCATGTTAAAGTAAAGGCCATTATATTAGCCACTCACAGATCCCTTATGGCTGATTTTTCACTGTGAATGCTGAGACCCAACTGCAAAAAGTGACAGCTACTTGTTTTTTCCCTTTAGAAGACAGCTCTAAGGAAGAGTTTGTATTCCCTTTTGAATTAATTATTTTGCATTGAGTACTAGATCAAAAGTGTTATGGCGAATCTGTGTCACGCTCATGGGGCTGCATATTGAAATTTTGTTCAGACGAGATTCCTCTGAGAGGTTTGATATGTCTCCTCAATCTCTAACCATAGGCCAGCTGACATCTTCCAGTTAAACAAACCCTCACAGCATGATCTCTCCTGGTCATCAGCGACCTTCAGAATAACGACGTCTAGGCTTCACTTGTGTAGTTGTGGTTGTTTAGAGCTATATTTCACATGCCGAAATATGTAAGCTTTTAAAATCTATTTTATAGTGCATATTTTCAAAGCTCTTTTTCCTCTATTGAATAGCCATACGGAGTCAGATATACTCTTTTAATAACAGACGTACACTGTTATAAATGTATTTGTGTAATTATTATTGAAATACATTTTACAAGATCTTTCTACTTCCAAATTTCATTTTTAATTTGATGTGCTATTTCTTTGTAATTATTTGTGAAGATTCTGAGTAAAAATGACAATTGTTTTGTGTGCAGAAGGATTTCATGTTTAAAAGCATGTGGCAGCTGCAAAATCAACATTTACTTTTTGCATTGTGAAAAGAAATTCTTCATAATCTAATGATTCAATATCCATTATATATGTTCTGTTGAACTCTGGATTCCGGAGACGTACTGTATGGCTTCATTATGCTCACTAGCTCTAATTCGCTCTGTCACATTGGAGGTTTTTTTCTTCTCCTCCTTGCAGATTTGAATGGCGTCATCCAACTAAGCTCATGCAAATGACAGAATAAAATTAAGCCATGATTTCAGAGCACAAGCCCAGGTTACCTGGAGCTGAAATGCAGCTCTCTTGAATGAACAGTTCACTCATAAATCATCATTTTCTCACCCTTATTTCATTCCAAACCCGATGACGGTGTATTTTTCTTTTGTGAAATACAAAAGTAGATGTTTATGATGTTCTTTTTCCATTTGAAAAACATAGATGTGAATGGGAGTGATGAAAATGAGACAAATCATCATAAATGTACCATTAAGTACATGTAAAGCCTTTTGATTGGCTATATAATTTAAGAGGGACAATTAAGATGCAATACACAAGGTTTGACGATATGTAAGTTAAAGGGATAGTTCACCCAAAAATGAAAATTCTGTCATTATTCACCCTCATGTCGTTCCAAACCTGTAAGACCTTCGTTCATCTTCAGAACACAAATTAAGATGTTTTATATAGACATCAAGAATCCTTACAGGATCAAAGCTCAGAAACGTAGCAAGGAGATCGTTAAAATTATCCATGTGACATCAGTGGTTCAACTGTAATGTTCTGTGTGCAAAGAAAACAAAAAAGAAAGACTTTATTCAGCAATTCGTCTCCTCCGCGTCACCCTATAGCGCCATTTTGGATACGCTGTTTACTTTGTTTACGCTTGATCCGCAAGCATACGTGTTTTTAAATGTTTTAATTTCTACAAAATGTAATGTCCTTTTTTTATAACACTATTTTGAGTTGTATTACCTTGGTATTAAATTCAGAAAAAAATTTAATGATGCTGCATGAGTGTTTCTAGGGATTGATGGCAAATTTGACATCTTTCTCTTTTGACCAACATAATCAGTCTCTTGGTATTTGTTAGTAGTTTTTAAGGTCATAGAAATTCTATATTTTCTTTTGCCATTAGAGCAAATGTAAAAACAAAAATGATTTGTTGTCGTTTCCATTCACCACTATGATGGCTTGAGCTTTTGGGAACCCTGGAAATGCGAAAAGGCATTGTGTGAGGAAGTTGTTTACTGAAAATGTCATCTAAAATCTAATTTCTGCTTGTGCATATTCAAATATGGTGCATCACACCTGATTGCGGTGTTGTTTTTAGTTCTTGCCATTTACATCAAACCCAACAAGTCTCAAAAGTTCCCTTTTTAAATAAAATGCTGTTAATTGCCTTTGTTACGGTTATATAGATGATATGCAACCACTATACTAGCAAAACCCGAAGGTAATAAAAGTCTGTGGGTGGAAGGAGACGTTCTAGTTGCCATATTCTTCTTAAACGAGTCTAACAAGCTTACCCACGCAGAACTGTATCAAGGCACGCCATTTTAAGAACAATGTCAAGGAAATTAATTAGCAAGGAGGATGCAAAAACAGTTATTAAGATTGAAGTGGAGAGCATACTGCTTTGCGTTACTAATAAACGTGTGGTGTTGAGGGGAATTATGTTGATTAAATGTATGCTGCTGAGGTATTAAACGAAGCTGAAAGTTTATTCAGGGCCTCCACGCAAGCATCACCCACTCTTAGAGTTGCCATGGCTTTACGAACGCTGAAGAACACAAGGTCAAGAGGTTGCCTTTTTCCTCTTTGCTTCCCTCGTTTGAGTCTTCAGGTGACGTACTTGGCTTTCTGACCAGAGATGAAGTAAATGGCAGCAGTGATAAATCCTGATGGACAGAGTTTCTCATATAAGGAAATCTCATCTTCCTTGGCTCGCACTGGCAGCCATTCATCTTCCAGTGCATTGCATTTGTCGTTGCCTTTCATCAGCGTTCTCCCAGAGTGCTCTGGTGTTCTCTGTATGAAGTAGCTAATGGGTCTGTTTTTGTTGCCGTAGTAATTTACTTTATAAATGCACCAATCATTAAGCTGCATTGCTATTCATTATCAAATTTACGTATGCAAACAAGGTGACTAATTTGATTTGTAAGCTTAATTTGGCTGTCTGTTTGTGTCTTTTTTGGTAAAAAAATCTAATCTTGATGCCGCATTAGCGACTGTTCCTAATTACCATCATACGTCTGTGAATCTGCCATATTGGGAAGTTCAAAATCTGCCATCACACAAAATCTGCCATAACTGCAAGAGAAATGGCAGATGCAGACTGCAAAAGTGCATCAGTACAACACGTTACAAGTTGTAGCTACTTTAATGAAATATTATAGTGGATATAGGCCTAACATTTTATGAGATTTCAGTTTAGATATTTCAGTTAGGATTTTGTAGCTAATTAACAAGTATATAATGTGTGTTGTGTTTGTGTGTGTGTGTGGGTATTTGTATATACTATTATAAAACACACACACACACACACACACACACACACACACACACACACACACACACACACACACACACACACACACACACACATATATATAGTAGCATATTTTATATTTAAATATATACACATAATTTTAGCAGTCCCGATTTTAACTACATTTGATTTGTCATAAATGCTTGAGAATTTACATTTATGCAATGTTTCTATCCATTATCTATTTTGATTTCCAAATACAATTAGATTGTCTAAAATATATTTCAATATATTCTAGATTTAATATCCATAATTTAATCCATTGTCTTGTAAATGATATTGATCATCATACAGCACATATTGCTGTAAAAAAATTATTATACAGCATAGTCAATGTAATAGGCTATATGTTGTATATTCAGTGGATTATGATTTATATTTAATGCACAAACTACATCATATAAACCATAAAACCAAAAATGTTGAAGGAGTGATTGTGAATTCTTTCCAGCATAATCTTATTATGTTTTGGCCATTCAATGTGTCATAGAGACATCTTTGTTTTTGCAATACAGTGCACTTTTCCTACACCAGATCCATGCTCAAACATAAACTCTGCATTAAAGATTCATACAGATCAACACAAGTAGTCACAGCAGTACATTACTGTAATTCACTGTAAGGTATGCAATGAAAGACTTTTTTATGCTGCCATTTAGAACCGATTTTTTTTGTATTCAGGGCAATAACAACAATGATAAAGACACTTAGCTTTTACTCTTTCTCTTACTGTTTTTCAGAACAGACCATTTAACAGATGACTTACTCTAATATGCTGCCTGCCACCAACCGGTCAACAATTATTAACACAATTATTTAAATATGTCAATTAATGAGCTGATCATAATGGGCTGATCTTACTTGGTGCGGAAATTACAGGCTGAAATATCTACTCTCAGAGAGAGATGTTAGTGTTCAAGTGTGTGAAATGGTCTCTTTTTTCCTCTGGTTTTGATATTACAAAATGTGTGCATTAAATAAGCAGCCATACAATGTGAACATTTTATAATATGCAGAAAAGCATTTATATCTCAGATAAAAGAGTTACATGACCTTCTATGTTGTTGACTATTAAGTATAATAATGCATGTAAACACATTCAATGTATCCAGACAAACCAGAACAGACAATGAGTGAGTGAGTCATTGAATTATTGCTGCGTATTTTATGATCAGTAAAGTGAAAAGGTGACTAACTCGGGGTAATTCGCATTAGTATATGCTCATTAGCATTCATTTAGCTCTTGGGCAAAAGAACGGACAGTCAAAACCGAAGAGAAAACTTGTGTAACCGATTGCATAGAATGCATTAGCATAATCTGTCAAACCTTGTATGTTTAGTATCTGAACACTTTATTCTCAGTTATTTGTTAAGCATGAAAGGCCAAAGGCTTGTGTGAAGACACATAATTGGTCTCCAATGCCTTTGTGTTGAAAGAGTGTTTGTGCCTGCAGGATAATATAGAGATGTTTGCACAAATCACATGTCAGCAAGTCCTGCTGCCCATATTTTAAAGATGCATGCAGTATTTTTTCCTCATTAAAATGCTTTTACAGTACTTTTGAGAAATGTTTAAATTCTGCTCACACTCACATTAACTCTAGTCATATCAGTAGCTTGATTTGTTTATGGATTGGGTCAGTGCACTGGGACCACCATTTCGAGATTACATGGCCATTTTAGTATATGCTATTTTAGTATAGTATAGCTATAGTATATATTTTATATTTTCAGTTTTAAATTATTTTAGTAATTTTGTGCTTTAATTATTTATTTTTTTATTTTTAAACATTTCTATTTAGTTTTATATTTATTTCAGTTTTAGTCATTTTAGTACTTAAACTTTTTTATATTTCTATTTAGCTTTGCATTTAGTTTATTTACATTTTGGTGTTCAAAAATTTAAATTCCAGTCTAATGTTCATTTTCATCTAAATTTGTATTTTATTTCAGCTTTATTTCAGTTATTTAAAACCATTTTTATTAGTTTTAGTTAACAGTAACAACACTGATGCCATTGTTATTGGACACTATAGCTTTTTGTTAGATTTCACATGAAACTATTTTAGGTCTTTTTAAAATGATGTTTGTATATTTTGTTTATTTAGTTTTAGCATTTTAGTGACTCTAAAAGTGTTAGTGTGTTAAATAAATTATGTTAATAATATAAAATGAATAATACATTTGCTGCCCCCATAGTCTTATCGATAATGTTTATGAAAGTATTTTAGGTAAGCTTTTTCTACTTATATTATATTATATTGTTGCATTAATTTATTAACAGTTCAGGATGAGTGTTCTGTGCTTGTGTAAAATAAACACCAGGGTTGTGTTGTTTCCCTGAGCTACAGAAGTTTACCTCATGAATATGTAAAAGGGTTAATTTAATTAAATAACTTCAGTAAAAATCAAACAAATAATTATGGTCCCTAGACATTCTATGTGCAATAAATATAAATATTGGTCAGTGTGTTCAGCAGTAGTTTATATGCTTTCTCAGTCTGTTTTGTTAGAGACTGATTCATTGACATTTCGCCCGGTGGAGTCTAATCTTTCACATTGTTACAGTAAATCTCTAATTCAACTTAACCTCAGCGTTAATTTACTGCTTTCTTCTTTTGAGATAACAATGCTCAATGCTCTTTTATACGTTTTTGTTTTTTAAGTGCAAGAGGGTTTTGCTTCCATATTGTGCTTTTCCAACTGGAATCACCCAATATGGTGGTAAATAAGGATTAATAATCTATTTCATTACAGTGAAGACATTATTTTGTGAAACTGCAAAAAGTAGTTACAAATCTCTTTGATTTGTTGAAAGCCCCGGGCTAAAGTACTTGAAGTGGTTCATTGATTAATAAGAATAATTAATTTCAGCCTTCAAGTTGCCGTTCGCTTCAAGGGGTGCAAGTGTGAGAACAGCACCTGTCATTTTAGCTAAACAACAAAACCTCTGTCTGACGGCGGCAGGCTAACTTGAGTAGATGAAAAGAGACGTCTGTGTGAGGCACAACAGTTTGAAGACACGCTATCAGTAGATTCGTGCAGTTCTTCAAATCCTCAAAACAAGTTGGTAGATTCCTCTGCAAAGATTTCAAAAGGAACTACCTTTTCAGTCTATATATTGAAGAATACAGATGAGCTGTTTTACCAGACCACATTGTGTTTTGAGATCTGTCACGAATGTTGGACTTCATTAGTGGAGTGTTTGTGGTTTGTGAATGAACAGGCAATAACAAGCCAGTTGCCTGTGTGCAAAGTTCTCACTAGTTTCAGATTATTCTGCGACTTAAACATAGGAGATCATGCAAAAAAACAAACACTAGTTTTATTCATTTATTTTTTGGGCAATTTAGGAACAGGTAAAGATGAAAATTATCAAATTGCAACGTAATTGTGTGTAAAACTAAACAATTTAGAGAATTTACTGAGTTAAGTGCATTGAAGTGAAATGGAGTGTTCTTTGCATTTAATGTTAATTATTACTTAACAATGAACCAATAAAATGTTTGGTTGTACACTTGACAATAAACGTGGAACACACAACACTATTATACATTATTTATTCATCACACATATTTTTTTCATTTCAATTTGCACATAGCAGACCTGTACACACATAATTGTCTATATTATATATTGTGTTTTTGCCATTTTGTACATTGCCTATTTGTATATTTTTCTTTTATCATCTGTGTCCTGTCGCGTTGCTGTGATTCTGTTGCACTGTTGAGCGTCTGTCACTATAACAAATTTCTCGTTTGTGTATACCTGGCCAATAAAGCTCATTCTCAAAAGCTCATTCTCATTTTTACTGTATTTTTGACCAAATAAATAGCATATACATGACTTATACAGTCATAGTGACGGCAGTGAGTGAAGATGTTGTGAGGCGGTATATGTTAGCATATTCTCATACATTTCCATTTATAATCCAGCAAGGATTTCTCTGAAGGTCGTGTCTCCTCACGGCATGTATTTTGGAACAGCTGATGACTGGAAGTTCTCCAGTTTTCCCTCCAGAGGAATTATAATCATGTTTGTGATCACCAGTCCCACAGAATAAAAAGGAAACCGTCTGCCAAATTCATGACTAGAGATTACTGTTTATACTACTGACCTTTATTTCGCAAAATTTGGGCAGAAGTTTTGTCTACCAAAATCGCTCACAGTCTGCGGCTGAATTTGATTGTTTCACCGCAACACAAAGACACCTGTCATTCATTCTTTGGCTCGTGCTTGGGTGTCTAGCAATTGATCAAAGCTCTGTAATGTATGAAAATAGGTAAGAAGATGCTCTTCATCCTGTCTGTCTTCATCTTTATATATGTCTATCTCCATTCATTCCCTTATGCTTTAAATCTCATCCCTTATGTGCTTCTTGTTGAGCAGTAGAGATGTTTATTCTTTCTCCATCTTTGGTCTCCTGTTAATATAGAGCTTTTTGTGCGACTTAAAGGGATTTTTATAATTTTCTCCTCGCAGACTGTTTTGTATCTGTGAAGGTTTTGTTTTGTTGTTCCATAAGAGACTCGCTTTTTATGCCAGGTTTATTGGCATCGCTTCATGCGGTCTCTGTTGCTGATGTTGGGGATTTTCGAGAGCAGAAACGAGCATGATGAAGCCGTGTGCAAGGGCGTTTGCTGAAAACTTGCTGTTTTATAACTAAAGGATACAAGGAAATGGCCCCATTACTCCCTGCCACCCGCCGGGTTTTTGAACCATGTCAACTATGATTCCTATAATAAAATGGAGAAGTGTAATTATGCTTCAAAACAATAGTCTAACACACGTTCTGGGTTATATTTAAGATACATTTACTTTTACTTTTTCTGTTCCATCGGTTATTTCTCTCAACTAAACTTTTGCTGCCTGGGGAAAATCCTCGGGTCTACAGGAAAACATTTATATCATTTATCTGATAAGCAGAAAGTCTGAGTCATGCAAAATTCAGAAGACGCCATCCTGGGGTGTGTTTGATTTGGCTTGAAAGGTGGCAGGTATATCAGGGGTTAGACTGATGACCTGTGTCTGTTTGATGTAATACCAGCCATGGTGAGGAGCGCATGTCTCCTGGGGTCAAAGAGAGATGAAGAGCCCCTGTCAGTGTGCAGGATCAGCCTAGAGCTGTTTGTGTTTGTGTGTGTGTTTAATGACCTCTAGGGACCATCTCCTGCTGTCCTATCTCTCAGCAAACTGCTGACTGTAAACCCACCCACAAACACACACACACCCCACCTCAGTCAGTTGACAAATATGTCGTCCAAACTGCATGTTAAACAGAACTCCTTCATATTCATGTCCCCTGCCCCGTTTACCCAGAGACTGCGGCATCTGAAGGAGGAGCACACTCCGAAGGGCCATTGACGCTGAACTAGGGGTGTGCGATATGACTATTTTTGATCATGGACGATAAAAATGTCTCTACGATCTGCTTTTGAAGAAATAGCATTGTATCTTGCTACAGTGCACATTCTATCAGTTACAGTTCTGGCGCCTACACCTCAATATACAACGCTACATACATTTCCCATCAGTGTTAACTCAGCGGTAGAGTTATTCTCACGGATTACTACACTTATTCGCAGTCACAAAAGTACATAATTTGAGTGTGTTTTAAAGCCTTGCCGGTTAATCTTTTCATTCGCACATCAGATGTGTGCTTTTTTCGAGCCCGTAACTTACACCTGAAGCGCGTGCACTAAAAAAGCCTGTCTAACAGCGCCTGATTTCTCAACTAAGTTATCCTTTGAGCTAATACTGTCAAAACACACAAGGTTTACATTTAGACTGGTTATTTCCACATTGAACTTGACCAGCAACTGTTTGGTTTTCCACGTTCTTCAAAATAGAATTTATGTTCAGCAGAAGAAAGAAACTCATTCAGGTTTAAAACTAATTTTGAGTAAATTATAGTATAAATAAAACACTGACAGAATCGACAAACAGATGACAGAATTTGTATTCTTTAATGCTAAAACAAACAAGCAAGCAAAACACAAAGAGAGAGAAAAATCACTCACTACTCTTGACTGAAAGAAATGCAGTTACTTTAAGAGGAATCAATCTATATAGTGTTTTATTTTTATTTTTGTTCATTCAGTTTCTTGAATGCTCCTGCTAAATATGCCTATTGTACCTGAAAATAAAGCACTGTTATTTGTATATCATGTGAATTTGTAATGTGTATCTTTGTTCTTATTTTTTAATAACAAATATTAAATAATGACAAAGATTTTTATCTTCGCCCACATTGGCCTAAATATACACCAAACATTTTTTTATTTTGTTACCTTGACTTTATAATAGGGAAATTAGTTTGGCTGTATTGCTCAGACAAAATATTAAAACCAACATAACAAAAAACTTGATAAAATCGTGAAATTGTGATATGATATTTTGCCATATCGCCCACCCCTATGCTGAACGTGTTTTTCCGTTCCACTGTGATACTTTTCCATTGTTTTTTTCCATTGCGTTGTGTCTCCCAGACTCCCACATAACATGGCATTCTAAAACACAATTTGAACACACGTTTAGAAAAAAATTAATAAGGTTTAAAACATATTTCCTACCCAGAGAACACTTTTTTACTTAGTTGGAATATTACTTTGTTAGCTTAGCAACATACTAATGAAAACCCCATTGGAATCCATTGTAAATTAAGTGTTTGTAACATGCCAGGTCAGATTTTGACTTTTTATAATATTTGCTTTATAACATTAACATTATTTAAGTTGTGCTAAATTAGTGTCGACAGCTTCTCAATCAACAACCTATACATACCTTTCTATTTCCAATGTGTTCGTTATTTTACTGTGCTGTCCAACAATAAGGTATTTGTTTGTTTTACAATGTTTTACTCTCTAAAAAATCAAGCAAATCAGCCAAAGGCCATGTAATATGTTACTTCCTTTCATTTAAAAAAAGCTGTAGTACAAATGGGTCATGTTTAGAAATATGAAGAAATATGAAATATGTAGTAAATTTCAGCCACCAAAATATTCAGCAGAAACGGCATAAATGAATAGGTTCATAGATAGGTGGGTAGGTTCCGCCAGAAATAGTTTTGGAGGGCTGAAAAATTGACTGAAACGGCAACATTTAATTAGTGCTTCTAGGCTGACGCGTTTGGATTGTATCAGTGTCTGTTTCACACAAACAACATGGATAGGGTTGGAAAGAGGGTACATTTCAGAAACATTCCAGAAATGTAGAAAACTTTCCAAGACTTTTTTTTTGGGAAACTTTCAGAAATGTTAGCAAAGTTTCTGGACATTTACCGTAAATGTTCCTCCTCTTTGCAACCCTGCATACTGTATTAGCAGTGTGGAAGCACTTCGCTATGAACAAGATGCAAAAAGATGCTAAAGGAGCAATATGGAAAATTAGAAAGCCATACATTTAGAGTGTTCAGAATCATTCACTTTTGAGGCTCCATTATGTTTAGAACGCTGCCTTCGAAGGTAGCTCCCTATGTAGGCAGCAAGGCAGGTTTTCAAATACTAAGCATAATGTATTTTACAGACAGCTTGTGTAATCAACTTTTGATGTTGTGTAGTATTTCCGCTTAATATACCTTGGCCTAAACTGCGGCTTATTGTTAAACTACTTGTCACTCTGAATGCATATGTGTCATCACGCAGCACTGATATGTGCTGTTTCAAAGCAGCGCTCTCATTCTCTCTCCCTGCAGTCCGTCTTTCCCTTCTCGCTGAGGCCACGGGGTCTCATAAGAACTAGTGTTTTTCCCTCAGCTAGCACCTGGCACACTTCAAACGCCCTAATCTCTTTGACCCCCACATGAAAGAGGCAGCTCTGGGTCCAGCCCATTCAAATAACAGACAGAAGAAGAAAGACTAGTCTATGTGAATGTAAAACGGTAAGAAAAAAGCTAAATGTGAACATCAGGGATGTGAGTCAGACATTAAGCATTCTGGCACCCGTGGAGAGCTGGTAACTTTGCAGAAGCATTTGTTTATGGGTTTTTATGAAGAGAAACCATGCCTGGATGTAACCGTTAATGACAATTACCAGAAGAGAATGTAGCTGTGTGTGCATCTCTCTGACAAATGATCTCCCAGCATCCCCTCAGAAGCCTTAAGAAGAGTACTGATTAGAAATGCCATATTACATGGCAGTAATGGTGACACTTTGTGTTAGGTGAAACTCAAATGAGACCTGAACAGTGGGAAGCCAATATCATCTCTCCAGCAGCGCATGTTCTTTGTGTTTGTTCTGCACTGCGTTGTTGATGTCTAAGATTTAATCATGAGCTCATCTGTCCCAAGATTCAGTTCCTCATGCACCATGCCAGTGTTTAATGAGATAGGCCTAACACAATTAGAGTTCTCTGTGTGATCGCTGTGTGATGTAACATGTAACTAGACAAAGAACTAGTCTATTATTAGATATGCCTGTTAATAAAGAATTCTTAATATTTTGATTCTGTGTGAATGGGATTTGATGGCAATATAGAGTTGGAATTATATATAAGTGATTTTTGTCTCTCATAAGCTTCTATTATACTCTTATTTATATACAGTGAATATGAAAGAACTGTTAACTTTTAAGGGCACAATTTTTATTCACTTTAATCATTTTTTCAAGTGTACAAAAGGTCATGCGCTTAAACAGGCACCTTATTATTTTTCAGTTTAGTAAAGTCATTTCGATTATACATCTGCTGTTAATCATAATGCCATGGGAATGAACGAATTACACTTTAGCACTGGCCAATAAATCATGGGAAATTTTGTTGCATAGATTAATGTATAGTTCAAGTGCACTTCAGAAGAGATTTGTAAAATCGGCACCTTCCCAGATAACAGAAATGTGTCTTTTATCACCGGTAAGTAGGAAGAACAGATATTTCAGATGTGTTAATTGAGATTCATAAGACTGTATGTAAATCAAGGCTTGGGTGTCATACAAACTTAAGGATCAAAACTGGGATAGTTAGCATGATCTGAATAGTCTGGTAGATATTGCAATTGCACCTTCTTTCCATTGACAGCTATTTGAAAACTATAGTGTACTCTGATAAAACAAAAATGTGTTTGCAAGTAAAATCCATATTGACGATATTTAATTATTACAGTAGTAGTGTTTTACAAGTTCTGGATTCTTTTTGTAATTCTATTCCAATAGTTGTGAGTGTGAAGATAGCAGATTTTGTTTAATGTTCTCTGTAGTATCTAAAAAGAAGCTCCTTTTCATGAACCTGAAAGAAAGCCTGGGGATTGTCCAATTAAGTGTGTTTGTAGTTCTGGTTTGCAGCGATAAAAGGGATGTCACAGAAGATGGCAACCTTATCACCTATTACAGTTTTTAGCACGAAGATGCAGCTAACAATAAAATGTTAACTGACATAATGTATTTAAATTGTTTCAAAATAAAAGATAAACATTTTACTGTATAAAAGTATTTATAAAAGTCAGTTCGAATTTCTTCAGATTTAACCAAACTTTTATTTAATGGGTTGCTGTGAGTTTTGGGTCCCACTTTATATTGAGTGGCCTAATACCTTGTGTACTTGAATAGTAACTAGATGTGTGCCAATAAATCATGGGAAATTTTGTTGCATAGATTAATGTATAGTTCAAGTGCACTTCAGAGGAGATTTGTAAAATTGGCACCTTCCCAGATAACGGAAATGTGTCTTTTATCACCGGTAAGTAGGAAGAACAGATATTTCAGATGTGTTAATTGAGATTCATAAGACTGTATGTAAATCAAGGCTTGGGTGTCATACGAACTTAAGGATCAAAACTGGGATAGTTAGCATGATCTGAATAGTCTGGTAGATATTGCAACTGCACCCTCTTTCCATTGACAGCTATTTGAAAACTACTAGTGTACTCTGATAAAACAAAAACGTGTTTGCAAGTAAAATCCATATTGACGATATTTAATTATTACAGTAGTAGGTGTTTTACGAGTTCTGGATTATTTTGTAATTCTATTCCAATAGTTGTGAGTGTGAAGATAGCAGATTTTGTTTAATGTTCTCTGTAGTATCTAAAAAGAAGCTCATTTTCATGAACCTGAAAGAAAGCCTGAGGATTGTCCAATTAAGTGTGTTTGTAGTTCTGGTTTGCAGCGATAAAAGGGATGTCACGCAGTGAAAACAGAAGCACGACATGGCAACCTTATCACCTATTACAGTTTTTAGCACATCTAAAAAAAGATACAGCTAACGACTTTAGCGTGGAATAAAATGTAAACTGATATAATGTATTTCAATTCGAAGGATGTTTCAAAATAAAGATAAAAATAAAGTTTTAATAATAATTGTACTATTAGTCTTAGTAGTATTACTCTCAGAAGTACATTTTACTGTATAAAAGTATTTATAAAAGTCAGTTCGAATTTCTTCAGATTTAACCAAACTTTTATTTTAATGGGTTGCTGTGAGTTTTGGGTCCCACTTTATATTGAGTGGCCCTAATACCTGTGTACTTGAATAGTAACTAGATGTGTACGTAGTATGTAACCACAGTGTAAGTGCACATTGGTACATGGTATGTCCTGTTACTCATTTGTACTTACACATACCATTCAGAGGCTTGTTACATATGTGTAGTTACACAAACATAAGAGCTGTCGATATATGTACCAATGTGTACTTCGGTTACATACTACGTACACATCTATTTATTAGGTAAGTACATGGGTTATGAGGGCTACTTAATATAAAGTGGGACTGAGTTTTATGTATATATGATATGATGACAGTTTTTTTTTTTTAAATGGTCAAATGCTCATAAAGTGACTCTCAGAGCAGCTCTGGAGACGAAAATAAGTTTTTCTTTTAAGTTTTGCCAAAGTTTTTCAGGTCTGGTAGAATCTGTGATCACTGATCTCGGACCCAGTTTGTTTGCTGGCTTTAATGTTTTTTCCCCCAACTGGCAACCTGTGGTGTGCTGTTGGGTAAATTGGCAGTGTGTGGAATCGCACAAACCTAAACAAAAATGGATATTCTGACACGGAATGCACATTTCAGTGGAATAATGGGCAATAACACTGTTTTTGTGAGAAACAAGTATGTAAGCTTTGCATGTGTTCATTTTAGCATGATGTGGGGTATTATTATTATTTTATTTTTTTACACTTAAAAACACTATTACAATATAAAAAATTAATTATAATATTTGTGAGTAATATATATTTATTTATTTGAAAGGTTTCTTCAGAAGGAGGAACATTGATTACCATTTAAATTAAATCTATAAGAATGGGAAACATAATAAAGCATAACAAAAAATGGTTATGTTTGACCAAACATTTAACAAGCTAAAAATATAATTGCAGTTACAGACACTGTAATTATGGAGCAAAATGTCTTATACATGAACTGACTGCCCTCCCAAATTAATGCCAATTTGTGCGTGCCAGATGTGTGAAAGAGACACCTTATCTCCGTCTTCACCTTTTTATGCTCACACATAATAAAGTTTTGTCAAGGACTGACTTTTTGAACCTCCTCCTTCAAAGCTCAGCGATGCACATCAAATATCTCATTTCAGGTATATCTCATTTCACTCTCTCCACCCTTAAGAGAGCATGTGCCGTGCAGTTCTTTACATTTTCACATGCTCAGCGCACCAGAAGTGTAAAGGTGCTGGAAAAAAAGGATTTATCTCCCGTTATTGTTTATTGTTTTCTCTGTCGTTTCAGCTGACCTTTTGCTTTTTCTTGAGTTTCACTGAACACGTTGAGCAACGGTGCTTCTGTCTGGAGAAAGAGAGCCTGTCTTTCTGGTGCTCAGTATATGAAAACAAATGTCTCTGAAGATCAATAAATTTAAGTCCGATGTGGAACTAAATCAGGGTGAATGGATTCAAACAGCCAGAAGTTACTCAAGTGTTCAATGCTCAAGCACAGAAGCACAGCTGTGAGTTGGCATTCAGGCACTGACATTTCAAGGTGCTGTTTTGTTGTGCCAGTAGTCTAACCTCATAAGAGCGTGAACTTTGTTTTAGTTTTTAAAGGGATATTTAGGTATGCTGATATGTTTGCTAGTGTGTGTGTGGCTCAGTGGTTAGAGCATTGCGTTAGCAGCGCAAAGGTCGTGGGTTCAATTCCCAGGGAACACATGTACTGACAATAAATGTATAGCCTAAATGCACTGTAAGTCGCTTTGGATAAAAGTGTCTGCTAAATGAATAAATGTAAATGTAAATGTGTATGTGACCTTGGTGGTGCACCGTTAGCATATTTGTCGGTTGTTAGCAGCGCTTAACAATATGGGGCAATCAATGGCCCATCTAGAGATCAGGGTGGCCAATGGAAGATCAATAAGTAGGCTATATATAATAGAGCTACATACAGTGGCCTCAGAAAGTATTTTGGACACTAGCCACAAATGACTTGAAAAGAAAAGAGTGTCTTTCATTATACGTTATAAAAATTTGCAAACACATGATTCTAGAGCTTTTATACTTTAGAAAAGAACAAACTTTTCTGAATCATTTTACTTTTAACATTTTAACGGATCTATGGTGTTCTTTCCTTTAACAATGAACACAGTTCATAGAATTCCTAATCATAGAAGTCTTCATTTCATAAGTGAATTAAGACAGGTAATACAATTGTAACACCAAAAATATCCATTCACAGGGTCTTTACTAAGTTCTGAAAGAATTAGGTTATATATTGGTAATCGGTTGATAGTCCAGATGTGTTTCTTATTTAAATTTTTGCCAATTTTGGATGTTTTATAGCTATATAGTAGGCCTATGGATATAATCTATTTTTAATATTATTATGTTATGCTTTCTGTTTTTCTTGAAATTAGAATTAGGTGATATATTGTAGGCTACCATATTGTTAATCGGTTGATAGTACTACGGCTGTGACAGTGGTAGATTTCTTTGTTAACATCTTCCATTTACCGCTGTCTCGTTCGTATTTGGCCAGTTTGGAGAAACCCTTACCAATACCAGCCGGGCGTTTGCGATCACGTGAACTTGAAGACACTTGTACAATTGCGGATGGGTGACATGAATGGAAATTATTCCAGATCGGCGATTTAGATTTTGGTTTCCCAACAAGGTCCATCGCTCATCATGAAACACATTAACTGAATGCAGAAGAAACTGTGTTTTCCTACGCTCAAACTTGCCAATCTAAAGGAAACATTGGCGTTTGAGGTAATGTGTGAATTAACATAGATTTATAGTCTAAATAAAACAATTTGCAACCGTTACTTTTATTACACTTGTTTACAAAACTTTGTATTATGCTTGTTATAGAGTGTGTGACATCATGTGCACTACCGCCGGTGGCAAGCGACCACCGCCGGTGACGTCATGGCCACGTCATGGCCTGGATAGTACCTTTTAGTTTTTTTTTGCCAATATTGGATATTTAATAGTATAGATATATTGGCCAATATTGGATGTATAAAAATCTCAAATAATTTTTATTTTATGTTTTTTTTTCATACTGTGCATTATAATGTTGTCCTGCTTACATTTACTTGAAATTTGGGCTGTGCAAATAATCAAATGCGATTTATCATCTCGTCAGTAAAGCCAGTTCTGTGATTAATAGTAAATCTCCATCACGTGCTTTCAGATGGAACCGCATGCAATTCACTGACAAGCTATGCAATATTACATCGATTATCACAAGTGATACATCGCCGATAATGAACGCAATATTGCATAGCTTGTCAGTGAACTATGGCTCTGTGTAGTAAATGCTGCACAGCTTTTGAAGCTTTTACTAAGATTGACTATAGTTTTTACTGTTTTATTGTTAATTTATTTGGACGAAATATTCCATAACTTCAGTACTGGCTACTTATCAGTTATCAGCCATAACATGAAAATAAATATCGGCATATCAATATTATCCAGAATTGTAGTGTCGGTCACTGCCTGTGCGTCTGTTTACTGTGTAGCTCTGTTCAGATGTTATAGGATGTCATAACTATTTAGGTATTGACTCAAATCTCTTTACTAAACCATATGACACTGTAATCCCAACTCGCAGTGAGGAAAATTAATGAGTGAGATACTGCCCGCTATTCTTGTTTCTCGCTATCCGAAGCCTGCAATCATCTGTTGACTTAATTTATGTCCGTCTTGTCACATCAAACAATAATCATTCCCGTGATACTTCAAGAAGATAAATTTCCCTGTGCAATCCTGAGTGAGTCTAATCCATCGCCGGCTCCTTTAGCACTGCCTGTAAAGGTTAAGTGAGTTTCTTTCAGAAACACAGTGTATTTTTCCCCTGGCAAGGGAAAGGTTGTTTGCTCAGTGTAGATTGTTTATGTATGTGTTGTGGTAAATTGGCTATTCTTAGTCTCAATGAAGAGCAGACATGACAGACAGAGGCCCTGCTTTTGAGCTGACTTAATTGGGCCATTCATCACAGAATGCTGATGATGTCTACCTCTCTCTTTCTCTCATGTAGCTATCTTTCTCAGTCTTTTATTTTCGCGTCTTTTCTTTTTCTCTTTCTGTAATCTGAAATGTAATTATTTGATCACGTGACCCAAATTCGCCCATTCCGAGGATACCAGAATCAAAACAACACTGTTTTAAATTAGAAGACAGATAATTTTCTTGTGCTTTTACTAATGTTTATTGGTAAGAAACACCTTTTAGGATTAGGATTTATATATATTTTTTTTCTGTATTCTTTCCCTTTGTGAGTGATTATAGTTTTAGTTCTCCATTAAATCGCATTTTATAATTTCTCTACATCTCAAGTGGAATTCGAGCATGAATTACATGAAATGTATGTATCAAAACGAATGTTAATGTCTGGAGTGGTCTTTTATTGTGGCCAGCCTAAGGCACACCTGTGCAATAATCATGCTGTCTAATCAGTATCTTGATATGCCACACCTGTGAGGTTGATGGATTATCTCGGCAAAGGAGAAGTGCTCACTAACACAGATTTAGACAGATTTGTGAACAATATTTGAGAGAAATAGGCCGTTTGTGTACATGGAAAAAGTCTTAGATCTTTGAGTTCAGCTCATGAAAAATGGGGGCAAAAACAAAAGTCTTACGTTTATAATTTTGTTCAGTGTATATACAGTATATATTTTCTAAGTAGAATGTTAACTGTACCACAAGTTCAAGCTTCATGCTTGACATGCTAAATAACACATAAAACCACCTTTAGTCAGTAACAAGCCAGTATCCTGATTCCTGACATGAAGTTAACTGACAAGGGCAGCACTTTAGTACTGAATGTGTGACTGAACACCAGGTTAGCCAACCTCAGACTTCTCATCCTGCTCTGAAACGGTCACCTGAGAGAGATGGAAGGGTCCGCTCAACCATCAGATCACATGACCTATTGTTCGTTATGTGGGGGATACAGCTGGTTTCCCCCGGGGGCTGGAATAGGATACTCTCTATTTAAGCTGATCTGTGCAAACGAAACCATCGCTGTACAGAATCTCAAAAGGGGACCGCACAAGAACAATATATTTGTGAGATGTCAACCATCAGTTTATATGTTAAGCCTGTTTATGAAATATTTACATAGACGTTCAATGTGGAAGAGCTTAAAGAGAACACACTGAGCTTCATTGGAGCACCAACAGCTTTTAATAAATTCCAGGTAATATTTATTAAAATGACAATATTTTGCAAAACAAATAATCTGGGTCATGTATTAAGTTCAAACATATTTTATTATGTACAACAATTTTTTAACAATATCAATTAACTTTTGATCGTATCAATAGTGCTTAATTTTTTTTCTTGAAAATATGATATATTAAAAGGATTATTTGATGAATAGAAAGTTTGAAAGAACAGCATTTATTTGCAAATTTTTGTGTGTGCAAAATATCTGTCACTTTTGGTCCATTAAATGCATCTTTGCTAAATAAAAGTATTAATTTATTTATTTTTAACAGTTGTACTGACACCAGAATGATGGTAATATAATATAACATACTATGCATTTTGAGCCATTTTACTTGTGTACATAAAATGAAACACAAAAAACTAAAGCCAATTACTTTAATTGTTTAAAGAAACGTGTATATTCATTTTGAAATTACAGTTGTCATGTTCTTAAGTTTAATAGGGTTTTAAAGGTTGACTTTGAGTTTTAAAAGACAGCAATGTAATCTAAATGTAAAAATAAGAGGAACAAACATTCACAATTAAATATTGTATATTACTCTATAAATTAAGGCAAATCTTCAATGCCAGTGTATCGTGATTCCCTAATGAAGAGCATCTCATCCTTGAAACTTTCCTGACCGTCTTCTCCAGCTCATCTGTAAGGATGGGGAGATCAGACGCAATAGAGGAGCTTATTAGGCGATAGGGTGACAGCACACTTGGTATGCATGAGAACAGCGAGAGTAACCTTTTATCAATCAGCTTTCATCACTGACCAGCCCTGTTGAGGGAACACAAAGCAGGCGGTCAGTTTTATTTTCCCACTCGTTGCTGCAGCAACTAAACCTCTGAAACCCCTGCTTTTATGAAGCTTAGATTGGTTTAGTTAAACGCAATACCATCTCTCATTTACTCTGACCGCAGCCCTACGGTTCATTTAGCGGTATGCTGTGAAATAGTGTCCTTTCAATAAATAATGAATATCTGGTAGTGCTAAAAGGGCTGGAGAAGTTTTGGCTGCCGGAACGCTCTGGCATCCCTCTCTGATAATACACACAGGGTCTCCATTGTGTTTAAACATATTCCAACACAGCGTATTCATATTCCTGTCTCTCTCAGGAATGCTGACTTCTAGGCTAGTATTGATGTGGAACAGACAGTGAAAGTTCTCAGGCTTTTCAGCGCGCCGAGGGATGGATGGATGGATGATGGATAAGGAGAGGGAGGCATTTAGCGTTTCACCCCAAAGGTGCTCGGAATTCTCGCCCAGTCTTTGAGGTGCCGGGCACAAACAGTCCTGCGAAAAGGGGCAGACGGGAAAGCGATTGGAGGGACGCTTGCTTAGGCAGTCTGGCTGGTGGGTGGGACGGTTAGTGATGAAACGTTGCATAAATAATGCCAGTGGGGGGCGCTGAGTCCTCTGTTGCCATGGAGATCTTTGTGGCTGACTGAGCCAGTGTTGTGCGCGAGGTGCTTGGAAGCTGCGGCTGGCAGACTGGCCGCGCCTGTAATGAGTTGAGGAATTTCTCTAATGGGAAGAGCTAAGTGGAAGGATGGTCGACAGGTTGGCTTTACACTGATCTCTGCGACCGGTTGCTCGGGTGTGTGGTGTGAGGCAAGGTACGGCAGTTTTTTCCTGATTTGTGCTGGAAAAGGATGGAAGAAATGTTTCTGATTTAAAGGGTGAGTTGGAAGTTTTTGAACTTTAACTGGATTATTATATGTGTGCTTTGCTAATATAGTGATATTCGGTTAAGATGTTTGTGCAAGTAGTTTTTTCTTTTCCTCTTCGACATCTGTTGTGTTTCTCATTAGGTATGGCATAATACATCCATTCATTGGCATTAATTCTCACTGATTGGATTTCAAGCCTTATTTATACTGGTTTTAATTGGTAGATTTCAGTCACACTTAGGTATCAGTGCTCGTTTTTTAAATTTGAATTATGCATTAGTTAAAGGATTTCCTTGAACCTATTTTCTTTTAACTCTGATTAACAGGTATTGCTGTTTTTCTTCTTTGTTAGTGGTTTGCAACATTTCATTCAACTTGTTTGATAGTGTTATTGCTCCAGAATTTCTACTTTAAGCTACCTTGGAATGCAATTACTACAGTATCAATATTTTTATGTGTTTTACATATTTATTGTGCTTTTAATATTTGGGAATCAAATAATTGAATGATAACACTTTACTTAAAGCCTTTATGTATAATACATTATAAAATATTGTTAGAGGGTGTAATGCATTATAATTATTCATAATGTCCATTGTAACACATTATATCTTGTCGTAAAGAATTATAACCAAATTTATAATGCATAGTGTAATAATGATAAGTGTTATGTTTACAAGAAAAATAAATAAACACAGAATTATAAGCTTCCTCTCATTGCATTCTCATCACCATGTCCCCTTAGGTGCTATATGTGTGAATATTTGAACCAGTTTGAACTGATTTAAGCTAATAAACAAACTTACCAACTCAACTGTTTTCAATTTTAAATAAGAATAAGACAAAAATCTCTCAGCGCTTACAGTGTAATGAGACAGGAGGGAATGCAAAACTAACTTATGACACAATCTTTAGAAAACATAGTTGCCAAGTGTTGCACATTACAATCGTAGCAATATTCACAATGTTGCTTTATCTCTGACAAAATATACTGTTATTATTCAATATATTGCTCCGACTTATCTGAAAAGCTCTATTAAATGGAGAGCACTGCCATGCAAAGGCATCTTTCTTTAGATTTAATTACTTAGGATGTATCTCTCTGTGGGCAGGATGCATTCCACAGTCCATATCCTCTTTTAATGTGTCAATGTCCTGAACTGCACAAATGTGAGAAAATAAAATCTCATGGGAGAAGTGTGAACAGAGTGAGAAAGAGAGAGTCGAGAGAGCGAGACAGAGAAGAAAGCAGTTTAATTTGTTGAATTTTTATGGTTTTCTGGCCGAGAGCTGGTTGGTTGTGATTAAGTGCAGATGAAGAGGGGTGTTTTACAAATGAAAATAGGAAACAATTGATAAATTGTTGTTTTGGTGGCTGGAAATAGGCCCTGGTGCAGGACACACCATCATCTGATTCAGTCCAGAAATTGCTTACAGAGTTGGATCAATAAACTCTCCATTTGTACGACCCTGTATGCATGTGGTTACGGATCAGGCCCCCATCGATTCTCCTGCCCAGCTGTAATTAAAACAGGTACCTGTGACAAGAACTCCTGCTGTGGAGTGTCTGATTGTTTTTTGAGTTCCTATTTTATCCTCATTTCCCTGTTCTGGACCGTTTGGGGTAACTTCTGTGTCTTACACTGATCCTTTGTTCTTGTCTGAGGGCATTTGTGGAATAAGAAGTTCTTTGAAGGCTTCTCATTGGAGGAAGTGCTCTTTTCTGTTGCCGGGCTTCAGGCTCTAATCTTGGCTGCCTGGAGGGGGCAGCTTGGGGCTGGCTGTCTAAGTGATTCTATGTGTCGTCTGGTTATGGAATGGGTCTTTATTGGTGCTGATGGTGCACTTTCTGTCCCAGCTGGGGAGTTAGTGGTGATTATCATCTCTCAGGGCCGGCCGGAGGTCTACCTTGTGATTTATAGCTGGCGCACATGCTGCTCCACAAATTCTACAGAAGTTTCTCTATGATCTAGAGTTTAATCTAATCTAAAATAAGTGTTTAACTCAATTTAATTACAGGAGAGAACAAAATTTGCCCTCTATAGGACATTTTAAAATGACATATTGAATGTAATTAGTGGTTCTTGCTTTTGGTTTATAGGAGTAGGGATTTGAACAAGTATTAGTATGTTGCCTCAAATCGGCCAGACTCCAGAAGTTCTTTCACTTTTCTAATTGATCCGATGAACAAATGTACCTGCATTGAAGGAGGAACCTGAGCCTTATCTGGAGACCAGAATGAAGTGAGGTCTTTTTTAATCATTAAACAACAAAAGCTTGATTCTGATTCACAAGCTCTTGATTCGATTAGATTCTGATGTAGATTTGACTCATTATCAATTTGAATCGATTAATTCATTAGGCTAAATCTGGTACAGTATGTGAAGCTGTAAAATAAATAGGAAACCCTGTCAGTTTGTGCATTACTATAATATTAAAGGTTAATATGACCAACTAATAAATTCAATTTCTGTTGATTATTAGATATTTTTTTCTATACCAACATTTAGATTGCACAAGAGTCAGTTTTTAGATACTGTTTGTTTCTACTGTTGATTTATAAACTTTTAAACTGTAAATTTGATAAAACATGTTTTCATGATTTATTCATAAAATATAGGCTAAAACATAAAACTAAAAGTTTAAGTAAAAATGTAATGAATATGTAACATTGTATATAATTTTTCAACATTCCTTCTAATGTTCATTCATGTTTATTTCAGTTGAACCGAACTACAACGATATGTCACACCACATTAGACCATGTTAAAACAAGATTCAGTGTTTGAATTTGTGATCATTTGAAATCTGAAGGAGTCTAAAAAACAAATACGACCTCACGTTGTGTCAATCACAATTACACACTGCCTCAACCATTTTCTGTGTTTTTACACCTGTAGCAAGCATTTTGATAGGAAAGATGACGAATACAAAAACATGAAAAATGCATATGAAAATTTCAGACTTTCAGACAAATTTCAGACAAACGTAATGCGATTATTGGATGGCAAGCACACTGCAAATAATGTTTAGTGAAGTTTTGTTCGTGCATCAACAGACTAAAAATAGACTAACGACTTATCTTGGGATTTCAGAATCAATATCAAGATCGTTAAAATGAAGATTAATCTATATTATTCAGTGCAAAAATAGTAACACATTAGAAGCCATTTAAGAAAATACATAGCAGCAAAGCACACTCAAAGCACATCATCAAACACATAAGAACACTTTAGCATCACGATAGCAATTTGTGCACTATTAAATACCACTTTCCTCAGAAAGTGGACAATATTAGTTCAGCTTTTACAGTCAGCTGTAATGTTTTAATAAGAATGTTGTATTTCAGTAATTTTCTCATGTTTTGTAGAATACGTGACGTAGAGTAATGGCGCCTAAGGAAATTTGTTAACTGACCATCTCTCTTTCTCTGTTTCTCAGGAACTGCAGTTTGAACGATTAACTCGAGAGCTGGAGGCGGAGCGTCAGATAGTGGCTACTCAGCTGGAGCGATGCAAACTGGGATCTGAGACAGGTGGCAGCATGAGCAGTATCAGGTAATGCTAATGTACTGTGTGGGAGTGTGCAGGGGCTAGCTAATGCTTCAACAAGTCTCTGTAATGAGACCATGCTGCCTGATTGATGTTAAGGAAACCCTGACGATATTCTTGACTTCTTTGTGCAGAAGTCAGAGTGGAGTTCATGCAATTTCAGCTTATATTGTGATTTACATACAGCACCATGAGTTTGTATGTGTAAGAGAGAGTGTACATGTGTGCGTGGGTCCACATGTTGGTGGATTTTCATCTGCGGATCTAAATGCTAATAGGCTTGTTCCAGATGAACTACACTAGCCTGCCACCGACTGGCGAGAGTGGCCGCTTGCAGTCGGGGTGGAATTAAAAGTGGAGACGTCAAGTTGGACACCTTCTGCTCCTGGTAGTGATGCTGGTGTTTGCATATACTCTTATCACAGATAAAGGGAATTAAATGCAATATATGTGAAATACACAGAAACGTTTTTATGAGCAACACTTTTTATATACTGCTTAAAGCGCAATCTGTTCAAGAATAACGTTCAGAATAAACATATAGGCTACTAAATACCAATAAAGTGTGGGTATATATGCTTTTATCAGATAAAAATGACTCAAGATAACAGTGCGACTACACTAAAAAAGCTTTTACTGTTACAAAAACACAGATTTGTGAGCATTATTGGAAATAAATTGTTAGAATAAACACGCAACACACCTCATGCTTGTTAACACATAATCTGACCAATGAGAATAAAGTGTGTCGTCTTCAAGACTCTCGCAGCTGATTTTGAGCATCTGCAGCGCCTGACCTTGGCGGCTGGTCTCGTTTTGCTCTCGCGGTACTTTGATGGCAAATGTGATCGTTAGGCAGCTGCAGCGCCGATCAAAGTCGGACAAATGTTCTAACCAGAATGCATTGCTTTTGTCAGGCGGCAGCCGATCTTTGTGGCACCGCATGAAGTCGAACAAGCCTAATGTTTTTGCTACATGTGCACATGTGATTCTGTCACATGAGGGCACCCGGGTTAAACTAGTTTCCACATCAGAAGAACGGGCTTCTTCTTATGCCTTAGATGAGAACCTCTGAGACATTTACTGCATGACAGAGCCCCACCTGAGCCCCGGATTCACACACATTACTTGGATTTTATTGTTTTTATAAAAAAAATCATTAAAGATTTGTCCTTATTATTTATTTTTAAACGTTATTATAATCAGTATAGAGTTAATAATAATACAAATAATTACCATCATTATTGTTGTTATATTTAATGTTATAAAATGTTATTTTAAAATGTATTTTATTTAAATATATTAGTTTTATTTATTTATTTAAATCAGTATTATTATTAATATTTTATTAGTAGTAGTATAGAATAAATAATATTAACAATAATATCATCATCATCATTGTTATATTTAAAGTTATACAATTATTTGTTAAATGTATTTGATTTATTTAGTTGTCTATTTATTTAAACCAGTATTATTTTATTAAAATGTTATTTTAAATTTTATTTATTTGTTTGTTTATCTACATATTTATTTAATCTATAATTTATTTGTCAGTATTATTTTATTACTTACTATTTTATTGTAATAAATAAAGAACATTAACAGTAATGATAATCTTAATCATCATTGTTGTTATATTTAATGTTATAAAATTATTTGTTAAATGTATTTTATTTATTTATTTATTTATTATCTATTTATTTAAACCAGTATTCTTTTATCAAAATATTATTTTAAATGTATTTTATTTATTTGTTTGTTTGTTCATTTGTATATTTATTTAATCTATAATTTATTAGTCAGTATTATTTTATTACTTACTATTTTATTGTAATCAATAAAGAATATTAACAGTAATAATAATCTTAATCATCATTGTTGTTATATTTAATGTTATAAAATGTTTTATTTGTATTAATTCTAATTGGTTTATTTGTTTGTTTTATGTATTTATACATTTTATTTATTTTGTTGTTTAGCCTATATCAACCAGAATAATATAAATATAGAAATTATAGATAAACTGTTTGTGTGCATTTGTGAATGAGATGCTTTCTTTATCACGTTTCTTTAAAAAATGCATGCATAAAAATATCTGTAATGAATCTAAGAGTTCTTTTAAGTGAGTGTCACATTTGCATCCCCAGCATTCAACAGCAATTAACATCATTTAGCTTTAGTTGACATTCTCACACTTGTTAATTATGTGCATCTTTTGGCGGCTTGACCTTCCATGAGTCTGGTATTGGATGTGAGAGTTTTTCAGATTTAGTGAAAGAGAAACATTGGAAGTTTTTCCATCTAAGCTCTTTTATTTTTTGGTGACCCTCTCATTTTCACTGCAGTCACAGCAACTCAGGTTGCTACAGGTTCAAGTAAGATCTTGAGCTTCTTAAATGCACTGTATGAGTAAGAAATTAATTTCAGTGGGACAATGTGTTCAAAGCTAAGAGAAGGCTGTCCTTCATTTTTACCACCCATTTTTACTCCCTATTCACAGATGTCTTTTATGAAAGGAATCAGTCTTTAACCGTTTGAAGAAAACGACAGGGCAAGAAAGAAATGAAGTCCTGCTGCGCTCAGAGCCTCAAGGTTACCACGGAGAGCTTGTGCGGGAAGGAAGTCATAATGTTACTCTGCTACATAATATTGATTTAGCCTTTTAATTTGCCATAAGTGAACTGTTCCACAATAGCGATCTGATTCAGACTTTCATTCAGCTGATGGTTCCAGAGGCCCTGTGTGAAAAACACTTATTCAACCCTGGTGTTTCATGGAGTTGCTCTGTTTGTTGTTCAGGTTATGAGTGACTTGTACACAACAAATGCAGTACTTAATCAGTAACACTTTCTATGAAGCCGCTCTCGAGTCCTCCTTGGATGTTCCTATGAGAGGAAACCGTAATTACAACGTGTGAGCTTGGACGGAATGAAAATCTGTTTTCTAATATGCAGTACAGCTTCATATACAAGTCAGAAGTGTTTCCTGTCAAATTATCGGTCACAATTTCTGGTCACAATTTTACTCAATCAATCAATCAATCAATCAATCAAAATAAATATTAATTTTAGAATAATATTTACTATCCAATTATCTAATAGTTTTGGGTAATTTATTATACAACATTTTTGGATAATATTTTCATTACATTTCTAAAAATAAATTATTTGTATTTTCTACCATCATGTGCCCCTATATTTATAGTATGTTGATTTTAGTATTTCAGTCAGTGATAATTCAAAGCAGTACAGCAAATATTATTTAATTCCTTTAGCATTATTTTATTATATTATATTATATTTTGCTTAAATTAAGTCAGTAAAGATTTTTGTAATGTCACATTATTATACAAAATTTAGAAACCTATATATTTGTTAGGGTCGTGTCATGCAGGAAGGCCGCCGGAGACTTCAGGTAAGACGAATAGGGTTTAATGAACATAATACAGGCAACATAATAGAAGAGTGAACTGACAAAGACTCAGGGGAAACTCAGGACTTATAAACACATAGAATGTAATCAGGGAAAACAGCAACAGGTGAGGAGTAATCAAACACAGATGGGACTAATGAACTAATGATGACAGAACGAGGACAGGAAGGACCATATATGGGCACAAGAGGAAGGTAGACACAAGACATGGGGATACAGGTCTGACAATATTCTACAAAAACCTTTATGGTCGTATTAATATACCTCATTAATTTATAGTTATTTATTTTGTGTGGTTCACCCAATAAACAATTTTCATAAATAATAGTAACCATTATAAAAAAAAATGTATATTGCATATTGTATATTGTTTAGTATCATATTTTGTGCAGTATGTATTATACTGTTTAATGCATTTTAACCCTACAGTTATTTATGAAACCATAACAGACAATGTTTCCATTTAGAAACAGAAAGTGTTACTGTTTTGACTTCCATCTTTAGTTGTGTGTGATGTGTGTGTTTCTACCATCTGTTGCATATTGTTGGGTTTGATACTTGAGCCAGACAGACTTGGAGCCAGTGTCTGCTATCAGTCTGACAGTTTGGAAGCCCAGACAGACTCGAGATGCTATTACAGTAGACCAGCCTTGATTGTCAAATGAGTCTCCTGGGAATTCTGGGTAGAGTTGATAAAGAGACTCTCGGCTCACTGGGCCTCACTGTGGGGAAGATGCAAGCATGCATAGACACATTGAAAAAAAACACAAAAATAAGAGGTTTACTGTACACGTCTGAGGTAGTTTCTGGATGGACCTAAGACGGTTATTTTCTGAGCATGAAATAAGCTGAAATGTGTCTGCTACATTTTTCACAGAGCGAAAAAATGCAAATGAGACATTTTCGACTGTAAACATGACACACATGTCTTGTATAATTGGAAACCTCATGGCCAAAAACCAATTTAGACCTGGTGCTCATTTCGTTTTTCTTTTTGCTTGCGTTTTTCTCTGTTTTCAGTAGCGGCACACAGAGTTGAGTAAACACTGAGCGTGATTCATGTGTGTTAGTGTTACTGCTGTAAATCCAGTCACTCTCTGGCACCGGATCAGTTTGGTTCACGGCTGTCTGGAACACGTCCTACCCAATAACGTGATTACACACAAACACATACCCAGTCACTTTTCCTTCTTCTGCGGTGTCATTTCCTCTATTTTGGTTCGGTGGGAACTCTCCTAAAGCAAAACATATTTCTAGTTTTTAACAGGCTCACAGGTAAATTTGGCTAAGCGTTCAGCACTTGTCTATCACAAGTCTCTCATCTCTCTCTGGTCGGATGGTAAAATATTCTGAGGGAATAACCTTTAGTCTTTATTCTGTCAGGAGACATCGCTTTCGTTTGACAGTCAATCTCCTGATGCTGAGCGTTTGGAAATAACTTTAAGGAGAGATAGCAGACAACAGGAAGTGAGATAGACCTGCTGCTTCCCATCAGCTCTCCATTTGGGCATTCTCAACAGTGGCTGTCTCTAAAATAAGTCAGCTGCCTACCTAGACAGCATTTTTGAAAATCACCTTATTAAGAGAGCGTCTTGTTTTAAATAATTTTAAGCCATTTTTTTAGCTGTCATAGGTGTATTTATAGAACACATAATTTTGGAGGATCTTAGGCATGTTCTAGATAAATTTTGAAAAATTAGACATTTTAGTCTCAAATGTGTTTTTATTCACAATGGGCATCAGTATTTGTATATGGTTAATTTTTAGTGCACAGATTGAGAGTAAGATGTGAATATCCTCAATATTAAATATTAAATGTTGCAGTTATGGGTGTTGATGCAGTGGCTCTGTCTCTCTAGCCCCCTTTCATTTCTTTCTCTTGCTCCATCTTTTTCTCTCAGTGCCTGGGGAACAGCAGGCAGTGTTTAGTAAAAGGTCATCGCTGAATAACATGTCTGACTATGTGTTCTGTATGTGGCCAATTTCCCCCAAAGGTCTCAGCTCTCTGTACATTTCCATTTTTCACCCAAATTTCCTCTCACTCACTGCATATTAAAGTCAGCTGGAGGCTTTCAGCCAAATTTAAATCTGTGTGCTTTAAGGTACAGAGATCTGTTAAACCCTGCTTCCACCTCAAAGTAAAAAGTACAACTCGCAATTGTGAAAAAGTCACAGTTGTGTGTGTGTGTGTGTGTGTGGGGGGGAGTACTGATTTTAAATTGTGAGATTTAATGTTACAAATAAATTATTTCAAATTGCACATTACATCTCTTGTTTGCAATTGGATCCTCTGTAGTGAATGGGTGCCATGAGAATGAGAGTTCAAACAGCTGATAAAAATCATAATGATCCACAAGTAATCCACATGACACCGGACTGTCAATTACTGTCTTGTGAAGTGAAAATCTGCAAGTTTACAAGAAAAACTCCATCATGATGGCATTTTAACCTTAAACTGTTGCTTTCTCCAGTTAGCAAAATGTCCATGCCTTGTTGTCTTCTCACATCGCCAACATATTTGTTTAGAACTGTTTTTGGATTGTTTTTGCTTATAAATGCTGATTGATCTGTGCATATTTCTCTCCTGATTCAGAAAATATAAAAATTTTAATGGAGAAAGCAATATTTTGGATAGAGGTTTGAAGTTGATAATGTCTTAATGATGGATTTGTTACAAACATGCAGTTTTTCATTTCATAATATGTTAATTGATGGACTGGTTTTGTGTGGTTACTTGTGGATTATTGTGATGTTTTTATCAGTGTTATGGAATTTTTGAAAGTTTGACTTTATATGGTCAGGAATAAAGACTCTGACAGCAACTGTATCTATCGGTTTATTTTTGCAAGAGGGTCAAACAGTCATACAGCGCTTCTGCAGAGTGTGTGGCAAAAGACAATCCTTTGTCCCAATCTATTATACTCTAAAATATACCAGGATGCTCTCTTATTAACCAATTCTAATGCATATCTCTCATACCTTCCTTTTTATGGGACCCCTGGCTAACAGAAATTAAATTTCTTGTATCACACTTGTCTCACACCGTTTGACACATGGTATAAACATGAGCATGTATATTATAAAGACACAGAAGGAGCTTTTAGAACAGAATAAACACATAAGTAATTTTCCATCACATCAGTTGTTTGGACTCTCATTCTGACGGCACCCATTCACTGTCGATCCATTACTGAGCAAGTGATGTAATGCTAAATTTCTCCATAGGAATTAATTCTTAACCCTTTAGGCGCCAGGTTTTTTTGGAGAAAATGCTGGATTTTTACATCAAGATTTCAAAAGCTTGTGGCTTGAACAGGCTTTAAGATAGATATCTACTGTAAATTAGAACAATTTTGGGCATGACAAAAAGTTTATGTGGGGTGTAAATATACTCATCTATTTAGCATATTATGACGTCATCATGGGGCGGCCCTCTTGAATTTCATAATATTCAGGAAATAGTAGATATTGAATTGATGTTTGAACTTACTTGCATGTTTGTTTTTTTGTCTTTTTATCATCATTACAAATGATCAAGAAAAGAGGAAATAACAGTAAAACAATAGAAAGTAGTAAATTATTACTATATTACTGTGCCATAGTAAAATACATGTGCCTATTTTTTGATCAGTTGCCCAGCTATTTGCCCAATCAGGTATCTAGGTGACCGTTTATAGTTCTTGAGAGTATGGTACCTCTTATTGCATGGCACAGCACAGACCTAACATTACCCAACACTGACTGCACCTGTACTGTCTGCCGGTGGCCCTTTGAGCACATGCGATCAGAAAAAAGACGCAATCTGGGGCAATCATCAGCAACGCAGAGCCTCTCCTCTGGACACTAAGACCATGTCCACCCCTGCCACCCCCATCCCCGTTGGGCAAAGGGCCGAAATGATCACTTGTTTGTGTTTTGTGAACACTCTCGCCATGCCCGGCGGCACCATTGCGCGGCAGAGATGTACCGGGAGTAAGCACGATCATTAGACGGCCGATCGTCATTTCCAAACCGCAAATATTCCCCTTCAGAGTCAGAATCGGCGATTAACATTTTCAACATCCTCACAGAACAATTTTTATTAGTCATTTAGCGATTTTCTCTCACAAATCTCACAATTTACTCACACGCTATGAACTGAACTGCTTCCGCATCAATGCCACAATAGCTCACTTGCTCTGCTATTTCCTCGAACACTTTTGGTCTAGAATCGAAATATTACATGTCTGCCATCTAGTGGTAGGGAATACAAATGCAATATTACACCATATTAAGGAACTACAGTCTATTTCATGAAGTCTGACGTCTTGTCGCAATTTTGTGACTTTGGCGCTTAGAGGGTTTTAATATCTGGCAACAATATTTTTGTTTTCTTATGCACATCATGTGCGGGGCTTTACCTTTTTACCTTTTTTTTTTACAAAAGTTACAAACTCACTCCAGAAAACTTGTATATTTATAGAAACACTGTTACCTTTGCATTAATGAAGCTCTTCTTAAATGTACTACTTCGCTCCAGAGCATATTTAACCTCTTGTTTGTTTTTGTTTGTGTTAGCTCCATTCCCGCTGAACATCTGCTGTCCCAGTTAGGTGTGTGTGTGTGTGTGTGTGTGCTGGTGGGCCACTTCAGGCCTCTCTTCTCTAAATGGCTGCTGTAACCTACAGAGAGGACATTAAGGCAAAGCTCTTTCACACTACTTCTGCCAGTTCCTTTCTATTCTATGCTATATTTTTAGAGCCAAGACTTCCGTAGCTCTCGGGCTGAAGGCAATGTGTTATTATTCAAATTGGATAATGGGTTGCCAGTCAGCGCTCCAGCGCAATAATGTACCGTGGTGAATTGCTTCGCCTGAAAGCATGACTGTCCATTTTGCTTCAGCTGAAGTTCTGCGCGTATCTTTTAAATGGGAAAGGTTGTGCTTAATGTGTAACTTGTGGAAATCATTATGCTAAAAACCATGTGACTACAAACAGGAGTAAATTGGAGAGGGGAAAAAATGAATTATCGTGAGATTTCCTTGAATGTTATTTTGTAGAAATTGAAGTCTCATTTTCAGATCAAAGGATGTCAAGATAACCTTATGTTAGCACTTCTGTGCAATGGCAGTGATATTAAACTTGTCTGTTTTTACTATTAGACCAAGACTCAATTGTGAGAATGAATGGAAATGTAGGACTTTGAGTAGATTCTTTGTTGTTGTGATATTGTGATTGTCTTTTTGTCCACACTGAAGCAATGGATGCTGTAACTGCTGGGAAAATGCACACTGGAAGGACATTTTGATGGTTTTACTTCATAATGCCTTAATAAGTCTCTTAGAGCCTGTGCGCATAAGGGACCGGGATGACTCTGAACAGAATTACCCACACTTATAGAATGACATTATGAAAAATTCTATCATCAAAGCCCTTCCAATATTACCAAGCCTTGATTTTCTATTATGCCTCAATAATGCGTATGCCAAAGACAGACAATGACAAGGGACAGTAGCATTAGCAGTTAAGTATTGAACATGCATGACACATTTAAAATTATTTGGAATGTAATATTTAGTAGTTTTTGTTAATGTTATAAATGCCGCTTTACATTAACTCTAAATTCATTATTAAATACAACATCAATTAAATACAAGAAACAATGTCTGCTTTATAAAATGTTGTATTATTTATTAATCCATTTTCATTGAAAATGTTCAGGCGTTTAGTTGGCTACTACTGGACACAATTAGATTGCTTTACTTGGGCCAAACAAACAAGTACTGACAAGTAGATAAGGCCAACATTAATATGCAAATCACTGAACAATTTGCTCTAATGGAGGAAGAGGAGTGAACTTGACCTCTAAATGAATGCTTTATTGTATTTAAAACAATCATTTGCATGTGATGAGAAGAAAAGGGGAAAAAATAAACTTAAAAATGGTTTGGTATAAAGCGTTTAGAGGAAGTGTAAAGTGTTTTGGTAGCTGGCTGGTGTAATGAATGACTACAATTAGCTCACAGTGCCCTTTGAAACACACAACATTGATTTTCTCGTTCTTTCTGTAGGAGATCATTGGGCATATTGGTTAGAGAGTGTGTTTGTGTGTGTATGGCACATGCAAGCTCTCACTGAACCATGAGGTCAGTTACGGAGCCACATGTCAGCATTTGTAAAAGCCATTCAGTGGTCAGCAGTTTCTCTGTGTACGTGGGCCTTGCGGCTAATGAGAAGGACCTAGTGTGTGTGTCATCTAATCTCCTGTGTGCACTCCTGAGCCGCCTATAATGCACTCAACCTCTGTTTGCCACACACGGTCTAACGCTAACTGGGCCTGTTAGACACATTGGGCTGCTTTGAAAGGATTCTTCATTAGGGGGATGAACCGCTGCTCGGCTTGAAAGAGATTGGTTTGATTCTGGTGGCTGGAGTTGATAGTCATCTGAGGAAGAAGTGCCTTCACTTTGTGTTTGTGTGTGTGTACGTGTGTGTGCATGTGTGTGTTTGTGTGTGAATTCACACACAAAAGTGAACTAGATCTGACCAAATCTTCCAAAACCTTAATTTGGGGATGTAAAAATGGCATAAAAATCTTTTAAATTCATGTCAATGTTTGTCTGATAAATCATATCAGATCTTCATAATAAATTTAAACAAACTTTCTTTTCACTTGAGGTCGCATGTGTAAGGAACGTCCAATATTAAAAGTTCTATGAAATCAAAATTGAAGTTTTTTGGGTGTTAGTATCAATATGTAAGTCTTAATGTGTATGCCAGTGTGCATTATATAGTATACTATACTATAAAATCTACATAAATCTTTTTTTTGCATTACAAAAAGTGTAAATGTAATTAAGTTTAAAAGTGCTTAATTAAAAATGTCAGAATTTAAATTGTATTTAATTTTATTGCAGTCTATTTTGAATAAATAAGGAACATTCATTAAAAAAATAGATTAACATGAAACACTGATTTATTCCACATGTAGTGAATATTTTATCATATTTTATTTTGAATATGAGCCTTGTGTCACAATACAAACAAGTTCCAATTATATGCCATTTTGTCTTTTTTTATATACGAGTTGCATTCATTGTTAAATGTGTCAGCTCAACCCTAATGAACCTCCAGATAAACTGAAACGCTCATTGTTCTCTCATGTTGTGAAAAAGTAATTATATTAAATCACATTGGACATTTCTTATTGTGTCTTCAAGTTCAGTTCCACATTGAACAAACACAACAGATTTGATGAGGTAAGCGAATCACTCTGATCAATGCATGGAACTCAGCTGGCCGCATTAATTGGGAACAGCGTGTAATATACTGGAGAAATGACTCATTAAAGGCAATGTTTCCTGTAAGATCAGAGACGTCAGCAGCAGTTCTGAATCTGACACTTACTTGAATTAGCATATAGACTGACAGGTTACAGAAGTGCAGCGTCAGAGGTTGAAGTTTGTCTTGCACATAGAATCTTAAGTTAATCAGAGCCATTATAATCCTGTTGAATAAACCTCCCATAAGTCTTTTTGATGAGTTCATTGAGTTTCAATTGTGAGATAAAAACTTTTTATTGCAATTGGGAGTGTATATCTCACAGTTCTGAGGTTATATCTTGCCAATCAGATTTTTTTGAATTGTAAGATTTGTTTTTTATTTTATTTTATTTTATGTATATTATGTATAATATTTATGGAACTTGTTTCCACAAATATTGTGAAATATTATTTATACTATTATTTAAAATAACCTTTTGTAATATTATAAATGTCTTAGCTGTCACTTTAATCAATTAATAAAAGAAAACAAAAACTAGGTTTTAACAGTTTATCTCAGTTCTATCTGTCTGTCTGAATTGTCTAATTCAGCAATTGCATTGTATAATAGATATGAATGGCTTGCGCTACATTTTTTAAGCTGTGATTGAAGAAATAATTTTAATATAGTAAAATCGACACACTTAACATTGATTGAGGTGAATGGCATTTAGGACCTCTTTCTGTCCTGTTCTGTCTACAGCAGAATTACACTTAAATCAGTGTTAATTAGCTGACCTCATATAAGAGATGGTGAGGGATTGAAGACAGGAGACTGGGTCACAAAAGAAGGCTTGTTAAAGATTAAAGTATAGTTGATAGAAGGAGATGAAGCGAGGCTGTAGCGGCTTCTGGCTGTTACTGGACTTTACATTCACACTGATGCTGTGATATTTGCCGGCTGCTTTGATTGTGTTCTCTAAAGAGAATGAGAGCCTCTGTGCTCCTGCCAGATCAGCGGTAAAACACATGCACAAACTCTGCTGTCCTTCAAACGCCGTTCAAACAAGAAAACGACTGGTGAGTTTAATGATTTTTATGCACACGGGCTCAAGCGAAGGGAGATGTGCCTGCATGACTGCACTCATACAGAATTGAGCAAACATTCATAATTCCTGTACGCTGAGGCATGAGTGAGGGGAATTAACCTTCTGTGTCCATTTATTTGGCTGGAGGAATCCATTTAGCATCACTGGAGGTCATCGTATTTCAATTGATATTTATTCAATTAATTATGTTTATTAATTAAAATCATTTTATACAGAATTAATATAGAGTTTAAGGCATGTTTATATATATATATATTGTTAGTTAAATAACATTTATTGAAAGCCCAAATAAATATACATTTTGATCAATGTTGTTTTAGTATCATTGATACTGTATTATACTTTTGTTAATTTGTTTAATTTATTTACTTTTTATGCTTAGTTACATACATTTTATAATTTTAAATAATTTTCATATTTGTATATTTTAAAGTTTGAACAAACATTAGGTTTATTAGGTTTCTATTTATTTTTTTCCTGAAGAGTGTCATATATTAAATCATACATTATTTAAAGCATACATAGTCTTTTTTATATTCATTATTTTTATTTTATATTTTTGACATATTAAGTGATATTTTTCTTTTAAAATATAAATTCAAATTAAATAATATAATGAAAATAATGTGTACTTTAAAAAATATTGAATGCATTTTTATATTCACTTTATTTTATTTTATTAAATTATTAAATAGTTTTTGGTACAAACACCTTGACTAACTTCATAAATGGACCTCATGGGGAAACTTGAATGCTAAAAATTCATATGATGACCCCTCTACATGCTTTTAGTTTGTTCAGAAGGGCATTGGCCTGTAGCTGCTCCTGCTGTGATAGCTGGTGCGTGGCTGTTTATGACAGTAATATTCACACTGTGCTGTGGAACATGTTCGTCAAACTCTGCCAAAAATGAAACTCCACTTTTCTGTCATGATTTTGACAATAAATGTGGCCATTATATAATTAGCTGGCAGTATTTTAGGGTTCAGCACACTTGAGTGAGGGACAGAGTGCCTTTCCTAGCAGACTTTATTCCATGGGCTATTACTGGGGTGATTATGGGACCAATTTGAAAACTGCAGACCCCTTTCATAGAATGTTGTTTAATGGTCTGAAAGAGGCTAAAAGTCCTCTTTTTCCACAGTAATGTAGCTGAACGGCCTCTCTGACTTTCTCTCATTAGTAACTCTTCTCTTCTGGGTCTGCTGATCGCTTCTCGCTGATGTGAAGAAGATCATCATTCACCCATGTTTCGACTCAGTGATTCATCACACCGGGAAAAAGGGCACAAGACCACCCGTCTGTTTCTTTTTCTTACATTTCCGCTCATTGCTTCTAATTCACCTGGGTAACCTCAAGTTGGGTGTAGGGTGAAATATCCCGTCTAAATGTCCAGTCACACGCCATTTATCACAGACATGGATGGGGACACAACCTAGTTTACATGGAACTCTATTACTTTTCAATGCATGTTTGTTAAATTATTGGTATCATTGGTATCAGTTTGATTAGGCTAATATTGGGTGCCGATAATCAGACCTTAGTTTTCAGTTCATTCCAGTTTAAAAGCATCTCTTATAATCAAGATTCAAGATTTTTATTCGTCACATACACAATTATACAGAATATAACCAGCAGTGAAATGTAAGTCAGGTCCGCTCCATGGACAGTGCAATTATATGTAACACAAACACAAGAGAATATACATAAATATAGGTGTGAATAAAATTTAGTAAAAAAAGAATACAAAAATAAATAAGAATAAAATGTGCAATAAAATAAAATGTGCAGGACAGTATACTGTAGACACCATACTAAGATGCACTGAGTCAATGCACTTTCTATGACCCCTGAATAGAAAGTTTTCAGGATTACTGGTGAGACCCTGCATTTCCTCAGCTGTTGCAGATGGTACAGTCTTTGCCTGGCTTTCTTAACTCTTAAGTTTGAATATGTGTAGTCCAAGTCAGGTCCTCGGAGATGTTTACACCGAGGTACTTGAAGCTACTCACCCTCTCCACAGGGGTCCCACTGATCATAAGAGGAGTGTAGGGCCGCTGCTGTCTTTTCCTGAAGTCCACGATCAGCTCTTTAGTTTTACTCGCATTCAGAGAGAGACAGTTGTCCTGGCACCATAATGTAAGTCTCTCTACCTCAAGTAAATCGGTCTCATCACTGTTGGAAATGAGGCACAGAACCGCAGTATCATCAGGAAATTTGACAATAGAAATGGAGCTGTGAGAGGACACGCAGTCGTGTGTGTAGAGAGAGTAGAGCAGGGGACTCAGGACACAGCCCTGTGGGGCTCCTACGTTCAGGGTGATGGAGTTGGAGGTGAACTGGCCTACTTTCACCACTTGAGGTCTGCCGGTTAGGAAATCTTGAATCCAGTCGCAGAGTGAAGAGTTTAGGCTGAGGTCTGTGAGTTTAACAGCTAGCTTGATGGGGACTATTGTATTGAAAGCTGAGCTATAGTCGATGAAAAGCAGCCTTGCATAGTTCCCATTTTTGCTGTCAATGTGTGTGAGGGAAGAGTGCAGGATGAGATAGATGGCATCGTCAGTAGATCTATTTGGATGATAGGCAAACTGAAGAGGGTCCAAAGTAACAGGGATGGAGTAGCAAATGTGGTTCTTTACAAGTCTCTCAAAAACCTTCATGACTATTGATGTGAGGGCTATGGTACGATAGTCATTCAGGCCTCACTTTCTGTCCAATCACTTGAGCGATTCTCTTTGCATGTCAGAATGTTCGAGCCACCTTACTTTACTAGTAAGTGTTCATTCACACTTATATTTACTTTTTAAGTACCCAGTCATACAAGTAACATGAAGAATATTATTTCAGGAAAATACATATTTGCCATATGCAATTAATATACAGTATGTGTACGTTATTCTTCTACTACATCATATTGATATTCATTCTGGCATTAAGTGCCACAGTTTAATGTGTCATTTTAAAATGAATTTATCAGAGGCAGAAATTCAACAAACAAACACACACACACACACACACACACACACACTGTTAGGCTTTTATTTGTGCACATAACATAATTGATCCATGAAATGTGTGGTGGCTGCTTCATCCGACAGAGCTTCCTTCACAGATTTTGACTGCTTTATTTTTTTACCAACCACCAGATAGTGCTGTTTTCAACACTCTCAAAGCTTCAAATCTTTTCCCGAAACAGTCAGAGAAAAGTCTCAGTGCTTCCTTTGCTCTTCTGTAGTCTGGTTCTCCAGTCTCAATCCTGGAAGGCCAATGTGCTGCAGAGTTTATCTCCAACTGCCTGGGAGTTTCTAGTGTGCCTAGTGAGACCTTTGATTAGCTGGTTCAGGTGTGTTTCATTGGGGTTGGAGCTAAACTCTGCAGGAGCTGGATTGGACTCCCCTGGTATAAGAGGTGTTTGAAAAAGTAAGTTCTTTCGAAAATTCACACATTTTCATGACATGAAATGGAGAAGAATTTTGCCTTTAGCCTTTGTTTCAAACGTTATTAGCGGAAACATTAATGCAGCTTTGGACAGTTGGTGGCGCTAGAGGATTTAAGTTAGAGACTGCATAATTGCTGTGGTTACTATTCAGGCTATCCTCTATCTATGCGTCACATTTCAGAACTTTTCCCTAGCCCCTAACAAGTTTGCTGTTTATTTCCTTCTTGATCTCTGAAGTTTGTTGGCATGTGATAAAACTTATGCGGCAGATCCTACAGATGACAGAATGAAGGTCTTCATTCATTGCTGTTGTTGAATCAAAAGTTCCAATCCCTGAAATCCAGTTTTCAGGTCATATTTCGAGTTTGCTTTCAGCAGTATTGATAGAGTCATAACAGAAACATGAGTCTTCTCCTGCTGTGCAGAAGCTTGTGTAATCTCCAGCAGTCCTCCTCTGCCAAAGATCACGCAAGCTGAGAAATGTGATTACAGTTTTTGGTTAGGGGCCAGAGGAGAGAACAGACAGCATGATAGGAAAAATGTGTGTTTGTGTGTGAATTCCGACAGTACTGTCAAGCTTTCCTTCTGCTGGTTCCTCCCAGCGGAACGTGCATCTACAGAGAGTGAGCTGGGAGATGCTCAATCTCATTAGAAATGCAAATGCAAACTTATCTGGTCCAAACAGTAGAGTCCAGATAAGGCCAGTCCTGCTGCCAAAAAGAGAGAGAAACCATTTCCATAAATCTGGGCGCTCGTGCGTGTTTGACTGAAGATGGGAAGACACTAGGCTGAAGAGAGCGTTTTTCTCGTTCGGCTGGTTCGTTATGTTGTAAAAGACCCCCTACCTGCTTCTGGCTCCTTTGCCAAATAATTTGGATTGTTATAGAAGTTTGCTATTACATTGCCTGGCATATAGGTGAAACAAAAAATCCCAATTGACTTACACTGAATGAATCGCTCAAGCCTTACTTTAACCAGGGTGCAATCTGAGAAGTGTTTAAACAGTGGTGCAGAAAATCTGTAGAGAGAGGCGAGTGAAAAGGTGAATATTTTATCACTGAACAAGTTTCACTTGGAAAGGTTATTAAAGGTCATAGGCATTTTATGAGAATACATATGTGTATGAGAAATATTTCATAGTTCATATTTTTGGACTGATCCGACTTATCGTTTTCATAAAAATTAAGATTCATAGAAGATGTCTTTGATGATAGATTATCTATCTATCTATCCATCTATCCTATCTATCCATCCATCCATCTATCATCCATCTATATCATCATCCATCATCTATCCATCTATCTCATGCTAACATTATGCTAATTCGTGCTAACAATATTCTAAATCATGATAGCAACATGCTAAATCATTGGGTTTAGCTGTTTTAACTGGTCTCAGCTGTTTGTGTTTTGTTGTTGCTAAATCAACTGTTTTTGTAAAATAAGCAGGTTTAGCTGGTTTTAGCTTTTTGATGAACTAGTTCTATCTATCTATTTATCTATCTATCTATCTATCTATCTATCTATCTATCTATCTATCTATCTATCTATCTATCTATCTATCTATCTATCTATCTATCTCTCTTGCTATCTGGCTGGCTTTTAAAACTACTACATTGAAACTTAACTATTTCAGACTATTTCTAAATTGGAAATGTATTTTTTTATAAAAATAAAAAATTCATGCTTTTAAAACTACTGTAAACTTTCTGGCTAGGCTTTTTCAAGCTAAATTAAAGCTTGAAGTCTACAAACTTTATCTAGTTTTAGTTGTTGGTGTTTGATTTGTTTTAATTCGTTTATAAATATATATATTTCATTATTGGCTGTAGGGCTGTCACGATTTCAGTTTTTCACTACACGTTTAACCTACCCAATAGAATTGTCTCTTGTGTTAATCTAATCTAAATAAATAAATAGTGCTATCAGTCAAATTAATCTTTAAATTAGTATATTTTGTGTTTTCTCTCATTATTACACAGATCTCTGGAATACATGATTCTAAATGATCAGTTGTGACGATATGCGTTATTCCACAATAACAGCCGTGATTTTACACGATTGTAGTAGCTTCGTGCTACTTCATGCTTTTTTCCCCTTTTCATGACCAGCATTATCCATAATCCATTAAGCGTTAAGCGTAAATCATTAGATTACTGCCACCAACTGTTGTAGCATCAACCAGTTACTGATGTTGTATTATTCATGTTATTATTGATATTGTGTTAATTCTACACATACGGTGCAGTATTTGATCTTTTAAGCATTGCAAACTACTTCTGTTCAGTGGGGGAAGAAATCTAATGTGTAACAGTATATTAGATCCATTAGATTTTAATATAATAAACCTCCTGCTGTCTGTGCCATTAATGTTAAAAAAACAACAACAAAAGAAAGAGGGAATCACTCAATGATCTTGAATGAATAACTCTTGTAGCTTTTGTGATGAATCATTTTACAATCAAAATATTACCATCTGAGTCGTAATCAGATCGATTCTTGAGGCAAGTAACGACTCACACTTCTACTGCAGTGCTGGGTTTTGCCCAAGTAAGCACCTCTCACTCTGTCTTCAGAAATTGGAAAAGCCAGTTATGAGTAACTGGTGAAATGGCTGGTGTTGTATTGGGCGGGAGAGCGTAGGGAGCGCTCCTAATGACTTTGTGTATAGATTCCTGTTATGAGCCAGGGCCTACAGCTGCACCAGCATACATCATCACCCCCTTAATGAAGGCTCCACTCCAGCTGTGTGTTTGTTTCTTTGTTTCTCTGCATTCATGCTAGAATTTGTTCTGCACTAGGGGGAATACATGCAAAAACACGACCAGCCTCACTCCTACTTGAAGAAACACAGAATGTCATGCTTAATAAAAGCATCGCCGGCAAGGCCAGGCAGTCTGGAGTGGAGCTGATGGATGATGTCATAGTAAGTGATTGAAATGGTTGTGACTCAATGTCGAGTGTCTGTTATTGACAGATGTTATCAGCGATGGCGAGAGGCCATATAAGGAGAGAAAGAGAGAGCGAGACTATTGATGAAAGTGAGAGCCATTCACTTTAGCTTTCCTCTGGGAATGGTACCAGAGGACTTGCTCACTCATGCACTCTTTCTCTCTTCTGTTTTTCAGTGCTGTTGTGCTCTTTATTCCTATCTCTTGTCTTGTGACACAGTTCCACTCTGTCTGCACATGCCGTGAAATTCAGATCAAAACCTATGCCAAGACAACCAATTAATGAGCCAAGACAAACAGGCCTACTACAAGCAATTAAACCACTTTTTAATTGGCTAAAAAAAGTCTTTATTTTTCCACGCATTGTGAATCCTAAAACTGTGATTTGAACGTTGAGGTTCATTTCAAGGGTGCAGCATCCGTTTATTTATTTGTGAGCTTGAGAAAATGCACTTTAAATGCCCTTAACACACCATTTAGTCAGGATCACGTTAAAATTTAAATTTGGAAGAAACTTCGTGGTTGCCAAGACAAAGAATGAGCCGATGAAACGCTTATCTCAAGCAATCAGTCCTGTGGCTAAGAAAGTCTTTATTTTTCCACGATACTGTGAATTCTCCTAAACTGGCTCTTATTTCGTCTCTCTTGCGTTGAAGTCATTTGGAAAGGGTGCAACATCCGTTTATTTGTTGTGAGCTTGAGAAAATGCACTTTAAATGCCCTCTGAAACACACCATTTAGAGTGACCAGACATCACGTTAAAATTTCAATAAGGTGAAATTTGTTGATTGTCTCTGGGACAGTTCTCATGAATAAGGATTGCCGTGCAAAATACTCAGTTTGCTTAAAAGATGAAGACTAGAACTTAATGACATAAAGCTATCGAAATATATGTTGTTTGATTGTAAATATCTTGCATTTAAAGACCGATATTATTCAAAGATCATGCAATCCTCATCAATTGTGACATTGAAACACGTTAATATTAAGAAATGTGCATTGTGCACAAGTAGTTCTCCAAATAAAGGTTAATTCTTATTTTTATATCAGTAATCTCGAGTGATATGTCAGTAAATATATGAATAGATTTGACCTATACTTAGTATGAAATCAATATATTTTCATTTTTACTAGGGCAGTTTATTTTGGATATTTAATTGTGAATGCTTATTTCACACATATTATTATTTTTTTGATTACTTTCCAGTCATCTCATGCTGATTTAAAGTAATATTTAAAATCAATAATTCAATAATACTATAGATTGTCATTAGTCTTTAGCAAATTAAAATATAAAAAATTTTTTCATGTACTATACACTGTTTTGATGATTAAATTGAATATGTTGCATTTCAAAACATTTTATGATTGATTTTTAATTCATTTAGACAAAATAAGATCAGTTGTCTGTGAAAACTTGAATATAATAATTGGTTTTAGTCAAAATCAGCTAATACTTCCCATACTACAAAATGCCATAGAACAGTGCAGAAGTATGCAAAATGAGAAGAGACCACCCAGAACACCTAGGAACCTGGCAGCCACCCATAGCCCCCAAGAATCTTACACAGGCAAGCAGCGCTCCCGCTTGCTTCAGAAAATGTACAAATCTACCCCAGTAAGTGGTTTGAAGTCCTTTTTCTTTCTACTTTGGATGATTTGAAAGCCCACAGGTGTGTCTTACACACTTAGCCCTCACCGACAGAAGAAATCTGAAGCAGCACGTGTAAGTGTGTATGTAGGTGTGTGTTTGGACCTCTTTCTTAACATCTCTCTCTGGCCCAAAACACTCTTTTGAGAGTAAAGGAGAAAGCCACCGTAGAGAGTGGCAGCCACCATGAGGGTTTCAATTCAACTTCTTCCAACATCTCAAATTCCACATGCGTTTGAACGCCGCTCAAGGTGTGAATGTGTTTCTCTCCCTGCCCTTGCCTAATCGAAGCCATGTCAAGAAGCCTATGAAAATGCCCTGAAAGACATGAAATGAGCTGGGCTCTGCTGCCTCTTTGTTCCTTAGCCAGGGAACCCGTCTTTGTTCTGTAGCTCTTTTGAGTTCTTTACAATCTCTCCAGTGCAGTCTCAGTGGAGGAAATAAGAGATATTGATATACATGGACTTCAATCATGGGCACCATTGCTTCCCTCATGCCAGCCTCCCTCATTTATTCCAGCCATATTTCCTTCCTTCCTTTCATCCATTTTCTCTTCATCCTCTCGCTCAGGTCCTGCTCGTGGTCTAGGTGATGGTTCACCCGATGGCTCCTCGCGCTTATCTCAGTAAGAGCAGTCCTGTGGTGAAGAGAGCTTTTCGTCTTTTTTCCCTCTATCCCTCACTTCTCCTCTGGCTCTTTTTCTCTCTCTTGTTGAAGTCTTTGGATCCGAACATGCTGCTTTTGAGGGCCGCGTGTCAGTCCCGTGAGGCCGAGCAACTGGAGGGCCACCATAAGACATTCCCTGCATAGCAATAGATGCTTCATAAAGTGTTGATTGTAAACTTGGGCGCCTTCATGAATAAGGATTGCCTGCAATATAACTTTGTGTGATGCTTCGGGAGGAATGCATTTACATATCTGGCAGACGGAAAACGCAAGTGTTGCGTTGTTCAGCTGCAGTGATAGCTTGTAATCCTGCTGGAGCGCTCGGTTTGATGTGGGAAGGTACTATCTGAATATTTACCGTGCAAATAATCAAGACGGACACGAGGTGTGCTGCGACTGGAAGTGTAATGTCTAGTGAAAAGGCTGTTTAAATATAGATCTGAGGAAGCAGACTAACAGTCACTGACTGACATTGGGGCATTGATTGTACCCTGTAGACCCATTGACTTGACACCAAAAGTGTTTATCACTTTAGTTTAGGACCTCATTTTGGTTTCTGGTCATTTTGGCCCAAAGAGGTTTTTCTTGCCATAAAGGTTATCGCATTGAGCTAAAACCTACTGACTTTGCTTGCACAGGGAACAACCTCCCAAAACAAATGTTTGATAATTTAGTTTTTTTCCCCACCTTGTTACACTTGTGGTGTTCCTGGTCAAAAAATGAAAGGCATACGAAAATTGTATATAATTTTTTTGTTATCCTATATTATGTGCTGAGCTTACCTTGGTTTTCAGTGAATACTTCCAAAATTATCCACAAATAATGCTTTTTTTCACTCAAAAACTGAGGTGTAAGCTCAGATCAATGAGGCCCATGATCAATTTGTTCCAAAAAGAAATAAAAAAGCCTGGGTTAATTGAAAGAAAACAAGTTGGAACTTGGAAGGAGAGATTGAAACAAAGATTTGGTGATAATATAACTTAATGAGAGGTTTGCGATTTGTGACATGGCAATAGACTATAGTACATCGATGATGTGGCGTGTCTATTTAATTATCTATTCATTTTTCGTTTTCTCAACTTATTTTTTTTAAGTTTATATAACAAAAAGTTGAGGATCTCCTGCAAAAAATAAGTTGAGAGAACTAAAAAATCTACTGAAGCTGGTTGTCTTAATTTTAAGTTGGCTCAACTTTATTTATTTTTTACAGTGTTGTAATAAGAGTTTGGCACAAACGCGATTCATTCACTTAGTGAGTGTAACCGTTTTTTACAGCTTTATATAGCATATATAAATGCCACAGAATAAGCTTTAAAAGTTATCAGAGGTGCAATATGTTTTCAATGAAGAGTGCAAATGGCTGTTTGGAGCTACATCAGAAGAAACTCATTTAAAACCTTGCATGTCCAGGAGACAATTAAATTACATCCTGAAAGTTAATTCTGCCATGAAAGATTAATGTACTCATGTACTTTGTTTGTGCTAATGGATGTCAGACGAATCAAAGACGAATACGAGAGAAAATTATCATAAAGGAGGAGATGAATTTCAGAGAGGCTGGTCACTGGGTACTTGGCTAATAACACGGCCAGAAGCATATGTTCAGGTTTAGCTGCGCCGCGTGTGCACTCATGATTCCTGCAGACATGAAAAATAAGTGATTAATGGAGGTGACTGCGGCCTTCAGTGCTCACGAGTTAATTAAAAGCTCAGCAGCGCTGCAGCTCTGCACTCTGCCCATCTAAAGTCACATCATTTTACCCGAGCCAAACTGAGTCAGGGCCAGATCTTTATTTATGGACGTTTGGGACTTTGCTCCCCAACTTTTTAAATGACATGCCTCTTATTTTACAAATGTATGTGTTACTTGAGGGTTTTATGATTGGGATGGAAATGTTCTCAAATTATAGTCAGGGAATGAAGGGTGATAATTTATCATTTTTAGGTAACTGAACATTTTGTACTATCAACAGGGATATTGTGAAGCTAACAAAGTTTCATTAGTGAGGTAGTTTATTACTGGACTGATGTATAGTTACCACATTTATTAATTAATTAATTAATTAATTTATATAAATAATAATAATAGTAGTAGTACTTATTTATTCTAATAATTATAATATTGTGAGAAATTAATGTATTTATTTCCTTCCAGTCAAAAATAAAAGTTTGCTATTTTATTATAATATTGTTACTTAACAATAATAATGATTATTTTTATTATAACATTGCAGATAATAATAACAAAAATAATAATAACTATAAAAATATCAAATAATTTTTTTAATAAAATAATCTATATTTTTTCTAATTTATTAATTTATTCATTTAAATAATATACTTTTTATTTAATTTTTTGTAATGTTGCTGCTAGTTGTTATTGTTAAAAATAAATAATAATACATGTTTTTGTTGTAGTCTAATTATAATTTTTTTATATCAAAAACAAATATAAAATACTAATTAAAAATCATTTGCATATTGGTCATTTGACACCTAAATAAAACATGAAAAATATCTGTTAACTAGAAACCAAATACTGTACCTAACTTTACTGTGTACTATTCATGTACAGTAGTAGCTAATAACAGAAACTGGATGTAGCTGGATTTTCCCATAGGGAAATTGTTAATTTACGCCTTTTTAAAGCCCAAGCCTGACAGCATGAAGAAAATAAATCTAACTCACACGAATCTTAAATGATAAATACACTTATATGAGATGTCCCACAAACGCTCAGCACAGTAGCAAATGAAGACATGTATGGGTATAATATTTCTTGGCTTCTGCTTTGCCTGCCATGGTGGTTTGCTGGTAGTAATGTTGTTATTTTTTATATTTGTTATTGGTCTGCTGTTTTGGGGGTCTGTGAGGACAAGCCACTGTAAACAGTGAGTTTCCAGCCTGAAGTCTCTTCCACTGGCAGTAAATAATGTGGATGTTCTCCTGCTGCCCAGTCCTGCAGTCTCACACTTTATAGTTGTATGTAAGCACAAAGAAGAAAAACTATTATGATCAAATAATATTATTTAGTCTATCATTGTGACCAGCTTCTCACAGAATCATGGATCTTGGTTTTGTTTATTTAATACCAAACTATCATTGACTCTGAAACTGTTACTTGGTAGAATTGGCACCAAAAAGAGGCAAGGATTATATTTTGCATGTATTTAAGAGTGTTTATGGATACTGTGGTGTAAATGTGTCAGCGCTTGTAGCCGTTTTAGGTTTGTATTCTCGCTGTGTTGGTCTGAGCACAGTTTGGTGCCGGATGCTGTTTGCCTAAAGCTGCGTCTTCACTCCACAAACACATTCAGATGAAATGGGGAAATATAATTAGTCTGTGTGGTAATCAGAAAGCAGAAAGTTTCTCTTCCTTATGCCAGGACTGAGGGCATCAACCAGAGGGTTAAGGACCCTCACTGTGTGCACTGATCAGCTTCCATTAAAATGTAGCATTATGCCACATGCTGACTCTGCATTTGATATTTAGTTTTGTTCTTTTTTGTGCTCTCCCCTGCTGGAAAGACTGATTTAGAACAACATGAATGCTGACAGAAACCTGGTTTTGTTTAGTAAAGGGGTCTGGTGTGAACAAACTCATACACCAGTGTCCAAACACATGTTGGTGAAGAGCCATGTTTGGTCTATTCGTCAAGATCCTACTGTCGCCCAGCATCCTGTCCCTCATCCAAAACCAGTAATTAATGTCTTTCATCTTTCAGTGTTATTGACAATCTTTAGTTATTTAGTATAAAGTGGCATTATTATAGTTTTTTTTTATATATTTTGAATCAGTTTTAAGTTTTATATTTTCCATTGTTTTTTAAATGTGTGACATTTTTAGTCATCTTGTTGTTTTTATAATTTCTAGTGTTTTTATTTATATATAGATGTTATTTATTTAAACTACTATTAATTTGAAAAAAAGATGACAAATGTTAACAATTTAACTGAAGCCTTTTCACACCAAGAATGATAACGATAAAGATATAGTTCTAAAAATTGTTCTCAATATTAAAGAATAGCAGAGCCCACACCACACTGACATCCAATCAAAATCCATCCTGTTAAAAGGAGCTCGAGAATTTAAAGTGACAGACACGTGTGCGCTTAGAATAAACAGACGATATAGTTCGCTAGTGTGGATAGTAATATTGTTATCTTTATAGTTATCGTTCTTGGTGTGAATGGGGCTTAACACATTATGAAGGTATTTATAATGGCATCTTAATTATATATTTTCATAAATAATTGTAACCAAATTTAAAACGCATTATAATATTTGCAGATTCCTTTTTGCTTCATGAAATTTGTTGTTTGCATAGTTTTAATGCATTATGCTTTTCTGAATTTGTAACAATGAATAGATAAGTTTTATAATGTATTATAGCTGGGTTATAATTATTCACGAGATCATACAATGCATTATAAGGTGCATTACAAGGCATAATTTATGCATGAAAAATACATTTATAGTGGATTATATATTAAGGCTTGACGTAAAAAAAAATTTTTTTTGATTAAATTAGTTTTTTTTTTTTGTTTGTTAACACATTTTTTATGGTTTTAGTCAACCCTGTTTTTATGCTTGATCCGTTGTCTTTCATGTGTCGACGTCGTGTGAGTGTTTCATGTTTGACTGTGCTCCAGTCTTCTGCAGTGGTTTTGTTGTTCATTTGTTTCATTTTATTATTAAAACCCTGATTTTCCTCTGCATTTGAGTCCTCGACCACATCTCTCCTGACAGAACGGATCAGCCCAAGATGAGAACTCAGCACGCCCACCACCCGACACTATCTCCAGCCGCGCATCCTCGGCCCTGAGCTCCTGCCATCAGCAGGGCAAGGGCGTGAGGAGTTTTTCCGTGGAGTACAGTGGTGCAGCTGAGGGGCTAGGCTACAATGATGAGGCTTTTCAACAGCGCCCTTGATGAGCCCCTCAGCTGGTGGAGGATGAGTGGGCTGGACCACCTCACATTTGAGCTAGGGTGGCTGGTGTGCCTCAGGTGGTGGGCGACAAGGCTCTTCCAGTGGCGGCAGATGGAGCTGCAGTAATGGCGGCCGTCAAAGCTGCAGCGCACGGGATGCGAGGCTGGTGCGTGTTGGAGGATTCACATGAGGTCGGGCGGGCGGCCGACTTTTCTCCATGAAACCCAGCCCGGTGGTCCTGGAGGCCATGGTGGAGAGAGCCCGCTCCGCTCCAGAGCCCGTCCGATCCGGGAGCCCGTATTCGCTCCAGAGCCCGCTCGATCCGGGAGCCGTATTCCGCTCAGAGCCGATCCGGGAGCCCACGGAGTCGCTCCAGAGCCGCTCCGATCCGGGGAGCCCACGAGTCCGCTCAGAGCCCGCTCGATCCGGGGAGCCCGAGTCCGCTCCAGAGCCGCTCCGATCCGGGGAGCCGCAGTCGCTCGATCCGGGAGCTCCGCTCCAGAGCCGCTCCGATCCGGGCCGGAGTCCGCTCCAGAGCCCGTTCGATCCAGGAGCCACGGAGTCGCTCCAGTCCTGGACCCCACTCCGTTCCGGGGAGCCACGGAGTCGCTCCAGAGCCTGCTCCGGTCCGGGAGCCCACGCATTCCGCTCGGTCCAGCCCACACATTCGCTCCGGTCCGGGAGCCCCACATTCCGCTCGGTCCGGGAGCCGCATTCCACTCCGATCCAGGAGCCCACGCATTCGCTCGATCCGAGCCGCGTGAGTCCGCTCCAGAGCCGCTCCGATCCGGGAGCCCAAGGAGTCGCTCAGAGCCCGCTCCGATCCGGGAGCCCAAGGAGTCCGCTCCAGAGCCCGCTCCGATCCGGGAGCCCACGCATTCCGCTCGGTCCGGGAGCCCACGCATTCGCTCGGTCCGGGAGCCGCATTCGCTCGATCCGGAGCCGCATTCGCTCGATCCGGGAGCCGCATTCGCTCGGTCCGGGAGCCACGCATTCGCTCGGTCCGGGAGCCACGCATTCGCTCGATCCGGGAGCCCGCAGTCGCTCCAGAGCCCGCTCTAGTCAGGGAGCACACAGACTCCGCTCCAGAGCCCGCTCGGTCTGGGAGCCCATGCAGTCCACTCCGGTCCTGGACCCGCTCGGTCTGGGAACCCACAGAGCCCGCTCCAGGGCCAGCCCCACCCTGGCACCCCTGTGTGCCCATTGCTCCAGGCCCTCTTCCACTCCACGGGCCTGGCCCACCTCCCTCCTAGACATTTTCTGTTTAGTGTGTGTGAGCGTCTGGGATCCGCTCCTTAAAGGGGTTATGTCACGGTCCTGCTGGTGTGCCCAGGCTGGCCACCAGATGTCTCTGTGTGTTGAGCACATGGCTTGTTGTTTGTTTGGTGCCATGTGCTCCCATGTCGATTGTCTGTCCCCTCCCATCTTGTTACTTAATCATTGTTTCAGTGGCTCCAGCTGTGTCTCCATCGTTACCCTCGTTTGTCTCCCTATATAGTCTCCTTGTGTCTGCAGTCCTGTGCTGATCCGTTGTCTTTCATGTGTCGACGTCGTGTGAGTGTTTCATGTTTGACTGTGCTCCAGTCTTCTGCCTGCCTGCCTGCTTGTTTTTCCCCTTCGGGGTGGTTTTTGTTGTTCATTTGTTTCATTTTATTATTAAAACCCTGATTTTCCTCTGCATTTGAGTCCTCGACCACATCTCTCCTGACAGATAAGTTTCATAATGTATTATAGCTGGGTTATAATTATTCACGAGATCATACAATGCATTATAAGGTCCATTACAAGGCATAATTTTTGCATGAAAAAATACATTTATAGTGAATTATATATAAAGGCTTGAAGTAAAAAATGAAATGTTTTTGATTAAAGTTTTTTTTTTTTTTTTTTTAAACACATTTTTATGGTTTTAGTCAACGCTGTTTCTTTTATGCTTTTCGTATCACATCTTAAACCCAATAATGAGTGAATTCTGTCTTTGTGAATTTTGTAAAATCCCTGTGTCTCCTGCTCTGGATCCTTCCAGATTGCTTTTATCAGGATTATTTGATTTTATTCTGACAATGAGGGATGAGCTTCTGCAGTGATTAATTGTGGGCCTGTGTTTATAAGGACCGTGGAGATATTAATTGAATCTGATATTAGATATTACAGAATTTGGCGAGATGAGATGCTGGGCTTGATTTAATACTTCTCTGCATGCTGAGATACAGAGGAGAGGGATGAAGAGATAAAAATGGCTTGCCATCTGGAAAAGAGAGAGGCGGAAGGGTCAGAGTCAAGGTTTAACTGAATCTGACCTGTAATCAATGCAAGGATTTAAGAACCGCAGGACACACAGATCCTGTTTACACTTGGTGTTGGGATCCATCTCAAATGATCAGACCAGTGGACAGCACTAAATACTGCTGTAAAGTGTAAACAGGGTCCAAACCCTTTTGTGAACTGATCACTCATTTCATCAGGTAGTCAATCAGTAACCACCTGAATTTTTACAGTAAAGAACCCATCTACTTTTATTTACTTATTTATTCATTCAGTGTCCATCCTGTTTATCCTTCATCTCTTTTAAATATTTATTTATAATTAGTTTTTTTTAAACCGATTTTTCCCAGTTCTTGGCTAATTTTATTTTCGTTAACTACTTCCTGAGGTAGGTAGCCTAATCCGAAACCATCTGCGTTGTACAGTGAAGGACTGCCTACTCATCTCTCAATCAAAATTTGTGCTAAAGCAAGTGTCTTTAAAATAAAAATCTATTTATCTCGAGTCCACTTAAAAGTATGTAGAGTATAGTATAGAGTTTTTCTTTTTCATCCAGTATATTCATTAAATTAAATTACATTACATTTAATTTAATACAAAAATTGTCAGATAGAGACCATTTGCATTTATACAGCGAAGGACAACCTACCCATCTGTAGTGCTGTGTATCACCAGCAAAGTTACGATACAATTTGTATCACGACTCGAGACTGCACTGAATTTCACCTCAGAATAATTTTGTAAAACAGCTGTTTATTAAACTCTTCATACTATAGGGCCATTGCCAACTAAAGGCAGATAAGGCAGCTGACCTCTGCATTATGATGGGCCTCCATAACAGTACCACAGTACAATATAGGTAATAGCATATGTTGCATATGCACTCCCCACCAGGTCAAAAATTCTGATTGTTTGCATCTTGTTTTTAAGCCCATAAACAATAATGTACTCGTTCTAATACATTTATGTTGTAATGTACTGTAAATGAAATCAGCACCTCCATAAAGCTTGTCAGCAGAAGGAAGCATGAAGTGCTCTAAAATTTCCTGGTCGATGGCTGCGTTGACTGTGGACTTCAGAAAACACAATGGACTAACACCAGCAGATGACATAGACCCCAAACCATCACTGAGTGTGGAAACTTCACACTGGACTTCAAGAAACATGGTTCTGTGTCTCTCCACTCTTCCTCCAGACTCTGGGACCTTGATTTTCAAATGAAATACAAAATTTACTTTGGACCACTGAGCAACAGTCTAGTTCTTTTTCTCCTTAGCCCAGGTAAGAAGCTTCTGACGATGTTTCTGTTTCAGAAGTGGCTTGGTAGCCCTTTTCCTGAAGATGAGCCATTTGAGCGTGGTGACTCTTGATGCACTGACTCCAGCTTCAGTTCACTCCCTGTGAAGCTCTCCCAAGTGTTTGAATCGGCTTTGCTTGACAGTATTCTCAAGCTTGCGGTCATCCCTGTTGCTTGTGCACATTTACCTATCCAATTTCTTCCTTCCAGTCAACTTTGCATTTAATATGCTTTGATACAACACTCCTTGAACAGCCCCTCCTTTCAGTAATGACCCTCTGTGACTTACCCTCTTTGTGGAGGGTGTCAATGATCGTCTTCTGGACCATTGCCAAGTCAGCAGTGTTCCCCATTATTGTGGTTTCAAAGAACAAGAGATACCCAGAATGTGTACTGTATGGATGGTCATTTATTGAAACAAATGTAAATATTCTAATATTTTGAGATACTGATTTTTGACTTTCATGAGCATAAAACAAAAAAAACGTTTGAAGTGTTTTACTTTACATGTAATTAATCTAAAATATATGAACGTTTCATTTTTTGAAATAAGTTTCAAGAAAAAATTACTTTTCACCATATTCAATTTTTTTAGATGTACCTGTATTTATTTATCTCAGGTCCATAAAAACATAGAGAGTCTGTCTTTGTTTTTTTACATAATTTTCTTTAAATATATTTATTAATGTCTTTATTTTATTTTTAAATTATGATTGATACCAAGAATTATTAGTTTTTTATTTTATTATTGCTATATTTTAAGTTTTATTTTATTTTCCTTCATTATCATAAGTGGGATATGCAGCCACAAAACCATTCTCTTTATCATCCGTTCACGATGATCCCAGAAGACATGTTACTACCATGCGTGCTGGACTCACACAAAAACTGTTGCATTCACACTTCTTTTTGCCAGACTCTATACTGCAATCTAGACTCGACCTTAACCGATCACAGTTGACTCTGGCCATTCCAGAGTGTGAAGTCAGCATGGTATTTTGTTGCCGCTGTTCTGCAGCAGTGAAAACATCCAAAGACCGAGCGAGAGACAGGTTTCAGCACAGCCCTGCGGTGCCGCGTTTTAATGGTGTTACGTTCTTTGCTCTTGACACTTTCATACCGCAGGACTGTAGCGTAACCATCATACATACTGTGTATAAAGCTGAAAAACATGCTAACACAAACCCAAACGCGAGGAGGGTAGCTGTATCACGCACACATTCACTCAGCCGGCAGCTTGTATGCGTATGTTTGTGTTTTCTTGGTTGTGTGGGACTGTATACCAGTAGGAGAGTTAACCAGAGGGGAATTGTATGAATCCATATTCAACACATGCCGCGTTCCCACGCCTGAAAGGATTAAATAGAAGCTCTAGTGGGAACACAGCAGGAGTAGATGAAGGACATGCAATCATGCAGAGAGAGTGCATGTGTGTGTGTGTCTATGGAGGATCATAAATGATTCTGATTGGCTATATGGTTGGAAGCTAACATGGGATGTGTGTATGTTTATGCTATTGATGTTCAATGAATGCATTTCCAAAATCGCTGGAGGGACATGTTTTTAAGTTGTCTTCAAAGCATATTGGAAAAGGACTCAGGCCTGTTTCACACAGGTATCATAAGCAGGACAACAGTGCAAACATATACTGTGAAAGAGGGTCTCAGGTTCAGTTTCTAGCTGACATTCATTATCTCACTCGTTACAGATATTCCTCCATCCTAAAGTTTCATTATTGCTAAAAAGGCAACATTTCTGAAGCGCTCTGCTTTGTAGAGTCCCTGCAGATTTCCTGCTGAGCATTCACATTCGACTGCATGGAAACCTTGGGCACTGTGGGCATTTCAGAGAGGTGAAAATAGATCAGAACAAACTTTAGTCAGCTGAACGCTAGATCAGCATAAATGATCATGTGTCTTCAACCTCTTTCTGGCTTAGGTGAACCCACATATTAAGAAAGTGTTCTTCAAATAGTTTGAGAGCTTTTAGCTCTTTATAATATTATCATGAGGATTTGTTTTGTACTGAATCTCTGCTTTTAATTACATTCAACTTAAAATGACACAAACTACTTTATACTGAGATGAAAATGTATGTTATAAATCAGTTCAAACTGGATTTAATATTCTAATATAATGTTATATAATATGATTTTATTGTATTTATTATTATTTTGATTAATTTGGTTTCAATTAAATTATTGTAATTTGTAACTATTATATAATTGTATTAAATGTAGTTGTCTTGTTATAATTTATTCAAATGTCATCACATTGCATTTTACATTTGAGTACTGTTAAATGGTTAATATTATATTTTATTTTAAAATTAAGTTTCAATTAATTTAAATTGATAGCTAAATTAACTTAAATTTAAATAAACTGTGATTTAAAATGTATTGAAATTGTCGTATTATTATAATTCATATATCATTCCATTTTAAATTTTATTACTGTTAAATGTTTAAAATGTTATATATATATATATATATACTGAGAGAGAGAGAGAGAGAGAGAGAGAGAGAGACTTTTATTATGTTTTTGTATTATTATAATCAAAATATATCATGTTTTGATTGGTAGTGCATGCCATTTGAAAATACAAGGCAATTATTCAGACGTTTATTGAAGTGTAGTATGTTTGAATTTTGTGGTATGCTTAATATCTTGTCAATCATGTTTTAACAGCTTGCCTCTATTATGCCCCACAAGCCCTTTTAAAATTGCATTTTCGACCAAAAATGGGCAAATGGGGTGAAAGAAAAAGAGCCGTTCTAGTTGAAATCGAAGAGTCAGAACCGCTCATTTGCATATTTATTTTCTGGTCTATGCGGTGCACAAAGGCTGATATTCAGAGTTTGATTGACAGGGTAAAATTATGAAGACAAGCTGTCATTCCTTTTGTGAATAAGCAATACAGCTGTTGCTTGAGTAGCACAGAACATATATTACCAAAGATTGCTCATCCACTTGCTTAACTCTACCGTTGTCTCTTGCTTTTCCTCTCTCGGTTGCTTGTTTTACAGTGTGCACGACACACAATTATGTATTATGTCAAATCTGATTATTTCATCAGCATGTCTAGAGTGAGCCGGTCTGCTGTCTGCTTCTGGGCTTTACTCCACCCAGCAGATCTCGTCACGCTACAGGCAGGGTTTATCGCTTAGATCACTTTCTTGTTCTGTTGGTCAGAATAACGAGTCTGTCTTACAGGTCCAGGGTATGCCTTTTTTGGCTTCTTTTTTAATTGATGGAAAGAAGAAATGGGAATAGGAGTAAGAATTGTTGCGAGTCTGATTCAAATCCACCTCACCAGCATGAATACCAGCATCTATCTATTGTATTTTTATGTTATCTTGTTATATTGAAAGTACTTATATATGTCTATTCTATTATATTATACTGAATGTCCTTATACTGTCTGTCCATCTGTCTGTTTGTCTATCTATCTATAAAATAATTAATAATTATTAATAATATAATTATATTTTAATACATTCTAATATATTATTTAAATGTGAATATGATATATTAATATTCTCAGTTATAATGTTGTGATTATTAGCTTTCTGCATTATAAATAATTAATACAATTAATAATATCACTAATTTATATTTTTATGATTTTAGCATTTTATTATAGTAAATATTTATTCTTGTACTTGCATATATAATATTGTTGTGCTTAAATTAACTTTTATCATTTCAAAATGTTTATTTTGTTTTACTTTTAATATATATTGTTACAACATAACATAGTATACAATTTTAATATCAACTCTTTACCAATTGGATATAATGTATATGCTTTATTTTTTTTCAATTATTGGCTTATTATTTGCTAAATATTTAATATCGTCACATCCATAGACTCTATAATATAATGCAATGTTAAGTAAGCAAGATTTATGTGTGTGTGTGTGTGTGTGTGTGTGTGTGTGTGTGTGTGTGTTGTGTGTGTGTGTGTGTGTCTGTGTGTGTCTGTGTGTGCGTGCGTGCGTGCGTGTGTGTGTGTGTGTGTGTGTGTGTGTGTGCGTGCAATAATGTGTGTGTGTGTGCGTCTATGAAAGCAGCGTAGCCTCTGCATATAGTTTTGGTTTAGCTTCAAACACGAACTGAGCCCGAAGGTATCTATTAAACATTAACTGAAACTGTATTCCGGGACCCGTCGGGCTCGGGTCGGGTAGCAGACCTCTACACCACGATGTTGGAGGTGGTTGCCATGAGCATTATGAGCAGTAGAAATTGAGATGCTTGCAACATAACAAGCCAAACAATTCTTCATTTCGACATGCATCTCCTTGTGCAGTGAAGATCCTATTGACTATTTAATTCGCTAATCTCACTGCCGATGCCCTGACCAATCAGTGAGAGGCGTTCCTTTGATTGAAGCTGATTGCGATGTAAAATGTCCATTGATTTCTCTATGACCCAGCTAGATAATCCCTCAGCCTCATTATAAATCACCCTGTCCTCCTGCTTCCATGGCTGTTTCTGCAATATGATAAACCTCAGACAGCTCCACAGCATGTTACATTGGGCGAATGAGGGTCATGCTGAATAATATATCTCACAAAGCCGTGTGTGGTTGGTTTGAGTGGCTACTTTAATTTTTATTGTGTTTAAGAGGGCCATTCTGGCAGACATTTAAGACTTTGCTTATATACGCACATCGATATAAAATACAAGAGTCATTGTTTGTCTAAAGAGGATAGACAGTGTGTTTTATGGGTTTAGAGGCAGATTATAAGGGATCTGCCCTTGATGGCCATGTCTTTGTTCGTCCCCTTGAGGACCAGAAGCCTTTGAGTAAACATCATTATTGCCTGCCTGCCCATAAACTTGCTTTTACGTTTCAAACCACACAGCGGGGTTATTTACTAGGAGTATGTTGATGGGCAGAACTGCTGTCTTAATGGTGTTGTTTATTTGAATGTGAGGAAAGGAGAGATTAATGACGTGCTCTGTGAGCGTAACAGGCCATCCGTCCAAACGCCATCATGGCTGTCTGTGCTTCTGGAGCATGAGACTTGTGTGACTACTAAATGGAAAGCTAATATCAATTGGGATGTATCAGCAAAAATGTTTTCCCCCCTCCCTTCTCTTCAGTGTGCGGTACAGATTCATGGATGTACATGCTGTTAAAAGGTTTGGTGTCAGTAAGATTATTTATATATATATATTTTTTTTTTTGTTTACTGTGTTTTTATCAAATAAATGCTGCCTTGGTGAGCATAAGGGAAATTATGCTCATATATTACCTTGAAAATTATATTTTAGTTTCAGCTCAAATATAATTTTATTTCAGCTAATGTTTTAAGGTAATATGTGCTAAAATAACTAAACATCATTATATTTCGTTTAGAATGATTACTAGTGATTTCTGACTGCTGAAAATTCAGCTTTGCCATCAGATAATAAATTACACAGATATTTTAATTTTATATTACATTATTTTTCATTATTTACTGTATTTTTTAATCAAATAAATGCCGCCTTGGTGAGCATAAGGTAATTTACAAAGCAAAATAAATACATATTAAAAAGAATAACAATCTAATTCAAAATATTAACAAAAACTGCAGTATATAACAGTAATAATATCTCAGTGGTAACTGATATAATACTGCTTCTGTTGTTATTAGGAATAATAATATTACTCTGTTATATCTACATTTAAAAAACCTGCGAATCTCAAAAATCAGAATCTCAAAATATTTACATTTGAGTTTCAATATATGACCATCCATACAGTATAAATTGTGGGTATCTCTTGTTCTTTGAAACCACAATAATGGGGAACAATGCTGACTTGCCAGTGGTCCAGAAGACGATCATTGACACCCTCCACAAAGAGGGTAAGTCACAGAGGGCCATTACTGAAAGAAGTGGCTCTTCAAGGAGTGCTGTATCAAAGCATATTAAATGCAAAGTTGACTGGAAGGAAGAAATTGGGTAGGAAAATGTGCAAAAGCAACAGCAATGTCAAGGTCTGTTCAGCCTTAATTCCAACAATTGCATTTAAATGCCTTGCTTTGCTGAGGTTAAATGTGTTGTGAATGCCATTTCACATTGCTGGAAGCAATCCTGGCTTATTTCAGGGGTTCCCTGCATTCTGAGCGTGACATGTTCTGAAACAGCAGTGCGCTCAGAGGAGCAGAACACAGCTGATGTCACTAATTCATCAGTTCACTCTGCTGTGGTCTTGCTTTCATTCTTCTTTAGCTCGTTGAGGGGTTGGGTTCAGTCTGGATGTGGGTGGAATATGATGGCAGCCATACAGTGACTGTCCTTGGGACTCTTTTAAGTGGGACTGACATGACTTAACAACTTACCTGTGAGTCTGTGCTGTTACCCAGAGCTGAGACTGAAGAATTGAGACACAATGTCCCAGATTATTTACAGCCACTGACCACGTCACTTCAGATCAGCCTCTCTCTCTTAAAACTCCTTCTTTCTCTCCACACCGTCCTGGACTGAAGACACCACCGTTTCACAGTAAAGCACTATGATTCACTTTTGCAATATCTGACTTTGGTTCTTGGTTATTGTTTATTGGTTTATTGGTTATATGGTTGTTGTAAAAATTTAAGTGTAATAAATTTTTTATATTTATTATTTATTTTTCAAAATAATATTACATATCATTTTTTGTTTCATTTTAATCTCTTTAATATATCTGACAAAATTATTCATTCATTAATTTTCAGACTCTTTATTAATTTGTGTGTTTGTTTGTTTTTGTTTATTCATTCAGAATTGATTTTATTGATTTATCTTCTTGCTTCGTTGAAATGCATTGACTCAAGGAATTGTAAATTAATAATTTTATAAAGCCAGTGCATTTCTAAAGTATTAAGTGCTACTAAATTTATATTTTATGTATGTAAAACACTTCACTTAAAACACTTAAAGTAAAACACGGACACCCCAAATCATCTCTGACTTCAGAAACCTCACACTGTACTTCAGGCAGCTTGGATTCTGTGCTCCAGTCTTTCTCCAGACTCTAGACCTTGATTTCTAAATAAAAAGCAAAATGTACTTTTGTCTGAAAAGAGGACCACTGAGCAACAGTCCAGTTATTTTCTCCTTAGCCTGAGTGTGGTTACTCACTGAGCAGACAGTCCAGTATTGCCACAGCAGGCAGTGTGTGGGGACTGCCCTACATTAAACCCAGCCGATCTTTAGGGATCCATTACAGCAAATGTTACCGCAGCTGGTGTATAACAATAAGATCTATTCCCAAATCCGCACCTCCGAACCACCCATGCTGCCTTTCCCAAACCTCAGCGGTGCGTGTGAATTCGACTTTCTGCAGTCTGAAGTATATGCATACTGTATCTTCATGCTAAGGGCTGCCATGTCTCATAACCCTGTCACCAGTAGTGAGGCAGTGGGCTCCTTTACAAGAAAATAAACTTCAGACTCTCACATATACTCTGACAACTCACCTCGGGACTCCACTTCACACTTCTCTTTCTCTATCCCTTTCTTTTCTCTGTCTCTCTGTGACCTGAGATTGAGTTTTACAAAGAAAGAGAGACTCTAATGTAAGGTGACTAGATTTTGAAATTTAAACTGAGATTTCAAGTTCAGTGGTTAGAATATCATTGAAATTGTCAGTGTTATTATTTAAGACAAAATGAAGACAATTACAATTTTGTGTAATTCGGTATATTCAGTGCTTTGATGAAAAATAGTATATCTTTCTAGTATAAATTGCATTTAGTCAACAACAGCACTTTAATTTGTTCTCAGTTACTGTTTCCAAGCTATATGGTTATTCTACATTTAAGTTAAAATTACATAAAACATTTTTTGTTTAGTTTGTATATAAACTAAATATATAGCCATTGTACTTTCTTCTTACATTATATTATTATAATGTGTGTATAGCGCACATATGTGTATAACTATTGTTATCTAATAATTTAATACAAATATTATCTAGTTTACTATATAAAAAGTACATTATAAAGTGAACATATACATATCAATTAGACATATTTTAAAATTGTATATATTTATTATGTAAATATTAAATAATAAAATTTTAGAAGCCATAAAATAGTAATAAAGCAAGTAATAAAATAATATAATTAAGTAATAATGGAATTAATAAAATGTTCTCATTGTAATTTGTAAACGGTATCAATAATAACATGTATCATCTAAATAATTATTGCTTGAATCAATAAACTATAGAATAGAATAACGGAAACTGATGAGTCATAATTTTATATACAGGTGCATCTCAGAAAATTAGAATATGATGAAAAAGTTTCTTTGTTTCTTGTAAATTATTTCAAAAAGTGAAACTTTCATATATTTTAGATTTATTACATTTAAAGTAAAACACTTCACTTAAAACACTTAAAGTAAAACACGTCACGACACCCCAAATCATCTCTGACTTCAGAAACCTCACACTGTACTTCAGGCAGCTTGGATTCTGTGCCTCTCCAGTCTTTCTCCAGACTCTGAGACCTTGATTTCTAAATAAAAAGCAAAATGTACTTTTGTCTGAAAAGAGGAGTTTTGGACCACTGAGCAACAGTCCAGTTATTTTTCTCCTTAGCCTGAGCGTGGTGACTCTTGATGCACTGACTCCAGCTTCAGTTACCTCCTTGTGAAGCTCTCCCAAGTGTTTGAATCGGCTTTGCTTGACAGTATTCTCAAGCTTGCGGACATCCCTGTTGCTTGTGCACATTTTCTTACCCAGTTTCTTCCTTCCAGTCAACTTTGCATTTAATATGCTTTGATACAGCACTCCTTACCTCCTGAAACATGGACCCCATTCCCCCAAACCTTACCACATCACAGGAAAAAACTGTCAAACTTTTATTTTTGTGCAATTCAAGTATGCTACACACAGGTGAGTGAGCCTGCACAAGCCACCTGTAGTATCACACTCTCCTCTACTCGCACTAGACACTTTCACACACTACTGTGTGCACATAATCCCACAAAAGACTGATTGTAATATATGACTGTAATATATGTATGTTTACAGGCTCATGCATCTCAAATCACCTTACACTGTTCCCCAGCCAGCTGCTTGAATGTCTCTCTTTTTGCACATGTACAGTATTGGAGTCATCTGCACAGTTGTACAGTTTGTATTTTTTTTTATTTATGTATAGGTAACCACTTTTGTATATGTATAGTCAAAGCTGACAGTAGGTTAGTTGTGTATAGGTTTATACTGTTTTACTTCGTGTTGTATATCTGTATTCATGTAGCACCGTGGTCCTGTGAGGCACGACATCTCGTCCCACTGTATGTCCACACATGTAGCGGAATGACAATAAAGCTCAACTTGACTTGACTTGAACAGCCACCCCTTTCAGTAATGACCCTCTGTGACTTACCCTCTTTGTGGAGGGTGTCAATGATCATCTTCTGGACCATTGCCAAGTCAGCATTGTTCCCCATTATTGTGCTTTCAAAGAACAAGAGATACCCAGAATTTATACTGTATGGATGGTCATTTATTGAAACTCAAATGTAAATATTCTAATATTTTGAGATACTGATTTTTGACTTTCATTAGCTGTAAGCTCTCATCATCAAAGTAATAAAAAAAAAAACGTTTGAAGTGTTTTACTTTACATGTAATGAATATAAACTTATAAAATTAGGAAAACAAAAAAATGACAATTTTAAATAGCAAATAATTAATTGTTCTCATTGTAATTTGTACCGTATCGATAATAACATATCGTCTAAATAATTATTTTATGAATCAGTAAATTAAAGAATAATGAAAACTGATGAGTCATAATCATGCTGCCTTTTCTTTCTGTATATAACATGTTCTGTCCCATTAGATATTATTAAGCACAGTAAACAGCAGGGACATTTCCGTGGACAGCTTCAACCGGGGACAAGACACTAGATTGCGGATGTCTGGTTACTGTAATGAGTTACTAAACGGAGATAAATTATCCTCCGGTGATGTGGGCATGTGTGATCATTAGCAACAGGATGTGAAGTTTGAGGCCGAGTTGAAAGGTTGCCATCTTCCTTTGAAACGTGCCATATAGGTGGAGAGAAACGTGAGCTGTGTGTGTGTGTGTGTGTGTGTGTGTCCCGTCATAAATGAATATCTTCTCATCAGTGCTATAATGGCTTCAGCAGGACTGTGCGTGTGTTGTATGTGAGTCTGCAGGCAAATGGAGGCAGACACAGAGCATCCCTGAAGGGTACACAAATCGACTGCCTGTTAGCTGTTTCTGCTCCATTTTGATGGAGTCCTAAAATTAAAACTTCATTTTTCATCTCAGGATGCAAGAAGGCAGCAAAGCAGTCAAGCATGGTTTTCCTTCCTCTCCATAAATACTTCTCATCTGCATCATTCCAGCATCACTCTCTTCACACTGTACAGAATCAAAAATTGTTTGGCTGTTGACTAGTTCTGCGGATGAATGTCTTTGCGTATTTGATAATAGACTCATATTTGGTCACATCATCAGTGGAAATCAATGTGAGATCCCCAAATACTACTGAATATGTGTCACATTCTATTCTGTGGCATGTTGAATTATGTATATGACCATGGTTTGGCAATGTTAATCTCCACAGCTATTGACCGATCTCTGATACAGATGCTTTTAAAGATAAAGTGTGCTATGGCAGGCTGATTTTAATAGCTTGTAAAGGGGCCAGACGTTTCAGACTTGTCATTATTGCTTTCGCCTGATGCCTCCCCAGTGTGACGCATGACAGATCTGGGTTATCTGTAGGGTTTCAGGTTCATGTTTTTTCAGACTTCAGCATTCGTTAAATACTTAGATTCTCTTTTAAACGTTTGAAGTTTTCCTTTCCATCTGTGCAAGTCCTTGATTAAACTTGCATCACGTATCGAAAGAAATAAATCTTGAAGAAATAAAATAAAAACTACTGGTTGGTAGCAATAACTTTTGCTTAGTGTTGTGGCTGGGATTCAGTCTTTTTTATTGTTGATGTTTTTGCAGGAATTGCAAAATTAGTCTCTTTTCTGACAAGCTGAGTTTTTTATCTGACAATTCAGACTTTTTTGTTGAAATTCTGAGCTTATATCCAACAATTTTCCAAAACCAAAAGTCAGAATTGCAAGAAAAAAGCTGGACTTGATTTCAGGGGGGGGTATGAATTCTTGCGTTTGTTATTATTTTTTATTTTTTATTTTTTAAATCTAGATTGTCTTGCATTTTCTACCCTTTTCCCTTTAATGAGTATATTTTGGCTATAGTTTTAGAAACAGCTTACAGTTATTTTATGCTGCTCAGTTATTTTACGCTGCAAGTTCAGTTGCTCAGTTTTGCAAGAAAAAACAACAACCGAATTGTGAGATAAATTCACAATTATTATTATAATTTAACAAAATAAATTATCCCTTGGTGAAACGGGCTTCCACAGATTCTGGTTTAAAATCAGGGAAATGGAAATCCAACCAGTTTACTGATCTTGTGAATGAATCATTCATTCGCATATTTTATTTTATTTTTTGTTTGTTTTTTGGCTCATAGTTTTTAATCAAGATGTCATAACTCAGCCTTTCAGTGAAACATCAGACAATGAATATTTATGTTATGTTATGCTGCAAATGCTGCCAATTGAGTTTAACTTGATTCAAAATTGAATATTTATTTAATGCTCTCAAAAATTCACTGTAAAAATGTATTATTTATTTATTTGTTTGTTTGTTTGTTTTTGGACATTGTAATTCACAACAAAGATAATTGAAGTACATTTTACAAGAAAAGAACATTTCTGTCTTTCTACTTTGAATTTTCACATTTAATTAAATGTGTTACTTGTCGATTCTTTGTAATTATTTGTGAAATTTACTTGCAATTTCTGTGTGAGTATTTATTTTTCTACTCCAAATATTTTCAGTGTAACACTAACATTAAAGTTAGTAATATTCTCATAACAACTTCTACTCAGTGTAGAGTTCTAGGTATTTAGACCATGGGAATGCAGTGTAAGGCACCTAACCTAACCGTACATCACCATGTGGCAGATTTTCCTATAGAAAATAAGTACCTCAATTGAACTGGCAGCAGAAGGTAATTAAAGTCTCTGAGTTAAAAGCCTATAATCAAGCATTCTGGAAGGAGTCCACTGAATCTAATTCCCACAAAGACATGAATGAGAGGGTTTGTATCTTAATCAAGACCTCAGAATGAGTTATCCGACGCGCAGCGTTGGCAAGCAGAGAGTCATTGGCTTTTGGCTGAGTGAAGATACATTTCTTTCTTGTTAGGACCCATTGGGGATGGATGTCAGCGTTTACACTATGGATGTTGTGGTAATGAGGTTAATATTGCAGTTAGTTTGGTCTAGTGTATGTGTAACGTATGGATGCGCAGTCTTGTGGTAATTGTTATTGATTTTGCTGTGCCGTTTTTCTGCAGTTGATACGGTTATATTTGTCCGGCGTTAATTGCGTCTCATCTTTTATCTTACTACAGCTGCTTTATTAGATTTGGTAGGGTAATGTATGTTTTATTGAAGGACAACTTTGCTTGGAGGCCTGTGTAGCAGATAGTTATCAGAGCGCTGCTAAATCTGTGATGTAACTAGGGTTTTCCAAATGGATAAAGAAGGGTGTAGAAGGTGTACCGATCCATCTAAGTGAATTAGACGGCTCTAATTCTGTGTAGTGTCTTGATATACCGGGGCCTGCTGTGATCTGAGAGCACACACACACACACACACACACACACACACTCATCATGGCCAGTCAAGAGGATCAAGGCAGAGCGACACCACAGATGGGTTAGTGCATCAGGCTTGACTGCTTTTATGGTGTCAAGTATTTACAAGGAGAGAATGGCACAGATAGCGTTCATATGTACTGGTGCTGCACAAATGATCAAAATAAAATCGAATTTGTGATGAGGACTAGTGCGATACATTAAAATTCGAAAGACTGAAAATTAATGAATTAAGACATAAATAAATTACTATTGCAATGTAAAACAGTAATAACAATAATACATATTTTAAATACAATATTAGCAGTATTCATTTTAATAATATGATTAATCTTAATAGGATTTATGTTATTAATTATAATGAACATTATAAATGCATCATTATTGTTGTTGTTAATAACTGTAAGTAATTGTTTAGTATTAATAATAGTAATAATATTGATACTACTAATAATACAAATGTCAAATATTAATAATAGTAATATTATATGAATATAAATAATAGTAACTTAATAATAATAATAATAATAATCATTATTATTATTATTATTAATCATATTAGGATTATTATTATTATTAATAATAATACTGATAAGATTGCATTTATATATATATATATATAATTATTTAAAAATAGTAATAACATTTTATTATTATTAAAATTATTATTGAATATAATTTTCATTCTATAATGTATCCATATAATATATTCAATATGTGTATTTTATCAGTATTAATAATATTACTAATATCAATAATTCTAATAATAAACATTTTGAATATAAATAATAATAATATACAAAATATGATTATTATTGTATTATCATTTATAATATTATCATCTTATTAGTAATAAAACTGAGAGGAATCAACACTTGCTAGTTTTTGATTTTGTGTCTTTTAGTTCTTTTTGTCTTTTTTATCATAGCAGTTAAAATCACAATATTTAGCGAACAAATCATAATATGATCCCCCCCCCAAAAAAAAAACCATGCAACCCTAACGCTATGCAGAACTGCTGCATTCAGCGAAGATAACATTTGATCAAATGTATGTCCCATGATGCACCTCCATTGCCATGTTTTGACACTTGCATGCAAACCAGCATGCATTTGTCTCTGGCCATGTGCTTGTCTGCACTTGCCAACAGGTTGCAATTAAAAGCCTTGTCACAGGTCTTCAGGCTCCTCAATCATGCTGCTGGTTCTGGGCGCCTTGCTCTCTGGCGTCTGACTCCGTGCATCTATCTGAACAGAAGGTGTGTGACAGCATCTCGAGCTGAAATCTGCTAGGCCACGGAGTTGTGTGTTAAAGCCTCTTGGAAATGAAACCCGCAAGCCATAAGGAGTGGAAGTGATTTGTTGGTGTGATGAAGTGTGTTTGAGACACGGGCTATTTCAAATATTGGCCCTCTATAAAATAATCAGCATTACACAACAGTTGACGCCGGTTCTCGCATTTGATTGGCTTTAAGAGAGAGTAACGACTTTCTGAAGAGGAATGGTCTAAATTGCCGCACATTATGCGAGTTTATGCTTTGACGTCATTTTCTCTCAAATGTTGGCAAAGCAACAGGACAAAAGATAAGCATTTCTATTGAATCACACCACCGTTTAATTTCAGGTGCATTCATTCGTTCCTTCCGCACACGATTATATAAGTAGCGTTTGATTATTAGAACCATTTCCCATTCAAACAAGTCAACATTTTCATTATTCAGACGACAGACTCATGCATTATTTAAAGTGAAAAATCTGTATACACAAGCAGCTGAATTTTTTTTGTTGTCAGCTGAGAACTTTCTCCCATCCTTTGCTTTCGAGATGCTTGGTTTCAAATGTAAGTTAATAAGAGGTTACCCTAAGCGCATTAGCACTAAACGTCCTCATGGGGTTCACACCAAGGCCTTTCACTAAACCCTCGGCAGTACTTGCTGTACGAGTAGAATTTGCCATCTCACTATTTCTGTAGGAAAGCCTCTTTTTGAGCATATTGTAGGTATAATCCTTCTTATATCATGAAACAAGTAAGTTGAAGAAAGGGTTTTGTCTCAAAAGGTTTGCCATGTGAGTAGGGATGGGAATTGTAAGTCGTTGAATGATTCTAGCTACTGATTCCTTAAAGCCAAAAATGAACATTCTGTCATCATATACTCACCCTCAAGTTCTTCCACACCTGTATGAGTTTTTATGAACCAAAAACTGTTTGGTGAGGATTTGAAGAACCCCTGTACATGACTCAGTGATTCGTTAGTTCAATTCAGACTGATGAGTTATGTGTTTGAGACTGATTTATGACAGAATTGACTGAACCATTACTAAACCTGCCTGCAGTATGTTCATTGTTGCATATTATGTCGTAATATTTTGTTGTAGATTTACTGTACATTAAAAGCATTTGGGATTAAGAATTACAATATATCAGTTAATGGTTATCCATTGATGTTAGCGGTGTTTTATTATTACTTAGTATGGAGTAGTTAGTTATGTACTCCCCTATTTTTACATGTAGATTACCTAGACCTTTAGATTACATTTTATAATTTAATAACACTGTCAAATGTATATTTAACAAATCTTAATGCATATCCATTTTCATACTTTACTGTACATGATTATGTTGTGATGCTCACTTGAGGCATTTAAAACTATTATTTTCTTTATTTTTTTTGACAAAAAAGTATACGATTATAAGAATTTACTAATAATTTGCTACTTTTTTCTGCAAGTATGCATTAAATTGACTGTAAAGTCGTTGCTACAGAATTTTCGCAAAAATATTAATAAGCACACATGTTCTCAACGCAGCAAATCACCATATTAGAATGATTTCTGAATGATCATGTAATGCATGTAACGCTTAAAATCTAGCTTTACAATCACAGGAATAAATTACTGTACATTGTAAAATATATTAAAATAGAAAATTTATTGTAAAAATATTTCACAGTATTACAGTTTTTACTGTATTTTTGATGAAATAAATGCAGCATCGATGAGCATAAGAGACATACACTTTTAAAGGTATCTAATTCACTCTTCGTTTATTTTGACAAGATTATTCAAATGTTAATATCTGTCATTTATCAATTACTGGCCACTACATGAAAACAATTACTTTAAATATCAGTGGCATAACTATAAAGACTATTTTTAGTACAGTATCGCATCAGAAGACGAACAGTTAACAGAACAATTAAATGACCCGAATGTCATGAAAAACAATAGTTGTTGTTTATCAGTTATGAAAAGTGAGGAACAACAAAAAACAACTCTCATTTCCCTCAGCTCACTCCACGTGAGCTTTTATTTACTGCTCCTAGAGTCACTACACACACGAAACAGGTCTTCTTCACGGCCTCAATGTATCTTTGTGTGTTTTAAAGCATAAATAAATATTTTCCTGCATGTGACCATGCAGGGTCTTCCACATTCAGATTCAGAAATGACCCAGACGCTGTCTTTGCGGTTTATAGTTTATAGCTCGATTCCCTTAGTCCTTGAACAAGGACACACGCTGTAAACAACTGGGCTTTTCACTCCAATGTCACCCCAGTCATTTCCACTTTTGTAGGTATATATTCCCAATTCCTGCTGTTTAACGTAGCCGTAGGATAGGCTGAATGAATAAATGGCCATGATTGTCTCTTGATGGAGGGCAGCGGTGGGCAGCAGAAGAGTTTTCCGTAGGGGGTAGGACGTTTTGCTGGTAAACACACACAGTTTTTTTCCATGACGCCTAGTGCAGAGATCTACCGCTGATAAATATACTTTTTTCAATGCAGGAAACACTCTAACAGTTTGTCAGGCTGCCGCAGCAAAGGATCATGGGTCACAGCATGCTATGCCTGAAGGCGTCTTTACAGTAGATGGGCAGTCAACCGCATCAGAGCTGATTTTAGCCAACCCCATCCCTATTCTCTCTCTTTTTTCCATCCTCTGGCCCAGCCAGGCACCGGCAGTATCGATCATGGTCCAGGAAATCCAATATTCTGCACCAGTCTCATTCCCACTATGTTGCCTGTACGACGTCATTTATATTCTTTCTCAGTATAAATAGGAAATCTATATAATAATGATGGTCTAAAGGGTGGGAGGCGATATCCTGTTTAACCTTTGATCCGAGATCTGGGAGAGAGGGAAAATACATCTGCATTCGTGTGAAGTGGCATCCTCAGTTCACCCCAGCCTGCCGTAGTTTCCTGCCAGCGATGTTGGGTTGTTATGAGATGAGAGATGTTGGGGGTTTCGCAATTATTCTCTTACATCTCAATTCTACTGTATCAGGCGGAGAGAGAAAAAACATCAAAGCTTGAATCACAAACCGTATTTACACTGTAAAAGTGAACTTAGAAAATGAAGGTAATTGTTTGCATGGCTTTTGAGTTTAAATATCTTGACTAAACTTGGTATGTGAAGTTGATATTACTGTAACTTATTATTTCATCTGCCTTTAATGTTACAGTTTAAAAAAATAAGAGTCTATGCCAAGTGTTCTCTTTCTTTGTGTGTTTTTATATGGTTTGTTTTCATGAGGATTAAAGTGTTCAAGTCTTTAGCAATATCACATGAATACTAGGAAGAAATACCTTAAAATGCCATTCAAAGACCTAAACACTTTTGAAATATCATTCTAATATGAGAACAAACTCAAAAATGTAAATAAAACTAGCAACCATATAAATTATGTCCCAGTGCATGCTGGGAAGAGAGTAGATGAGACAAAAACACAAAGCTAAAAATTACAAATATAATGTAACTCAACTCGTTTGTGCTTGTTTGTGCAACTTAAAACAGTTTATTATAATTGAAAAGAAATATGGAAATTAATACTTTTACTGAGGAAGGATGTATTCTTTTTTTAGCAGGATTACTTTAATTGTTTGTACAGTGTTTATGTACATGCTATTGTGTGAAATATGAGAGTGACTCCAACTGTTATTTTTCTTATTTGCAGTTCAGCCGATGAGCAGTATCGCTGGAATACCCAAGGTAAATGGCATATTTTTAATGATTTTTGAAATTTTGTTGTCAGGCTTTTTTGTGGAAAATTCATAACTAGGCTGAATTAGTTGTGCTGCAGCACGCAGCTTCATTGCATCATCTTTATGAATTTCAGTGCTTGAAAACTGTTGTAAAATGTGTTGTATGCACATTATAGGTCTGGATAGAAGAAAGTATTACGTTTTAAATACTGTATGTAGATTATAGTATATAGTACTCATTAAATTAATTGAGTGTTTCATGATCCATTTTTAGCAGTTTTACAGATTCATTGTTGCAGTTCTAGTTTGCTTGCTCTAATCTTTTTTCTCCCTGTTATTAAATATTATATAATACAACAATGTCTTACATTTGGTGGTTAATCTGGCTCAAATCATCTTTAACCCAACACATCCAGTCTGCATCACCCTCATATGTGTCTAAACCGTGACGAATCCCAGCTTAGCATCCTGCTCTCTGGCTACAGTTGAGAGGTTATTCTTATGTCTTAGGGAGCTTGTGTAACCTTTTATCCCTTGGCAAATTACGCCACACTGGCCCTGGAAGAGTTGGCAGTCAGTCATGACACAGAAAAGCAGCATGCCGGTTAACAGGGTCATCCAAACAGCCAATTAAGTTCAATCTCAGCCTGGATGTTTAGTGAGCAAGTGATAGGAAAGGTCAAGAGGTCAGAGCCCAAGTGTGACAAATGAGGCTCCAGGAAGTATTTGTAGTGCATGTGTGATTAACCTCCTCCCTGTTTTCCCAGATGGACAGAAAGACATTGAAGAGGAACTAAACACAGGTCTCGAACTGGTGGATTCGTGTATCCGCTCCCTACAGGAGTCTGGGATCTTGGATCATCAGGAATATACCACAGCTGATAGTGAGTAACTGTCGCAATTGCTTATTCAACTGTCGTTTTGGAGTGCTTGAGTTTGTTTTATGTTGGAGTGTTGTCTATTAAAGAAACAAAAGCCTAATCCTACCAATTAGCGAAGAGGTTTTCACCATTGATTTCAACTTGACAACCTGGCTGAGAGTCACTCTTGATGTCTACATTCATTTGAAAGAAGAGCATTTACTGTCAATCAACAGAGAACCACATAAATGAGAAGGCGGGATTTTGAAAAGGGGGGTGTGTCTATTCAGTGGATGGGTTTCTAAACGGCATCAAGATCATGATAACTGGTGCATCAAGGAATCTAGGGCTAGTTATTGCAATAATGTGAAATTATTTCCAGACAGAGCCTTTCGGCAAAAAAAGAGAATGTTGACTCTTCACACAATTGCAGAACATTTCTAGTCTAAAAAATGGCAGTTGTTCTGTTTGGAAAAATCTCTTTGTTCTTTCCTCTTACAAGGTGCACAAATATATTTTAAATATGTTTTCAGGCATACTGTGTGTGGCTTATAAATGCTTGAGAATTGTATGAGGAAATATATTTTTCTGCAAAAATGCATTTTCCACGTGTTTAATGAATATAATATACTGATGCAAAATAAATTATAATATAATATACTGATGTATATTATACTTGTCAGTACTGAACAGTAACCATATCTCCTTGACGCATTGAAAATTATGAAACAGCCTTTTTCACATCTATAACTGTAAAAGGCAACCGTTTGTCTCTCACTTTCGCATTTTGAACGTAACTGAGAACATCTGTCAAGATTAATGTTATGTACATTGCTTTTATTATGTCAGTTCTGATAATTAAGCTGCCTGTTATGTTGTGCAATGCACCTAAAGCGTTTTATTTAGGGATGGTAATAACTTTTATTTGTGTCATTTTGTGAAACTACATCTGGCTGCATGCCATGTTAAATTAAGACTGCAGAACTGGAAGTTGTGTGCCAGAACAAGCAGACAGAAGTCTGTTGTTATAAATATACTTAAATTATGTATGTCGTGGACTCGTGGGCAAATAAATCTCCATTCATAAAACCTGATAAAGAAATAATTCACCCCAAAATGAAAAGTCTGTCAATCATTTACTCACCCCTCATGTCGGTCCAACCTTTGTGACTTAATTTATTTAACAGAACACAGAAAAATGTATAATACATTGGAAATCCAATATTGTTTAGACTCCAGTATTATTCAAAATTTATGATAAATGTACTGAATAAATTATGAAAGAAGTTTTTTTGGTGAATCTTTCTGACAGTTTGGTTTCCCTGACAGTAAAAATTAGCATATAGCAATTTTTACAGGTTTATTGAAGATCCCACTTCAAAATCCAAGCGTAATAATACATAAATAATAACATTAATTAATTGTATTTATATTGCAATTTTCTTAAACCCAAAGCACCAACTATACTTTCTTCCCAGGCACCAAAACAAGATGACAGAAAAAAATAAGATAAAAGTACACTGTAAAAATACTGCTGCAATTAGTTATGACAACTTAAGACTGAAATAGTATTAAAAATATATTTTATATTGTATGTGTTATTTGTCCAGTCCAATTTTAGTGTCATCCTGACTTTTTTTGTACCATTAAAAATAAGATGATAGCTGCCCATGATGTATATTACCGGGGCAAGATTGACTAGAATTCATAAATCTCTGAATGTCAGCGTGTTTTTCTATTTTGAAGTGTAACTTTACCACCCTGTCCTGCATTTCACCTTTTCTCTTCTTTTTTTTTGGCAGAGATTAGGAGCACAAAGGCTTAAGCATCTGTTTTATGGAGGATATATGACTTCACCGAAAACTGTCAAGTCATTGATCTTTTCCAGAGTTCAAAGTGGCTTTTAAATAAGTTATTAACTTTGTGCTTTCTGTTAAGGTCGGTGACAAGAGAAAAATGCCACAGGTTTTTCACAGGCAATCCAATTCCCGCTTTAAAGTCGAAATAATAAAAACAGATAACGCCTCCGCTGAATAGACATCCCCACCACAACATTCTCTGGGCTTCAGGCGTTAGAACACCACAGCCCATGAATTATGTATTGAAACTAAGTATATTTACTATAACGGGCTGGAATTACAGTGAGCTCTAACGTTTCACTAAGGACAGAGTGGCTTTCAATAATTGATCTGATAGCAGGGTGAGTCGAGATAAAGTAGCTGGAGCGCTGTGGAGGTGTCTGATGTGGACACACTTTTATGTATATCTGACGACCAACAAACATCGGCCTCCGCGATACAGAGGCTTTATTCTTTGAATGGAGCTTGTCCCCGATTCGTTCAGAATGCATTAGTGATCTAAGCATCACAGGAATAAGAAAAAGATTGATGTCTTGAAGGCATCCGTCTCAGTGCCTGCTAATGTCAGCGTTTACATTTGTTTCCATAGGTTTCGTCTTATTATATTATATATCCATGTCACCCTCTTTCTCGTACTGAGTCAAAGCAGTATGATGATTCTGCTGTTGTGAGTCTTGTAAAATAAAATAATAAAAATATCCCTTGTGAAATGTTTCATCATATAGGAAGTAAAAAAGTAGAGGTACTAGTGATATTTTACATAATAGTCCAACAGTCAATGCGTTTCTGTGATGAGATTAGATATTTCTAGTATAAGTTTATTCCATTCATTAGTTAACCTAACAGCCTGTAATTATGTGAAATGTTGTCAAGCATATTCTTGATACCATGGCAAGTGAAATAACTGATTTATTATCTTTCAGACAATTGAAACAAAGTGCAAAGTATTTCTGTCTTGTGGTTGTAAAATATTGAAAGGTTATCAGTAGGCTGCTTATATTTTGATGATAACTGTATGATACTAATTTGTAATGTTATTTTTGTGTTTACTGAAAGTTTGTTTGGAAAAAGAATACATATCCCCAATGTTTTATGTATTTATTTATTCTCTCTCTTCCAGGCCAAATTCCCTATTTGCATCCTGGTTACATCTGTAGTAAATGAGTAATTAAAATAATTAGCAGTGGAATTTTCCAGCATCATGGCATGTGATGCATTTATTTAAAATTAATTAAACATGAATATAATTATTAGGCAAATTAAAACAATGGCACGTTGCCTTCCATTTTTTTTTTTATTATTGAGGTAAGCATTGCTTAATTTAATTATTCAATTAAACAATCAGCAATCATTAACATATAAATAAATGAAGAGGAGTGTTTGTTTTCTTTTTGTTTCTTATGAATATTTTATTTTTGTTTATTTAGTTCGTTTTTGTAAATATTCTTATTGACAGCACAATAGACTCTGACAGGAAAGAAAGGGATATTTCTGTATCATTTACTCCAGAGCCGATCCTCCCTATACGCAGAATACGCAAGCTGCGTGTTTCGGGGGCCCCCTTGCTCCCAAAGATGTTTTAATTTTAGTTTTGTTTTTAAGTTTGGCCAGAGAATGATCATTTATTTTAATGCGGAGCACTATCGCCCTCTCTATGTAAAAATCAGTCAAATCATATAACGTGAATGTCGTACAGTCTCTTGCTCAAGAAAAAATAACTAGTTGAAAGCATGAGCACTTTCTGCGAGGCCGATTTCGAGACTGAGTGAAACAGACAAATGCGTTTGCATCCTTTCTTTCATCCCAAACATACACGCTGCCACAACCCCCACGTTCTGCGTAGGGCCGCAGAAGTCTAGGATCGGCACTGATTTACTCAATGCCATGTCATTCCCAAACCGGTATGCCTTTATTTTTTTCTGTAGTTCACCCATGTCAGTACAAAAGTGTAAAATATTTTTATTATATTTTATTTTGAATGCATATTTGAATTTTCTATTTTTTTATATATATAAATTGATATATAAATTGTATGCATAATTGCATGTTCGTTCATTCATTCACTCATAACTTCATTTCTGGTTTGTTTTATTTTAGTATAATGTTCATCCATATGTACGTATTAGCATTTTCAGTTTTTACGAAATAAACACAATTCCACAATTGCATTTTTTTTATTTATGCATGCCTTATTTTTTCCTATTAGGTTCAAGGTTTCTTTATTCGTCACATAATAAATTATACAGGGTATAATCAGAAGTGAAATGTAATAAGAAGTGAAATGTAATTCAGAAGTGAAATGTAATATTAATGTAATATAATATTAATGAAATTTAATATTAAACACAAAAGAAGATATTTACGTATTGACTTCCATTGTATTTTTATTAATGTTTTGTCCATACAAGGCGATTAAAAACAGATCTGTTTGGTTACCAACATTCTGTAAGTATTTTATTTAAGTATGTTTCACAGAAGAAAAACACAGGTTTGGAATGCCATGAGGGTTGGTAAATAATGAGTCAATTTTCATTTTTGGGTGGACTATCGCTTTAATGCATATAGATACACTATTTTGCTTAAGTATTTAGTTTTGACTTGGTATAGAAACGTATGGTACTAATGGTTTAATTTGGGGGGGGGGGGGGACTTCCAGACTGAGACATGGGAAAAGAGGAGCATTCTTATGAGCACCTCACCACAGAAGCTTTTGAAATCGGTGAAGCTGGTGTTTGTAGGACTGTACGTTGGGGATGTGTGATTGATTCTGTGTGATACAGCATGCAGCGCTGCCCGCCTCTTTGATGATCAGGTTTTAGCAACACTGCTTTACATGTATTAACTAATCCAGCCGCTGTGTTTTAAGGCGGTGAATGAGAGCGCTGCGGATATCTTGGGCAGGTTTGACTGAGGATGGGGGAAGTCAGATGTGTAAGAGCTGTGTAAGTGTCTTACACTAGGTGCGGAGCTATATTCAGTGTCACCGCTGTGATGCTGTAGCTGCAGCCTCTTTAGACATGCTGCTTCAAATGAGAGAATGATTCCCAGGAGGCTGAAAACAACATGCACAAAAACATACATACAGTATCTATACAAAAGAGAGGGAACACGTACCACATTAGAGTATTAGCACGAGTGACAGTGATATATTGACATGGCCGATTGTTAGTTATTTAGTTATCAACACTGGCCAATTACACTGACCTCCTGGTCAGTGAACAGAAATGGTAGTTCACCCATGTCAATTACAAAGTCTAAAACTAACTATTTGATTTATTTAATTTTATTGGTTTAGTTTTATTTATGCACAATTGCATTTTCTGTTTGTTGGTTTATTTATTTAATGCATGTCTTGCTATTATTATATGTATCCATGCATGGATAATTACAATTTCAGTTTTATATTTTTATGTATGTATACATGAATAATTGCATTGTGTTTCTTTCTTTCTTTCTTTCTTTCTTTCTTTCTTTCTTTCTTTCTTTCTTTCTTTCTTTCTTTCTTTCTTTCTTTCTTCACAATTGCAATTTCAGCTATTAGATTTTTTATTTATTTATGCATATTCATAACTGCAATTTATTATTGTATTTTAATTTATTATTTTATGTAACCATGCATAATTACATTGTTTATTTGATTTGATTTATTTATACATTATTCATATTTTATATATACATTTAATTTAGATTGGAGTAGTTTTATTTATTTATTTATGCACAATTGCATTTGATGTTTTTAACATTTATTTATTTGAATGTATTTATTTAGTCATGCATTCATAACTGTATTTCTTGTTTTATTTTATGTTATTATTATTATTTTATATATCTATGCATGCGCAATTATAGTTACTTGCGTGCGCAAGTATTTTTGTGTATGCATGAATACTTGAATTTTCTCTCACTCTCTCTCTCTTTCTTTCTTTCTTTCTATATTTCTTTCTTCACAATTACATTTCAGCTTTTTGTTTTTTATTCATGCATGTATTCATAAATGCATTTCTTGTTTCAATTTATTTTATGTAAACATGGATAATTGTTTTTTTTAATAATTTTATATAGGCATTTATTTTATTACTTTATTAATTGTATGCATGGCATGCACATTGTGCAATACTTATCTGGCATAACGAGAAATGAAAATCTGAATTTTTGTGACGGCATTAAAGGGATAGTTCAGCAAGCGGACTCTCGTGACAGTTCTGTTGCTTTTAATCATCTTTAATAGCATTTGAGACTTCACCTTACAATGCCATGAAGTCTGATGATGATGATATGGTCAAGGGTCTAGGGCAGAGGAATGCTTTATGTTAACCAAAGCTGCATTGTATTCCCCACATCTGATCAGGGGTTTTCAGATCAATGGGAACATAAATGAGAGCAGCAAGCTATTATGGACTGGAATAATGCACCAATTTTCTTATCTCTCCAGACCAGCTTGATGGATCTGTCTGATATAGGAGCCATAGATTATTGTGTAGCACGAGGAGAGAAACCTGAGATGCTTTAACTCAAGCTGTTTTTAAAGGGACAGTGTTTTGTGAGGGGAGGAAAAAAACAATCATTATTTTCACAGTTTGTTTCAGCAGCAGCTAATCTCTGATTGAGATTGATAGTGCAATCATGTGTCTGCAGAAAGCTACATGAGGGTTGATTGCATCTTGAAAAACTATGAATTGTTGATAAGATCTGGTTTGCTGTCAGGTTGGCCCAGAAGCGCTCTTCAAACACGCAGTCAGGCCGCTGCTGGTTATCTGTGTAATCTGACAGGAATGGACATTTTGGTCATTATGTTTGCTCAAGTATTTGTCAGATAAATAAACTCTAGAGAGTGTGTAGGGGACACACATGGTAACATTCTATCTAAAATAGTATAAGATTATATAAAAAATAATAATAATGTGTGTGTGTGTGTGTGTGTGTGTGTGTGTGTGTGTGTGTGTGTGTGTGTGTGTGTGTGTGTGTGTGTGTGTGTGTGTGTGTGTGTGTGTGTGTGTAATAGAAAATAATTTGGATTGCTTCTAATCCTGAAATAAAAAATTAATAGTAATAAATGAAACCAAAAAAAGTATAAAATGTATAAAAAAATGTATTGAATTGAACGATTAAATGATTGTTAAACCAGCTCAGGTTTATCTTATACCAGTCTTTAAACATAATACAACTTTGAATTCTGGAAATGTTGGGACGTGTTTTTACATTTGAATAAAATGAAAACTAAAAGATTTTCAAATCACATGAGCCAATATTTTATTCACAATAGAACATAGATAACTTAACATAGGTTTAAACTGAGACATGTAATTTTATGCACAAAATGAGCTCATTTAAATTTGCCTGCTACAGGTCTCAAAATATTTGGGACGGGGGCATGTTTACCATGGTGTAGCATGTCCTCTTCTTTTCAAAATAGTTTGAAGATGTCTGGACATCGAGGTTATGAGTTTCTGGAGTTTTGGTGTTGGAATTTGGTCCCATTTTTGCCTGAAATAGGTTTCCAGCTGCTTAAGAGTTCGTGGTCGTCTTTGACATATTTTTTGTTTAATAATGGGGCAAACATTCTCTATAGGTGAAAGATCTGGACTGCAGTTGACTAATTCAACACCTACTACGAAGCCATGCTGTTGTAATAGCTGCAGTATGTTGTTTTACATTGTCCTGCTGAAATAAACAAGGCCTTCCCTGAAATAGTTGTCATCTGGAGGGGAGCATATGTTGCTCTAAAACCTTTATATACACCTTTCAGCATTCATAGTGCCTTCCAAAACATGCAAGCTGCCCATACCGTATGCACTTATGCACCTCATACCATCAGAGGTACTGGCTTTTGAACTGAACACTGATTTGGTGGAAGGTCTCCTCCTCTTTAGGCGTCCGTGATTTCCAAAAAGAATGTCAAATTTGGACTCGTCTGACCATAGAACACTTTTCCACTTTGAAACAGTCCATTTTAAATGAGCCTTGGCCCACAGAAAATGACGGCGCTTCTGGACCATGTTCACATACGGCTTACTTTTTGCATGATTTTGACATTTTCACATATAATGTAGTGTTACTTGTTGTTTCTTCATAATTATTTGTGGAATTTACTAACAATGTCTGAGTGGAAATTGTTTCTATTATTATTATTAGTGTTTTTCCCCAAGTGTAATTTCAGTCACTAATACGTCTCTAATAAAAGACTCTAAAAAGTCACATGACACTTATAGATCAGGTGATTTTATCATTTTGTGAGCATGGATATTTAAAGTATTCCAAATGTGGCTAGTTTTAGATTTGACGTGAAAAGGTGGCTCTAAAGAAGGTTATTTTATTGATGAATTTGAATTAGTACTGTATATGTTTAATTGAGATTGTACATGTTGTAAATGTGAGATTTTATTGTCTATTTTGTATCTATAATGCAATGCCAGTGTACCTGTCACGAGGAGTGAAGGTTGTGCTTAACATCAAGGACCACAATGGAAACAAGTTTTTAACTTTATTGTTTTCCTTGACAAATTGAGTGTATTTCACTACTTTTTTGTCTAAAAGTCAAATAAAATAATATCAGCAAAGATAACACATTTTGAGGGGATTCCGCACCCGTTGGTGCACATTGATGCATTGAGGACACTGCAAAGTATTGCTATAAAGTGATACCTCAACCACTAACTTTTCCAAAATTGGGTTCTTTGTGCCACATTTTTGTGTATAGTTGTTATAAAATGTTTTGAAGTTTGGATGAAAAAGTCAGCACTGTTACTGCGTTTCGAGGATTGTTCATGATCGATCGTCCTCATGCCCAACCCTAGTTCTGTTTGCCGACACCCCCACACAAACATTAAAACACTTCATTTTTCTCGCTTTCTCTCCTCTCGCACATTCCTCTGCTTGGGTTTTCTCTTGTCATTTTAATCCCCATCTCTCATGCTGTCTTCTGCTTGCTCGTTCTTTCATTCGCTCTCTATTTCACTCCTCCCCTTCTAATAAATTATGTATGCCATTTCTGCCAGGCTGAGGGCTGCATCGCTGCCTTGCTGAAATTGCTCTCTCTCTCTCTCTCTCTCTCGCTCTGGCGCTTTGCACGCAGGACCGAGTCTGCTCTCTCAGGGCTCACTGCAGCTCAGCTCGAACCCAGAGGGCTCCCTCCAGTACTCTGCCAGCTACCATAGTAACCAGACCCTGAGCGACTGCTTGTCCGCACCACAATCTCAGCAGCCTCAGCCCCCTCCGCGCTCCAGCGGGCAGCCCGGAGGAGCTGTGCACAGCTACAACCAGGTGAGCGCAGCTACTTCACTCTTTTTCTCTGAGTCTTGTAATACATCCATCTTTCAGTTTTGTATTTTCACCAAGATAGCTCGTGATCAGAGACGTTGTGGTGCTTTTGCGTTGTTGTTGTTGGTTTTTGGGACTGGCACAAAACAATTTCCCAGGCTCCAGCTGGGATCATGTTTCAAGCTGCTGCATAAAAAGTGATTTTCAGACCTGATTAAAGCAATTAACTGCAAGACCGAAGCATTTGTTAGCATACGCCAGCGGCACTGCATTGCATCGAGCAGCAAGCGTGTGCACGACAAACTTTGTTAATATCCTGGGAGTTAAATTGTGCCCTGTTGATGAGGCTGAAATTATAGCAAACCCTGTAAGGTGGTTTCTCCCAACTTTCATTTTTTTTACATGAGTCTTGCGCACCTGCAATGAGCGACGAACATTGCAGTAAAAAGGTATGGTTTCTGTGGTTTCAGACCAAAAATATTTAATTTCCTCCATATTCGCTAATTAATTGACTGTTTAATGCATGCAAATAGTGAAGAAGAAGAGCTTGAGCAGTTGGTCACGATAAAGCTGACATTGGCACATCCTCTCTCTCTCTCTCGCTCACTCACCCTCCCTTTTGCTCTCTTCTCTCTCTCATCCTTTGACACTTTTAATGAACACATAGGCCCTCTGTCTTTTAGTGAAAGATGCCCAGCATCCTCGGCCTTCCGGACTTGGTTCTGAGAGAGTCGAGGGGGGCCTCGCTGCAAAGATTCTTTGAAAACATTGTCATTTTAAATTAATGCAGTTTCTCAGGCTTGCAAGTGTGCTTTCTTTATAGTGAAAGCAGAAACTGCATTGTGTTTTTTTCTCTCCTGTGTTTGTGCGGACTGTCGGGTTGATTCTGGGGAGGGTAATCTGAAGAGGGCTTGTCTGCTCTAGGATGGGTTTATATAACACAACGCATGAGTTAGGTGCTTTTATGTAGATATTTTTAACACCATAAACCTCTTGTTCCCTAAATAATTCATCCACATCAGGAACCAGTATCAGTCTCTTCAAGTAGGTGCTCTCTATGCCGGGATGTGGTTCCCCTCTGAGCTAGAGAGAGAGAGTGAGAGATGGAGAGATGAAGCATTTGGCAGAGGAATGATAGTATAATTGCATTACACCTTGGTATAACATGATATCGAGCTATTAAACGCCTTTTTTAAATCTTCACAATCCTATCTTGAGAGGGTTTTTTTCTTCTTCAGAGGATTCTTCCATCTCTACCATCTCATTCATTAAAGTCTTATCAGGAGGAGCTGCACAATCCTGAAAATAAAGAATAAAGTTACAACCGACAGGCTTTTTGCAGACTGAGAACATATTCTCTAGTTTCCTTGTAGTAAACCATCTCCAAACAGGGCTTCAGGATATCTAGAATCAATATGCTGCTCTAAAGACTCTACATCAAGAATGAGGTAATTAAGATTTGGCCAAGTTGGTCAAGCATTATGTACAAGCACTATCCAATATGAAGGAATGTGGGAATGTGATGATCTATCTATCTATTTTTTTATCATTACATTTTACAGTGTAAAAAAGTCAGTAAGCAGTAATGGGGAGAGTTTATGTTTGTTTATTATTTTAATGATTTTTAAATAGATGTATAGGTGTTATTGCCTTTATTAATTGTGCAAAAATGTTGACATTCAAAGCCCTACCTGCCAAAATCATGATCACATAAGATTTTTAGAGTAAATTCAGGTGCTGTAAATTGCAGCACTTTGTTCTTTTCATCTCAATGACAAAAGTGGCCCAATTTTTCTGAATTCGGCCTATAACCAGCTCAACAACTCTTTCCACCGAGAACTGCTCTTAATAAGGGGATTGTTCATAGGTGAACTGAAGAGTTTTTTTTATGAATGCAGCGTATAGTCAAACAGAGGGTTTAGCTTTAAATGTCATACAATTTTTCAGCACAATAATTATCTCCGTCTTCAAGACCTTTGCCTCATATTTATTTAACTTTCCAAACTATTTAAATATTATTCCCTGATATCCCCACTTATTAACCCCCCTCCCCACCTACTTGCACCCCAATTGCACTGACTGCCAGTTTAAAAATAACCAAATTTATTCTGAAATAAGAATAATCAGGTTTCATGCTTTCTGTAAATGAGACACAGTGGAACCAATGTTTCATTGTAATCATTCACAATCGGCATGGTGATTATGAGGAATCTAAAGGAAGAAATGTTTATTCACACGCCAAAGCGTCTTTCTAAATGACTGGCACTGCGCCAGTATTAATTTGCCTGGGTTTATCCGCACACGCCTGCCCGCGATTACACGCGATGCAGCATTCATTGACATAAGGGGTGGTGATCCTGTGAGGAAATGCGACATATGGCCGTGCATGTATATGCAATAACCTTCCATTTACAGGCTTTTTTTATGTGTTCAGGATACATGCTTCATCTGTTGCTTTCAAGGGAATTATTATTATTTTAATACATTACCATATGAATATCAATAAACCACCTTGAAGGGATAGTTTTTACCCAAAATGTAAAATTAATTTACTCACCCTTAGGTCATGTCAAACCTGTGACTGATTAACTTTTGTCGGACAAAAAAAAATGTTTGTCACATTTTTCATATTATAAAGGTTTATTTAAAAAAACTTTCCCAAAAGTTCATAAAGACTGCAATAAATATGGCAACACAAACCTCAAATGCCATTATGCTTTTTATGTCTCCTAAGCTCACCTAAGCTGAATTGAATTGATCATAATACAGTGAAAACAGTAACATTCTGAAATATTATTACAATTTATAATAATAGTTTTCTATATTAATACATTAAAAATTATTATTTATTCCTGGAATGTCAAACCTGAATTTTAAGCAGCCATTAGAAGTCATCATAATATGCTGATTTGCTATGTATCTTTTCTTGGAAAACAAGACAACAAGATCGCAAATTTGATAAGCCTGTGGCTTATAACATAGAAAAAGTCGCATTAAAATCACAAATAATACTACTGATGAAAAATAATGGGTTGAATGTTAACTTCTTTCGTTTCCATATAACTATGATAAAAGTTAATCAGCATGCATTGAATAAACCCATGTTGTAGCGCAAAAAAGCCACCAAATCATGTGCTTGATCGACAATGAGAAAGTTAGTCGCAAAAAAGTGACCAGTGGGAAAAACTTGTCTGGAGCCTTAATTCTTTTTTGGGGGGGTGTATTCTTTAATAGAAAAAAGAACAGCATAAAAAAAATTACTTACTACCTCAAACTTTTAAATTATTTGAATTATTTATTTATTTATTTATTTTATATATTTAAGATTATTTTATATATCTAGGATTAGGATCCTATTTAGGATCTGTTTTGATTAGATATAACAGTAATCTGTCTCTCCCCACAGGTGACATCTAACCGTGCAGCCCAGCTCGCGGCGGGCGACTCTTTTCAGAACCATGGCAGTGCCCTGCTGTCAGATTCCCAGCACCCCTCCGCAGTGTCCGGCCCGGGCCTGTATTACTCCTGCTCTACTCTGCCTGCCCAGCGCGTCAGCTCGCCCCTGAACTCAATGCAGTCCACGGCGGCCAGCGGATCTCCAGCTAAACTGCAGCGTCTGGGCTCGGCCTCCGACACACCTGGCTACGCCACCACCCAGCGCCTGCCCTCCTCGTCCTCCTCAGCCTCCCCCAAGCCTTCCCCAGTCAGGCTGGCAAAATCCTATAGCAGCAGCTCACCGATCAATGCGGTGGGCATCGGAGGATCGCCCGGAACTCACGCTGCATGCTCCCCTCACCGGTTGGCGTCTCCGCCCAATAACGCGTCGCCTATCTATCAGCAGCTGCAGACCGCGGGAGTGTCGACATACGCTACGCTTTCACCCACCAAAAGACTGGTGCACTCGTCTGAGCAGTACAAGATATCCCACGATCTCTACGCCACCGCCACTCTACAGAGACCAGGGAGCCTTGCTGGTGAGTAACAACTCTTGACCTGCCTTTGACTCGCCAACTGGGATTTAACAAACATTGTGTGGGTGTTTCTGTGGGGACGTTTTTTGAAGCGTGAAATACTTTCAGACGCCCAAGAAAGCAGTACAAGTCCATTACTTGCTGTAATCTGGGAATGTATTTTCTTTGAAACGCTCAACTATAATCTCATTTCAAACAGCAGCAGGAAACAATACAATTACGTCAGTGTGCAGATAACTTGTGCTAGTTGGTGAGTTGTTGGCACACTGTTTGAAACGTGTATAATTGGTTTTGATCAGCTTTGAAGTAAAGGAGCATTGGCGTAAAGGATCATTGGCACTGACAGCGATTTGAAGCCACTGGAAGCCATTCGTTTTCTGTTAGAGCTGAATTGAGGTAACATAAGCGACTATGCAACAAAAATTTTGTTTAAAAGTGTGGTGATGCAAAAACTGAAATAAGTTGAAGTACTAAAATGACTAAAACTGAAATAAAAATAAATTAAAGCTAAACATAGATATACAAATAAATACAATGAAAAACTAAATAAAAGAAATATAAAATATTTATAAATATAATATTATATAAATAATAATAAAATACATAACACTGGTAGGTGGTGACAAATAATTGTCTTTTTGAAAGAGTCACTGAATCATTCATTCAGTGGTTTAGGAATTATTGAAGTGATTGTTCTAATGAGTGAATCAGTAGCTGCGTTTCCATCCACCTATTTAATGCGCATTTTAGAATATCTAAAATCCAGTTGTTCTGGTCCTTCTGAAAAGCCTGAGGAAATTCTGTCTTCAAAGTATTTCTGTATAATTGTCTGACACGACTATGTTCGCAAACAGCTGGCGTCCACCTCCGAACGCAGTGACAGCATTTATTGTGTTATGTCTGCTCGCTCTGAGGTGCAAGTAATTTATATCATATATGACAATTATTATATTCAGTGGCTTTTCCTATATTCTTAGTGATATTTAGTGCCACAGTTGACTAGGAAGTGACGATTTTTTTCTCTCTAACTCGTTGGATAGAAACGGTGCTTTATTCGCATATGTTTTATGTGATATTCCAGTTTTGCACATAAGTTAAATTCGAGTCTTTGGATGGAAACATATCTAGTGAATCATTCATATTAATGTAACTTATTTGTTCAACAACATTTATTAATTCCAGAAAGACACAGATTAATGTCTTCATGACTGATTATTAAAGGTGGGGTAAGTGATTTCTGGTAGCCAATGTTGATATTTGAAATCACCAAAACAAACATGCCCCTACCCCAAAAGTGCCACGCCCCTATTTTGATAGTTCCGCCCCACAGATAAGTACGCAACCCAGGCAACGATTAGTTCTGTGAAACAAAGCAAAACAACTCACCGATCAAGAAGAAACAAAGCAACCTCAGCGTCCGATCGCAGGCCTTCCCGCTCCTTGAGTTCTCTCCAGCGCTGGAAAGCTGATCCGATATTTACACGGGTCCGAGTGGCGTGCTGCGGCGCGTCAAAATAACTAATTATAATCAGTGATGCTGTCTACACTGGATGTGGCGCGGCACGACAAATCCCAGACAGAAAACTGCTACCGTGTTCTATTAAGGTATTGACACAAATTTCAAATTATTTTCAATGGTCACTTTGTCACGTCCAGTGTAGACAGAGTTTAGATGTTGTGCGATGCCACATCCGGTGTACACGGTGTAAGCCTTCTTTTGTTCCACAGACGCTTGTTTTTAGCCGCCATCTCTATCTTTCTGTCGTCACTCGGCTCAGAGAAGTGCAACAATTGATTGTGCTTTGACTTTGTTTGGATTTTAATTGAGCAAAAATACACAAATATATACATATATATATATATATATATATATATATATATATATATATATCATTCTTGGCTCTATTGATTCTAGAGAAAACTTACAAACAAACTTCAAAGTCCGAACATCAGTGACTTCTCCGTTATCAGAATTAGATAAATACCCATGGGACCTGGGTAAATAAACACAACTCTCAAAGCAGACAGGCAAATCTGATACTTGTATTAGTTTTCAAGTAGAAAGCACCTAGGGAACCACATTTGTTTCCTATGCATGCTTTCTTTGCTGATCCCTACATTCAACCCCTTAAGTCTAGAGACTTCAGCTCTTCCTTTGAAGGAATATAGCACTTTGATATGAAGACTCGTTCTCGCTCCACAGTTAGACATCAAAGAGGTGCTGTAACAATTCATTTATTCAGTCATATACCGTACATGGCTGATATTGTAATTAGTGTTGCTATTTTTGCATTTAACATGTTACTTTTTCTGTAATTCTTATAGAAACTTATCTCAATCAATCTTTGGTCAAAGATGATAGGATTTTATAAAAAAAAACATCTGCTGATGCTTTTGGTTTAATAGCTTTAGGCTGTTCGTTTTCAATTTCTGTTCATAACAGAACACAATCTGCTTTTATTAATTGATAGCATCCCATCTTGTACTTCTAAGGGCCGTTGCATTAGTTATTTGTTAAGAGGCATAAATTATAAACTATATATAAGAAAATATCTGTTTTCTATTTTATTATATTTCACAATTTAATTTATTTTTGTGATGACATGGAATTTTCAGGATTATTACCCCAGTCTTCAGTGTCACATGATCCTTGAGAAATCATTTTAATTTGTTGATTTTAATGCTCAATATATTTCTCAGGATTGTTTGATGAATAAAAAGTTCAAAATATCAGCATGTATATGAATTAAACATGATTTGTAACATCAGGGTTATTAATAGTTAGGGTATTATAGTTAACTAAATCTGAAACTAAAACTTAAACAAAAATAAATATATAAAAATATTGAAAATAAAGATATAAAATATTAAAAATAAATATATAAAATATATACATAAAAATGATTTACTTAAAATAAAAAAAGTATTATCTGACCCCAAAGCTTTTAAACATTGTTCAAAATTGTATTTAATTATTTGATTTATTTTTTCTCAAATGTATTATCATTCATTTAATATAATTACTATGTATACACCAAATTGCATCTTAGATGGCATCCAATAATGCACTGAAATAAAAAAAATATGAAGTTGAAAATAAAATGCAATATTATTGGAATAGGTCTTACAAGAAAATACTATTTCAGTCTTTCTTCTTGCTGTTTCTTTGTAATTTTTTTACTTGTAAAATCTACTAGTCATTTCTGAGTGTTCAAAGTGTTTCAAAGTAAATCATACTAAAGAAAAAATGTTCCAACGTGCACTTCTACACAAGCTATTTTATTCTGAAATCAAGTGATGCACATTTTAAACATCCAGTGTTTAGAGATGTTCTATGCAATGAAGCCAGAAAACACCGCTTCATTCAGAGCGGGAGGTTATCTAAATCACCCGCTTAACAGGCCGATTGCGGACCAGTGTAAGGTATTGTTGATTACAGCCGTATATTACCTGCCACATTGTCAGCCCTTCTTCAAACCCACCGAGGGAAACAGTGGCACAATGGGAAACAGCGGGCCAGTGCCAAACTATCGCTCAGACCGTGCTGAGCCATCACCGGCTCTCCTGCTTGTCTCTTTGATTAAAGTCCTGCATCCCGTGGCCGTACACCTCCACCAGTATTTGTACAGTGGTAGCAGCCCAGTCCACCCACCAGAGCACTGACCGGAAGCTGATTAGATTTGAAGGCAATTAGGTAGTATAGACGGGAGACTTTGTTTTTGCAAGGCTTCCCTGATTTCTGGAGGGTATTTAATGCGTTGGTGAGCCTGTCTTTCATGATGTAGTTCGGAGGGATTGTTGTTGGTAAGGGGCTGATGATGTGTGTCATTACAGCCCGAGGCCGTGTGAGAGACAATAGCAGAGTTGGACTCTTACTAAGACTGAGAAAGATGGACTTTAGTGCTCTTCTTACTTCTACAAAAGCAAAACTATGTGCAAGTCTAGGGTAAACAGTACAGAAACATGGTGTTTTGAGGAAAAACATTATTTCTGGTCTAACTTGAGTGGTTAAAATGACTCTTGAATAAGTTTATCACTTCACATGAGCATCAGCGTGAAAGCACTATGAAAATACAGGCCTAGAGAAAATCTATTTGTAGAGCTAGAAAATTGTTGCCTTTTTGAAAGTAATGACTCTGCACTTTACTATTTCATTTTTCTATTACTTTACTCCTGTTCTATCTGTTTTAACCTAGAGGAGAGGTTGCTTTCAAGCTTAGTAGAAGATAAGTTCATGATAGTAGATTTTTGTGAATATTGTATGACAAAAGTACAATAAGCCACTTGAAGTGTTACGATAAAGTCAGTTTTCTTTGCTTTTTATTTAGTTGTTGGCTATAAATATGTAACTTACTTACAAATTTAATTGTAATTTTGTGTGAACTATTACATTAATATCAATTGTATTGTTATTATTATTATAGGTTGTGTTTAATATATATATATATATATATATATATATACACACACACACACACACACACACACACACACACACACAAACACATTATAATTGTTTTAATGTTGTATATAATTGTTTAATCACTCGGTCAATTAAATGTGTCTTTTCCAAATAAAAATATTAATTACTTTCGACAAAACAAAATCTGAATGTAATGAAATTGAGAATGTTTCAATAATACAAATTGTTAATTAAAAATACATATCAATACAATATATTATTTTAATAATAAATAAACTGTATTTAGATAAATTAACAAAAACAAAGCTATTATTGATATTGATGTTATTAAATCATTTATTAATTACCATTTATTAATTATCAAATTAATAGATTATATTTCTGTTATATTTATTTTATAATTTATTATCATCGACATTATTGGGAAAACGTTTTTGGTTGTCAGTCAATGTAAAGTAGCAACCTGAGGCATTAACACAATTTAACTGATGTGCGGTCATCTCCAGGTGTATTGAATTCTAAAACTGCTTCCATCCAATCAGATTTTAGAGCAGGAACTATTGATTTTTATAAGAGATTAATTGATAGGATTAGTCTGAGCGCTAAACTACCAATGTGCTCTATCATCCTCACGCTTTAATGACAGCAAACAAAGAACACGATGCACATCCAATGTTCAGATGCCTGAAGCGCTGTGATTAGACGCTGAAGAGGTGCTTCAGAGCGCTTGTCTAAGTTGTTCCAAATGTGTACCAGATGTACAAACCTATTTATTCAGCCAGCTGAATCAAAGACTCGTTGATTTCTCTTTTAGATGTAATGTTTCATCATTAGGAGGGTAGGGAGCGTGAGGGCAGATCGAACGGATGTTACACACGTCTCCTCACAAGATACGGGAACGCTTTTGCTAGTTTGTATAGGTGTCTGTGCGGGAGCCCCTGGCCTGTCATTCCAAATCCTCCACCTGGACAAAGACTTTAGCCACGAAATTGCCTTTGAGAAGCTGTGATTCTCCTGCTGTGAGACGTGCTGCTTTGCTGCTATCACAGACGCTTGTAATCACTCGGACCTGTTGGCAACATCTGAGAAGAGGTGTCTCTATCTGTTGCCCTCTCAATTTCTCTCTGTTCTTACATGTCTCTTCTTGTTCTCCTGCTTGTCTGTCAGTATTTCTACCTGCACGGTCAGCCATCTGTCCGTCTCTCAGACTGCCCATGTCTCTCAGTGAAGAGACCGGCATATGTTGTGCTTTGGATGCTGCTGTTCCCACTTGGATTATTCACTAGCTTAACCAGCAAGACTTCTGTTTTCAATCAGATATACAAATATGCTGGTCTACCAGGCAGACCAGTAACAAACCAACATAAACCAGCCTGAACCAGCATAGAAGAAGTCTTTTCAGCAGAGTGGCTATTCATTCTTGTGTCTACCTCAAGAGCTTTCACACATTTGTAATGTCAAGGACCTCTGAATGTGAAGACATACTGTCACAAAACAATATTAAGTATAAAATACTAATATGTTAATTCCCCCAAATTACACAATTGGCTTTTAAATTGTCACAGTGCTAAAATCATAATTGTTCAAATGTAATTTGGAGAATATTATCTGGAGACCCCCTTTCTAAAATATAAAGGCAGCTTTTTTCACATGAAAAAGGCTCATATATACTTTGACTATATATATATATATATATATACTGTATATATTAAGTATAAAATACAAATACATTTTGTTTACTCAATTAAATAATTTCCCTTTAAATTGTTGCAGTACCAAAACAAAACAAATTATTAAAATATTTTTTGGGAAAATAAAAATACTTTTTATATTTCTGTAGCATTCATATTAAAACTAAAAAAAGTCATTGTCTGGGGAATATTTCGTTTGTATTATACTTAGATATAATAAGTAGTTTATATATATATATATATATTTTAATTTATATATATTTTGTTATTTAATTATATATATTTAACATAGACAGACAGATAGATGGACAGACAGACAGACAGACCGATGGATGGATGAGTGATAGAAATTATGATAGATAGACAAATTAGATATTTTCTAAGATGCTTGTTACTTTTTGTGGGGAAAAAAATCCTAAATGTTTCCACAGACACCCAATCACCCCCTTGCAGCCCCCTTGGGGTCTCCAGACACCAGTTTAAAAACCTTTGCTTTCCCATCAAATGTTGGTGTTATCTACAAAAGTTCATGTCTTATTCTCTGAATCTCATGTCATTCATCTTTCCCACCTGGTCAGAAGAAAATATAGCTACTCAGATGATAAAGCAGAGAGAGATTGTGGATGTATCCCGATGGATCTCCTCCAGCACTAAGGAAATCAGGTTAGGGAAGAGAGGCGTTTGTCTGCCGGACACTGATAAGGTGATTACACACAATACCCTGTATATCTTCAGCTTCTTCTTTTCTGAACATTGCACAATTATGTCCTGCGAAGCAACAGAGCACCAGAGCAGATCACACATTGCAGTAGTTTGAAGATTAACATGCGTGTGCGTGTTCGGTTCCAGCGGCCTTGAGGAAGCCTCTCTGTTCTGCTGATTGTTTGTGTTGCTGTTTAGAGTATAGTACATTGCTGTCATTCCGTGAAAACCAATGAGACAAGCTGCCAAGATACAGAGAAACCTCCAGTCCTGAAGATTGTGTGTCTGTGTGTGTGGGTGTGTGGGATCCCTGTAGGCCATCGCAAAGCTGGGATATAAAGTATGTGGATCAATGCAAGTATGTGAGTGAATGTTGAGTTAGCATTTGCCTTCCTCCTGTGTCTAAGGTTCATAAACATCATCTTAAAGCTCTCCTTCATGCTCTCTGGAGATCCCAGCATGCACTCTTGATCAAGATGGGAAGAATAACTAGGGCTGTGTCCATACAATCACATATCAATATATTATGAGGCTTTTTATTATTATATCACTGTATTGCAATAATACTTATATACTAATACTTGTATCAAGGTTTTACATTTTTTTATAAAAATACATTTTAATCAATATTTAGTTAATAGTTAATACTATTAATATATATATATATTGCTGTCAATCGATAACAAAATAATGTATTAATCATTTGTTTAATGTCATCTTTTTTTATTACTGAAGGCCAGTATCACTGATACCAATTAATACTGATTTCCATATAAAAAATGTCCCCTAATATTTAACCATTGACTATAACCATTCAACATTACATTATAATTAACATTTTATACATTATAATTTTAACATTTATTAGACTTTAAAAATAACTTCTAATTTAAGTGAACTTTAAACAATCTTCACATAAACCCATAATAATAAACGTAATATTTAGCTATCTGTGCCCCTCAGCAGAAATATAAAGAAATTGAATGAAGTTATCAAACCTCACTAACAGGAACTGTTTCTTTCGTGTCTCTTTCAGGATCTCGAGGTTCGTACAGCAGTCAGCACGCTCACCTGGGCCCCGACCTGAGGCCCCTGCAGTCCCCCGAGCACCACATCGATCCCATATATGAAGACAGAGTCTACCAGAAAGTCCCCATGAGAAGCTTGAGCCAGAGCCAGGCAGAAGCGCTCCCTCCGGGCCACGCTGGAACCTACCGGAATAACACGGGTAAAGTTTAGCCACACTCTCTCTCTGTGTGCGTGAGCGCTGAAGTGTGTTAATCCCCAAGTTACCAACCTCCAGGATTTCTGCAAGAGAGCCAAATCCTTAGAGAGCATTTATCCAAATCGGACACGGTTCTTGCTCACAGCCGAGTGTTGACCTCATTAGAATTAATCGGGGTTAGAGCACATCGCGCAATATGTGTTTGTGTGTGTTTTAACTTAAAAGGTTTTACTTGTCTTACCATATCACAACTAAACACCTCAATAGGCTTTTTCAATTAGCACATTGTTCATCTAATCTGGATTTTAGGTCAGGTATAGTGTGTTAATCTCATCAGTCTCGCCGGTTTTGTTGCTGCTATTTTTAGTCCCTTACGTCTCAATGAGAAAGTGTAGTAGTGTGAATACAGCTCAGGAGTGTGAGATGGATGACTCGATTACAAAGACTGTGCCAGTTTTTATTGTTAAAATCACAATAATTTTTACAGTATAGTTTATTACATATAAATATTACTATTTTAATAATTATCCGCATTACATAATTGCACACGCACACACATACATACAGTTACACCTCAGTCATTTCCATAATGTGGAATTAATAATTATTTAATATTCAGTTATTTAATAATGTGAATAATTATTAAAATATTAATAAATATTTTTTTTAGGGGTGGGCATAGATTAATTTTTTTAATCTAGATTAATCTAGATTAATTTTGAAATTAATCTAGATTAATCTAGATTAAAATGGCTCATTTGAATTCTGCCGAAGGCATTCAGAATATGTGTGCTACCCAAATAATGACTAAAAGTAAGTCTTTGAGAGCGGTTCAATCAAGCCAGGTGGCGCATTAGACCAGGGGCTCATCTCCTGTTTCCAAAATGCATCACAAACTGCTTGAGAAAGCTGTTCTACTATGATAATTGGTGATGAAAATAAACTATGTTCAATAAGATGTACTTGTGTTTACTAACTGTTTATTCAGTTAAACATGAATTTTGAACTGTAGGGATACACAAGAGGTCGTGATGAACTGTTTACAGTTTCCATTGGGAAGCTTCTTAAAAATACGTTTTCCCTGAAGCAAACCCGCGGCTTCATAGCTGCATCCATGTTACGTCACGTTTGATGTGGTAATTTCACAGTAACGTAACAGGCATACACACAGGTTCGAAGCAGAGGGTGACACGGAGTGAATTCTCAAGTTCACATGAGACCTAAAGCGCATCCTGTTTGCTTAAAAGCGCAACGTTTTCGTTGTTATTCTGAGTGCACACAAATAAACGTAGAGTCTTTACAGATTCGAAAGATGTATTAGGCTACTTTTATCTGTATGACCAAAAATGACGGAGATTTTAAGAGCAAGTAAACGCACCGAGCCTGTCCTGCAGCAAACGCTTCCACACAAACACTTCAATAGCGCACATTTCTCTAGGTTAACATCATATTGAGCGCCATGTAAAGTTGTTACTACATACATCTTTCAGATGAAAAGCCATATTTGAGGTTGATGAATGATAGGTGAGCGTTTGGATGTCCTGCCCGATTGTATTACCACACAGACCAGCCGTTAACAATCTGTTCATCACGGACTGCGAGCCTCTAGTTCAAGACCTCGCTCGCCCCTACAGTGCAATTGACGCCAGGTATACATCCGCGCTAAAATATCAGGGTGAAAGTCATCATAGCTTGCGTAGTATAGACCCAGCTCCCAACCGAACTTTGAGAATAGATTAACGGCGATATTTTTTTTATCGCCGATAAGAGTCTCACGTTAACGCAGCACGTTAACGCCGATAACGGCCCACCACAATTTTTTTTTATTTTAACATTTTTTTAAATGTTCATATTTCTATAAATAATTGTACGTTTTTATTTTTATATTAAATAAACGATATTATACAGTATGTTTTATTGTATAAAAATACTTTATATATACTGTGGTATTTATTAATTTATGTATAGTGTATTATCTATAAATATTATACATATTTATAAATATTTATAAATATATATACTAGTCAACATTTGAAGTGAAACCTCTCATCAAAGTTGTGCTAAAACCTCAAACCAAAATGTGTTCTTGTCTTAAGACAACTTTGATTAAGACTACTATATTTGTAATATTATAGTAATATAACATGTAAAAACCTCTCCCTCTCTCTCTCTCTTTCTATATAGCGTGTGTGTGTGTGTGTGTGTGTGTGTGTGTGTGTGTGTGTATGTGTTAATTCATGCAAATCATTTTTAAAATGGGAATTAAACAAACTTTTTGATGGCAAGTTTCAAGCAAAGATTGTTTCATGTTTGTGTGTGATTACCTGACATGACTCTCAACAGTGTCAACCAGTAGCATCTCTGCAAATTGACATTTTTATGTAATGCAGTTTTTTGTAGCAAAATTGTTCGCCTAGACACTATATGTTTCTGTGTGTTTGAAAAAAACTACAGATATTGTAATTTTGATTGGATTTGCTTGATTTCAGAGAGTGTGGAGCTGAAAATCAACACCTTAGAATAGCAGTGATCTAATCAGGATAATTTGAATATATATGTGAGTGTGAAGGGAATGCGGTGTGAATTTGGAAGAATGCAGCATGACAGGGTCTCATGGCAGCCCTGGAGTAAAAATGTTACAGTGCGACTCTCACCTGACTTAGTTGTGCAGATCAAATCTATACAGTCTGTTTTAATTGGGGTCTGCGGTGGTAATTTCCTGCGCTTGCTGCAGTCTTGCTGTGACCTTTGAGAAATGGAGCTTATAATGTACCTCAGGGGCTTTATTCCTTTTCAAAATTGTTGCCTCTGCCTAATGGTACGGCAGTATCAGCAGACTGTTGAAATTATGCTCTGTCTCTTCTGGCTTCCTCGGCTCTGAGCTCTCACATATCACAGTCCTTTTATTTTATCACCCTCAAGATGTTACTGTGCTTTAAAAGGAAAATAGAGAGCATCGGCTTGCTTAGATAAAATACAATTAAACCGGTAAATGAAGCAAATAAATCCGTCATTGCAGTGGTTTTCTGTAGCTAAAGGTTGACTGAAGCTAAAGTGCCCCTTTGCTACATGACTCCAACTAAATCTATTTGCATTTTTATAAGACATTTATATAATCCTGCCTTAGCACTTCTATTTAAAATTCAGATCCATAATGTATAAATTTCCAGCGTTGAGTTGTGGCACTTGTGCTCATTACTGCTGTATTATTTTCATTATAGCCTGTGTTACTAATTAAGCTCTATATCTTCAGCAGTAGACCTCGGTTGTACTGTTAAATATGGATACAATTTTCATATGTGAAAATGACTCAGAGATGGCTGTACATTAGTTCAAATATGCATGTAAGAATATGAGGACCCCTTAAGCCTTTGAATGTCTTGACACTATATAAAACTTCTGCTAAAACAGCTTTTCAGAGCAGGTTTGATCTCTGCCAGGGCTGTTTGTTAGCATAGCCACCTCTGAACTGCACTTTGACTTTCTGATGCATTTTGCAAAGCCTGTTTATCTACTTATGTGTTGACATTATAGATATTCCATGAAGTTCAGAAATTAGAGTCTAGGAAATACATGAGTGATTTTCTTTTGAATCGATTGATTGATTGATTGATTGATTGATTGATTGATTGATTGATTGATTGATTGATTGATTGATTGATTGATTGATTGATTGATACATTCATTTATAATTCATGATTCACTATTCATAAGAATAATAAATTACATTTTTTAAATGATGATAATAATGAATATTAATAATAAATATGTTCATGTATTCATTAAAAGGAAATGTAATGTATATTTATAGTTGTATTTTCTAATATATATTTATACTTTCATTATGTAAAATATATACTGTATTTTAAATAACTATTTTACTATTTTTTATTTCAATTATTTTAAATAATTTCATTTTTATTCTTTTAGGTAAAGTAATAGTTTGAAAAGTTGTAAAATATAGGTACATTTATGGATGGATTTGGTTGAATTATTGATTGATTGATTTGATTGATCGAGAACATCAAGTTACAATTCAGATCACATGAATCACATCTTTGTATTTATATAAAACATATACTATTTTTATAGTATTTTATTTAATATAATTATTTATTGCTAATATAAATATTTAGTAGTACTAATAATTAACATTAATACTTTTGTTTATTTAAATAATTGATTTATTGCTTGCACCCCACTTACAGAAACTTTGAGTCTAAGTAAAATAATAATTTGAAAATTATTGGGATTGATTGATTGATTGATTGAGACCCTCAAATTACAATTCAATTTCCATGAATAAACTTAATGTTTGGTAAAAGACCAATCACAGTAGTTAATTTGTTATGGCAGTGGTAGATTTAAGTTAAAAAAAATGGGTAAAGTTTATAAAATCCAAAACTTGAGAGCACATCTAAGGCTGGAGTTATCTACAAAATTCATTTCAAGTGACTTCTATACAGTTAGTTAAAGGAAGAAGGAAAAGAGGGTATGAAAGCACCCTGCAGGAGCTGTAGAAATATTTATGAATATAAAAACCTGTTGACTACTTTCTGTCTCCCCTTTTCTCCTATTGCACAGTTGGCAAATGATCAAATCAAGTCAGACATAATTGGCGCAGTGCAGTCGCAACCCCAAAATAAACAGCCATTTTCCAGCCAGCGGATTTCAGCTGTGGCTTGAGGTGTCTGAAACTCTATGATAGCATTCAGACTGACATTGAGACGCCTGACAAAGTCTCACAACGCCTAACAGAATCCCGAGAACAAAGTAGGAGTTTATGTGATCAAGGTCGGCTCCCCGATATAGCACCTGAAAGTGAAACATAGTTTTATGAAAAGTGGCTAATGAGGATCTATGCCGTCTTGAGTTTGATATCACATCATTGCTCACTCTGTCTGAGTGCATTGACCTCACCGTCTCTGTTCTCTTCCTCCCAGTTGCGTTGCTTCCCCTCTCTAAGTGGCTCATTAGACCCGCAGATGAGGTACAGGGCTAATGACAACATTAGAAGCCGTCACAGATACGCTGTGTAACATGTAGCAGCTGTGTTCCTCTTATTACAGCTCTGTCACTCAGTGCAGGAGAGATAAAGAGAGAGATTTATGGTCTTGTATTTTAGGGACAGATGACATTGGTTGGAAGACTGTCCTGCCTGAGATCCCCAGGTGGAAATGACTGGAGCAATCACGGCGGTACAGGGCCAGACGTACAGAGTGCTCGACCGCTGGGTAGTTTTCTTTTTTTTGACTGCAGCTGTTCTGTCTCCTGGTGCAGTGCCTCGCATGAAGTCTTCTGTGCATGCAAGGAAAGCACTGGTTTATTTCAACAAAATGCCATAAAAGCCCATTTGAGTTTTCAAATGTTATATTTATGACAGAAAAGGAGAGAAAACATTGAAATGTTCTCAGAGAGGAGCAGCATGGTGAAAGGCTTTTATAGGCGAATCACACAAAAACTGACAGGAACAAACACTGGCAGGCCATTTCACAAAATATTAAAATATTGTATTTATATATTACATTTATTGTAGAAGTCTCACCGATGATGCATTTATTTGATAAAAACTATAAAAGCAGTAATACTGTGAAATATTATTTCAATTTAAAATATCATGTAATAGCTTTTACAATTGTATTTATTCCTGTGATTGCAAAGCTGAATTTTCAGCAGCCATAACTTTAGTATTTAGTGTCACATGATCCTTCAGAAATCATTCTAACATGCTGATTTGATTCTCAAGATTTCAGTTATTATCAATGTTTAAAATATTTGTGCTGCATAATATGCATTTTCTTAATATTTTTGTTTTGTTTTTGTTTTAGTTTTTGTTACAGGAAACTTATATACTATATATCTATCCATCTATCCATCTATCTATCTATCTATCTATCTGTCTGTCTGTCTGTCTGTCTGTCTGTCTGTCTATCTATCATACATTTAAAGTATTTACACATCTAGCAATTGTGCTGCCTTTTATGATGTTATTTATTTATATACTTATTTTAAAAGCTTGCATTGCTCTGAGATCATCATTTATATTAATTGGAACTAGACATGAATTTTAAGTAAAATGACCAGATACAGTACAGAATTTTGGGGAAAATATCTATAATTTTGTATTTTTGTGATTGAGATTAGATATGATCCGGGCAGCTTTTGCGGGATTTTTATTATCATTATCATCATTATCATTATCTATATAGGAGCTCAACATTATGACAGCATCACATTTTATTAGTTTGGCCCATTATGGATTCTCCGTAATAACTGATTCCTTTCAAGTACGTTATTCATCACAAGTTTGCCTATCCCGAAATCAAATATGATCTTGCACAAAGCTCTAGATAATGTGAATGTGATTAAGCTCCTCGTGGCCTTTCATTCTGCTGCTGCACCCATCTCTTGTTCATTTCCAGCTCTGAAATTCAAACTTCATGAAGTTAATTAGGCTTTGTGTAAGAGCGACTGGAAGAGCAGCGTCTGCGGCTAAGAATGTGCTGAAAAGACTAATTTTGGAACCGAGCAAAAGAATTAACCCGAGCTTGTGGGAAGTGCTCTATCAAATGCTGATGGAGCTTTCCTACTTGCATCGTTCCATAACTGACCATGCTTTATCACAGAACAGGAAACAAGCTACCAAAACAGTGTTCATTTGGCTGAATTTTATCATACAAATGTGACAAAGTGGGGCTATTTTTGCATTAAACTTTTAAGTCTGTTTCCTGCATCTGCATCATATGTAGAAAAATGGGCAATAATACCCCTGATGAGAGCTGCTGGATGTTCTCTGAAAAAAGAGAGGAAGAAACCTTGATTTTACATCAGTTGTTATGCAAACCTCGGTTTGAGAGTCTAAAGCAATACTTGAAGCTGAAGTGGAAAAGTAAGGAAGAGTATTTCAGCCGTTGTGAAGTGCGGTTTGAAGCGAAGAGTGGAATATGCTCTTTGGATATTGAAGCTCTTTTTCCGTTCACCGGGTGCTTATACGCCGCTTACTCGTAAGATTGCTTTAAAATCAATCCGTTCGTCGAGCACCATCAAAAATCATCTTGATCAAACCATGAGAACTCGGTCTGTTCCCAGAGTTCTGCCGGACGACCTCGTTGTTCTGAGCCGCATTCACATTTGTAATACCTGTGCTTTATATAAAATGTGTTTTTGCTGAGCTTTCAGGGTGTATTAATTGCTCACGATACCTACATACGGTATATCATTTGTGGAGATCAGCGGTAAATTCCCTATTGAGAGGCTCAGTTTAACTCGTATCTGAATATAGCAGCCTGTTCCAGTTGTTATATAAGATGAAGCACCTAAAATATATCTACTTTGACTTTTCTTCTGGGATTTTCTTTTCCTTTACAAGATGCACAAGAGCAAAGGGAGCTGCTCATGAGTTTTTACTGTACAGCATATCATTTGAATTTGTAAACATATAGAGCCTACTTGATTCTGGGGTGCTGAATAAAATAGGAGTTTTCTTTCTGTTTGGATTTGCAATATTTCTTTTCTATAGTGTCCACACATTCCTAAACCAGATAAGCCATAAATATTCGGGTTGGTCTTGGTAGCAGATAGGTGATTAACATTTTACTTTAGATATATTATTAAAATTGAACTTGAGATGTAATATGAAATTTAGAGAGTAACATATTTGTAGAATGTTATATGCACTAATAAGGTACATCAGGTATTCATCAATAGTGATAATTCATGTAAATAAAGTACTGAATTATTTGCCCAAATTAAGAGTTCAAAGAACGCAATAATATGTAACTATATTGATATTTTGTGTGCTATACATTAAATGTATGAATATATTCAGTATATTTTCAATATTTATCAATAATTAGGAACTGGACATAATAAAACAAAATATGATAAACTTAATTATAAAACAAAACAATTGTACAAGTATTTTTTACAAAATAAATATTTAAATTGTTATTAATTTTTAATGAAAAGTCGTGTCATTCATATTTTAGGACATACTAAAAATGTTAGCGTATGTGCATGTTTTTTGTTTTTTATTTTAATCCTTAATATGTATTGCATTTCAGAAAATAATAATTTAACTATATATTTTTATATTTGTATTTTACTTTATGGACATTATTTAATTTTTGATATTCAATTAAACAAACAACGCATTTAATAGCATAATTGTATATTTAAAAATTAAATGTTCTTTATTTTTGTTTTGGATTTTATTTTATTCCATACCATAAATGTCAATACAATAAACTTAAAACATTAAAAGGGCTAACTGAAGGCAAGGGAAATTAACCACAGTCACTAATTAGACTGTGAGATCACTAAAGCTCATACTGTATTCAGTCTTTGTGTGCAGTCTGTAAATCATTGGAACAGTAACAGTTTGGACCAGTTGTGAGCTCAGTTTAATACCATCCTGTGAATCTGGCCTCTCAAGCATGGCTAATGAGAAATTACACACACACACACACACACACACACACACACACACACACACACACAGACACACGTAAACACTCTACACAGGATGGATGGCACTCATAACTTATGCTGAGGTGCTGGCGGGGAGACACGGCGGCAGCGTCTTGATTCACGTGAAGCATCACCTTGTTTCTGTCCCGTAGCCTCGTTCCAAGGTGAGGCGGAACACGGATGATATTTACAACCTCAGTGGCTACTGTGCTGTTGTTGAGCCATATGTTAAGGGCCTTAACACACACTTGAGCCTGAGTGACATTTCATCCACTGTAGTGGGAATCATTAATGTTCAAATGGAACTGAAGCCTAACAAGCAAACCTCTGCAGAAGACATCATCAGATCAGTCACTGAGGAACATGATGTTGCATGAGTGAGTTCAAGCAATTGCGCTTCGGGTGTCCCGAGTTTGAATCCTGCCTCGTGAATCTTTCCCGATCCTGTCGTCCTCTCTCTCTCTCCCACTCACTTCCGGTCATATCTCAACTGTCCTTTTACTAAATCATTTTAAAAACACCCCCCAAAAATAGTTTTTCATACTGATTTTAGTTCACCAGTTTTTCAGTCATCTCTGTGTCTTCAACCTTGTCACTGTGGCGTATAACACAACATCCTTTAGCCATCAAATCCAAATATGTTTGTGTGTGTGTATCAAATCCAAATATGTGTGTGTGTGTATATACTGCTGCTCAAAAGTTTGGGATCAGTAAGATTGTTTGTTTTTTAAGGGAGTTTCTTCTGCTCATTAAGGCTGTATTTATTTGATAAAGACTACAGAAAAAAAACAGTAATATTGTGAAATCGTATTGCAATTTCTAATTTCAGCAGCTAATTGAACGTGTAATTTGTATCATAGCTACTACTTCATGCATTTTAGCACAGCTGGAACACATGTATTGACCAAACAGCATCAATGACCAGAACTAACCTCTTTAAAATAAAAAATAAAGCACTCCATCAGGTTGCTCTCCTGCTGCTTAGCAGATGCACATTTGCATCTAAACCGCACAGACTGACGACATGAACACACAATAATTTCATCCGGATAACATGTTTGGAAAATCTTCTGTACTACATCTCAATATAAACACACTCTCACCAGCATTCTCGGTTGAATTGCTTTCAGAGGGTGATATTTTCCTAATGTCAGCATTTGAAGCTCTCTCTTCAGAGCAAACAGATGGATCCATTCGAGACCGAGTCATTCAGATACCCCCAGTAAAGCAGGTAGCCCTTTATTGTATTTCACACCTTTTTTCCAGCATTGCAAACGGCAGAGCAGCAAATCATTCCTCTAATATGTTTCTGTTGAGTGGGAGTGACCTTTGGTAGGGCGTAATATCACGCAGAGAAAAAAAAATTGCTAGGAGAAGCAGCCACGCGAAAGAAGAAAGTGCAGTTTGTTTATGATCACATTACTCTGTACTAGAGCACTGAATCTATTGATGCCAACGCTAAAGAGATGCTGGATCCTCTGATTCCTATCTCAAAGGTCAGGTCATTTAAAAGAGCAGCCCATTATCAAACCTATAGAATATTCAAAGCCCTTTCCACAAGAAGAGATTATAACAATTTTGTGTGTGTGTGTGTGTGTGTGTGTGTGTGTGTGTGTGTGTGTGTGTGTGTGTGTGTGTGTGTGTGTGTGTGCACGTGCGTGTATGTGTTTGATTCATGAGACGCCAGATAGAAGATTTAAAGAAAGCGTGTGAGACCATTTCATATTCAGCCTCAGTGCTGGAAAAATGCACTTAGAAACACATTCATAGTAATGTCAAGGTCTTTCACTTGTGGCTTTTTTTAGTTTATTTTAATTCTCATACATTTTCTTATTTTTAGTGTTTGAAATCTGGTAAAATTACCAGCTTTATAAATACAGTATGAGGTATGAAATGCTGTTGTCATGACAATCAGTGCAAGTTTCATATGTTTGCATCTTTGTGGCACATTAACATGTCTGCCTATTCACATTTCCATGTTTTATACTGTATGCCACTTCAGATGTGGTTTATTTACTGCCTTTGAAGTGTAAAAATGTCATACTTGGTAGCTATAGAGGTTTCACTATAGAAACTATAGGACAACAATTAGTCATTTAGTGAATTTGCTTAGTGTATCTGCTTTTTTGTGTGCGTGGCAGTGCTTTAAAGGACGTTATTTTATAGACCGGTTCTCAGAGAGGGTTTTAGTGTGTCTGCATGAGAGTTTGCTATGCTTTATCCCAACTAGCAAATATGTCCTAAGAACATTTCCCTATCATTTCCATTAAGTTTTAATGTTCTAAAAGTCAATTTTTAATGTCTTAAAACGTTTTTACATGGTTATTTGAATTGGTTTGTTTAAAGGGGTCATGAACTGAGAAATCTAAATTCCCTTGATCTGTTGACTTATGTGACCCTGGACAACCCCAGTCTTAAGTTGCTGGGGTATATTTCAAGCAATGGCCAAAAATACATTGCATGGGTCAAAATTATAGATTTTTATTTTATGGCAAACATCATTAGGTAAAGTAAAGATCGTGTTCCATGAAGATATTTAGTACATTTCTTACTATAAATATATCAAAACTTAATTAGTATTATGCATTGCTAAGAAACGTCCAGAATTCAAAACTTTGTCGTTAGTCTAAAAACAGCTTATATTGAAGCCAGACTGCCAAAGCGAGCTGTCGCTATAAATTAATATAAATTTATGAATATAAAACTTTTTATATTACTATGTGTGGAATGTACCACTTTATGATGTAACACTGTGGCTAAACACCACCTCCGCAGAAGTACATCGACATCGCTTCCTCTTTAGCCCCGCCCACCGATTTGTGTACGTAGTAGGTAAATAACAAGAGCATGTAACACTGTGGCTAAACACTGCCTCCGCAGAAAAAGATAGACATCGCTGCCTCTTTAGCCCCGCCCACCAATTTGCATACGTAGTAGTTAAATGACAAGAGCAGCAAATGCAGCTCTACGCAGAAACCAAACAATACACATTATTTGATGAACTTTATTCTTAATGAAGTGCCAGACCATGTCAGTAAGAACTTAGTCCTTTTTTACAGCTGATTCATTTACAAACAAGGCACAATTCAAGGCAGCATTTTCAGAAAGATTGAAACTAAAAGACGATGCTATGCTGACTATATTGAATTTGACAGTAATGTCGCACCACACAAGTGTGAGTAACTGTTTTTATTAAGTGGTCACTTCTACTTTGTCTGTTAAACAGTAGGGCTGGGACGATAAATCTTCAGAAATAAATACATTTTCAGAATGCATCGCGATTCCTCTGGAATCGATTCTGAGCTTAGATTTTAACTGTAGATGGCGCTCTAATCTAGTTTTTATCTGCAAACTCAAATGCTCACGAGGAAGAGCGCTTGCGCGTTCGGCTGATTCATGTAATTTCACCTCAGAATGCTTTTATGACGCGAGATTAGCCCTTGTGTGAACACCCTTGTAATTCGCTTTAACCTTTTCAAATTTTATAAATGATTAGTTTAGGTTCAAGTGTCTGCAAGGATTTGGAAGCAAGTAGAGTACGGCTGTTTCTAAAGCATTCAGTGCCATCTGCTGTTCAAAACTAATCTCAGAATTGAGATGCAGAAAGAATGCATCAGAATCGATGCTGAATAATTTCTTCGTCGATTTATTATCCCAGCCCTATTAAACAGATTGATATGTGCAGGGTATTTATGCGTTTTTAACCTAAATCACAGCCGCGTCCATCTATGAAGGATGTAGGTTGTCAAACATACACAACAGTTAGCCAATCATATCACTTCTGAGTCTACAATCCGCCATGCCTATTCAAACTATGTCATGCTGTCACACTCCACACAAACACTTGCACAAATGCTAAAATACGTGTTCTTACATTCTGTTGTTAAATATGTGTTACATTCAGTCTGTTGTATTTCTTAATTGTATGGGCTGTGTACGCAAACAAAATGCAGATGTCTTTGACTGTTTGTGGTTTCTCCGTTTTTTTAGCATCTTTGTATTTGAAGATGCTATTTCTCATTAAAACTATTTTATAAATATATTGTTTCAAAACATGCATTGGGATGCATACCATCAGGCTGTTATGTTTAATCTTGTCTTTTGTGAATGTCTTTTATTCGTTCCCACCATTTTTTTCGATTTTGTTACACTTTACGAAACATACAATTTCTCTAATACAGAAGAAGCATCTCCAGACGTTTCCCTGTGTTAGTGTGTGTTATAATGAGTGGTGATCCGGCACAGGAGTGTGTTATTTTTAATGTTTAAGCTGAGAGTTTGTGGCTGTTATCAGAGGTGGAAAGCAGCAGTGGTAATCTTCTCTTTGTACACAGACACGCACTGCAGCGGCCAGCGCTATCCACTCTAGTGAAACCACAAAATGCAAACAAGTACATCCAGCTCTTGATATACATCAACTGAGGTACATAAGCAATTTTGCTTTTTTTAAAAGTTAAAGATCCTCAGGGTGAATTAGAACCAGATTTTTTTTTAAGTTGAGTTTTCAGCAGCCATTACTCCAGTCCTGAGTGTCACATGATGATTTAGAAATCATTTTAATATGCTGGTTTGTTGTTCATTTCTTATTTTGATAAGAAAACAGTTGGGCTGCTGATATATATGACTAAAGTTCAAAAGAACAGCATTTATTTGAGATCAAAATTTTGTGACAGAAATATTTTACTGTCACTTTTAATCAATTTAATGCACATTTTTTGAAGTTTTATTTCTTTAAAAGCTCATACTTATCCCCAACTTTTGCGCAATAACTTATGATTCTGAGCAGAAAAAAACAAACAAAATGATTGGTTGTCATGTTGCTTTATACGGTTCAGAGAGAGACGGCGCAGATTAGGAGAAGAAAGTTGGCCGTTATTCACAAGTGTCCTTCAGACTGGCTTAAGAAAAGAGTGCATACGGTGTCAAAGGAAGCATAACACAGCAAAAAGGCTTAGTATGCCAGTTAATTAAAGAATTACACCGTCAAACGCTGTTGTCAGGCAATAGCAGGATTCACTGAAGCACATTATCGGCTAGTTGCCCTCGTTAACAGCTTCTGTACAAAATGAATAAGAGAAACTGTCAGCGTTTCACTAAGACGGTGAATGCACAGTATGGCCCCAGAGAGATGTATTTACCAGCTATTGTACCAGCAAATTCACCGTTTTATTCTCACCTACACTTAATGATAGAGGACAGGATCTACGGTGAGGGAATTAACCAGCGGTGGATTATAAAGCTGTAGAGAAATATATTGAGTCGACGCTGGAACTGACCGTAAACATTTCTCACATATGAAAAAAGATGAAAAACCTACTGTGAGTTAATAAACACCTGCTTTATTGTTGTTTATGGGTCCATCTATCATTTTTATACAGAAAATATATGCAGTCTCATATTTGCCAGTTATTACTTTCTGCTCTCGCATTGTTTACGATCGCCGATGACCTATAATAGATACGAGATGGGTCGGTTGTCGAGATTGTATGCAAGATCTTATCCACCTTGTGGCGTGTTGTGGGTTTGTGTGCGTCCTTGTGCGTTTTATTTCACAATGTGGCGAGGAAAGCCCTTGTCCATGTAGTGATGTGTGGGGTCGCATAAGATACACCGTTTCAAGCTAATGGAATCTGAAGGTCACCGAAAGGTCATTTCCCCAAGGCTTCGCCACTATGGCAGAGTGGCAACACTTCATGATGATAAAGTCTTCGCAGAGGCCTGGAGCAGCAGCACTTACACATACAGTGATAAGCGGAATACTTACTGTTTGGAACAGTATGTCAAGAAGACTTTTTTATTTTGAATTGCAGCAGTATTTGATGATATATCATATTTCATTAATTAACCAAATCAATGTGTGACCTTACTATGTGTGATCGAGTGAGATTTAAAACAGGCAATGCAGGTTACTCTGCTTTAGGTTAAATTTAATTAGCCCTTTTTTGCATTGTAATTAATGACATTCAGATAGATTTTCACCTGCTAAAGGTGTTTGCATGCAGTTGGAGCTATACATCAAGCCCTAGGGGCCTTCAGTGCTAAACCAGTTAGAGACCTTGAGTTATTTGAAATCTTCACATTCGAGTAATGAGTTTGAGTAAACCCAAAGACAAAACACCCACACGCTTAGATTGAGCCAAATGGATACTCTGCCACCTCATTATGAAAACAAATAAATAAATAATGTGATCTACTTTTTTTCCCGAGACCCACATGTATGCTTATGTTTGAATAGAAATAAAATAAATAAATAAATATAAGCCTCATAAATTTAATTGTGTTATATATTGAACAGTGTTGTTGCTAATGAGGTCTAGCTGAGTGTAATTTTAATATCATTGTAGTTTGGTAGTGGCAATATATATTTAAGTTAAAATTTATATTTTATATATAATTTTTATTTCAGGGTTAGTTTTAGTTATTTTAGCTAAATTAAGTAAATGACAACTAAGTGAAATAAAGTAATATTATTAAATATGATTTATTATTATTTATTTATTTACTTTGTTTTGAAAGAATCAGTTGAAAACTAGATTAGACTAAAAGTAAACCTGAAATAACAATTAATAAAAGCAACAGAGACATATATATATATATTATTATTTAAACACTAATTAAAAAAAGTGCATCAGAATTATATAATAGCTATAACTCATTTATTTATTTACTTGTGTATATATGTATGTATGTGTTTGTTTGTTCATTCATTCATCATACTTTTGTTTGTAAAGAACTAATATAATGTTGTTGTCATATTAATTGATATATTTGAATTACATTTCTATGTTTTTATTATTATTCAGTGTTTCATTATGTTTATATTTTATAGTATTCATTCATTTATTTATTTTACGTCATGTATATGATGGGGCCATTGAATATATTGTCAGCGTGTATGTAAATCTAAGCTGCTGGCGTGATGAAAAAGAAAGATCTTGTCTCCTTCTTTGATTCATTTGTAAACGTCTGCCGTGTTACATCCATGTCTGGTCACTGAACTTTTCTTCTCCTCTGTCCGTCAGCTTCTCATTAAATATTCTGGCTCAGGAAGTTTAATTTAATCCATCAGGCACCCCCTCCTCCCTCACCCTGTTTCTAGCTCTCGCCCTCTTTTATTACCTTTTTTTCTTCATTAATCTCAAACTCTGTCTTATTATCGTTAGCCTGCACTGAGCGAGTGCAACATCCAAAGGAAGCTGAAGAGTCATGGATGGTCTCCGAAGATACATTGAGTCTTTTCTCCCAGGGTGCACTTTGTGTTTGGTGACTAATAGTCCTGTTTTACGGCTTCACTGGCAGTGTTGTGGTAAAGACTCTGAACCCTGCCATTGATCGTCTTGCACTGCAGATTTACGACACACTCCACTGTGACTGTCTAGCAGACACTGGCTGCCACATTACCCTCATATTGAGCGAAATGGATACACTCTGTCACCTCAATATGTTAAAGACCAAACAAATGTGCAATTAAATTGATCTGCCTCTTAGAGTTATCAGGTACAGCTGCACCTGTATAAAGATAACGAGGGAGTCATTGATGTCACCTTCATCTGACCTGTGATGTCATCTTCATCTGATGCCATCTTGTCTCGCCATACACATTTATTTTCCATTTTCACAGGTTTTTAAAACTAAATGTAGAGCTTACGTAAGCTTGGTCAATCGGTAGGTCATCAGGCATCAAGATGAACTATTTAATTACAAGTTTTAGATCATTTTAGAGAGACTAATCAAGCAGTTTATTGAATTTGTACTGCAAATTTTCAGCATATGGGTCACAATGGACAACTAGTTAACTAATCATACAGCAATCAGCTTGTCATATAGTGAGGTTATTTTTTCATTTCGGTTTCATTTTAGTTTTAGTAAATTTTTAGGTCTTATTTTAGTTTTGGTTTTGTTACTATTGTATTTTTATTACATTTTCTTGTTTCCTTTTTATGCTTTAGTTTAATTTTAGTCTACATAAAGTCTACCATTCAAAATGTTGGTTTTGTTTTATTTCATTTTTAATGTAATTTATTCCTGTGATGCAAAGCTGAATTTTCAGCAGCCATTACTCCAGTCTTTAGTGTCACATTAATCATTTTAATATGATTGGGTGCTCATTAAATATTTGTTATTGTTATCCATGTTGAATACAGCTGTGCTCCTTTATTTATTTAATTTTATTTATACTTTAAAAATTCTCTAATTAATAGTTCAGCATTTTGTATAGACATTTTTGTCACAATATAAATCTGTACAGAATGTTTGTCTTTATAAATATCTGAATAAAAGTAATAATTTATCAAATAAATTTTTTTTATAATAAAAGCATACCTTTTAAAGAAATGCAACATCCGAATGGTTGATTGTGATTAGTTAAGAAGTCGTTAGTTAAAATATATAGTTTTGCACATCCAAAACTTTACAAATGCATTTTATTTCTCATGTACATTTTTTTATTTGATTTTTTTTATCTGCAACATGGGCTTCTGTTTCCACGTTTTAATATTAAATGTGTCTATAAATGTGATAAAAAGGTTTTGACTATAGTAACACTCACTTTGTCTCTATTATGTACCTGTTCAGAGCTTTTAATTGCTGTTGTTCTCATTGCTGTCGTCTCTTCCTCTCCTTTCTGCTCCCTCCTTGTCATTCTTTCATTGTATCACATCTTGTCTGCTTGTCTTCTCACTGTCCTCTCATTGTTCCTGTACCTAGACCTAGTGAACCAGTTCTGTGAGCAGGTCCTGAACTTCTTGTTTTGTCCCTACTCTCCTGCCATAGCCCCGTCCTCCCCCGGTGTTGACTCCGTACCCTTGCAGCGAACAGGAAGTCAGAATGCCACAGGGACGTTTCCCAGGGGTGGCTATGCCTCCGGTCAGGGTGCCAATTACACGGATACTTACCGCACCTTGCCGTACTGCTCTTCAGTGGAGTCTCCCTACAGCAAGTCCGGCCCTGCCCTGCCACCCGAGGGCAACCTGGCCCGCTCGCCCTCCATCGACAGCATTCAGAAAGATCCCAGGTGAGTCTGCATGGACCTTTTTCATAGTCACAATAAATGTACCTGGCAAATGTACACATCGATCAAATTTGAGCTGGAAGAGCAGCTGCTGAAGGGGTTTTCAGGGGACGTGAGTGTCGGTTTTTGGAAACCTCTTGCGAAATGTTTGATAGTCTTGCATTTGTATTGTGGTGAAATTATATTTAATCTTATCAGTAAATTGAGTATTGAATATTACAGTACAAGTGAGTGATTACCGTTTTAGAGCACTGTTGGGAAGTTTCTTTTACTGAAGTTTCAGTATTTTAACTGATGATCATCCAGCTTATCTTATAGTGAGGTTATTTTTATTTTTCATTTTACTTTCATTTCCATTTTATGTAATTTTATTATGTATCTTAAGATTTATTTATATTTTAGTTTAGTGTTTTTGTCTTATTTTAGTTTTGTTGTTGTTACTTATACTTTATTTGAATATGGGTTCCTTGTTTTTATTTTTCTATTTGTGTTTTTTTAAGTTTTATTTATTTTTTATTTACATACACTGCAGTTCAAATGTTTGGACAATGTAATATATTTTTTATTTAAAAAAATATAAATGTATTTTCAGTTTAATTTAGGGTGCTTTCACACCTGTAGATCGATTGCTTTGTTCAGAAACAGGGATTAAAATGATTACAATGTTGCTTTTTAATGTTGCGGTTCGCTTTCACACGGCAACGTTTCTAAACGGACCAAATCTGTTAATACAAGTCACGTGCGAGTAAACTGTGCTCTCATTGGTCAAAGTTCCACAGTTTATTTTCCCGGATTCCGCTTAGCTGTCACGCTTTCATCCATCAGGATGGAACGACAAAAGCTTCGCGGGCTTATTGTTCTTGTTATGTTTTTGTTTTTTGTAGCTGTCGTTATAATTTGTGATTTTGAGCAGGAGTCCAGGATTCATCAGGAAAACATTTTTAAAATGCACCTACTATGAAGAAGTGCAATAAGACGGTATTATAAAATGAAAAAGTGTGCTTTGATTTTGAATGACGAAGACGTGCTCTCCCAAAGACATTCACAGGTTCATTTTGAGGTGTTAGCAAAACAACAAAGCTAATGCTTTTACACAGAACTTGCGTAATTACCCATCATACATTGTGATACAGCCTGGTTCGTTGGTCTGTTGGATCGGATTGCTTTCTCACTACAACCGAACCGCTCCAGAGTTCGTTTTCAATCGAGCCGAGACCACGTTCAGGCGATCTCATACCAATTGTTTTGGCACGGATCTGAGCGCGATTGCTATGTTCACATATGCCCCAAACGAACCAAGCTAAGGGGGAAACACGCCAGGTTCCAAAACAACGGGCCAGGAGTGAAAGCACCAGAATGAATTACTCCAGTCTTTAGTGTCTCGTGATCCTTCAGAAATCATTATAATACACATTTAGGCAGTCTATGGGGTAAAATCATATTCAGGATTCTCAGTAAACATTTATTCGTGACATAAATGAGAAGGAAGTGATTTTGTAGCCATAATGGAGCTCTGTTTTGTAATCTTCCGTTCATATCACAGTAAAACAGTTGACTTATCAAAGGCTAATCCTGCTGGGTCTTTATACCGCCAGCTCATCTTTTTCTGTCTACTGTTTACTGTCTTGTGCAAATAAATCATTTGAATACATAAGTTAATAAAAATATTTTAGCTTTCCTGTGATTATGATTCTGTATCATAGACGGCTTCTAAGCACATAGAGTGAGATGTCTGGGTTTCTTAGTCAATAGCTTTTGGAACTTTATTATTTGTTTCACATTTTTGCTCTTCGGCTTCCAGATGCATTGTAGTCTGTGCTGTTTTTAAAGACTTTTTTTTAGCAAAGATGCATCGAACTAACCAAAAATGACAGTAAATACATGTATTATGTTACAAAAGATTTATGTTTCAAATAAATGCTGTTCTTTTGAACGTTCTATCCATCAAAGAGCCCTGAAAAAAATGATGGTTTCAACAACAAGAATCAGCATATAAGAATTGTTTTCAACATTAATAATGAGAAAAATCGAAATGCATTCTTCACATTTAATTTAAAAGAAAAGTAATTTAGCATATTAGAGCCTGCTTCTGTGGCTCTGTGTCTTGTTGTACATATTATTTGATGGATTCTATATTGCCTATGCACTGTGTGGTTGTTAGGCATTGCTTGGTATTAGCTAAGGTTTTCTTTATTATTTTAGTGTTACTATGCAGCTGCTAAGGTGTTCTGTGTGGTTGCTAAGGTACTCTGAGTGATTATAATGTTTTGCTATGCAGTTGCTATGGTGTTCTAGGTGGTTACAAGGGTGTTCATAATAGAACATCTCTTTTCACTCCAATTTCAGGTATAGTTTGTCTATATAACAAACTGTATGGAATGAGTTATGTGAGTCACTAACCTTATGATAAATATGAAAATAAAAAAGTAAAAGTGATGCTTGCCTTAACAAGCACCATTATTTTTGTATTGGCTACTGGTTGCAAACCATATGCTCATGCAGAATAAGTCATAAATATGTGCTTAAGTCAGTCAATATGCATGCCAATAAGCAATTGGTTAATAGTAACTAAGAATTGGTCCCTAAACTAAAAGTGTTACCAATATTTCTAGTGTTCATCTATTTGTCATGTTTTTCCCTTGTTTTTATTAACACCTCTCTCAATATGAAGGAATCGTTGATATGCTGATAGTATTAATTAAATCACTGAAAACTTTTATTTTCCATTTATTTCCATTCGTCAATGTTTTTTCGACTTTTCCTTTGTTTGAATGCACTTTCTCTCAGCACCACTCAATTATAACACTTTATTTATTTTTAAAGGACTCGCTGATATGTGTGAATAGTATTCATTAAATCGCTAAAAACTTTTAATTTTAATTTTTTCGTTAATTAGACAGGGACGATCACATGTTGCCATAATAGAAAGCGGCTCCGCATCTGCTCTGTGTTACAGCAGATAATTAGTCTTGAGTTCTGGTGACACTCATGGTTGGGCTAATAAAGGCTACTGCAGTCTAGCGATGGTGCTGTTTAGTCTCTGCAGAGCTGAGGACTACATGCTATTAGTGCTGGAGATGTGACTCTGAAATGGTACAAGTTGCTCATAATATAAAACGGCTACTGAAAGGTATGTAACTAAAACTAAAGCCAATTAAGGAGTCAGTATAGAGATGCAGTTTGATATGCTTATGCACACAGTATTTCTCCTCATATAGATGTCTGATTGAGTGTCTCGGCTCTTTATTGTGCACTTTGGTCTTTTATAGTGTGGAGGGAGGTTGTTTGAATAGCATTAGCACTAGCAGCAGTGTGAGAGCATGAGCTTTGTTAGTCTGAGTGTGACTGAATGTGTTTCATATACAGTAAAGGCAAGGCTTTGGCAAGCACAACTGGAACCGCCCACTTTTTCAACAACCTCGTTTACGGAAGTATTTTTGCCATTAATTTTCTCCCTGGGGATTTCAATTAAAAGTTCCAAAGAGATCCAAGATTAAAAATGCATTCTAAATTGTTTGAAGATAGAAGATTCTACCATATTTCTGCTACCGTACTGTAAACGAGTATCTGAATTCATTCGAACAACACTAGAGGAAAAGTACCAACATAACCTACCACTTCCTTTGAGATTCTGCAGTGTGGACACTTTACTATCCCATGAGGCCACAGGAGAGGGTCTGCGAATGGCAGTGAATTGTAGGTCACATGACAATATCAACATGGCAGATGTAGGACATCCAAATTTCATTTATACTATGCTTATTCATTTATAGAACATACATTTTTAAGGGTTGAGAAGTAGTTAAATTTCAAATGTAGTACTTACTCAGTATGCGATTTCTGGTGCACCATATGTTTTGAACTAATGAACTACACTTTAGTTGAATGGAACTACACATCCCATAATGCATTGTGAATAATGCAATAAAATATAACATTACAAAATAAAACAATAGTTATAATTACTGATTATATGTTTATTATATTTAAAGTTTGTTTTCCTTGCATAGAGTCATTTGCAATGCTTCATGGGAGTTCATTGGCTTGCCTCTCATTTCCATGCTAACAGCAGTTTGGTGGATCTTTCTTTAAGAGTTGTGTGACTCTTCCCTGGAATTTTGGCCCTTAAAATATTTTGTTATAATTTTAAGAATATTATTACAATTATTATATTATTAAATAAAATTACTTTTAAATCACTACATAATCTACATAATATTGTATGTAATTATTTAACAATCTCACAGCTCATAGTATGGAGGACCAAACCTGCAGAAATTATTTTAACATTATGAATAAATAAATCTGGAAATAAAAACATGTGGGAATAAATGTCATATAAATAATTCATTTTTTAAATTAATTAATTCATACTTTAAATATAATTAAAATAAATGAAGTAAATTAAAGTTAAAGAATACAAATAAATGAATATTATATTAAATGAAGATGAGATAAATTCCTGATAAAATTGTATTACTAGTGAATTGTATTTTTTTATCAAGTCATCCATACCTTTATTTATTTTCCTATTATTACATTTATTTATCTATTTATTCATGCATTTATTTTTTATTTCTGCAGGTTTGGTCCTCCAAAATAGTAGGTCTGTCTGTAAATGTTTGTAGTTTATTGTTAAAAAATCATTGTCTCTGAGGAAACAATTAACGGTGTTTTTACTTCAGGAATCGTTTTGCTCTATTTAATTTATGAGCGAACACAAGACAAATAGCCAATGACCTAAACACTTAACTGTGCTTGTTCCCTTGTTAGACAAAATTCTAGCTTGCTCTCTTGATAAAATGGCTTATTTAATGTCATTATTTGTGTATAGTGTGCTGCGTGATAAGCTGTAATCGGGTTATGACTCTAATGAAGGCTATTTCTGCTTTGTTCTGGTGTTTCCTCCCTAGACACGAGGAGATGAGGGAGGACAGGTATGCTAACCGCACACTGCCACAAGTGCTGCAGCTCATAATAACTTTAGACATCCTCAGCCTACGGCAAGTGTGAAGCACTGCTAAAAAGTGTTTTTGTATGAATTCGTAAGGGCAAACTTTGTCCTTGGGTGAAATGCTAAACTATTCAAAACGACAAAAAGACAGTCTTTGACCTTTCCACCTGAAAGCCGCACATGGCACCACACAGTGGTGTAGTCTAGTTTATTGTAGTGAGCATACTGTGATTTTTCCCTCCCTCACCCAGCCGTCCCAAAGCGAACACCCTATAAGCACCACTAACTAATGTGTACAGTATGCATCTACATGTAACTGACAGCTTTCTGAAAGACTGCTTATGTGATATCAACATGTCAATGTATTATAAGCAACACAAGACAGCCAATGACATTTACAGCTGGGGAGACTGGACTGATTTTCTTCTGTGTTAATCATCCAGCCAGTTAAGAGCTATATTTCTCCTGAATATTGTCCCTGGAGCACAGGTTTTATCAGCTGGCAATTTTCAATGCTCATTTAAGAGTGCACGCTTTTAAATTCCCTAGCCTGACCTTCAGTCCACAAGGCTGGCCAGGAGTTTTCATCTCTCTCATCATCTGAAACAAGGAGATATACACATTGTATTCAGTTCAACTGCCGCACACAGACACACGTATCTGTGTTATTTCTCCTTTAGTTCTTTAGTTTTTTCAAGTTTGTAGGCATCCAGGTAAAGAAACCGAATAATCAAATATAAAATGGCATTACATCTTCACTGTATAAATTAAATATAGATTCATTCTTGTTAAACTACAAAGTAGTTCAGTAAAGAGCTGTGAGTGATTTTCTCTGATTTAATTTCTTGGATTAACATTAAGGACACCGACAGCAGCTAGTAAATGAGCGCGATCACTTTAAGAGACTGAATGATGAATGTATGAAGTTGAGCAATAGCACTGGTCATCAACAGAAACACAGCGTGATTTTCAAAAAGTCAGTGCTTCGATCGCAACACAGACAGAGTGAATTTATGAATGAACGTGTGAAAGTTTTTGTTACGCTTTTTTAAGTGGGTATATGGAAATCCTTAACATTTGCTAGTGGGTATACGGCGTATATCTGCATATCACGTAAACTACACCACTGGTACCACCCAAGCCGCAAGAAACAGACAGAATATAAAGACATAACTCTTCTCAAGTGTCAACTTTCTCAAGCAATTGTTATCCACAAGTTGTGTGAAATCCATAACTGCCATGACCAGCTGACTCAAAATGTATCTTAGACAGGTGTTTGGGTGTTGTGATCCACATATGTGAAATCTGTCAATAACACGCTGTGATTAAAAAACAAAAAGCACATTAGCAGGTTATTAATGTTCATCGTTCAGCTAAAAGTATGGTTAAAGTGCTCAGTAAACCGTCAAACGCAGCAGCCACTACTGGCCGCAACACTTGAGAGAAAATCTTTGGCAGATGTTATCGTATTACGCTTGCTGATGTTGAGCGATAAACAGAGTTATGAGCCATCTGCAGCGCAAGGGAACATGGAGGAAGAAGGGAGACTGAGGGATGAAGATAAATGAGTGTTATTGAATAGGGGTTATTGATTTGCCAATGTATCCCGTAGAGCTGGAGAATAAATGCCTTTGAAAATAAAGGGGTCTGCCCTTTGCCTTCCCCTTCTATTGATCAAAGCTTAGGTGCAAACCTCCTTTTCAACACAGTCATTATTATTGGGCACCAAGGAGCTTTTTCTCTGCTTTGTTTTAATGTGGACGTGCACTCGAGTGCTGTCCTTGTCCACTCAGGGACAAAAACATGCTTCTGCATTGACAAATACAAATGCATGCTGTGATTTACAGAAAGCATCTTGTGGCACTCAGATGTTGGGAAGGTGATGACCTTGAGTGACCTAAGGATGGTTAATAAAAAGAGAGCAGTGCTTGTAAAAAGGTGGTTGGTATTATTCTGTAGAGGGCCTTTTAAATTGGAGGTCAGTCCTCAGATATGCATTACTGTGGCAGAGTGGCAATTTGATGCATTACGCTGCTTATACAAGGCAATGCTGGGCTAGTTAAAGCTAAGCAATGTTTTATTGATTACTACGTTCATATATTGAGAGATTGAGTGAAAAAACATTCAGGGCAGACATCATTGTTGATTATTTCTGGCTAAGTTCTCAACATCTTCATACAGGTACCTTCATAAATTGAATAAAAACAAAGCAAAAACACACTGATGCATTTTTATTCAAAACATTTTTTATCAATGTTTTATTTTTATTTTAATTTTTTGGCCATCTTGCTCCAATCAAAGCACAATGTAATTATGAGGCAGAGTATAAAAACAAATTGGTATTTTCGTGAAAACCTGCCACAGCATATATACTTATATTATTATATAAACATTTAATATAAAAACATTAAAAAAAATTCTTAAATGTATACATGCATTTTCATAATTGGTGCAGCTCCTGCTTTTAGAACAGCAAAAGAAAGAGGTGGTTGTTGTGCATAAGAAACACCCGGCTCAAGTTTATAAATGCCTCCGATATAGAATAAAATGCTGGAGACTCATGGCCTCTACCCCAGCCATGCTGTCTTTAACCTAACCTTGACTTGACTTGATAAATCACCATTCTCTGTTTCCCTTCACGAAGACTTATAGACAGCTGCATCTGTGACCCTGAGTGCGTCATTGCCCTCACATCTATGTTCAGATCAGTCTCTTGAGAAACCTCTGCCATGAAAATGTTGATAGCAAAGCAAGGCACATATGATGCCTTGTATTATTATGAATGATGCTTTTACTAAAGCATGTGGTTACTTTGCAATGTAGGAATGCAATTGACATTGACACAGTGTACAGGTGGGCTTATCCTGTGTAAGGAACATTATGTATGCATGACTCCGGTGTGACTCAGTGCCAAGTGCTTTATGATGGAAATTGAAGACCTCAGGGTTTGTTCGGAATAACTGTGCAAGCAACAGCTCTTGTTGGTGCATTCATTGCTGTTTTGTTTATTTTTTTGGAGTCTGAGTGGCAGAGTTTTGCAGTGTTGTCACATGTCGTCACATTTGGGGAGACAGCATTGTCATATTTCATCCCATCTGCACCTGGTGTTTATAGTAATTACTGTATCTGTCAAATGTTCCATTAGCTGATGTTAGTGTAAATGTATGTTCTGTTTGACTTTCGCTCTGCTCATTATTAGAAGTGATTATGATTATTCTAAGGGGTTTAGTATCCTCTGGGATTTGTAAATAAAATAGACCTGATTGTTGGTGTACCAGACGCCGGACGCAGATGACAAGGTGTGTGGGTTTAACCATGCAGTGGTCCTGAGAGGTATTTTACCACTGAAGCCACACAAAATAGCTTCAAAATATGGCATTAGCAATTAATTAATCCAAGCAGTATCTGCAAACAAATTATGCCAGAGTGTATACCAAAACTTATCTTAAAGGGATAGTTTGGAAAATATTTAATGAGTTACTTGTTTACATAATTTTTTTTATGTAGACCATAAAGTGAATTTGAGTGTTTTTCTTAGTTTTTTGTGTTTTTTCCCATACAATGAGGGTCATTTTTGTTGTTGACACTTACTGTTTACTATACTATACAAGTATGTCAGTGATATTTATATATATATATATATATATCCTGCATTTCCTAATTATTTGGGATGCATGATTTTTATAGAACAGATAAATTATCAACCGATATGGGTGAAAATGACGTCATTTTTATTGCTCCGATAAATAAATGAAATCCGATATCTAGATCCGATAAACTACGCTTGCTGGTAAATCAATCAATCAGTCTGATTTACCTGAGATTCATCCGCTTTCCGAGTGCAAGTGATTGCAGCTTTAATTGGCAGTGACTCTCAGCTTGTGTCGTGCTCGTTACGTCATCATTTGTGAACATGTCTTCTCTGGTCTGGAAGTTTTTCTGTAGCAGAGGAGGACAATGCCATTGCTATTTGAAACGCATGTTCAGCAAGGATTCCGAGAGGAGGAAAAAAGACGTCAAGTTTTAACACAACAAATCTCACTTGAAAGGGACTTTAAGCAGCCTCCACTGTTGGAACGATAACGGAATTCCAACGTCATATTGCACGTTCGTGACTTCAGCTGCTACTCCTTGGCGTTCTGTAACCGTTTATTACGGGAGAACAGCTGCTTTGCCGTAGTTGTTACAACGTGACAGCTTATGTAGTTAAAATGTTGCATTTTATGTTATATACCATTTAATTCCATCAGTATAGGATTCTACCATTAGTCTTTCATTTAATCTGTATTGATTATGTTTTAAACTTAAGCTAATTTTAACGATTGTTTTCGTTTGTACAAAGATATGTCTGCTGTTAGCAACAGCACCTCCGGTAGCACTGAGACTAAAGATATGTGAAGAGAACAATGTAATTATTGCCTAAACATCCTCCTCATAATCCATCATTTGTATTTAAATAAATGACTGAATGCCGCGTTTCACCGTCTTGTTTACAGTTGCTTAATTATTTTTATGTTATTGGCTAAGGCGGTGTAACAGCTTACTTCCGGTAAACGGAGCCGTTCCATTCGCAGCTGCTGCTTAAAGTCCCTAGATATAACTTCCCCATCCTCATGCACTAAAAAGGTTGAATAGATGCATTTCATTATGCATGAAATACTTGAATAAAAATGTGTTGTTAATGAGTTTTTAATAGCAGATAAACCATAGTTCTGTCATAGTTCTGTTAAACCATTTCTGTTACTTACACAAAAAATAAAAACATGCAGACTGATGTTTAATATTATAGTTAGGCCAGAGCTACTAAATGTCAGTTTCATCAGTGCATCTTAGATTTTGTATTCTCCTGGGTGCACAAATTGCAGATTATTTGAAAATTATACTATAAAAATATGAACTTATCGGTTATCAGTTTAAAAATTTTCATATCGTGCATCCCTACGAATTATGATCGCATAACACTGCTATAAAGTCATACAAAAAATTGTCACAAAATTACATCCAGAAAAGCTTTTAATCTTAATGAGTTGATGTGAATGTGATTCCTATTTCATGACTACGACAGGTGATTTCTGATTTGGCAGACATAAACATTTCATGTTATAGATATTTATGCAATATACATGTACGTCTGACCAATTTTACTTTTGTATGTGACGACTCACACAATGAAAGAATGTTTAGAAGTTGTGAAGAGAGTGACAGTGACACTGAGAATGAACTCAGTTTTAATTGGGAAACATGCGCATGTAGTTTATGTTTATACATATGTGCTAACTCAGTTACATACGTGCCAAAACACACAAATTGCCTAAATAAAAAATTGTGAACTAAATAGTGAAATGGTGTGAACAAGACACACATTTTTCAGAGATCTTAACTTGTTTCGAGATTTTTTTCTGAGCTAAAAAGATGATTGAAAGTAACACAACGTTTGTTTACAGTTTATATAATTATAAACTATGAGTATAAACTAAGTATAAGATATTGCTTTTCCAATATCGTTCTGCTCCATGCATCTCCAGGCCTTTTGTTTGACTTCTGGGCCACAAAAGAGGGCAAACCATATTTTATTTGTCTTTATTTATCTTAGACGGCTTTCTGAAATTGGCCATCATCTCTCCCAAAGGATGAGGCATAAAACAAGACTCTTCATGGGGAAACGTGAGGATCCATTTGTAAACCCAGGTGGGGCTATTTGCCGAGCAATACCGAAGCCTGTAGCTCGTCTCTGGATTGAGGCTCAGCAGTCTCTTTCCAGGAGCCACTAATATCTTCAAAGGTCTTCTCCATCAGTTCTTTGACCTGCCTCGAAATGAAAAGCAAACGTTTTCTGCAACTATGCTGTGCACATACACATGTATACGTGAGTCACCTCAGTCTCGATTTGTTCTGCTCATAGTTCTCATATCACTTACAATGAGTGATTCTGTGGGTCCGTTTGAGGGTCGCACATTGCATACATTCCCTCATCAGCGTCCTTGTTGTTGTGGTTTTACACCGTGATAATTACACCATTCGGCAGCCGAGTCAACAGGACAGCATCTAGCACTTAAACCCATGTTGCTAAACTCCTGTGGTTCTCATTACTTCACCCGCAGAACTACAATCCCGTCGTTGACGCCAAAATGGTCAGCCGTTTAAATAAGCCTTATGGAAGTCACACAAGGGCATTTACATCAGCGTAATATTCAGCAATGCTAGGAAGGCTAGCGGAGCTGCTTCTGTCGGACGTGGGCAAAAGTCTCTGCGGGATGAAGCATTCTGCAGTGACAATCAAGTTTCACATGCTGTGCAACATATTCTCGCTGTTTTCTTCCACACACCAACACAAATACACACAAACATAAATGCTAATATGATGTGACTTCAGCAAGCTGTGTGCTACATAACCGAAGCTAATCCATAATGCATTTATCCCTGCAGGTTATTGACTTAGCATGTGAATCAGTCCAGAAGGCTGCCCCAACTCCACTTCAGGGTATTACACTCAAACACTATCTTCCCGACAACCTTTAATTCACGCTCATCACTTCAATAACAGTATTTGAGGGCAAAATCACTCCGAGCTGAAGCGCAGAAATAGCCTGACTTTTATTCAGAAAGTCACTCCAAAAAATTAAGTCTGAGCAAACGGTTTCATTTTTTTGTCTTTTTTGGTGGTAAAAAATATATAAGTATTTATAGATCAATAGAAATTTACTTGAAAGGCAAAATTCCATAATATAATGAGTTATTTTCAGAGATTTTTGTTTGTTTGTAGGATCTCAAGATCACTCATTTAACAGTTCAACTATTACCAAAATTAAGACAAAGTCAAGAATAAAAAATTATTAAAAAAAATTCAAATCAGGAATGTCCAAATCAGAATGCGTAGTTCATGCATTAAAAATGTCAGTCAAAATATAACATCAGGAAACAACACGTGTTGAACGATGTTTACTAACTCTGTGTTTTTCTCTTCAGCATGCAGTTTGAAATATTTCACTCAGTTCCCTGATCATTCCAATGTAATTTAAGCGAGTAAAGAACAAATTTATACTCTCATGCATTATATGTTATGTATGTTACCGTCTCTGAAAGACTGCTCAGGTCGCCATTTTCTTCATCTCAGAAAGCAATATTGTAGTCAAAACATTTGATAATGTGGTTTTTACAGGAAATAGGTACTCCCTGGACCTCTGCTCCTCACAAAAAATGTCTGTCAAAAATTCAAACATTTTGACTGACATCAGTGATGTGATATTCAAATGATGTGGATTTGAAAAAAGATGGATTGTAAGGTAATGATTATTTATTTAACGATTATTTAGCTAAGTTATTGATGCCCATGGGTGTATCATATATTCCATAAAAGTATTAAGCAGCATAGCTGTTTTTAATATTAAGGATCATATCAAATGTTTCTTAAGTTCCAAATCAGCATATCAGAATGATTTCTGATGGATCATGTGACACTGAAGACTGCAGTAAAGACTTATAATATAGAGTGAATAATATAGAAATAGAAAACAATTATTTTAAAGTTGTAATAATTCACAATATCACTGGTTTTACTGTTTTTGATCAAATAGATGCAACCTTGGTGAGTGTAAAATACATCTTTCTGGATCTTATTTTGGTTGTGTGTTTCTGTAGTGGCATAGGAAAATTAAAGTTGAACAAGAAGAACACTAGAAACAGGTTGCGCTGCCTATCACATGTTGCCATGCACGCCTTTAAAACCTTCAATAATCATAAACATACACACACCGCTGATTACATCATAGAATTGTGACGCCATTAACGCAAACACAATACAGCCACCTGGTTATCGCTCTCCGGTAAATTGCATACCCATTAAAATTCGTCACACTGCAATGAAGAGGATTTGCAGTGGAAAATGTATGCATGCATATCAAATATAACCTTTAGCTAGCTTAAGGGGAAGGAATACAGTAGCTTCTCCCTGGGACTGCGCTCACGCGGTTTAATCCTCCTATAACTATATTTGATCAAGCCTGTGTTTCTGCAGGACTGCCTGTGTCTTGCCGCATGTTATTAATGCATTGGCTTCAACTAGCTATTAAATCCCACACCCTTTGATCATATTTTTTGCTGCTGTTTGGCTGCTAAGTACCTGTGTGAGGTTTATTTTTTTTGTCTTGTTCCCTTTTGATGTTTGTTGGCTTGTTCTGTTCTCTTTATCAGCGTTTGAGCATCTGAGTGTATTTGAGGTCTCTGTTTGTCAGTATGGAATCTGTCAGGTCAGGACGCTGTCTGCAACCGGGAGATTTGAGATGGGAGACAGACAGTGTGGTACTGACAGCCGTCCATATGGTCCTCTGGCAGCTCATCTCATCAGAGACTCCGTTGTTATTGAGTAAATCCCAAAGCACAGGGCAACAAGAGGGGAATGCATCTGTCTCTGTGTAAACAATACTTGAATAATAACAGAATACTGACATGCAGGCACTTGAAGTCATTAGCTTACTTGCACATAATATTCAAATTATATGACTTGCTTTAGACAGTAGATATTCAGGTGTTAATTTGAAGGTGCGGCTTGTGAAATGTAGAACATTTGAAGAGTCATTAAAATATCATTCGTAGCTGTCGGGTACAACATCGCAGCATCTTGCAGTGACTGGAAAATGCAAATGTGTAAGGCCTTTTCGCATGACTTGCGTCAGCGTTGCCCAGTGCATTAAACTATATTGAGTAAAATATGATATTATGGCATTACCCGAGTATGCAAATTATACACGCTAAAGTAATTTAAAGTAGTTAAAACACTTTGGCGCCAATCGTGGTTAGTGGGCCGACATACAGCGCAACTGCGCTCATGGCAAACTCGAGTTCGAATCCCATCTCGTAGTCCTTTCCCGATCCCGCTCCCCTATTTCCTGCCAGCTCTACACTGTCCTGTCCAAATAAAGGCATAAAAAGCCCATAAATAAACCTTTTAAACCACTCGTTCCTCATCTCCACCACTTCCAGACCTCAGTGATTATACATAAGATACGGCTCACGTGTACGGCACATGTCTGTCATATATTATACATCAAATCACGGTTAGTCAGTCACAGAGGATGAAAACTGCACTGGATGCAGTTCAAGCTAAAAGTAAGGGCATGGAGTCCCAGAGGCTCAGATATCGCATTCACTGAGACTTTGGACTGACGTCTGTTCTTTCTCTTTTCTTTCTGTATGCTTTAAGTTGTCACATTATTTAGGCCAAACCCAACTAGTCATAAGTCTGTCTGGGCCGCTGAGGATTGTGTCGTTAACACTCCAGAACTGAAGATGACATTTTGATCCACTTATCCGGTCCCAATTTCTATAAAAGTATTTTTCATTGGTTCATGAATATAATGAAATGGACACATTTACTATTGGACACATTAATGCAAGTTTTGCTATGAACTTGAAATGCTAGTCTCAAATCTTCTGACTTTTACAGTCTAGCTGATGTGTTTGTGTTGCTGTGTAAGTTTGTTTGTTTGCTATGGCCTTTACTCCCTCTTGCTGTCTCTGGAAATAGATTGAACTCTAAATGGACCAAGGCAGTAAAAATTTAATATGGCGTCACTTATGGTGTCCCCAGAAGCGTTACCTCTTTTCTTGCAATTGTGTGCACTTTACTGAAGAGCAGAACAAGAAGAGGCTGCTGTGGAAAGAGCTTTACACACTGATGCACAGGAATGAACTTTGGGTATCCTCTGTTTGGCCTTACTTTTGTTCAATAGGAAGATTTTTTGTCATGGTTGATTATCCTGGTTTTGTTTATTTACTTGCCTACACTATTCTGGTGATCTGGTGGTCCTATCATTTGGTTAGTTGGGGTCACTAAATGTACTTTTCAGCATTTTATTTTTTATTTATACTTCCATTTAAAGGTTTGTAGTTGGCAAGGTTTTTCTTTTCTTTTTTAATATATTTATTTAATTTTACTTGTAAAAAAATGTTTAATGAAAGAAATCCCTTATGCTCACCAAGTCTGTGTTTTCAGCAGCCATTACTTCAGTGTCACATGCAACTTCAAAAACTATTCTAATATGCTGACTGGTGCTCAATAAACATTTATTATCAATGTTGAAAACAGTTGTGCTGCTTAATCATTTTTTGCTAGTTTTTTATTATGCATACAGTTCAAAAGAACAACATTTATTTGAAACAGAAAACTTTAACTTAAAAAAAGTATTTTCTGCCACTTTTGATCAATTTAATGCGGCGTTGCTTAATAAAAGTAGTCATTTCTTAACACAAAATTACCTCACACGCTGAGCCCAAAAGTTTGAACAGTAGTGTATGTAGAGAAAATAGAATATCATTTTAATATCAGCCATAACACAAAAATAATGACCTACTTGTTGACTAGAATGTGTATATTGGTTCATTTCCACTTTTCATACATGAGATTATTAACCGTGTGTCATTTTAAAGCCTGGTTTAATGTAATCCTGGGTTCATTTTTTCTTCCATGTTGCAGTGTTCATATGCAATGTTCACAAATACATCGCACAAAAACATTGTAAACTGACCTTCTGTCTTTAGAAATTTACAACAAAAACAAGACAAAACTTTAAGACAGTAATTGACTGTCTTTTGGTAAACAACTTTTTGTTGCATTCTAGGCTAAAACAGTGCAGGGTTAAACGTGGTGCTAACCCTATTTCAGAATGACTAGCGTGAAACATGGCCTTTACTGAAGGGTTAAAAGAAACATTAAACCAGGAGTTAAGCGTAGTGTGCAAAGCCTTATGTCGATTTAGAAGTTTTGCTAGCTAATCTTGTCGGACATCAGAGAGAACTTGTGGAGAATGTTTAAGTTTTAGTTTATCTTTGTTTGCTTTGCACTCAGAAGAGGTGGAATCATGAATTAAACATCCCGTATCCCTCTCTTACTCACTCGCTCTCTGTTTGTCATCTGCCTTTTGTCTTAGTGTTTATTCAAAGCAAACAGAGAAAGAAACCCACACAACGATCTCCGAGCACGTGTATTGATGGATCACTCATCCTGAGAGGCAGCATTCATCTTTTCCTTTCATACTTTCCCCAGCATTATCTGTGTGGGAGTTTCTGGAAGCTTCTCTGTCCGTGGTAAAGTTGTTCACACCGTAGCGCCGATCTCATGCAGGTTTTGTATCCGTACAGCTGTGGAAACGTTTCATTGAAGATTCAAATGGCCATAAAGGAAAAGGACTTTCCGTCGAATCCCTGACCAAGGTCCACCATTTAGAGCCCTAATCTGTGTTTTTATCCCACCGGGAGCGCATTTGATCTCTTTGTACCTTGGCGGCTCGATGAAAGACTGCAAAGAAAGGCAGAGGGAGAATTTTTAGCTGGCAGATTCACAAATCACAACAGTTTACGTTGCCAGATATTGCATGTTTCCTCGCGGGTGAAGGACGGGTGCTCTTGTGGAATTGGGGAATCAGATCCAAACTTAGTGATGGGATGTGAGGGTCTACAAGGCCCTTTAATTAACGGAGCTTTCTTTGCTTTAGACGTTCTGTTTATCTGAGGCTGTAGTAAGTATGGCGCCAGATGCCGCAGCAAGCTTGGAGAAAATGGTTTCTGACATGTTTTCTGACAGGTTGCGGTCTGGCTCAATATGCCTGGAGGAAGGTGAGACTTTATCAGTGCAGTGATAATTTGTGTTTTTAGGGGTTTTATTTATAGAAAAGACCTGAAATAGCTCCAAAGGACATCAAGTCTTTTTCATCTATTTGGGATGCAGTTCCCATGGGAGCCTGTTGCTCGGTCATGTTGTAATAGAGATTTATTGGATGGGATTATTTTCAGCTCTGCTTACTCTCTGGATGCATGCTGGGACAAATATATGGCATCGCAGCTTTAAGCCACCTTCAGATCTCGCGGAAGCTACAAAATCCATTCCCACTGGCCTTTTAGCAAGGATCTATAGTGGAAACGGACATTTATAGACTTCACCTGATCTCTTGCAGAGAACATTTCAGCTTTCTTTCGCATCAGATCTGCTCAGATTAAAGTGTTTGTATATATTTAGGTATGGATTAGTGGTCATATGATGCGAGTTATTTAATATCTGATGCACATGCTGATATTGATACAGCAGAGTGGCTGATGGTCTAAGTGTCCTGACCATCAAAATGCTGTAGAATATAATTTATAATCATTTTAAATAAAGAAATGTTGTTAATGAACTTTTCAAGATTTTCTAAAAATAAATAAATATTAGGAATATTTAGTATGTATGTTTTGAAAGTTTCTATATTTTGCACAGAATTTTGTATAAAATGTAAAATAACATTTACTTAATTCATAAATAATAAATTGTTTATTTGTTATTGTTTGGTAGAGAAATTTGGTACTTATTATTATTATCTTATAAATAATAAAATTTGTTTAATATAGTATATTCAATATTTCTAAAAATATGCATTTAATACAGTATAATAATAACAAGTATTAAATATTATATTTAATTATATACTAAAAAATTATAGAATTTTTATAACAAAAAAATGTAATATATTTTATATTTGAATGCATCTCAAATAATAATAATAATAAAAATACTATTATTATTATTATATCTTCTAAATAATAAATTGAGTTTTAGTTATGCTTTTTGTAGTCAAATGTATCTGTGTATATATATTTATTTCAGTAAACAGAAAAAAGTTATCAAATGCAAAAAAATATTCATATATTGTGGGGGGAAATGGAATAATAATTGTATTCATCAGAAGTAACAGTAATATTATGCATAATGTTACAAACAATTAATTTAATGAATAAATGCTGTTTTTTAATTTTCTATTGATCTGCGGTTATTTATTCATTTTATTGTTTTTTGGAAATAATGTAATAATTGTATTGCACAAAGATGCAATAAATTGATCAGAAGTGACAGTAATAACATTTATAATGTCACTAAACATTTAATAAAAAAAAATCATCAGGTAATCAAAAAATGTATCATTGTTTCCACAAAAATTGTAAATATAAAAAATGTAAATATAAAAATGTAAATATTATGAAAAAATTCATAATAACAAGAAATTATTGAGCATCAAATCGATAAAAAAAGATCAGAAAAATATTTTTTGACATTACAGGAGTAAATAATATATGCTAAATAAAAAATCTTACTTTTTAAAACCTTTTTTGTTATAAATGTATCTATGTATATATATATATATGTATCTCAGCACACAAATATAAGTTATACATTTACACAATGTTGCACAATATTTAACACAATTTTATACAGTTACTTGTAATTAGTGCCTTGCGAAAGTATTCACACCTCTTCATTATTACATGTTTTTTTATATTGCTGCCTTATGGTAACTACTTTAAATTAGTTTTTTTTTTTCTACATCAGTCTATAACTCCATACACCATATTGACAAAGCAAAACAGAATTGTCACAACTTTGTAAATTAATAAAAATAAAGTACATTGCATAAGTATTCATAACTAAATATTTAGCTGAAGTACCTTTACAGCCTCAAGTCTTTTGTTTGATGTGACAAGCTGTCAGGTTGGATGGGGGCAGATGCACATTTTCAGGATTCTCCAGAAATATTTGATTGGGTTCAAGCTCAGGCTGTGGCTGGGCCACTCAAGGACATTCACAGTGTTGTGTATAAGCCACTCTTGCTGTGTGTTTAGGTCCATTGTCCTGTTGGAAAGTAAACCTTCTGCCCATCCGAGGTTCTGAATGCTCTGGACTGGGTTTTCATTAAGGCTATCTCTATATTTTGGTGCATTGAGCTTTTCTTCTACTCTGACGAGTCCCTCAGTCCCTGCTGCTGAAAAACAGCCCCACAGCATGAGGCTGCTACCCGCACACTTTACTTTTGGGATGGTACTCTGCAGGTTATGACCAGTGCCTGGTTTCCTTCAAACATGATGCTTTGAATTGAGGTTCATCAGACCAGATAATGTTGTTTTTCACAGTCTGAGGGTCCTTTAGGTGCTCTTTTGCTAATTATAAGTGTGTTTTCCTGTGTCTACTCTGAAGAGAGGATTGAGTCATAAAGCCCAGATCGGTGGAGTGTTGCAGTGGTGTTTGTCCTTCTGTATATTTCTCCTATCTCCATATATGATCATGGAGCTCTACTAGAGTGACCATCAGGTTCTTCGTCACCACTCTAACCAAAGCCCTTCTCCATCAATTGTTCAATTTGGCCAGGAGGCCAGCTCTAAGACGAATCCTGGTTGTTTCAAACTTCTGCCATTAAGGGTAACAGAGATTACATGTTTCTGTGACCCTTCAATGAAGCAGAATTGTTTTCTGAACTCTTCTCCAGATGTGTGGCTTGACGCAAACCTGTTTCTGGGCTCTACAGATAGTTATTTTGACCCCAGGGCTTGGTTTTTGCTCTGATATGCATTATCAGCTGTTGGACCTTTTATTAAGACGTGTGTGCCTTTCCAGGAAAAGCAGTTCAACATAAGGCAGTGACATAAACGTGAAAAAAATGAAGGGGTATGAATACTTTCGCAAGGTACTGTATGTAACTGTAAAAAAATTGTATACATTTGAAAATATACAGTTTCTACTCATGAGATTGTGACACACGTTAATCTCCCCATCAGGACGTTTGGTGACTAAGGACTTGATGTAGACAGCGCTAGATGAGCAAATATGCAGTAGAGGAGTATTCCATCATTTGTGAATGTGTCTGTGTATATGTTAGAATAATTAGTTTAAAACCTGACCTGTTCCACCTATTCAGATATCAACTCCTACACTCATCAGTGCAAATCCATTTTTAATTGGATCCAGTGTCTGATGAGCACTATATCACTGGGCTAACGGCGTCCTCTCATCACCTTTGGATACGTGTGTTTTCACATTGTCACTTGATGTTTTCTCGGTATAAATAGGCTTTGTTTCATATCTACTGACCGCCCACACATGTTTCCACTGGTGCACACCAGTGGAAGAGAAACATAGAACTACACCAGTCCTGTCCCCCTCTCTGTTTCCTCCATAATTGACATGTATGTCCTTGGGTGCGGTCTGACCTTAGAGCCTCTGAGGGAAGCGTCCCAAGGACGACTGTCATCTTTCATCACATGAGTCAGAGAGATTCTTACCCCAATGCAACTTCCAGAACATCCTAACAAACCCATTCACCGTGGAGGCAATCTTCAGAGATTCAGGATATGGCGTTCCTCTGTCACTTACTCCCTGATATGATCATTTTCATCAGTATTGTTGAGCTGTGTCTGATGGAGTAGATCTGACGCTCCAGAGACCCCAGAGATCGTCCATCTCAGGCTTTCACAGACATTCATTTAATGTTTCATGTCAGATGCAGCCTGACCTCTAGACGCATATCCTCAAATGCACCTCTATTAAAAGTTGCCCTGTTGAGGGGAGAGAGGAACATATGTATCTATTGCTTTGTCATGACATTGCTCATTATTGCAGCATATCAAGTTTATGAGCAGACACACTGCACATTTTTTACATTTTTAGTGCTGATTATAGGGCAAAAATGGCAGTGGATAAATTCAGTGGAATGTATTTGAATATGGAAATATGAATCCAGTTTCAGCCAAAAATGTTGCGTATTTGAGTGGATGCTGCTATTTTTGCTTAGTATATATATGCATTTGGTCACTTTATAAGGTACACCTGTTCAATATCTTGGTAACACAAATTGCTTTTTTTGGTAACACGTTTTTAAAAATCGCTATTTTTCCACGCTAATGTTACATTGCTGATTTGATCAACAGTCCCGCGTTTCTCTGAATAGAGAAAACATCACTAAAAGCCACGCAATCGACACACACACACTTTTAGACGGAGAGTTTGCGATCAACACTTGTCGCCTCTGGTGACATAGCAGCCAGCTAGCGACGATGTATGATGACGTAACAGTAACCAAGTGGTGTCTCGTTTCATAGGGGTATGTTTTCACCCCTACTGCTTACCACTCGGTTTCGAGGGACAAGGGCTAGGGGTAAGACGAATGGGAAGGGATAAGACAGAGAAATGGGATTCACCCTAAGTCGCTTTGGATAAAAGCGTCTGCTAAATGCATAAATGTAAATGTCTCAGAAAGTTAATCTTGAAGAAAAGAAATTAAAATCTCAAACTTTACAAAAAAAAAGTAAAAAGTGTTGTGTTTTTTTATTTATTTATTTTTTGGAAAAACGAATTGTATTGATCAGAAGTGACAGTAATAACATTTATAATGATATAAATAATTTATTTTACAATTAAATGCTGTTCTGTTGAATTTTCTATTGATCTGTGTTTTTATTTATTTAATTTTCGTTTTTTGGGAAATAAATTAATAATTGTATTCAACAAACATGCATTAAATTAATCAGAACTGACTGTAATAACATTTATAATGATACAAATGATTTTTTTTCTAATAAATGCTGAGAATCAGAGAATCAAAACATGTATCATTATTCAAATATTAAATAACAAAACTTTCTTTCTATATTCATAATAACAAGAAATGTTTCTTGTGCATTAAATTAAGTGCACAGAGTGTGTATCGGGGTATTCTAAATGGAGCCTGGCTACTTTAAATTAAGAGAGTTTTGATTTGTTTGACATTTTTGGGTTGTTACATAATTCCATAGTTCCATTTTCTTCCATTTCATAGATTTGATGGCTGTATTATTATACTGTAATGTAGAAAATAATAATAATAATAATAAAGAATGAGCAGGTATGTCTATGATGTCAAGCATGTTGAATGAAAAGAGCAAACATGCAAGTAAGGTTGAGCTGATGCTATGAATGACATTGGAATTTTGTGGAAATCTGTTGCTTATCCTGCAGGAATTCTGCCGTAGCAGGCCTGGTAATGAGCATCGGCAGTTCGGAAACTCACTCGCACTGTTGCTTCAAACATCTCACCTTTTAAAGGGAACTAAGGACTCGTTGTGCAGCGTGTCATCTCCTTTTGATGTGATGTCACATTAGTAATAATTGTGTGACAAAGGGTAACGACTTCTTGACGGGCCTACGTTCCGCTCGTCTTTGCGCAGCCTAATTATTTCTGGTTTGATGGTGTGAAGTGGAGTTTGGACCTGTTCTGTTAACATATTTGTTGCCGGTTACAGCCGAGCGAGCAAAGACACACAGGTCTTTAGAGACTAAAACTTCAGCTTCCATCACCTGTCATCCAGGCTGGGATTTATTAAAGTCATATCACCTGGGTAGCAGCACTTAGTATGCAACACAGCATAGCACCCGGCTTAATTAAATTACTGACAAGGAGTTTGACTCTTTAATTGTGTCACTATCTTCGTGATTAGAATAGGAAGATTATTGGGGGCTTCTAGGTTAATTCAAGATCATAGCCTAATGAACCTGACAGAGTTTTGCCATCATGAAGCAGGCAGGCTGATGAAGAGGGCGGAGATCTCTTTTGTTTGGTTGTGTATCCATTTATTTTAAAGTAGCTGGTGGCGTCAGTATAGTTTTAATTGTGAAGTAAACTGTTGAGTAATTAATCTGCTGATTATCCTGAAGATTAATCCAGTAATATGAATTTCCAATGCATTATATCCATCCATTTATTTGACAGTAAAACCTGTAATATTGTGTAATATATTTACAACTTAAAATAACTGTTTTCTTTTTTAATATTTTAAAACAAGATACTTATTTCAAAAACACAAAAAAATCGTGATTATTCTAAACTTTTGACTTATAATGTATATAGATTTATAATTTGTTTTAAATGTATTAGTACGCCAGTAATTATTCTCTATTTTTCCGATAGTTTCAAATTGTTACCTTTTGTAATATAATACAAAAATGGAATTAAATATACTGTGCATATTTATGTATACACCCCTCTCAGGCTTCTGTGTTTCTCTGAGAGCTGCAAATATGTCACATTCATGTATTAAACCTAGGAAGGATGGCAGTGTTTTTTCAGCACTATTACCCAGCATGACCATCTCTCTCATTCCCTTCCGTGGTGCCACGGTGATGGAGTCTGGTGACTCTCTAAGGAACTCTACCCTGTTAATTGCCTCATTTAAAATCAAATTCCACCCCTCGTTCTTGAGAAGAAATTTGATCATTACCCAGGAGATTTTTTTATTTTATTTCAGAGGGCATAAATGGATCATCATATCATTTATTTGGCTTCAAGCTTATCAATAAATCAGGCCATCTGTGGAATGTAGTTGGACTCTAATCTTATTAAAAACTCATTGACTTGTGTGTGTGGTTCAGCAATGATTCATGATTATTTAGCAGGTAATATACAACTCATCCTATCTATATTATCTCAAAGAAGTGAGTACACCCCTCACATTTTTGTAAATATTTTATTATATCTTTTCATGTGACAACACTGAAGAAATACACTTTGCTACAATGTAAAGTAATGAGTGTACAACTTGTATAACAGTGTAAATTTACTGTCCCTCAAAATAACTCCACACACAGCCATTAATGTCTAAACACATTACAAAAGTGAGTACACCCCTAAGTGAAAATGTCCAAATTGGGCCCAATTAGCCATTTTCTCCCCCCAGTGGCATGTGACTCGTTAGTGTTACAAGGTCTCAGGTGTGAATGGGGAGCAGGTGTGTTAAATGTTGTGTTATCACTCTCTCATACTGGTCACTGAAAGTTCAACATGGCACCTCATGGCAAAGAACTCTCTTTGATCTGAGAAAAATAATTATTGCTCTACATAAAGATGGCGTAGGCTATAAGAAGATTGCCAAGACCCTGGAAATGAGCTTTAGCACAGTGGCCAAGACCATACAGCAATTTAACAGGACAGGTTCCACTCAGAACTGGCCTCGCCATGGTCCACAAAAGAAGTTGAGTGCACGTGCTCAGCGTCATATCCAGAGGTTGTGTTTGGGAAATAGACGTATGAGTGCTGCCAGCATTGCTGCAGAGGTTGAAGGGGTGTGGGGTCAGCCTGTCAGTCCTCAGACCATACGCCGCACACTGCATCAAATTGGTCTGCATGGCTGTCGTCCCAGAAGGAAGCCTCTTCTAAAGATGATGCACAAGAAAGCCCACAAACAGTTTGCTGAAGACAAGCAGACTAAGTCATGGATTGCTGGAACCATATGCTGTGGTCTGATGAGACCAAGATCATTGCCTTGCCAGATGTCGTCTTGTGGTGGTAACCACGTGAGGAGTCAAAGACAAGTGTGCCCCAGGTTTAATGGTCTGGGGCTGCAGGAGTGCTGCCTACACTGGGGAGCAGTTCATTGAGGGAACAATGAATGCCAACATGTACTGTGACATACTGAAGCAGAGCATGATTGTTTCGAGACTGGTGCCGCAGGGCATGAAGCTGGTTTTGTTCTTTGATTATATCTATTTGACTGACTGACTTAAAAGGTTGTACTTCATTTTATCAGCTGTTGAATATATTATTAAATAAATGAATTTGTGTTTTCTCAATCACTGAAGCATAGAAAAAGTAGTTGCAGTGCAATAATCTTTTACTATTTATTGTACCATTTACAGTTAACAATTCTTTTTATGTTTTTGATGGTGATGAATAAATGTAGTTTTGATGGCCATAAGAGACTTTTCAAAAAACATTAAAAGTCTTGCATCTCCAAACAATTAAAGGGTAATGCATCTATAATTTTATTCTGGAAATGTGTTCCCATTTATTTTATGCGCATATCTTATTACCAAATTAGCAATATCTCCACCTTAACTGAGTGTATGCATTGTATTAATGCATATTGTGGAATTTTTTAAATAATGTAAATGGAAACCCAGGTACTGTTACTTTAATTTTGTTACTGTAACTTTTGCATTTACAAATATATGCACTACTCACACATTCAGCACCACACACACACACACACAATAAACCTATTGAAGAGGACACAGTGGATTAGAAAAGTGAAATTGTGGATGTCATGGGTTGTGAGGGTGAAATTAGAGGAGAGCAGTGCATGACTCGTGTAGGTGGAAATCGCCTCACTGCCCTGAACTATAGAGTCCCTTTCACTCTGTATGTTCTGTGTATCTGTTGCTGTACCTCTTCCTCGAAATTCATCGGTGTGAGCAAAAAACTCTCTGAATTCCTGAGGTAGACTTCATTATGCTTCAGTTAATGTGTCCGTGCCGGTTATTTACTGCTCTTTTGCCTTTTGGGACTGGTGTAGTTGTAAGACAATCAGACTGAGGTATTGATTGAAGTGGGATAAATCACCTTTGTCAATGAACTCCGAGTCCGACCACAAACTGGCGTGAGATTAAATTAGCTTTATTCACTATGGCAGCTTTAAGTACTTGTATTAATGGCTTTAAATGCATGCTAAAGTTGCCGGGTTCCTGTTATTTTACTTAATGGCCATTAAAGGAATCACAGGGACAGTTTCACTTTACAGCACCTCTCGCTTACATGGCCACAATGATTATGTCTAAGAGTCCATTATTAACATCTGCTAAAAATAATCCTCTGGCCAGGGGAGACTGCAGGCCGTTGGATGGAGGCCATGACAACGCCTGTCTGCTCGTATTAGCCACTGCCCATTGCCTTGCCAGCAGTCGTCTTGGGTGGACCCATCACTCCCCAGGTTTAATGGGTGGAGGATGCTGCAATCCAGCAGTCGGGCAGCTGTTACCTGTAGCTGCATTGAGGCGATATGGATAGTTTGAACAGGGAAAGAGAAGCTGGTTTTGTTTTGAAGACTTCTCGTGTCGTCTCTGCCACATTGACGCCCATTTATTTGTGAGAGTGCGTCTGCGAGGGAGCTGATGAATTTGTGTTTTCTCAATCACTGAAGCATTGCATGTGTTGCAGTCTGATTGGGTGTGTTTATGTGCAAGCATTTAGACGATTATGTTTAATCCAGACACGGTGCAGTAAAATTGTTTGTCTGACCGCAATGAATGTGAAATTGCTGCATGACACAATTCTATCACTGTCATTCAGAAGATGTGTATTGATTTATGTAAGGTTATGAAGAGCAGGAATGTGTAATGTATTGTTATTTTTATTATTACAGACAATATGTCTATATACACACATATATATATATATAATAAAAGTATCTGTATATCTATACATATATATAACTATATACGTGTTAGTAGGAGTACTCTGGAATTATTTTAACTTTGAACAAGTTAAATTAATATATTTGCCATAATTTTTAGAACTAATATATATTCATTTTTCTTAATACATTGAGAGAAGTGGGTTTTGGACCAATAAGATTTTACAGTGGGCGGGGCTAACCACTGTTTTGAACGGATCATTTTTTATTTGGATATTATCTTTGTTTTCTGTTTTTACTTTAATTTTAAGTAATCAGTTGTCGCTGGTAAAAAGACGTATTCTCAAGCACACATCTGAGTGTTCAAAAGTAATTAAGGGATGTAAAATACTAGTCAGTTTTGTTCTAAGCAAGAGTAAACAATTCTCAAGAAGCATCGACAAAGATGATCACTTATCATGAGTGAAAAATAGCTGGTTGTCAAAGAGTCTGATGTAAGTTTAACGTTTTCCCAATTTAATTAGATAGGAACGCAAAACAAGAATGAATAAAAAATAGAATGAAGGGGAAATATATGGTTTAATAATATCAACTTGAGAATTTTAACATGATTCCATAGAGAAATCAGCTCAGCTCGGTGGCTCTTGATTCTTTTTGCAGTCGACTCACAGCATCAGGGAAAAATATTAACAGTTTAAGCAGCACAAAATATCAGTCATTGCTGTTAAGGCTAATTTGGGATATAGTAATTTAGATTAGAGTAATACTGCCTGAACGTTTTGTGTTTCATATCGTTTAATCGATACTCAAAACCTCTTGAAACCGACTCAAAGCCATAGAAAAGGTTCTAAATGATTTAACACAAGACTCAACATGAAAAGAAGTTTACTTGTTGCCTTGGGTTTGGTTATTGTTATCATTCATACGCAAACCTTTGGGTTTTTCTCATAAGCTGATGTTTGATAGTCTTTGTGCATGCAAGCACTCAGTCTGTTTGATTGTGATATAAACTGACTCTGATGCTTTTGAAGATCTAGAACAATATAGTCGTGTTGACTGTTCTCTGCATGCGTGTGTGCTCTCTGCACACAAGTGTGGTTGTATGATCATGCATTGGATTGCGTTGTGCTTCTTCTGATCTTTTCTCTCTGTTAAACGCACTGAAATGCACGCATACACACATAGAAAACTTATTTCTTCTGCCCCAGTTCTGTCACGCTGCCTGTGAAGTTCCTGTGCATCGATGGGGGAAAAGGAATATAAACTATTCTGATGGTGTCAACTGGCCCCATTTTATAGCATTTAGTACAGCGACTGTGAAACCTGCATCCACCCTCCCCCACTTTATATGCCACATGACTGGCATTTCATTTGAACTGAGAATCCCTGCTAAGTTTTAATTAATCAAAAAGCACAATGCTTATCTTATCAGCTGATCGTTTTCATTTCGATTACGGGCTGGTGGGCGGGAAGACTGATCCTCAGGAGGAATGGGACCCTAACTGCAGGCAGGCTGATGCTTATCAGTCTGTTTGCAGATCCGGGAGAGACCAGCTGCCCTAAAGCGGTGCCGGCCCTCAGGTTAAGGGCTTAAGACACCGGCAACCTCCAGAATCCCTCCTGTAGCTCTTCTTATCTCTATCAAATGCAATCTCGCTTAGATAAAAGGCATTTGTTTAGGGCCTTTATTTATCAAAGCCTGCCACACTCTGTGATGGACTCTAAGGTGGAAAATATTCTGTAATTCTTCACAAAAATTTAAAGAATGGGCATGACAGGCATGCACGTGTTTGTATTTGTTAACTCGAGGAACGTAAACCAGACTTTTACACCGTCTGAGAGTGTCTTACCATGCAAAATTGAAATACTGAATCTTCTGTGGTGTTGCCAGGCTGTTGCTATGTTGTTGCTAGGATGTTTGGTGGTTGCTGGACCTTGGTTGGTCCATGGTCCAACCAAGTCTTTGTGATCTTTTTGATGCCATGAACCCCCAAAATACGATGGTTCCCTTGCAGGACTCATAAAATATAAAACCAAAATTGTTAATACATAATATTACACATTTATTTATGTATTTATTTATACATTTTAAATGGGTTAATATAAGTATAATGGTATCTGTACATATAAAATAAACATTTAAGATGATAAAAAAAAATGATATACTGTATATATATATATAATTAAAAGTAATATTAATGTGTGTGATATATATGTATATCTATAGAGAGAGAGAGAGAGTTTAAATTAATATATAATAAATTAAATCTCATTTTTTAAGATATAAGTATAAACACCTATTTAAACAGAAAAAATTATAATACATATTTATGTCTAAGATGTGTTTACACAGTATAAAATTTGTGTATACTTTTTTATTTAATTACTATTGTTTGTTTACTTGTTTCCTTTGAACTTAAGTGAAAATGTAAAAATTGTATTGTATACAATATATATTGTATATATAAATATTATATTGGACAGTATTATTATCAGTTTATTTGTATATATGTCTCTGTGTGTATACAGTATGTGTGTTTGCATGTTACAATGTACTGTATACAGACAGTTTATATATTATATCTAATCATTTTATATATTTTTGTGACAATGTAAGTATAAAGACACATTTAAACTGTGAAAAAATTCTACAATTCTACAATACATTATGTAAAATTTTAGTTTATATACACTTTTTTAATATATATTTGCTGCATGGTTTCAATGAGGTAAGGGAAGAATTCCTGTAGATCATCAGAAACCCGAAACCCTCATAGTACAACCAATCTTTCTGTCAAACTTCCTCAACATCAGTGAAAATGATCAAATCTAGTTGTTCTCGCTGAGAGAAACGCTCTCACACACACATGCATTCACAATCGTAAACTGCTACCACTTCTCTGAGCCCACTGTTTCAGAGCATAACACAATAATGGAAACCATTTTCCCTGTAACAGTTTCTGGAAAGACATTTATTTCACTTTAACCTCCGTGTGTTAGAGATGTTCACGTAATGGTGCAGGTCTGCCAGCCTGCAACGTACAGTATAAGTCCTATTTCACCACCTACTGTAAAACAGAAGTGTGAAACTCACTCTCCTACTCTCTCTTTTTCCGTAGGGAATTCGGCTGGCGAGATCCTGAATTACCTGAAGTCATTCAGATGTTGCAGCACCAGTTTCCCTCAGTTCAGTCCAACGCAGCGGCATATCTGCAACACCTATGCTTTGGAGACAACAAGATTAAATCTGAGGTAAATATAACTTTATATCACTGGTAATGATCATGTACCTGCTTACCAAGGCACTTTTGTATGCAAAAACTCTTCAGAAAGCTTTGGGAAGGGGGGGTCTTGTAGAAAGTAATTAGTGTTGAAAGTGGGTTCTGAATGCTGGGTTTTGGCACAAATTTTGTGTTACCTTGGGAAAACTCTTTATGTTGTATGTTGTTGCATGAAATAATTTTTGCACATACCATTGACAAATAATTCACCCCTTTATTGAATTTTGATGCCAGGTCTCTAATGGTAGATCTTCCAGCAGTAAGTTTTCACAATTATGAAGAGTGCCTTGGATTGCACCAGTAATTAAGCACTAATAGCACAGCCAAGCAATACACGGAAAGCTGCATATTGACAGCCGTTCTCCACACAGCAGCTCTATAATTGTATCCCAGAGGCTTAAGAGAGGCTTGGAGGACAAGGAAATTAAATTTGGAGAATAAATCTGCGGGAACAAAACAGCAACAGAGGGAGAAACGAGCTTGCCGACAAACTTTTAAATGATATTTAATGGGGGGAAAAACAACACACAAACAGTGAGAGCCAAATTAGTTTATCCAGCGATGAGCTCCACTTCAAACCAGCATTTTTCTCCATCTGAAAAATCTCTTATTTATTAAGAAAAGACACTAAATGAATCCCCCTGCTTTCTTTGATCCGCCTGTTCATCAGTTTCACCACACACCGAAATGAACTTGTTTCATGTTGTTCTCATAAAATATTTGGAGCAATATTCCATCATAGCTTGATTGATTAGATTTGGGCCTATATATTCAGCTTCTCTATGGTTTGCCATATTTTTGTCTTGGAAATAAAAAATTGGCATGTCATTTTCATTGGTGTTTCTCAACAGTTGTTTTTCTCTCTCGCTCTGTGAACAACTGGTTATAAAGTGCATTTTAAAAAAACAACATGTGCAAAATCTTTCCAAATTTGTAATTACAGTTGTTTATAAATCTGTTGCCAACAAAAGAATATCTTTAAGATCTCCCTGCAGTGTTATGACCAAATAAAAGCATTATGGTTTAATGTTTGGATTTAAAGAACATGTTTGACAATAACTTTTGTATTATTTTCTATTTTTGTTGTTGTTAAATACAATTTTTTTATTTTACAATACAATAATATTATTGCAATCATTACATTTCTTTATTGGTTGCATTTCATAATTTAATTGGTGATACATTAAAAACATTTATTCTTCCCTCCAGTTTGTGACCCAATCAGAACAGAACTGCTGCCCACTTTTCGGTCATGACCCTTTCATCCCACAGTCATCATATCTGAGGTCTCTGAAAATGTCAAACATAGTTCATGGACTTAACACATCCATTATGCAACTCATTGTATTATGCAACAAGCCTGTATTGGTACAATGTATTCCACATTTGTAAATCATTATATCTTATATATATATATATAAGGTTTTCTACAATGTCTTCAATGCTTCTGCATGCAAAAGATGAGATATGGAAAATATTATTGAAGGTATCTATATGATACACATTGTGGTGGTACAACATGTGTGTGTGTGGGGGGGGGGGGATTGGTTGCTTGGTAAAGCAGTACAGTTAATTATATGTGACAGAACTGCAGCAGATGGTGCCGAAGCCCTGAACAAGTTATTTCACCCCTGCCATTCTTTCTCCTCGTCATACATATATAAATGATTTCACATTATGGAGTGGATAGTGAAAAATGACTCCAGTAAACATCACAATGGTTTTAGACTTGGTAATGGCTTTTTTCAATTTTTTCCCTTTTTTGCTTAATATACCAGTCAGACTATAACGGGTGATTTATTTGAGAGCTTTTTAGTGTATCAAAACCACACAGCATGACCAGTCCAACCAATTCCAAACAAATGACTCTTGAGATGGCTCTTTTTACCAACTCAAACGTTATGTTGTAAAGGGATAGTTCATCCAGAAATGAAAAGTCTGTCGTTTACTCACCATCATGTTGCAAAACACAAAATAAAGTATTTTGAAGAATGTCTGTAATAAAACATGTTTTGTTACCATTGACAATGATGTAGAGTGAAAATATACATTCAGAAACTGAATATATTTTATGTTCCGTAGATTTTGTTCCACTGGTTTGGAACAAAATGTGAGCGAGTATATTATGACAGAATTGACATTTTTAGGTGAATCATCTCTTTAAGGCTTGAGAAATTTAAATCAGCGTACAGGTGTTGATTGATTACCAACTATATGTTTAGTAAGTATATATTTTATATATATATACATTCATATATTCGTCAAATATTAGTTCTGTCAATTGAGATTAAGCACCTATTTTTGCGCCTTTGCATAATATAAATAGAAATATTTTATATATAAATATAAAATGTATCTTAAGTATATACACAGTATACACGCATATATATTATGCAAACACAAACTTTGTTTTTGAAAGCTTTAATATTTTTGAATCACTAAAAAAGTACTCGCTCATAAGAATCATTTGTTTGATAATTTGATGTTCTAAAAAAAAATGCCTCAAGAATTATTCATGAATCTGTTGGACTGGTTTTACTTCACTAAAAAACCGACTCATAAAAATTATTTGTTTGATAATCATTATGGTCTGTTCCCATTATGTTTTGATTCACTAAAAACAACACACTGGTTTGATGATCATTTAGACCCACCAGTTGTATGATTTTGATTCACTAAAAAGAACCTTCAAATACTAGTCATTTGTTTATGAATTTGACTGCTCTTGTCATTGTATGTTTTGCGTTATAGATTCAGTAGCAGTGTTTTTCTAAAAAGAGCATGAAATAGGATTTTATTGTAGTATCCTGTCCTCACCCAACTTAATTGGCCCTCCGAACGTAATTTCCTCGAAATACATCACATTACGGAAGTCAAACGGGTTGTAAAAGCAGTTTCATATTGACATTTTTAAAGATAGATGTAAATGAACTTTAGCCAGACAGGAACTAGCGCACACACCGAAGCAGACTGGGATGGGAAAGGAGAACGGCTATCAGATGACAGAGCAGTATCTCCCGCAGCAGAGGTGAGGAGAATACTGATTAGCCCAGCATTTCACCCAGACAGCCTGAGCTCTGATGTTTATGGTCTTCCTGCTGAAATACTGGCCAAGTGCAAAGGCAGCTCTTTCTCGTCCTCAGCTGGCCACTATTTATAGCAGGTGGCTCCAGCAAAGCTCCCCAGGTCCGTCTCTTGTGCAGCCTGCCTCTGGCTAAAGTTCAGCTTTATCAGCCTTTTTGGAGGGAAAGTCTAATCTGTCAATATCCATTTGCACGTGCTCTCTAGAGTCAAGAGCAAGCACTTCCGTCCTGTCCGCTCATGCCTCTAATTGAATATCTCAGCGTCTCCACTGCTTCAGGACGATGTTAACTCTCAACTAATTTCTTAGCTGCTCAGAGTTCACAAAAAAGCACAACAAAGTGGCCACCATTGGTTCCCCTGCACAGCTTTTGCTCATCATTCTTGATAGAACTTGCCAGAAACATCCCCAGTTCCTACTTTTATCCTCTGTTGTTTGTCGCTTCCAAACATCTGTTGCTTCCAAACATTCTGCGATCACGATAATTAGTTGTGTTTCCTCTATATAATGTTTTGTGTACTGGGGCTGAGTTCTCAGAAGTGCGAATCTCACCGCATAAATGAAATGAAGGCTTTTGTGCGGTGACGCACATGTCTGTCTGCCTCTCGGGATGAGCCGTGTCTTTGTTTTCCTGTCAGGTGTGGTTTGAATATTCATGCTGTACATGCAGTACAACCTAGAAACGGGATGAGAAGTACCCTCATGGAATGGACTACTAGATCACTTCTCACCTTCAGACAAAGCCACACAAAGAAACGGGTTTGTAATCTCCATTGGAGTGAGTGGCGATTTGAAGCCGGAGTGCTGATCTGTAGTGACGCACTGTTCAGAAGCACATCTGCCAGGGCTGCTCCTGCACTCATCTACAGCTAATGCAGCAGGGTATTGTGTGTGCCAGTTGGCAGCAGGACAGGAAATTGGAAATTCATAATGCAATCACTTGATGAATCTGCTGATAGACACAGGTGTGACTCTTTCTTAATAATTTAGCCCTGCTGGTTTTGTCAAATCGTTCAAAGCGTTTTTGGCTTGCCGTGTGTATTAGTCTGTAAGGGATCAAAGTACAACAAATTAAGCCACCAAATAATATCCAAGGAAGATATTATGATTTTTTAAATTGACTAATGTTTTATTCGCTCTCATGTTATTCCAACCCTGTATTATGTTATTTTGGGCTACTTTTATGGTGTTTTTCTTTATGCAGCTTGGCAGTAAAAATCACCAACCACTTTTATTCTATAGAAAACAGTGTGTTAATTTAATGTATATGCTATTAGAGTATATAGGGTAAATATTTAATGCCTAAAATTTGCTTTTATTTTTATATTGTTTTATATTTAAGTTTTAAATGTTAGTAATTTTGTCATGGTTTTTAATATTTATATTTAGCTTCCATTTATATTATCTTAGTTTATTTAGTACTTAAGTTTATTTATTTTGTTTAGATGGCCATGGCAACATTTCAATATTTTCCATTTACGATTTCATCTAATATTTATTTAATTTTATTTTATTGTATTTCAGCTTTGTTTTATTTAATGACATTTTTTTTAATTCATTTTAGTTTATTTTAGTTCTATTTCATTTTAGTTATATTTAATTTATTTTAACTTTATTTAACACATTTAATTTTATTTTAGCTTAATTTATTTATTGAAAATGCTTTTTTTATAGTTTTAGTTAATTACAATACTGATGGAAAACAGCAGCTCAGGCATTCTGCCAAATATCTCCTTTTGGATTTCACAAAAACAATTAAATTAAAATAAAAAATAACATGGTTTATAATGATATCAAAATCAGAAAATAATGGCAGCATGTTCATTTTTTGAGGGAACTATTCCTGAAAATATTAGAAAATGGCACCGGCTATAAAGATGAGAAGGCTGTGTTGAGTTGATGTCAGACTGTTGTCTTTCTGTAGCATTCAGTAACATACAGCTTTTTGTAGTGTGGTCTCAGATCCTCAAATTAACTTAACTGGCTTTAATTGGCTTTAGTGTAGAACAGCAAAGCTCTGTTGATAAAGATTCAGTCACACCTCTCAGTCTGTTTAGCTGTCTGAAGAGTGATTCATTATCCGGCTCTCTTAAGTATTGATTTTTCAAATACACTGTTATGGATTCAGTGCCTCCTATTTGTTCATTTATCCTCCAAATGATCTCATGGGCTGACACTAAGCTGTTCTGGTGTGACTTAACACTGAATTCAGACTTTTTAATTTTTTTTTATATGAGACAGCACTGCTGAAAAAGGTCAGCGTTTCGAATGTCTGAGTTGAGGCCAAGGCCACCATGTTCTCACTGACCGATAATTATTGATTAGATCGATTGAAGTTGCATTCAAATCAGAAGTTCAATTTCAAAATGTGAATATGAATGCATTTTCAAAGCGCTTTTCAGCTAACTGGTGCCTCGAGTGGGCAAAAATATATTTATTTGAACATTGTTCTTATCATGTTACATTAAATCTTTCTTGAAAACTTTTTACCAGGTCATTTTGATACTTTGTAGATGCCTTTTATGTAGATTTTATTGTTTACCCATGTTCTCAACCCAGTTTTTAGGTCTTAAACATGAAAATGCACATCACCTCTGTCTGTTTCTCTCAGATTCGGAGGCAGGGCGGTATTCAGTTGTTGGTGGACCTGTTGGATCACAGAATGGCTGAAGTACACAGAAGCGCCTGTGGTGCCCTGAGGAACCTCGTTTACGGCAAAGCCAATGATGATAATAAAATCGCTCTGAAGAATTACGGTGGGATTCCTGCGCTGGTCCGTCTGCTGCGTAAGACCTCTGATGTGGAAGTCAGAGAACTGGTCACAGGTTAGAACTTCTGCTTGCATTGAAATGCCTTTTTGTCCGTTTGAGTTTTAGTATAGGAACTTTACAGATCAGTCAACGATTCTCCCTATACATATATACATGCTATTAATTACCAGTTTCAGACTCTTTTAAAACATGATGAGTAATGGGGATCTTTGCACCTAAACCAGTGCAGTCTCACAGTTAAGTTCAAATGGGGTTTGATGTTAGCAGGAGTGACATTTTATTTTAATTATAAGTACAGAAAGCCCAAACTTGCTTGTCTAGTGATCTGTTTCAAAGTGAAATCTCATCTGAAGTTATTGCTGTGGATTCATTAATTATTTTCTTTTATTATTTAGAGAACAATGAACACTGGAGGGATGTCTGAATATTAGATTGCTTCTTTTTCTTTTAGTACTTTAATATTTCTAGACTGTTGTGACAGGAAACAGCATTGGTTTTGCTCTAGCCATTTAATTTGCTCCAGTCATGTAAAGTATTGAAGACTGACCATTGCATACTATATGTACTGTATATAGATACAGATATATATATATATATAATGTTCTTTCATTTTTCTTTTCTTTTTTCTATTTTGTTTTTGTTTATTTTAGCTGTGAAATCTTCTGTATCCCAATTCAGGATGTGTGCTACAGCTTATCATTCTTTAATTTAGCAATAATATAGAAAAATTATATATTTTAATTCACCTTTTAAGATTGAGGTACGGAAAGAGACTTTTTCAGCAAAATAAATCACCTGTCCCCAAAAAATACATCCCCAAAGGCTTTGCATTCCCAAACATGTTTCTAAATTGTTTCTGTAACGGAATAGATAGACTTTGGAATGAAGCCATGCTGGAAATGCCTGCTATGCGCTGAATTCAGATTAACATATAAATTAAAAGCATTGCACACAGGGCGCTTAGACAGACTTCCTGTCACAAATTAATCAGCAAGCTGGAAGCCTCGAGATCTTTGGCTGCCCAGAGGATTCTCCTCCTCTCAATCTCAAGCAAAGCAGTACATCTGAGTCATACTTTGCCTGCCTGTTTGACTCTGCAGAAATGTGCTGTTTTTTGGCATACAGAAAGTAGATGTAGTCATATGGACCCAGTCAGACCTGATGGCCAGGTGTCCTTTCAACCTGCTGCCTGCGTCTGCTTCACTTCAAAGGCCAGTGAGGTTTATGCAAGGATTTCCCCAGAATGAGAACACAGAGGATGGAAGGAAAGGAAGACTCTGGACAATTCTTTCCATCGTGGAAAATGTTCATAGATGCATTTAGAACTCATATATTGTCTTTCTGTCAGTACCATTAGCGCTGCCTTTCAGTGTCTTCATATCTCTCAAGATTCAAGATTTTTAAATTTAATGAGCTATTGGACAGACAATAGCTCATTAACATTATCGGCATTAATCTTGCTCTGTCACTATTTCCAATGGTGCACCTCAAGGATCTGTTCTTAGTCCAATTCTGTTTATAATTGTTATGCTTCCTCTTGGTCAGATGATTCAAGAGTCATGGTGAATTAAGCATCTTTCATAATTACGCTGGAAATACACAAATCCATCTTTCTGTCAAGCCCAATTCTGTTTATCCTCCCTTTTCCATCACATCCTGCGTACAAGATCTCAAAGTATGGAAGATCTCAAAGACTGAAAACTTCTAAAACTGAAACAGAAATCTTATTAGCAGCCCCAAAATCCTGTCTTCCAAACATGGCATCTTCATTTATGTTGACAGAGTTACGGTTAAATCTCCACTCATTATACAGAATCTTTGAATGCTATTTGATTCTAAATTATGTTTTGAACTTCATGCTAGCCAGCTTGTAAAATTAGTTTTTCCACCTTCACAACATTGTGCGTATACGACCTTTACCAAATCTGACTGAAAACCTCTGCACCATCTCCTCACTGTAGATGTTTAAGACTGATTATTTCCTTTCATTGTCAGATTTATACTGATTTTGGTTATTGTATTGAATATGATCATCGTCTGACTGTCAATGTTTGACTGCCAATGCCTGAATGTTTGCATCTACTTGCATAACTTTTAGCATAGTATTGCAGTTTGCATTGCGTGGGTGCTGATAAATATTTTATGAGAGAAGGATCGTGAAGCTTTCAAACCTGGACTCATCTTTTAACATGTATCCTTCAACTCGATAAGTAGAACACTGCATTTTGACATAGTTTCCTAAAGGAAGTGCTTAGAGGCTCTACAGAGCCCATGTGAAAGATAAATAGATGAGTGTTTGGCTTTGTAAGCACAAGCATGTGACCATGATCTTTTATGAATCGCATGACTGTGGAGAACAGATGGAATATTGGTCTGCAGGAACAGGAAGCTCGCAAGAAACCCAGACAACAGAACATCCCCTGAGAAACTGTCTGAATAGTTTGGCAGTGGGAGGTGTTTGAATTGCACTATGCAGTGTGATCGTATGCTGAAATTAGGGAAGATTCTAGCTTTGTTAGCCTAATTCCACTCAGCATCTGCTTTTTGTCTCTTGCTGCATTGCTCGAACATATGGCCCTGTCCCAAATAGTGCACTTGATGTAGAATTGGTCTCATGGCCTTTTCCTTTTTTAAACCAGATTTTATACATCTACACTACCCTTTAAAAAAATTATATTTGAAAGGGTTTATGTTTATGAAATAAGTCTCTTATGCTCACCAAGGTTGCATTTATTTAAAAAAAAAAATTCTGACATAATTCAATTTAAATATTTATCATTATATTTCTCTTTTCTTTTTTATTATATTTTAGACTGTAATTATTACTGTGATGACAGCTGAATTTTTAGCATCATTACTCCAGTTTTCAGTGTCACATGATACTTCAGAAATCATTCTAATATACTGATCTGCTGCTCAAGAAACATTGTTACACTTATCAGTGTTGAAAATAGCTGTTCTGCTTAATAGTTGTGTGGAAACCATAATACATTTATTTTTGCTGAATAAAAATATTAGTTAATTCATTAATATGAAATGGGATTCACTGACATTCAAATTCTACGTGGTAATTATTTATTTATTTTACTTTGTTAGACTATAACCAATATCATACCAATATCATGTTATATTTAAAAAAGAAAATTGTTATGTCAGAGAATATAGGCATCACAGTGCTATAGAGAAAAGAATAATGTTTGATTGAGAAAAGTAAGTACTCATAATAATAGAGATATTACCTTTCTTGTTAGACCGTTATTGAAAAACTTAGTAGTCCTATGTTCAAGACTAACAAATGCCCTTTTATGATTGGTTCGTGATTTATCTTAAAGGGTTCAATCATGGTCGTAGTCTGTAAATATTGCTTTAAGTTGCTGGTGGATGATCTTAACACACATTTAATATCTGCTGAAACAATACATAGAAAAATTGCCAGTATTCATCAATGACAGATATGGTGCTGATGTGTTGTACATCTTGAAAACGATTTGTATCTGTTTCTACACAGTCGTGCAGTCATGTGAAGCTGTCTGTGGGGTTTTTGCTCATACAGTGAGAGACCCTGGTGAAATGAAGCAGTCTAAATCTAGGCCTGTGTTCTGCTGGCATGAGATTTGATCTTGGTCAATGTCACCACTGATGACAATTATGTCCTTGTAGTGCTCTAGCATTGAGCCTTCCTCTCTTTCTCTTTCTTTCTCTCTCTCTCTTGTTCCCTCACGAGAAGCGGTCTCTGATTAGATACTCTCTCAGTTCAGCAATCAAGGTTGTTCTTCCCTTTTCAGAATGCATGCTTTTTGCCAAAGACTTTAGAAAGTGAAAGTCAAGAAGAAAATGAGCCATGAAAGACTGCTAGATGTAGAGTGACCGCAGTAAGAAGCTCACACCATCATAAACATGTAAGACCAACGATATCAACCTGATATGTAATTGTAAGAGGGTGCAGCCATTTATAAATATATATATATATTATTAAAAAATTGAAAGGGTACCACCCTAGTCACAGCTTCTGTACAGCAATTGTCGAGCTCATGATGTGTATCTTATTTCTCTTCCAGGTGAATAATTACTTATAACCTCTGTGTGTTGTAAATGTGGATTTTTATAGAAAACTGCTGTTTGACCTGTCCACCTTAGAAACACTAAGATTGCCCTGCTAAGGCTTGTGTTGAAGAGGTCAGTGTGTGTGTGTGTGTGTGTGTGTGTGTGTGTGTATGCGTGTGCGTGCGTGTGCACGTGTGTGTTTGAGAGCAAGAAGCTGGCAAGGTCAACGTCATCAACTACTCAACTGCCACCTCTTCATACTGACTCATAAAAGTGCGTAGTTTTCTAAAGAAAGGAGAGAGGGAGAGGGAGAGGGAGAGGGAGAGGGAGAGAGAGAGAGAGAGAGAGAGAGAGAGAGAGAGAGAGAGAGAGAGACAGAGACAGAGACAGAGACAGAGACAGAGAGAGAGAGAGAGAGAGAGAGAGAGAGAGAGAGAGAGAGAGAGAGAGAGAGAGAGAAGTGAAGATGAGCAAATGGGAAAAATAGGAGTTTGGTCTGACTCATTTTGCGTGTCCTTTGTACAGATGATGGACAGTGGGAAGAAGCGAATGGATTGATGTTGAAGGTTGGCTTCATTCTAATAGGTTGCATACGTGTTCTGCGATTCGTCATCATCGCTGTTTTTAGAGTTTGTCCTCCATTCTGACATCTGTTAATTTTTTTGTAGCGCTGAGTGACACAAAGTGGCTTTTAGCAGGAATTTCTTCATGTAACAGGCAATAGCAGAACCCCTGCAAGGCCGCTCATTCAGTACAGCAGGAGGTGAGATTAAGCCAAACGTATGTACTTGTGAGGCTGTCTAAATCTTTATAAAGTTCAATCATTATCGCTCTAACTTCTTTTGAAGCTGTGATATAATTCACAAAATTTGGCACTAATTCATAACCATAAAGTTAAACTTTTTTTGCATTGAATTCCAAGCATACTTATTTTTTTGGTATTTATTTTTGTATTATTTATTTTATTATTATTATTATTATTTTAATGTTTATACTCAGATAAGGATCTTAACTACAACTTTTTTCCCAGTAATTGAGCGTTTTTGTTTTGTTTTTGTATACCTTTTAGTGACAAGGTTTAGCTTAGGTTTCACTTTTATTATTTTATTTTAGATTATTTTCATTTTTATAATTGTATTTGTGTATATATATATATATATAGTTATTTATTATTCCTGATATATGCTTCTACTGTAGATGCCACAAGCCAGTGTTATTTTAACACTTTTTGTTTTTATTATTGGATTATGAACTACTCTACAAATGAAGAGCAAGATCAGTCAAATTGAAAAGCTCAGCAATAACCACCAACTTCCATGAAACATTGCAATAAATAAATATTTTGCAATAAACTTAAAATATATAACTTTTATGACTAGTCAGTAATTTTATATTTTACCACCATTCATACATTTTTTTCTGATTCTCATATACTTTTTCGTTTCACATCAAAGGTTGTAATTCATCTCAGAGCTGTTGGCTTTTAAAACAAATTCCTGTAGAGAAAATAAATTGAAAAATACTTCCAGACCCAAGGGCAGGGTGAAAAGTGGGTGATCACTGTTAAAGCTTTGTTAAATCTCTTAATATTCTGCATGTAAACACTGCTAGTACTTTACCTTTCCCTTGAATGTTTGTTTCTGGAATATTTCAGCAAATTTGATGATGCTTCCAGTTACACAGAGTTATGCAGAAATAAAATTTTATAAAAATTGTTGTTTTTGGCTGTATTTGTGTTTTTATATTAGCATGAAAAGTGTCCTATAAAATACATTTCTCTCCTTGTAGCTGCTAGACGTTAGAATGTTCTGGAGGTTTAGGATGAAATTAAACATATCCTATGTGATATAGCGTCTGTCAGGATAAATTACCTCCTCTGACAGTGAGCTCTCTCAGGTGAGGTTTTGATGAGCTCAGGATTGGCTAATTAGCCGCACGCATGGCTAAATTGGTTATTTCTCATTTGCGGGATGTTTAGTATTGACTGCTTGAAATTGACCTCCTGCAAACTTAATAAGAGTTCAACTTGAAATAAGCTGATGATCGATTGTGTAAGTGGCTGAATTTTTGTAATAGCTTGGTATAGTAAGGATCATTGAACCTGATGGAGCAGCGTACTACCTTTTATTTAACGGAAGTAGTATGCAAAAAGTATAGTGTGCTCAGTATGCAGATATTCTACACACTGTTTAAAAAACGTTTGTGGTCCGTAAGATGTTTGAAATATTTTGAAAGATGTCTCACTAACAATAATATTGTGAACTATCATAACATTTTTAAATAACTTTTCTAATTGAATATATGTGACCCTCTGTGAAATCCCAGCGTAAGTCATTTTTTTGTCATTTGCTATTTTCTACTAAAAATCATCCTTCATAAGGTAAAGCACATTCTGTGCAAATATAACCTTTATATCTTTAATATTGACTGAGCAAGGCCATGTCAAATATTTACATTATAGTGAAATTAATGGTAGAAATTAAATTTTGATGCTTGTTTTCTCACAATTAGATTTTGGGTTTCACAGAGAGTGTCACATATTTAAAAAAAAATATAATTAATTTTTATAATGGTAAAACTGAATTTTCAGCATGATTACTCATCGTTTTCCTTCAGAAATCATTGTAATATGCAGATTTACTGCTAATTTCCTATTATTAACAATGTTAAAATTGTTGTTTTGCTCAGCATTTTTGTGGAAAGTGTAATATAACTAAATATATATAATATTATAATATATAATATTCTCTTTTTCTTTCTTTATGGATAAATAAAAGGTTGAACGCTGTATTTGAAATAGAACTCTTTTAACTCTTATATAAATGTATTTACTGTCACTTTTATACAATTTAATGCATTCTTGATGGAAAGCATTGAATAGTTTACCCAAAAATGAAAAATTGTCATCATTTACTAAACCCCAAACTGTCTGTCTTCTGTTAAACACAAATGTTTTAAAGAATATACTTTAAAGAATGTTGAAAACCAAACAGTCTTCACAATATTTTAGTTTTTTTGTTTTTTTCATACTATGGAAGTAAATGGCTACCATCAAATGTTTGGCTGTTGTTTGTTTACAAAAAAATGTACTTAATCTTTCTGTCCCCAAACTTTTTAAACACTAGTGTATGTACATTAAATTACATGCTGTGAAAATACTGTATCCCACAATGCAGTGCGTTTGACTTGATCTTTTCCGTGTGACTAATCTCCATAGAGACAAATTAGAGCTGTCTGCAGGTCTCGGGATGTTTGCTTACAAACTGATGAAGCCTTTAGTTGTGTTGATATAGTTAGTCAACTGTAGAATTGTATGAATTTTGTCTTTGGGGTCTGGAGGAAGAGACGCAGTAATTAGCATGTTTGAAAGCCTAATTAGGTGCATTGTTTCTTGTCAAAAACATGAAAATTAGTGTTTTTTCTTACCAGTCATAAAGGAGACAGCTGTGCAGTCACGTGACCGTTATGCCCACAATCACAGCATGAGTATGGGTGGTTGATCTCTGCTAGTTTAGGACAGACCTCCCACACAAATATATGTGAATATACAGTATCTGCTTCACTTTCTATCCTTCAGATCTTTCAACATACAGTAGCCGCCATCGAACTGCATATATTATAAAGTCGTGTGTATATGTTGGAGAACAAAAGGTCTTGACCGAACAAACATTTTGATTGTCTCTTCCACTGTCATTATCAATTCCTAAACAAGAATTAAAATGTCTCTTCTTCTCCATCGTTTCTGTTTGTTTATCAAATGAATGTCGGAGGCATATATGATGTCTAAAACAACTCTACAGAAGAGTTGTTTTATGTGAATTGCATCTAGTAAATCATATTGCAGAAGTCCTCCCTCTAAGTCTTGGAGAAGCTGTGAAGGAGTTTGGTAAAATGACGTTAGAACGTCATTGTAATGTGAGACTGCAGGCTCTATAGCTTGTCAAATTATGTTGTTTTTTTCCTCCGGTGTTCAGCTCTACATTTCTGTGGGTCTCTGAGTCTGTGTGAGACGATGTCAAGACCTGTCTCAGGCTAGCTCAAGCACAGAATTGACAATTATCGACTATTTTACCCCTTTGAAAGAGTAATAATAGAAAAGCATTATTTCTTGTGCATTTCTGCAGTCACTTAGGGGTCTCGAAGTATACACCACTAGCATGTAAAGCAATAGTTCACCCAAAAATGAAAACTTGCTGAAAATGTACTCACCCTCAGGCCATCCAATATGTAGATGAGTTTGTTTGTTCATCAGAACAGATTTGGAGAAGTTTAGCATTACTTTACTTGCTCACCGGTGCATCCTCTGTAAGAAACGAATCCATCATTATGGCATTTTAAATTCTCAAATCAAAATCCACAGACATTTTTGTTTAGGACTGTTTTGGTCTGTTTTCGCTTGTAAACATTTCTCTCTGGATTCAGACAAGATGACTTTTTCACTGGAGAAAGCATTATGGATGAAGGAAGCAACACCTTCAAGTTAAGATTTCTTAATGATGGATTTGTGTCTTACAAAAGAATAAAAAGCTTTTTGCTTCACGAAATGTTAATTGATGAACTGGAGTCGTGTTGTGGAACTCATTCTGATGGCACCCATTCACTGCAATGGATCTGTTTGTGAGCAAGTGATGTATTGCTAAATTTCTGATGAACATGTATTCTGATGAACAAAAACAAACTCATCTACATCTTGGATAGCCTGAGGGTGAGTACATTTTCATTTCAAACTTTCATTTTGAGGTGAATCATTTGATAGAATGTTATTAAATAGGGTTCACAAATGGTGTAAAATAGCTGGCTCTGCCTATTTGCTATTGTAAACGCTGTGCTTGTGTGTTTGTCCTGTGCAGGTGTGTTGTGGAACCTGTCCTCCTGTGATGCTCTGAAGATGCCTATAATCCAGGATGCTCTAGCCGTCTTGACCAACACCGTGATTATACCCCATTCCACCTGGGACGTGTCCCCACATCAGGAGGACCGCAAGCTTCAAATGCACACGTCCCAAGTTCTGCGCAATGCCACCGGCTGCCTGAGGTGAGCTTGGGTGTGCGTTTTTCTAGGATGGAAGGATTTTATGATGTATTTTTATGGGGATAGCTCCCCATAATACAAATTCCTGTCATCATTTACACACCACAAATCTGTAAGATTTCAGCAGAATGTAATAGAAGATATTTTACATAGCGTTTTTGTTCATATGATAATAAATGCGCTTCACAGAATAAAGAAAGTCATACAGGTTTGGGATAACATGACTGCAGACTGTTGGTATGTGTGGATTGTTCACAGATGCATTTGTGCAAAAGCTGCCACACTGAAACATTAACCCTCTGGGGTCTAAGGTAATTTTGGGGCCCTTGAGATGTTTTTACATGCCCTGATATTTGTGCTTATTTCAGCTACTTATAACATACTATTGAATAACATGTATTTTTTTTGTATTCAGTGCAAACTGTGCTACAATAATATGTGACCAAGATGGATGTACATGTTTGCATTTTTTAGAAAAAAATATTATGCATTGTTAGTAAGTTATGGTTGGGCGTCTCCATGTGCGCGTCTCACGTGGATATTTACATATGAACGACGCGAGCCGCGAGGGTGCGGTATCGCATTAGAGATAATGAGTTAGACGGGAAAGACTTAACACCGTGTTGGTTCCATACAGATTACTTAATCACAGAATATTTGTTTTTGATGGTTTTACTTCATTTAAAAGTAGACACGTCAAGCTTTCTATAGATATAACCCCCATGTCTGTGTGTTCAGAATTAGCAGAGTTTCATTTTAGTGACGTGTTTCTAAAAGCAGTTCGCGGAGACGGAGAAGACAGAGCGCGCACTCTGTTTGTTTTCTTTATTTCCAAAAGCACAAAAGTTGTGTTGTTCTTGTGAGTGTACACAAATAAAAGAAGACACTTAACAGTCTTTTCAGCTTAATCAGGAGAAGATGCCACAAAGTGCGTATCCGCGTTTGTCGACCCCAGAGGGTTAATGAAGTGTAAAGTGTGAAGTGTAATGAAGAAGGTAAAAAAGAGTGTACACTACAGTTCAAAAGTTGTTTTCCACAGCAGTTACTTGTATTGAGCAAGGACACATTCAATTAATCAAAAGTGAAAGAAAAGGCATTTGTAATGTTATAAAAATGTATTTTTTAAAAAATGCTGTTCTTTTGATCTTTCTGTTAATCAAAGAATCTATGAAAGAGATAGTTTGCACAAAAATATTAAGCAGCACACAGGAATCTATTACATTTGAAAATATATTCAAATAGAAAACAGTCATGTTGAAGGTTTTTGAGGAAAGCATTCCATGATTTTTCTCCATGTAGTGGACTTCAACTGGGATCAAAAGGTTGAAGGTCCAAATTGCAGTTTCAAAGGGCTCTACACGGTCCGAGCCAAGGAATACGGGTCTCATCTAGTGAAATTTTATATACTTTATACACACATTTTTACATATGAAAATGTATATATTTTTAACCTCAAATGCTTGTCTTGCACAAGCTCTGCAATGCTTCCACGACTTAGTACCGACCCAGTGTTTACAAGTGTGGAGGAGGACCATTCAAAAGTTTTTTTTACAGTTTGTTGAACTGTACTGTATTTATGTCTTTGCATTTTTATTGTTTAAAATCATCCGTTCGTGTGCATATCCTGGATGTTTAAATCTTTTGAAACCTAAAAGTGTTCTTATGCTATGAAAAAAGTGTGACCTTTCCAATGTGAATACATCATGGTATTCACGCAGAGCGTTTTTTAAATAACAGACTATGTTGCTAGATAAGACCCTTATTCCCTGGCTGGGGATCGTTATGAAACTAGGATGCATTGAAACTGCAGTTTGGATCTCCTATTGAAGGCCACTATATGGAGAAAAATCCTGTTTTCCTTAAAAACCCCTTAATTTCTTTTCAATTGAAGAAACAAAGACATGAACATCTTGGATGACATGGGGTAAGTAAATTATCAGAAAATTGTAATTCTAAAATGAACGAATACTTTAAATTGTAATAATATTTCAAATTAATACTCTTTATAATGTATTTTTTATCAAATAAATACAGCCTTGGTGAGCATAAGATACTTCATTTAAAAACATAAAAAAACTTACCAACCCAAAACTTTGAACAACAGTTTATATTGACATGTTCATCTAAGCGGGAGCTCTTGGCCTCAAAGGAATTCATACTGAATGAAAAGGATAGACTACTTTGCAGACTTCATTCACATATACCTGAGAAGCTATAACTTAGATTTGCTTTTACAAAACCAGATGCAGTCACAACTCCATTGATTGTAGATGGGCCGAAAAAGGCAGATCTCTCATTAAGAACAGATTGCAGTTTGCACAGTGTGGTTGTTTCTATGGCAGCTGGCCACATGATGTAAGAGAGTTTCACATTTGGACCGCTGAGAACGATGTTCCCTTTGATGAACTGACAAAAAACAAGAGCTTTGGATTTTTCACACCTCCTTCCTGTTCCATACAGGAACAAGCCTGACAAGCCATTTCCCCCAGCCACGTCTGTTCTGTGCATTCGTAGCTCTAGATCACCCGCGGTTAAAACTAAATCATAACCTGTACGGCTTTGTCACATTGAGTAAAGATTTACTGTGTCTTTCCTGTCTCTTCTGCCTTGAAACAAGAGGAAACAAAGCATCTGATTCATGATTTATGCAATAATGCATAATGATGTTTATGTGGCGTGCGAATCTAGCCTATTATGATTTATACATAGCTTCTTGTTGTGAAGAGTTGGTTGAAAAATAACTGAGAAAGTGTTGATTCCCTTGGGTTGAGTATCCGTCTCACGTAAGGCTTCATTCTTGTATCCATAGCAACAGCACAGTATTAAACTACATTAAAGCCAGTGCTGTGAGAGGAACACACTGCTTTTGTTTGCTTTCCCAGCTTCCTTTTAAGTTTTCCTAAACTATTTAAACCATACTTGGAGAAGTTTTTCATTTTCACTATAAACTAGCTGTTAGCAATTGTGTTTTTACCTTCTATGAGAGATTTTTGAATATACATGAACAGATGTGCATGTACTATAAGCAAATACACACTGATATTACAAAGTCGGTTTTATCCTCTGATTTTCATTTTTTCTCTATATAACAATTCTACTTCTGATTTCTACTTCTGGTGAATTACCCCTCCGAGAGAGAATGGCAGTGTCTTGTGTTTCAACAAATCATCTTCTGTAGGAGCGCCGTAAAGAGGCAATTACCATCCTCCGCATATTAGTTTGTCAGATACGCACACGCTTCAGAAAGTAAAATGCGTATCTTATGCCGACCGTGTGATTGTGGACCACACATATCCTCTACTACGTTTTCATTCATATGCACAGCTAGTTGCTTATGATAGTTTAGTAAATGCATGTGCTGTGATGATTTAATCTGATGTATGAGTTAAAAAAATCTAATATGGATTTCCCAAGTAATCTTTCCACAGTCTTTCAACAATCTTTCCAGTTCTTTTAAGAGAATCATAAACATGCAGCCAGACAAGTATAGTGTGATTCTCAAGCAAATTACTCTTATGAACAGGCCTTTTAGTGAATCAAAAATGCATTGTTATAGTGTAATTCTCAGGGAAACTGACAAATGGTTATTTAAAGTCTATGGCAAGACCAGAAAAGTGTGATTCAAGAACAAATGACTCGTATGATGTGGTTCATTTTAGTGAATTAAAAACATACAACATATGCACAAATGCAACTTATGTAGTCTGTATCCCAAACAAATAGACTAATGATTCCTGAGAGTTGATTCATTTTAGTGAATCAAAACCACACAGTAAGATCAACGTAGTGTGAGTCGTGAGCAAATGACTCTTATGAACACTTCTGTTCACTGGTACCAGTGTATTGTGATTTACAATCAAATTAGTCTTATGAACACATTTTTCTTATTGAATCAAAACACACATTGATTCAATAGATGCCAGTGTGAATAATGAGCAAATTAATCATATGATGTGGTTATTTTTAGTGAATGAAAACGCTCCGGTTACTATGGTAACCTCGGTTCCCTGAGAGCGGAACGAGACATCACGGAGATTTCTCCGTTATGGGAACTTCTTCCTTCAACCTTTCCTGAAGTCCTATTGGCTCACGCCAGTCAAATGACTGGCCAATTGTCGCAGCATGCAAATACGACGAGCTCGAGACAGTATAAATGCGATGATGCTCGCGACAATTATATCAGAATCGGATACTGAACACCGTAAGCTGAGGAGTAGCGAACACGGCGTCTACCGTGATGTCTCGTTCCCGCTCTCAGGGAACCGAGGTTACCATAGTAACCGGAGCGTTCCCTATCGAGCTGTCACGAGACATCACGGAGATTTCTCCGTTATGGGAACGATATTAAATCCCGCCGTGAGAGAGGCCACGGCCCTACCCCAAAACACAGCAGATAGAATACGCACGTAGACACTTCCCACAATAGTGACGCTGTAGGCGAGCTCACCGCTGATAGGTGGCTGTAAGCCAATAAGCGTCTAACCCAAAGGTATACAAATTTGCATATCTGGATAGAAATAACGTTGGCTGCGCTGAAACAGGGCAACTTGCACAACGAGCATAAGGAACTGCACAGACTGTATAGCATGACCCCAACCTAGCATGATAAAAGTATCGCTAGATAAAACAACACAAATACAGGAATCTGCACTGAGCACAGGGCAGAACAACCGTATTAGTAAGGGTATGCAGAGCAAACAATGTAGTAAACATGCATCAGCCACTTACCGACAGCACCTGGGAGGCAAAGACTGAACGTCCAGCCTGTAAAACCTGGCGAAAGTATTCTCAGAAGACCAGCCGGCTGCAACACATATATCTTGAATAGACATACCTCTCGACCAAGCCCACGAGGAAGCCATGGCCCTCGTTGAATGCCCCCTAATGTGTAAAGGACATTCCAAACCTTGGTTCGTATACGCAGCCGTAATAGCGTCTACGATCCAGTGGGAGAGCCTCTGTTTAGACACAGCACGGCCTCTCGCACAACCACCATAGCATACAAATAGCTGGTTAGATTGACGAAAGCTCGCTGAACGGTCGATGTAAATCCTCAAAGCCCTGACAGGGCACACCGAAGTCTGAGCATCTGCCTCACTCGAGGCTGCTGACTCGGAAGACAAGGCAGACAGAGAAACAGTCTGTATCTTGAAGGGTGTAGAAAGTGATTTAGGTACATACCCCATTCTTGGCCGGAGAGTGACGCTGCAGTCACCGGGTCCAAAGCGAATACAGTCACTATCCACAGAAAAGGCGTGCAAATCTCCTATGCGCTTGGCTGACGCGAGTGCAAGAAGGAGTGCAGTTTTGAGAGACAACTCCTTCAAACCCACTGATGATAACGGCTCAAAAGGTGGCTGAGAGAGAGCTCTTAATACCACCTCTAGGTCCCAAGGCGGAACCGAAGGTGGCCTCGGAGGGTGTAGCCTTCTCGCTCCCTTAAGAAAACTCACCACCATGGGGTCTCTGCCGATCGACTGGCCACCCTGCGGTGAACGGAACGGCAATGGCCGCCACATAGACTTTAGCCGAGGGTAACGATCCACTATCCAGCCTGTACTGCAGGAAACTCAGAACATCCAACACGGTGCAAACAACCGGGTCGATGTGAGCCTGATGGCACCATTTCACAAACACTCCCCATTTTAAGGCATATAATCGTCTTGTAGAGGGTGCTCGCGGCTTCGTGAGTGTGCCGACCACACGAGCCTGCAATGCATCTAGCTCCCCTGACAACCCTGAAGCAACCACACATGAAGGTTCCATAGTTCTGGGTTCGGGTGCCACACCGAGCCGTCCACCTGAGATAACATGTCCTTCCTGACCGGAATCGGCCAGGGGGGGGCTATCAGCAGCTCTGTCAGGTCCGGAAACCAAGGCTGGTTCGGCCAGTTCGGAGCTATGAGTATGACGGACGCTCGCTCCTCCCTGATCTTGCATAACACCAGAGGCAATATCTTGATCGGAGGAAACGCATAAAGCCTGGCTGTCGGCCAGCGCTGTGAGCGCGTCCCCTTCCAACGGGGAGTGGGACAGAGAGAAGAACGACGGGCAGTGTGCATTCTCGCTCGTAGCGAATAAATCCACTTCTGCTTCCCCGTAGAGGTTCCAAATCATCCGAACCGACTCGGGGTGTAACCTCCATTCCCCTTGAGGAATTCTCCTCCTTGAAAGCATGTCTGCCCCGCGATTCAAAAGACCGGGGATGTGCGTTGCTCTGATGGATAGAAGGCGAGAATCCGCCCATAGCAGTAACATCGCTGCCTGCTTGCACAAAGCCTTCGAACGGACGCCGCCCTGGCGATTTATGTACGCGACTACAGACGTGTTGTCGGTGCGAATCAGTACATGCTGCCGTTCCAGTTGTGCTTGAAACTCCTTCAGAGCTAAAAAGACTGCTTCCAATTCCAATCGGTTTATGTGCCACGGATCTGAGGCTCTGACCACTGCCCCGAAGCTGGCATCCTGCACACCGCCTCCCCAGCCGAGCGCCGATCGTCTGTCGTGACCACCACGCTGAGGTCACCAACCCCAGGGGACTCCCGGCTGAAGAAATTCGGGTTGCGCCACGGAGCCAGAGCTTCGATGCAGCCGCTGGTGACCGCGATACTCAAACGTCCCGAGGTCCATGCCGTCCAGGGGACTCGAGTTTTCAGCCACAGCTGCAGTGGTCGCATGTGTAATAAGCCCAGATGACACACTGCGAAGCTGACGCCATGAGTCCCAGTAGTCTCTGAAATTCTTTCAAATGAACAGAGCTGCCTTCTCTGAAATGGCGAGGTAAGACAAAATGGCCGCCACGCCTCGCGAGAGGCGGGCTCTCATTCTAGGAGTCTATGCAAACTCCCAAATACAGAATGGACTGACTCGGGCGAGAATGCTCTTTCGCCTGTTCACACATAGCCCTAGGGACTCCAGGTGAATAAGCAGCGAGTCTATATGGCTGAGTAGCGTGTCCCGGGACTGAGCTAAAATCAGCCAATCGTCCAGATAATTTAGGATGCGCATCCCGCCCGCTCTGAGGGGAAAGTGCTGCATCCACACTTTGAAAATGTGCGCGGGCCAAAGCCAGCCCGAACGGGAGAACAGAGTATTGGTATGCGCTGTGTTCTCGAAAGCAAACCTCAGAAACCGTCTGTGATGCGGCGCTATCTGAATGTGAAAGTACGCGTCCTTCAAATCCACGGACGCAAACCAGTCCCAGGCGAATCTGCGCCAGGATCTGCTTCAGCGTTAACATCCTGAACGGACGTCGCAAAGCGCCTGTTGATGGGTCTGAGATCCAAAATTGGGCGAAGCCCCCATCCCTCTTGGTACCACAGTAGCGGCTGTAAACCCGCTCCAGCTCGTGTGTGGGACTCGCTCTACTGCTCCTTTCTCGAGCAGACAGCCAATCTCTTGCCTCAGAGCCTGGGCATTTCGAGGCGATGTTAGAGACTGCACCACGCCATTGAAACGGGGTGGTCTGCGCCTGAATTGAAGAGTATATCCCGCCTATCACGCTGAGTAGCCAACGCGAGATTCCCGGAATAACCTTCCACGCTTATGAACTGACGCAGCGGCTTTAGCTGCTCGGTCGCTGCGCGCTGGTATAACCTGTGTTGGATGCGGACCTGCACTGCACTGAGGCGGGGGGGAACCGCATTTATTGAGTGAGGAGGAGAAAGCTCTTTTGTGAGAAAGTATGCATTTTATTGAATGGACACTCAACACACACATTTGAGCAGCTGAACTTTGCTTGGGCGCTGGCTGCTCTCGCTCTCCTCCCTCCCTCCGATCGTCAGGAAGACGGCTTAGCAGCCGGGGCGGGCGAGTCGCGTCGCGGGCTTCTCCGCTGACCTTGGCGCTTCCTGCCGGAGCCCCACACCTTCCTCCGGACGCCTGGCTCCCAGGAGCAGTAGCAGTAGCCCCAGCCTGGGCAGGCCTGGCAAAATCTCTCCGCTGGGCAGAGCCATGCGCTGACGAAGATCTGGATCTAGCAGTCTGTTGCTGGGGGCGCGTCAGGCATCACGTGACTCATCGCTCGCGCGCTTTTGAGTCTCAGCGAATCGCCGGTTATGGTCTCCACGGCATCACCGAAGAGGCCGGAGGGAGATATAGGAGCGTTTAGGAGCACCTTCGATCGGCATCCTTTAGGTCAGCTAAGTTTAGCCAGAGGTGCCTCTGAAGGACGACCATAAAGCCCATGGCCTTACCCACAGACTGGGCCGCCGCTTCCGCCATCAACGCGAAGTCCGTTGCAGCGCGCCAGATCGCTTCGCCGCCTCAGGAGTGAGGACTCCGCCCTCCGCCGTTGCAGGAGTTTGGCCTGGAACACCTGCAGCACTGCCATGGCGTGCAACGCTGATGCCGCCGCCATCAGAGGCATACGCCTTATTAGCGAGATGGGCGGTGGTTCTGCACGGCTTCGACGGCAGGCTGATGTCCGGGCCTAGGGACTTCGCTGCTGCAGGGCACAGGTGTGCAGCAACGGTCTCCTCGACGGGGAGAGCGACGTAACCGTGGGCCTCCGCCCCATCCACGTGGAGAACATGGCCTGCGTGTTCGAATGGACGAGCGCGCCGATTGGGGCGCAGACCACGTCTTCACGAGCTGTTCGTGAACATCGGGAAGAAAGGCACCGATGTCCTTGCGCCAGCTTTGCGTGTGGACCTGAAGTACCACGAGTCGAGCTTACTCCTGACAGGCTCCTCCGGAGGATTCCAGGTGAGCTCCAACTCCTGAACAGCTTTCGACAGAACCCTCATGAGCTCCTCCTGGAGGCCTGAAGGCTCTGAGCTGCCTAGCTGCTCGGGCTCCGATCCAGCCCAACCGTCCTTCTCCGAGGCCGAGATGGACATGGCCTCGCCGCCTCCTCGTGGCCAAAAGCTACGAATCCCTCAATATTGGAAGGGGGCGGAAACAGTCCTCGGGAAAGAGATCGGGCGAATGCGGCGACCGGTTCGGGCGGCACGCGGCAAGACGACGCTCCCGCCGCCAGGAGAGGGGCTCACCAGCGGCACGCTGGCGGCAGTGAGCCCCACCAACAGGCCGCGAACCACATCGCGGCGGGCGGGCGAGCACGCGGACCGGCAGGTCCGCGCAATGTCCACAGTCGGACTCGTCCCAGCGCCGCCGGCGTGGGCCAGGCCCAGGCAGGCGACGCAGTGGAGATGCTGATCCAGCGGTTCGATGGGTCCCGCGCAGATCTTACACACTGAAGCCATCACGAGTTCAAGGTGAAGTAAAGATTCTGATATAATTGTCGCGAGCATCGCATTTATACTGTCTCGAGCTCGCCGTATTTGCATGCTTTGCGACAATTGGCCAGTCATTTGACTGGCGTGAGCCAATAGGACTTCAGGAAAGGTTGAAGGAAGAAGTTCCCATAACGGAGAAATCTCCGTGATGTCTCGTGACAGCTCGATAGGGAACTATATTGCAACCTACAGTATGTTGTTCAAATCAAGAACAAATATCTTGCCAGACCTAGTGCTTTTTAGTGAATCAAAAACATATAAATTTCTCATATGAATGTGTTCCTTTTATTGAATTAATAACATACAGTGAGACCAGTGTTATGTGATCTACAAGTAAATGACTCTTATGAACAGGTTCTTTTAATTGAATCAATAACATACAGTGTGATCAATGTAGTTCAGTTCACGAACAACTGACTCTTAGGAGCAAAAACGAGTCATTTCCAAACAAATGACTCTATTAGCTGGTTTGATCGGTCATAAACACTGCCCTGTATAATCTACAATCTATTTAATATGTAAGCAAAATGGACATTAAAATGAAATAATGCAGCATCCTTTGCTTCGAATATTTCAGGTGGCCTGAAAATATTTCACGATAATTTGACTGAGTTATTTACATTACATTCTCTCTGTCTCTTCTGGGTATCACTTTGGAGACAGTCGAGTTGTCAATTTCTCCCAATTTCTGACAATTAAATACTTCAATTCAGATTGATGTTCGTCAGGGTGGGATTTTTTTTCTCTCCCTTGGAGGCGGGAACACTTGAGCAAGCCATTGAAAATCAGTGAAGCAGTGTTTTTGGAATTGAGCCTTGTCCCAATGGGAGTTTGACACACTGCTGCTGTAAATCACTTCCACAAGCAGAAATCTAATTTCTGAAACCTGCGGGTCTCTGTGGGCTCAAAAATCTATCAAACAGAAAGAGATTTTCTCAACCACAAAGCACAATCCCTCATGACATTCCAAAAAGGCATCACAACATTGGATTTTCCTTCTCGCTTTCTCTGTCCGACTTCAGTGAATGGATGAATCGGCCATTTACACAGTTAAACAGCTCCATGCTCTGTTTAGGTTCGGCGGCTCACCAGCTGTCAGCAGGATCTTAATCAAACCTGAACGGATGCCCGCTCTTACCTTTCATAATTGTGTCAGAGCTTCCTTCAACCCTCAGATGATGATGATGATGATGATAGATACTTTATTGATCTCCGAGGAGAAATTCAGGTATCCAGTAGCAACATTAAAACAGACAACAAAGCATGCATAAAAAGTATAAACATAAAATACAAAAATAAAAAGTATAAACAGAGTACAAAATAATTATCCAATTCGTGTCCATCTAGAAAGTCCATTAGCAACAGTCCAGTTCAAGTCCTGTTCACAGGGAAGAGTTGTAGATCCGTATAGCCGAGGGACAAATGACTTCCTCAGTCTGTCTGTAGAGCAGGCCAGGGACAACAACCTGTCACTGAAGAAGCTTCTCTGCCTGGAAAAGGTTTGGTTCAGAGGGTGGTGGACATTGTCCAGGATGGACAGATCTTGTCGAGCATCCTTTTCTCAGCTACTGATGTCAGGGTGTCCAGCTCAGCACCAACTACTGATCCAGCATTTCTCACCAGTTTGTCCAACCGTGTGGCGTCCCTCCACTTAATGCTGCCTCTTCAATGCTGTGAAGAGAACGCTGGCGATGACAGTCTGATAGAACATCTGCAACAGCTTCTGGCAGATGTTAAAAGACCCCAGCCTCTCAGGAAGTAGAGTCGGCTCTGTCCCTTCCTGTAGAGGGCGTCCGTGTTTGAGGGACCAGTCCAGTCTGTCGTCTAACTCCAGACCCAAATATCTGTATGTCTGGACCATCTCTACACAGACACCCTCAATGGACACAGGCTGCAGGTGGGGTCTGAGCCTACGGAAGTCGACCACCATCTCCTTGGTCTTGGTGGTGTTGAGCTGTAAAATGTTGATTGAGGGATTGTTTCTGAGGCGAAATGCACTTTTTCTATAGTGAGATCAAAGAGTGAACATGAGAACTTGAGTTTAGACTGACTAATGTTCAGTTTTTCTCCCAAGAAACTGTATGAAAGACCTGTTAGGAGTTTGTTTGTTGTGCTCTGTGCGGAATGTCGCTGGAAATTACTAAAGCGCCACTGACTCAAAACACATTGAATGTTTATTGAATTGAATGTTTATTCACGCATTGAATGTTTATTCACACATAATCAACAGTTCATAGCACATTTATCCTTGTCAAATAAACAAAATATTTGCCATTTGAGAAATCTACTGATTACAAAAACTTAAGCCATATTGGAAGAGATGCAGATAGTTTTTCTAGTTAATTAATAACTGTTAATTTGTTACGTTTTTTGTGTTTATTTATTTAATACATTTTTTGTTTTTGTTATAGTTTTGGCTTTTGATGAAAATATCCTTTTCATTTTGTTCTTGTTTTGTCATGTCATATTCATATTCATACATTTTACTTTGACTAAAATGGCATCTGATTTTAAGTCAGCAAAAACATTTTAGTTGATGGAAAAACTGCACAATTATACCAAATATCTTTGTGAAAACCTGATCTTCTGAAATAGTGACTTCATTATATACAATGTTGTGTTTTCTTGATTTTTTTGTTACTGCTTTTGTTGTTTGTTATGGAAAGAGCATATTCATAACAAGATTTTCACATTCTAACTGGAACGCAACTTCCAAGTTCACTTTTTGTGCAGATGTACCTTGTAATATTACATTTATATTGTGTATACACTACTGTTTAAAAGTATGGCGTCAGTAAGATTTTTTATTCAAAGAAATTAATACTTTTATTAAGCAAGGTTACATTAGTTTGATTGAAACTGAGTTGTAAAGACAAAATACTGTTGAACTTTGTATTCATAATTTCCATACAAAGTTTAAGCTTCACAACTATTTTCAAAACTGATTATATAAAAGAAATGTAAGCACCAAATCAGCATATTAAAATGATTTCTGAAGGATCATGTAAAACTGAAGACTTAAGTAATGGTTGCTGAAAATTCAGCTTTGCCATCACAGAAATACATTCATTTTAAAATCTATTCAAATATAAAACCATTCTTTTAAAGTGTAAAGTAACATACATTTCACAATATTACTGTTTTAACTGTATTTTGATCAAATAAATTCAGCCTTGGTAAGCATACAAGACATTAAAAAAAAAAAAAAAAAAAAACTATTTAGCTTCAGCGGGTTACTATCTGACATTATTTTATTTGAAAAAATCATAAATTAGTGCATTGCTAATATTGTGCAGTGTAATTGTCATTTTTCTTGTCATATTTTCAGATTGTTTAAAAGTCATTTAATTATGGTCATTATGAACATTTTTGTTATCATCTTTGTGGCCAAAACCAAAAAAACGCTTTGTTAACAGAGATTGCTGGGATAAACACTGTTTAATAGGCTTTATAAGACACTGAAGCAGCTCTCTTCTCACAGCAGGTGATTGTGTTCAGTATTTGAGCAGCTGTGGAGGTCCGTGTTGGACTGCAGGAAGGAGAAATTGTGCTGCTGGTGCTCCAGATGTTCAGGTGCTGCTAGCTTACCTTGCCATTTGGCTTCTGTAACCGTGATAAGCACCCCACACCTAGTGTCAGCCAACTAGAGACCTGGCACGTCTTCATTCTGGCTGCTGTCATGAAGCCTCACAATTCATCTAAACAGACAATCTGTCAAAATCTGCTTCTTTCAGACAAGGTTTAGAAAGTCTTTAGTCTTCAAATACTAAGTCTGATGATGACATTTCCTCTATATTCTCAGTGGTCACCAGCCGTGAGTATTTTTAGTTTATATTTACTAGAACGGCTGTTGAATAGTTAATTTAACCAAGGCCTTTAAAACACTTAGGCACAGACATTTCTCCTTTTTGAAGGTGTGCTTGATTGAAAATAGCACTAATTGTGTTCAATAAGTAATTTGCTAACAAAGTGTGCTAATTAATTAGATGGTGTGTGCGAGTGACAGAAATTAAAGTAAATGAATAAGCAATAAAATCTAAAGGGCTCATTAATTGTGTAAAATTAGCCGGGGATCGCCTGACAATTCACGGTGAGTCATGTGACCTCGTGTATGTCTTAAACCTCAATCATGATGCTAATTGCAGTGCTTTCCATTTGCGTTGCTTTAGGTAACTGTTAAACACTGATGCCACTTTCTTGATTGAAATCGGACCACTGAATTATGGACAAACGTACAACTTCAGCGTTTCAGGTTTTCTTACTTAGTTTTCTTACTTACATTTTACTGTCATTGCTGGCTCAAAAGACTCACCCGAGCCAGTGTTATTCATTTAAAAGCAAACTTTTAGAGCTAGCTGTGTGGTTTGGGCTGTTTTGTAGCAGTAACAAGATTGTGTGTGTTTGTGTGTGTGATTACCTGTAGCTCTCTCAGCATTGTATCTCTACAAATAGCGCAAGTTGAGCTGTATTTCTCAGCAGTGGGAAGGCACTGTCGCACTTAAGTAATGTAGCTTTTCAGTAGTGAAAGCTATTGTATTGATTAAGCTGCAGGGGAGTGTTGACAACAAGGTTGTTTGGGTGATTCTCAGCAAATCAGCCATATACATTATTAGGCCTTGCTATTATTATTATTACAGTGTTATTAGCTCAGTGCCTCAAACTTTCTCATAGCTTTGGAAAAAAGTTTAGGTAATAATTAACACACAAATTAAGATGCAAAGCTACTAATCAAGTGAACAGTATGCGTTTGAGCATAATAAAGTCACTTTATTTCAAGGTGCAATTCTCGCCGTTAACAAACCATTAACTATGACTTTTGTCTCAAAAACTCCTAATTTGCTGCTTATTAATAGTTTGTAAGGTAGTTGTTTGTGCTTGTGGAGTGACAAAGATATTATATCTTATATTTTTTTAAGTGTGTATTTGTTAATTATTAACTTTGTTTTTATCAATTTTATTGATTTTTTTATCATGTGAGAAGAACGTGAGTGGAGTGATATTAATTTTATAATTTATTCAATTTAATAATGTATTATTTTATTGCGTAAGAATGAATTGATTGTGGAATCACACGAAAGTAACAATTAATAATAAAGACATAAATGGTCATTGTGTATTTGAGTTATGTATTAGTGACACTGTTTGCAGTGTCATGGTATCATGTATGGAGAGCAGTGTAATGCTCAGGTATCTCGGTCTGTTTTTCTTACACATCCTCACTCAGCACAGAGAGTGGTGCAGCGCTCCTTTCATGCTTATCTGTAGGCGTATAGCTGTTCTCCGCCAGCCGAATATTCACACCGAAATGCTTTATGGACAATATCAGGCACTTTGCACTTCTGCCCTGTCAGCATCAGATTACCCTGCGCTTCATCAGCTGAGGGGGATTTATTAAATAATTTCATCGTTTTGGAATACTCCATCAAAATGATGCTCTGATAAATCAACCCGCCGCCACCCTCTAATTGCCGCCCTCCCTCTCCCCCTCTCTGATATCAGTCCAGTGTGACACACCTTGAAAAGTAATGAAACAATTTCTCTTTTTCTCCTCTCGGCCCGCATGATGCATCATCTGCGTTCCTGCCAAGCTGCGAGCAGACCCACCCTCAGTCACATCCATCACTCCCCATCACAAGTGAATCATCTCTCTGAGCTCGGTCTCAATTACAGGGCTCAGGACACCCTTTCCTACGGGCTGGGAATAGTTTGACGCATTCACGTAAGCTGCTGTGAGGCAAAAAACATGGGAGAAGGAGGCCAATGGGAAGTGAAATGCTAATTGGTGCTGGTGCAGGCAGAAGAGGGAGTAGATGTTCATGGTCTCTGTTTATGGAGGAACTCGAACCCTGAGGTCTCCTCACTTCACATTAATGTTCCCTGTGTGCTGTTAATGGGACTCATTTGACTGGTTAATAACCCAGAATCATTTCTAGATCTGAAAGTCTACTGGAGTCAAATGGTTGGATTTAAAAACAAATGTTTTGGATATCTTTACTTTTACACTGTGCAAAAAGCAGGGAACTGTTCAATTAATCTGCTTAATTATTTTTATTCTAAATTAATTATACAAAAGTTTTGTTTATATTGTTTCATAAAAAATATATAATTATAATAAAAGCTTTGTTCGTCTTCGGAACACAATTTGAGATATTTTGGGTGAAAACCGGGAGGTTTGTGACTGTCCCATTGACTGACAAGTAAATAACACTGTCAAGGCACAGAAAAGTATGAAAAGCATCGTCAGGATAGTCCATCTGCCGTTAGAGATTATCCACTGAATGCAAACTGCGTACGCTCTTCTATATCAGCTGCAACACAAGGATGTGCTATTTTTGTTCAAATCAAAGCTTAAATACACGTAGAATAGCACATCCTTGTGTTGCGGCTGATACAGAAGAATGTACCCAGTTTATGTTAAGTGGATAATCTCTAAAATGGCGTTATCCTGATGCGGAGAGACAGGAGACGAATTGTTGAAAAAAAGTCATTATTTGTATTTTATTTGCATACAAAAAGTATTCTCGTAGCATCATAAAATTCAGATTGAACCACTGATGGCAGATGGACCATCCTGGCGATGCTTTTCATACTTTTCTGTGCCTTGACAGTGAGAATTACTTGGCAGCCAATGGGACAGTCACAAGTCTCACGGTTTTCATCTAAAATATCTACATTTGTGTTCCGAAGACGAATGAAGCTTTTACGGGTTTGGAACGACATGGGGGTAAGTGATTAATGACAACATTTACATTTTGGAGCGGAGTAACCCTTTAAGGCTATCTCAATATTTTGGTGCATTGTGCTTTTCTTCTATTCTGACGAGTCCCTCAGTCCCTGCTGCTGAAAAACAGCCCCACAGCATGATGCTGCTACAAGCACACTTTACTTTTGGGATGGTACTCTGCAGGTGATGACCAGTGCCTGGTTTCCTTCAAACGTGATGCTTGGAATTGAGGTTCATCAAACCAGAGAATCTCATTTCTCAGAGTCTGAGGGTCCTTTAGGTGCTTTTTTGAAAATTCCAAGTGTGTTTTCATGTGTCTTCACTGAGAAGAGGATTGCATCTGGCCACACCAGCATAAAGCCCAGATTGATGGAGTGTTGCAGTGGTGTTTGTCCTTCTGTAGATTTCTCATATCTCCACATATGGTCATGGAGCTCTACTAGAGTGATGTGTGGTTTGTTGCAATCCTCTCTCTGTACTATACATGCAGTTTGTTTGACCCCAGGGCTTGGTTTTTGCTCTTAAATGCATTTTCAGCTGTTAGACCTTTTATTAAGATGCGTGTGCCTTTCCAAATCATACCCATTCAATTGAATTTGCCACAGGATAACTTCACTCGAAGTGTAGTAACACCTAAGCAATATCAATGCTCCTGAGCTAAATTTCAACTGTCCCAGATAAGGGTATGAGTAATTATGCAATGGTGTTTGTAACAGTGTTTTTTTATTTTTAATAAATTTGCAAAGTTGTTAAAAACTTGTTTTTGCTTTGCCATTGTGGTGTATAGAGTGTAGATTGATGTGGGAAAAGTTATTTAAAGCAGTTTAACATAAGGCAGCAACATTACAAAATGTGAAAAAAATGAAGGGGTATGAAGACTTTTTATAGGCACTGTATATACTCCTTCTATACTCTTTCTTTCCCAAAAGCAAACATAGAAACATGTTCCCCACTCCTGCACATTCTCTTCTCTTGTGCACTGGATGAAAACTTCACACAATGTAATTTTTGCTCTGTCCACTGATATACAGTGTCAGCATCAATAATTCATGAAGTTTGTGCCAATTTGTTTCGGTCACAGAGGCATGTGTGCATGCAATTGTGTGGTAAACTTCTCGAGTTTATAAATGATTGTAAGCCATCAAAATGATCTATCCCCGTTCCCCATGACATTAGCAGAGGGTCCGGCTTTCAATTTAAAATGAGTATAAACAGACTTTATTTTGAAATTTTAGGAAGCTTGTTTCACAGACTGCTCTATGGCAGAGATGAATCTTAAATAACTAGAAATAAATTGGAAATTTAACAATCTCAGCAGCTGTGTTTTCTGACATCTGGTTTGGGTAGTCTTACTCTCTTGGTTATGAATAGTAATTTCTCATTATTTATGTCTCCCACATAACTGTTTTATTGCATAAAGGGGAGGCAAGCATTAGAAGCCTAGAGCTCTTCTAAGCCTGATGTGCATTAGCATAACCTTTGATTAACTATTTTCCCATATGGCCCTTGTGGTGCTTGGATGTTTAATTTCCCACACAAAGGGCTGCATTGAGCCTTCCATTAAGTGAGAACAGCACCGATTCATGCCAAGAACTGAGCTTGGATGTACATGTGTAAAGCGTTTTACCTCTTATTGACCTTATTGAGTGGAGAATCACTTTTTACACGTGTTTTAATACAGCAGTTCAAGTAGTGCTATTTAATTTTATAGGGAAGTGGAGTCAAGTCAGAAATATTGTGTTTCATAATCTGTTTTTAATAATAATTGTATATTTAATCTAATGTAACAATCAGATAACTGCCAAATCTGAAAGGACATATTTGCCCAAAATTATTTGTACTCAAAATGATCTCAAATAGAAAACAGAAACCGTCCATTTTACATTAATAGATGTATTGATTGATTTTTGTAAGTTTGATTGATTTTTCATGTTTGACCATAAGAAAAGCTGAAATTGTAATACTTCTATTATTATAAAATGTCCATGCTATATGTTTTTAATTAAGTGTCTTGATTATGATGCACAATGCTAAGATGTTATATCTAATCATCTTGATTTGATCCATACCAGCAACCTCATGCTTTTCCCTCCATCTACGATGGATCATAAGAAAAGGGCGACAAGACTAATTAGTGTGTTTTTTCTCACACAAACACATTAATAACTGTCATTAATTGCCTAGAATGCAATACACAAGCAAAAAAATTTAAGAATGGATATCAATAATCTCACACCCCCCAAGCCACCCAATCAAAGAGAGATGGACCTTGGCCGGTACAGAAAGTGCCAAGCTAACTCCTTTAAGAGTTATGACTTTGTCTACCCAAGCTATAATTCATATTAAAGATTTCCTGATGTACTACCACATTCGGGTTTCCAATGCCTGACCTCATAAACACCCAATCGTTTGGCACGTGACTCATTCCTCGGGGTGTCTGTTGTAATGAAATAGTAATTTCTTCATTCAAATGAAACCTGTCTGTTGTGACATGAGTGTTTCTGTAAGCCGTGCCTCCTCACATGACTTTTTGATGAAACCTTGCTCAAGGAATTGGATGTAACACTTATAGGTCTTACATTCCAAAGCTGGTCCTGTCAGGCCTGTTGAATATTTAATGACATAATAAAGCAGGGCCATAAAGGAACTAAATAGATAAGTTTGTAATTCAAACGCTCCATATAGGCTAAATTATGTATTTCCAATGCCTTTTGGGGTATATTCACGCATTATAGAGGAGGAGGCGAGGCAGTTCGAATAAATGATACATAGCAATTGATTGAGTTCTGGTGAATATAGAAATGTAAATCTTGCATGGTGTAATGTATCTCATTACAGTTGATGGGAGTGAGTTTTCTTATTACGAGTGGGCCGGTTTCCCTGAGGCAGTTTCATATGGTGCGGCATGGAGACACACGCTGTGTCATATTCTTTCGGTCCGACACACACAAGGGAGTTTTTAGCTGGAATCAAACTGTTTGATATGATGTGGAATAGAGCCTTTAATAGAACTATGATTTGCTGTTATTGTGTGTCTAATAGACATGTGAATGGAGTTTTAATGGCTGCTGTTGTCTCATTTGCACAGAGACATTGAATGCATTACAGCAAGTCCTAACCAAGCACAAGCAATAAATCGTAAATGTTTTTGTCCTAAACAGCCGTGACCACGACAAGCAACATACATTTCATTGAAGTAGTCTTTTATGCTCACCAAGGCTGCATTTATTTGATCAAAAATACATTAAAAACAGTGATATTGTGAAACATTATTGCCATTTCAAATCACTGTTTTCTATTTGTAAATGTAATTTATTCCTGTGACAGCAAAGCTGAATTTCAGCATCATTACTCCAGTCTTCAGTGTCACATGATCCTTCAGAAATCATTCTGTTATGCTGATTTGAATGTTGAACACATGTGATTTTTTTGTGGAAACTGATACATTTTTACAAGATTCTCTGATAAAGTTCAAAGAACTGCTTTAATATGAAGGAATATATCCTTCCTGCCACTTTTGTAATTTAAGTATACATATTATTAATACAAGTATTAATTTCTTATTAATTAATTAATTATTAATAAATAAAAATCTAATTTTGGAATAGCAGTTAAAATGCTAAATAAAAGCAAAAAAGTTGAACATTAAACATTTGGTTGCTAATTATTTTTATTTAGTATGAAAATAAATGGAGAAACAAGGGCAGAAATGCATTTACCACATCCAAGACAGGCATTAAAAATGTCACATGACTCAAGTTATGTGATTAAATAATTTGTTCAAAGGATTGTCCACCCAAAAATGTCAAATGTTATACTGTCGCTGCACACACAATGAATTCTCATTGGTCCCGCAACCACATTTTAAACATCAAATATGGTTTGATAAGCCAATCTGATGAGATCTGTCCAATTGGACAGTGTTTTCACTTTCAGTGTGAACAGAGAAATTGCTGGAAACTTGCAACTGTTGTATCTGGTTAGAACAGTGTTTGTGTTTGTATAATAAGCCTGTTACATTTGTTCCTCGTCCATATTCAGCAGTGTACATCTGATTGATTGTTTCAATAAACAAAATAATCAGGATTCATATTAGATTATCCAATTGAAATGATTCCAAGATCCATTTCTTTCTCTCCCACTGTCTATAATAAACAGTCAGATATCTAGCAGTGTCAGTGTTTCTCCCCTGAAGACTAATAGATTCATATATTAATACATGTCAGAGGTGGGAGGTTTGAAGATTTGAGCGACTCGTGAAATGTGAAGCATTTGCATTTTGTTTGTCACAGTGGTACTGTGTAAAGCGGTTGTACTCCCTGAGGGAATCTGCACCCTTGTGATTGAATCTCCCTGATTTAATGCACTCATCACTGACCTGTGCTTCCCTCTCTCCGTCTCTCTCCCAGGAATGTGAGTTCAGCAGGAGAGGAGGCTCGTCGGCGGATGAGAGAATGCGAGGGTCTGACTGACACGCTGCTTTTCGTCATCCAGACTTCCCTCGGAAGCAGCGAGATTGATAGCAAGGTACGCTTTCCTCCCGGGATCTGTCCATCTCTCCCAGAGCTTAAAGGCAACCTGTAGTAAAAGTTTTTACGTCTGTGAGTGTGTGTGTGTGTGTCTGCAACAAATAAACAGCTCTGTGGTTGGCTGCTCTCTGAAGGTTGCGAAGGCTCGCTCTTCTAAATGGCATTCTTTAATCATGATTTAACTGGCAGCCCTCCGTCAGGCCCAGCGTGCTAATAGCAGAGTGCAGGGGATGCATCCGTCCTAATGAGAATTGAAGAGCAGTGCGTGTGGATGCTGGAGCGTGGCACAGTTCTTTCCCTCTGGTCATTTTCAGATTTGCGAGCATTCCAGCTTTCCCACAATTCCTGCTGTCTGAATCCCCGTGATGCACTCTCTCTTCACAGTTTGCAAACTCACAGCATGGCTAATAAAAATATGTGTACTTGAATTTCTTGTAATATCTCTTCAGGCTTTATTGGCTGTGTTGTAGACGGTTAGAAGTTGCTAAAAGGGTTTGACTTTAATTGCATGGAATCGAAAAGTTTTTAACTTGTTTTTTGTTTCCACAGAAGAAAAGTCATAGAAATTTGTAACAACATGAGTAAACTGATGACAGAGGCTTCATTGAATTATCTCTTTAACACTTTTCTGTAAATTCCGTGTTTGGCGGAAAAGAGTTAATAACTTCCACCAATGTTCAAATGAAACCTACGCCATTGTTCTTAGTTGACCAGTTGTACATAGTTGTAATATATAGTTATTTGCTGCTATTGAGGTGGAATATGGGTAAGGTTAGGCACAGGTTTGGTGGTATGTGTAGGTTTAAGAGGGTGGGTTAAAATGTAAAGGATAGGTCAACAGAATAATTATAAATGTAATTACAAGCAGGTTTTTTAAAATATAAGTACATTGTAAAAACATGTATGTCCAGAATAAGTGCATTGTACCAAATGCTTAATTTAAATGTAAGTACATAGTAGTTAAGGCCACTTAAAATAAAGTGTGAATGAAAAATTTGTTTGCCTTTTTACCTTAGAGAGCATGTCAAAATCAAAGTATACTTTTCTATGTAAAACCGGTTAGCTAAAACAATGGCGTATGTTTCATTTGAACATTGGTGAACGCTATATTAAAGGAATAGTTCTCTCGAAAATAAAACGCCTGTTATTAGTTTATTCATCCTCATGTCGTTCCAAACCTGTAAGATGTTCTTCAAGATATTTTGAATATTTCAATTGTTTTTGGTTGTATAATGGGTCCAATATGGAGTCATTTTTTAACTATCTTCTTTTGTGCACAGCAGAACAAAGAAAGGATACTTTGGTTTTATGCATGTGTTACTAAAAAGCTGATATCCGGACTCTTCTCGTTGCATACCGCTGCTCTCAAAATACAGGTCAGATTAAAACAATGTCAGGCGTATTGAAGCACTTGAGAGTTAAAAGCACACCAATAAGCTAGTGGGCATTTTACTGCGACCTTTTGAATTTGGTCTAAATGTAAAAATACTAATTCTGTAAGTGCACCTCTGGCCTATGGTTACACCATTTATACTTCCCTATACATGTCCGTTTAGCTCCTTTTAGAGCACCAAGCACTCGGTTTCATCCATCAGTGTGCTTTAACACATTACAAACACTCAAAAAAGCAACAGCGACCATTTTACCCATCACACTGGCTTCGAAAAGGGCAATCACCCTAATCACTCCAATTTCTTTATGTGTGGTGATTTGCCCAGAGCTGTTTTTACCAGGTGTTGGTCCAGCAGAGCTATAATTGCTGGTTATTAACACAGTACTTGTTGCAAGTCTTTCTGTATTTTCAGCTTAAATATGCATATGTAAATGCCCTAATTTTCACTTATGTCACATTATGAAAGTAAAATAGGTTGTGAGTGTCATTTTATGTTGACTGGCTAGAGAAAGAGGGCTTTAATTTCACAGTAAAATTCTTCTCTGCTTTGAAAGAGATCGCAGCAAAAAGTAGGCATTTCATATCAAAATATTTATAACACAATCAGCATATTCGACTCTGACATCTACTTAAGTAAAAAGTACCCATTACTACTACCTGTTTTAGTGTCATGCGGTTACTGGACCTTTTGTGCGTGCGAGCCGAATTGCGTTGCCAGTCAAGACTAACCGATTCATGATATTATAGATTTGTTATCGAATGGTGATCCACCAAAACTAAAGTAACGAGCCTGGTTTGAAAATGTAAGTAGAAAGTACAGGTATTTGTGTACAAATGTAAGGAGCAAAAGTAAAAAGTAGTCAGAGAAATAAATAGTGAAATAAAGTACAGATACCAGAAAAATCTACTTAAGTACAGTAATGAAGTATTGTACTTTGTTACTTCCAATCTCTGTCGACTTCCTTTTACACCCCTCGTTGCCTCAAAATAATCCCAATTTATGTTTCAGTGCATTCCCCAAATAACAGATTTACACGCCGCCCTTTTATCAATTACTCCCTCTGCAAACGCAGCACTCACCACCTACACAGAGCCGCACCGTCAGACAGAGTTTCCCCAGTGACACGCTCTACGGCTGATAAATCAGTGTTTGTGGGCGTCACACTAAAGGAGGGGGGGGAATCCAGCCTTTTTACAGGAGACTCCTCCATAGCAGAGGAAACTCTTCATTAATCTCATGCAGGAATAGTCAGCCGGGATCCTCAGTGCAGATGAGGAAGGGTAGCGTGAAGGTGGGAGAGCAGTTGTGTAACACAACTCCCTCTGGATATGTCCCATGAGCCATAAAGCTAATAGCTGGTGATATACTGTAGCCACCGATAGCTTAATATAATCCTCCTAAACTAAAATAAAACCTGCGTTTGCTGCAAAAGAGATGTCCGTCTAAACAACCTCCACTTGCTACGTGCCTGGCATGAAGCGGTAAAACTTTAAAAGCAGTCAGTCGAATAATACATCAAAGCTATTGCTCTGTTGAGATTATGACAGCATAGCCTGTTATATTAAACATAGCGTGGGTATGTTTTGCATCGTCTTTTGCGTTTGAACATTCAAAGATGCATTTCCTTCATTCATTACCTCAAAACCTGTACATGAGTTTTCAGATCTGTTTTAGGATTCAGTCAGATGTATCTCCTCCAATCAGATTGCAGACAGGAAGGAGATACAAGCATACCGGAGTCGTCCGTCTCTGCCTGTTGGACTGTAAAGAGGGCCATTTCTCCCCATTACCTAAGGTGCCCTCTCGTATCATGTGCCGGCTTCTCCTCAGCCAAGACGCTTTGAAAGAGGACACCTGGGCCTCCGGGCAACAGAAGGCTAATGTACTCCGTTAAATCATTTATCACTAAGTGGCAGCGAGGTAGCCCAGGAAAGCAGAGCGTGCCGCCGTCGGAGAAGAAGCATTAGGATCACTCTGTCCTTTTTAGATTGAGGGTAACTCTCTCGTTTTGGATTTTAAAAAGCTGTAAGAGTAGCATTTAGGCAGATTTTACTCATTTTATATCTCAAAAGACACATTTTCTGAGTATCTGTCTGTCTGTCTGTCTATTTATTTATCTACTCTGTCTGTCTGTCTATCTCTATCTGTCTATCTATCTCTGTCTGTCTATCTGTCCATTCATCTCTCCATCCGTCCATCTAAATATTAATAATATTTGAAAACTATTTTAAAACTGCTTCATTGCTTGTGTTTTTTTAAATAAATTATAATGAAAGGTTTCCAAGGATTTCAGGCTTTTAATGAAACGTTGTTTCTTTTTTCACAATCTCTGGATAGTTACACAACAAATCACATCACCTGTATTAATTTCTTTTTTCATAAATTGAAAACATGTTCATTATAGAAAAGGTGTCATTATTTTTTAATCAGCTGAAAGAATTGGACGTACACGGCGTGTCTTTGAACCTGATGCAATCCTTAGCAAACACCTTTGATTCATTGATAAATTGTGAAACGTTTTGACAGCGATTGTGTTAGACTGAATGTTTGAAATGTTGCCCTCATTGTTTGCATACAGTGAAACAACAGATTAAACCAAGTCTCCTCTCAACCTCTTACCATTTCTTCGGAAGAGCAGCAGTTGATTGAACAACAGAGCCACTCCTCCGAGCAGGAACGAGGGGAGATGAAAACAGACTCATTAATAATGAAGGGAGAGTGCCAGAGCTAGTTTAAGACGCTGAGGTATTTCACAAGTTGCTCTGCCTGAAAGTAGGTCAGCCTGTGAGACCAGCACTTTTCAAACTGACTCACCCACACGCCTCAAACGCAGACTTACAGCTCGTCATTCTGCCCAGTTTTGGGTCTATTCAGGCCACGATTTGTCAAGAGATCTCCTCGTGTGGTGTTTGTGTGTATGTGCAGGGGTTACATCTGCCTTTTGACCCGCACAAAATGACAGCGCTTTTATCACAGGAGTTCGCCGGGTCGCTGTGCTGATGGTTGCTAGTAGGCGGATGCCTTAATGTTATTGGTCATAAATGTAGAAAATCTGATAAATAAAAATGAAAGTATTTCTTGACACTAAAAATGAAAACTCTGGAGGAGAAAGTCTTTGTAAAGTATACAAACTGCAGCAGTGCATAGTATATCATAACGATGAAGATAAATAATTACTAATTTATGAATCTGACTTGCTCAGAATAATTTCTGACGCAATTTTCCTTGTAGCTTTTTATTATGTCGACATTCACTACTGTTCAAAAGTTTAGGATCAGTAAGTTAAGAAAAATATTTTTATTCAGCAAAGCTGCATTAAAATGCTAAGAAAAAGTGACTGCAAAAGACATTTCAAATTGTATTCTATTTCAAATAAATTATCTTCTTTTGAACTTTCAATTCATTAGTGAATCCGGAAAAAAAGCAATGTGATTTCCAGCAAAAACAGCGTTGTTAAATAAATGTTTCTTGGGAATTCTAATGGATTATGTGATTCTAAAGACTGTAATAATAGCTACTGAAAATATTGAGATTTGGTCCCTGAAAGGTAATTTTAAATTGAAATATTTCACAATATTACTGTTTTTCTGTATTTTTATCAAATAAATGCAGCCCTAATGAGCTTTAAACTTGTTTCAGAAGCATTAAAAGCATTTCCTGACCCCAAACTTTTGAACATTAGTGTATATAAAGCATACTGAAGAGTAAAATCACAGTAACTTCTCTGTCGTATCACGTTTTCTTCACTGACTTCACATTGGCATTTGAATAGCTGCACATTTTCATAAAGTCAAACGTTTCTCACTGTTGCTCATTGAAAATAAATCAAGTTGCTTTGTCACTGCAGATTTGTGTCAGTGTGAATGCCCCTTTCTAAGGATTTGGATGCTGATGGCGATGGATTTGGGTGTTTTCCTGTCTGACTGACTTGTTTTTCATGTCACATCTTTGTTTCTGTAGTGGGATGGTGTGGGACCGCTGCCAGATACTGCTGAGCCCCCCAAAGGGATTCAGATGCTGTGGCATCCTTCGATTGTAAAGCCCTACCTCACCCTCCTGTCTGAGTGCTCAAACCCAGACACGCTGGAGGGGGCCGCCGGGGCACTGCAGAACCTGGCTGCTGGGAGTTGGAAGGTAAGCCCTATGGTCATTCACCATGTGTATGTATCTGACCGTGCTGGAGATATGCAACAAATATTGCTTAAAATACACGTAGATTAGCTGATAATTATGTGTCAGCATTCATTGTTGATTTTGGATGGATGGATTTTTCATTTGTTTATTTAATTTAAACATTTGGTGTCTGTCTGAGGGAAAAGGTTTACACTATTTTACAGAATGTTTAAAGAATTTTTAAATTATTACAATTTTGAATCATTTAATTTTTATAATTTTGCATGTTTTATTTGTAATCATTGGTAGCTCTCTAAGTGTAAGCCAATTGATCCTTAGCAACGAGGGCCTTAAACAAAAATAATTTAATTTTCAAATAATAAAAGAACATTACGATGTTTATCTGTTTATTTATTTATGTCTATGCCTTTAAAGTATGACAATTCAGCATGTGACACACACAGTATTTTAATGAAGCCATAATTTATCACTTTAATAACTTTTTTGCTATTATTTCGGTTCCCTTTTTATTTATTTTAGATTTACTTTTGATGTTTTGCCTTTTGTACTATTTGACAGTTGAGAGCAGACAGTAAGTGAAATGGAAGAAAGAGAGTGGGGTGGGATCGGGACTTGGGACGCCCGTAATGCAATGGCATTATATGTTGATGCACTTGTCCACTGAGTTATCGGCACCGACGGGACAGTTTTGTTTTGACTTAGTCCACCTAGCATTGGACAAACAACTGAATAGCAGCATGATAAGAACCACTCAGAACACCTTAGCATTACACTCTGGTACCTGATATGTTTTCTTTACATGTTTTCACTGAAGGTTTTATTCACTGTTGTCAGGATCTACATGTATTGAACGGTGTAAGAAGAAATGGTGTAAAATTTCATTTTTCCTGACCTGAAACGACTTGCTTTCATCAGATGTTTAAACCAGCACCAATCTCCCTTCTGGCCCCTGCTTCTCTCGTTGTTCTCACATCCTTTTCACCATCTCTCAGCAACAAAAGCTTGTTTTACCTCTGTTGCTCAAGAGCTCTCATCCACCCAATGTGCTCTGCAAGATCAATACTCACAGATGGAGACCGGTGCAATGGGATTGGTTGGTTTTGAAGTCTCATAACAGGTTTAGACCCCCTTCAAGAAGTTAAATGAAAGCGATCCCTCTCCTCACCTACAGGGCATCATATACGTGTTTGCTGTTGGTTTGAGTTTTTGGAGAGACAAACGAGAAAGTAAAAGCGAGCGAGAGACGGTCTGTCTGCCTGTTTTGTCCAGTTCCCATAATTGGCTGCTCTGTTTGCTCATCTAGAAGAGCTGACATTGAGCCCTCTAATATGTGTGAACTAAGCTCTCTGTTTATGTTTTCAAAGTCCATCTCGGACGGTGGGATTATCAAATCCCACGCTGTGTGGACTAGGAAATGGAAACAAAGCCCTTAACTTAAGACTGATAAAAAAACACTCAAGTGTGAAGAATGCTTTCTCGTCAAAAACTCCTTTTCAATTACAGTTTCAAGGATATTTCTTTTATTGCATTACTTATAATAAAACATGCGTTTTAATGAACTGTGACGTTGTTTTTCACTAAATGACAGATTTACTCATTTTAAGTGCCATTTTTCGGTTCCTAAACCTAGTAAGCTGCCTCTGTGATACTGATTTAACACAATTCCGGGCACTTTGATTTTTAATATACACCTGTGTGGAGCAGGATTTTTGACCAATGAGATTTCACCACGGATGGAAAAATACCTCAGAAATAGAAACTAAGAGACAGAAAAAGCGCCCCGCGGCTCACTTGTCAAAGTCACTCATGGCTTGTTAGACACCATATTAGGCAGCATCCTAACTGCAAACGAACCTCATAAGTGATTTATTTGAGACACTTTGCATAGGCACAGGTTACTATGCAGTATGAAAAAATATGGAATTAGATTTTAGTCATTTCCAGTACTGGATAAATATGAAAAAAGAAGTATGGATTGGAAAAATATTTGTCTTTCCAGACTATTACCCCCATTCTATTTTCTAAAACACAAAAATGAGAATTTCAAAAACATAATTTATCATACAAGCAGAGTGTTTTTCATGGTGTTTGGAGCAGTGCAGCTAAAAGTTTAGTGATTGTTTAACACAACTGAATACATTCAAAACTGTCTTTATCACTCAAACTAGCAACAGATGAAGGGAGCATGCAGTCATTCAAATCAGACTGTACTTTGGTGATTATGCAACATCAAACTATGATTGCAATATTGATGTTTCATAGGGAGGTGAATATATGCTGGACATAAAGAATTTAGGTTTGTGCGTGTTCAAGAAAACCAATGTATGCCATGAAAGAGGCTTTACTAATAAATCTAATCAGTTTTTTTATCAGTGCTTATTTTGGGAGAAAATTAGGCTTTCATTCAGCAAGGATGCAAAACAATAACATCAAAAGAGACCGTAAAGTCATTTATTATATTGTTACAAACATATTCTGTCAAATAAATTCTGTTCTTTTGAACTTTTTTTACATCTAAGAATCTTAGGGAAAAAATATTTCACAATATTACAGTATTTTCAATAAAATAAACCTTAGTGAACATAATAGTCTTCTTTCAAAAACATACAACTCCAAGCTTTTGAAAGGTACATTTGGAAAAGGACGGACACATGGAATAATTTTAAATATTTTCAAAATGATGTATCTTATTAAAAACCCTAGCATTTGAAACAACTTTCGATTCTGTTTACTAGGCAGGCAGCTTACAAGGTTTTGGAATAGAGCCACTCTGTCATTGTGTTTTTGTCTCTGTCTTTTTTTATGCACACATACAGAGGTCATCAGAAATGAAGAATGTGAGGGGATGCCTGCTGGGCCGTATGCTGCGGTCTCCCCCGTTACAGCAGAAGTGCAGGGTAGCAGAGAGTCTAATCTGAGCTGACACTCCGTCAATGATAAAGGCTGATCCCACAGCTGGGGTCATACATAGAGAACCTCAGAGCGCTAAAGCTTTGAGCTAGTCTTTCACTGTAACCTGGGGAGTGTGATTACACTGTCAGCGGGGTGCTGATTCAAAATGAGACACTTTACAGACATTTGCCCACATGGCATATCCAACTATGACGATACACTTCATGGTCTCCTGAAAACTGCTGATATGTAGAATTATAAATAGCAAAGTGGCCAAAAGGTGTCATTTGTCATGTTTAGCGATACTAAACTTATACCTGTTTATTTGTGGTGTGTCTCCCCTAGTGGTCGGTGTACATCCGTGCGGCGGTGAGGAAAGAGAAGGGTCTACCCATCCTCGTGGAGCTGCTGAGGATAGACAATGACCGTGTGGTGTGTGCCGTCGCTACCGCGCTCAGAAACATGGCCTTGGATGTCAGAAATAAAGAGTTAATCGGTACGGCCCTTTTTTTTCTCTGTTGACTGTCGTCTTTTATTTTATCAGTCACTATGATTCACTTTGTTTCGAATGGTTCAGATCCATTGGGTTTGTAGAGCTCTGGGTTAACAGCTGTGGTATCTTTGGCTTGTCTGTAATGAAGTCCAGTCTCTTATGTTTTAGCCAGTGTGGTAAAGAGGGCTGTTTGTTGCTCTCAGCTCAAAGGAAGATAACTGTCATTTTATTATTACACATTTCCTGGCCACTCATCATTTTAAATTGTCTAGCAGGCATCAGGCTGCAGTTGCACATTCTATGCTTGGCAGATGGCTTTTCGGGAACTGTTTATATACTGTATATATTTTTGGTTTTGTTTAGGGTTTGGGGATTTTCTTTGCTGACTGACTTTACTTAAAGTGACATGTAGTTTCAGCTCTGCATGGAGGCTACTCAAAGAGCCAACGTGACTGTTTGATTTGAATTTTTTGTTGTTTTGTTTTAGTCTTTGTTTTGTTTTGTTTTGTTTTTGAGTAGCTGACTTTACTGAAGATGACATTCAAGTAAAAACTGTGGATGTTTTGCATGGAGGCTACTTAAATGAATGATGTTACCAAACAGTTTTGTTTTTGTTTGTTTGTTTGTCTGTTTTTTGCTTTGTTTTGGCCATGTTTTATTTTGGGTTAGGTTTGTTGTTTTGTTTTAATCTTCTGACTTATTCTGTTTTCACTGTCTTTTTTGTTTGTTTGTTTGTTTGTTCAGCTGACTTTGTTGAAAGTGACAAAGTTTTTGGAGGCTTTTCAAAGGGTCACCAGCTGTCTAAATACCATCACAAAATTGCTTAGTCTTGAATATTTAAACTGAGGACTTTAAATTTAAATTTATTTGTTACTCACAAACCCAAAGTAAAATGTAAAATTCTTAGAATTAAACCTAGGTTCTTGTTTATTTATCACAAGTGCCACAAAAGCAGAACACTAGTTTAAATAAATTATAATTGATCATTCAAGGGCAAATTTAATGCAAGTTTTATTTGCTAAACAAGTTTAAGAATATATTTTGTTGTTAGTGTATGTTACCAAGGTAACAATCCGATAAAATATATCTTTGTGTAAGATGTTCCAAATGTGAACACATAAGGCAGTTAAGCCCTGCACCCTTCAGAGTGCTCACTTCAAGTGCTCTGTCCTTCAGAATGAGTAGGGCCTAGTTATGTTCACTTTCAGTGGAATTCGCCCAATATCTAGTCAAGTGGTACTTCATCACGTTTCCACTGTTTAGGACAAGATTAACATGGAAGAGATGAGAGTTTCATCGCTTGGCGCTCTGCACCACATTAGCAGAGCTCAGGTTATGCCTCTGAATAGTGAGGACAATGTGTTTAGTGAATTTCATGGTCACTGCTGACTAAGAATTAGCCTTTTCTGTTTCTGTAAGCACACAGTGCAGGTAGTTCCCTCATTGTTTACGCTCAGCGCAGAGGTGAAGTGAGCCAAAGTGACTCTATACTTGTTTAGGATAGTATAATTATACCTCTCCTTCATGACTACATCCACACCTGTCCGTAATTGATATTGTTTTCTCCAAACATTTGTCAGAAGCTTTGAGGTTCCTGCAATTGGGAGTTGACCTTGCCATCATACAGAGATGCAGGTGTTTGGTATTACACTGCTAATGAATTAGACACACTAACGAGTACATGACACATCATCACTAGGCTCCATCTGAATGACAGGAAGTGGTCCGCCGTGGTCCCCGTTGTCACATGATGACCTGCCGCATCAGGTGCTTAATTAGAGCTCGTTTTCTTCCTTCCTTCATCCCATCTCGCACTAAATTCACACCATTTAAAATTCTCCCAGTGACATCACCGGCAGATTATTGATCTCACCCGCTAATAAACGTGGCTTCCCTGGCGAGTCTCGCCGTCTCCATGGCAACGGCTCCCCAGTCTCGTTCTGCTGCTGGTTTTAGGCTCCCCAAACAACTGGTTTGCATTTGCCACCTGGAGTCCGCCTAGATTTGCACATCATCAAAATCATTTTAGATTATGCAAATCACATTGTCTTCATTATACATTGCCATAGAAATGTGCTTCCTGTCTCTGTAGATTTAGCATGTTTCTCAGTGTATTATGCAAAAATAACTTGCACAGTACATGTGATGCTCACATAAATTGATATTTTGAGTCTATTTAGAGTACATTTAAACTCTAAATTGAGTTGTATTGACGTGTGTGCAGTAAACAGTCTGTGACTGGCGGCTATTCTCACACTTTTTTAGACAGTTCAACATGGCCATCCATCAAAAGCTTTTGAGAGCCATGAGCAATAAAATCACACAAGATCGCTCTTTTTCAAACTTCTCCCACAGTCTCTTCCTTTCATCCGTGATTTTCTACATGTTTGATCACTGAATGTTTTTGAACTCATTTTACATTTAGATCAGGGATGGAAACGGGGCACATGAAATGCATGTAAATAGCCAATTCGATCCTGCCGTTTGATCACGTATTAAAATAAAGATTGATTGTTTGTATAAATGAATTTAACAGCCTAAGCTCAAAACATCAGCCTGTATCCTGGAGCTTTGATACTGTATGCTGAGAAACAGCACATTGTAAGATTATACAATTCAGATAAGCTTCTTTGGTGTCAGATGCCTTTTTACATGAGGTTAAAGGAGAATACATTTTTATGCATTTGATTTTGGTTTTATGTGTTCTTTTGAACCTCATTGACATTTACAGACCCTGAGTACTGTACAAATGTAATCTCTGTTTCTGCTTTGACCTTTTCTCGTTTATAATAATTTTCTTGCCTTTTTGAAGTTAATGACATTAATGCTTACTGAAGATGATAGTTCAAGAAAACTGTCAATCTTCTTGAGAGTAGTTTTTTCTATGTTTTATAAAGATTTTTATATTATTGAATATATATTTTATATATTTATGTTATTTAATTTTTTTTTCTTATTTTTGGGGAGGGGGATTATTATATATCTATATATCAATGTTTATTTTTTTTATTTATAGTATACAATTTAATGGACTCTTGGATGTATTTCTTGTATCGGCAGCAGGTTTGCCAGGTCCCAGAATAATTGACAACCCAAAACCAACTTAAAACCCACTCGACAGGACTAGAAAAAGACAAGTTTTCCAGTTGACATCTGCCGGGATTTAAAATAAACAGTTCGATTTTATGAATCCTGTGCTTTACATTTTATTGGGAAGATTTTATTTAGACTACATGTAGTTTTGCCTATTTCACTATTTAATCTGTATTTTATATCTATAAAGTTACTTAATTATTTTATTTATACGATTATGATGCTTTACATTTTTCTTTTACTCTTTCTATTTTTTTTTATTTTTTTTTTATAATGAATATATTAAAATATGAAATATAAATGAATAACACTATCACAAAATGTTTTTGACTTAACGCATGTTGATCATAAATTATTTTTCATACATTAAATTTAAATCCTTTCTTATATATTCTGAACTCATGATTATTAATATTAATAGCCTACATGCTTTGCTCTTTTGCTTTCACACATTTTTGTGTTTTACATTACCATTGGATTATACTGCACTGCATCATCTTTTACTTTAATCTAAATAAGCCTTGCATCTGTTCCTGATGTGGGTTTAAAAACAAATCTTAATAAAGCAAACAGTGGACTGGCAATCAAGTCTTTTAATGTGATGTATAAATCCCCAAGATGGTGGCAAAACTTGAAATAGGAGGGTATTAATGTGGGCATGCGGACCATGTTGAGACACGTTTTTCAGAGGACTAGCAGACAAAGCTCGATGGATTTGTTGGAAATGTTTGAAGTTGTGCTGTAACTTTGAGAACCAGCTTTACTGGGCTTGTTTCAAAGGTCCGACATTTCAGTTGATGGAGAGGGATTTGAAAAGTTCTGATCCATCACTGAAAATTTCATCCCGGATTTGATGACTGAAAGACTCATATTTGCTGCCCCACCTGCACAAAGGATGAGAAAAGAGGGGATGTGCTTAGAAATAACTCTGTGCGTGCGCGTGCGTTGCGAGCGTGCGTGTGCCATGTGTGTGTGTGTATGTGCGCGTGTGTGCGTGTGTGTGCGTGCGCGTGTGTGTGTGTGTGTGTGTGTGTGTGCAGCTGTGACCAATCGCCTTCCTCTCTCACTTCAATTTGCAGCCAATCTTCCTATCTCTCACACGCTCCCTCATGCATCCGTTTGGTCATTTTTCCATCTTCCCTTCCTTTATCTGTTTTCTCTCTCTTTCATTAGGAGATTGCCAGAGGTGTCTCGAAGCAAAATAGCTGCTTTATAATAATGACACTAGAAAATCTCCACTTTATCTTTTCCGTGGCCAAATCCAGCCGTTCAATCCATCTCTCTATCTGCCCCGGCCGCCACTCCACAAGGTGGCTCTGTTTGAAATTCCATCCATAGGTCTTTTGCTTTTAATTCAATATGACAGACATCAAAGGCAGTAATATAGAGCGATATAGCGCTCGAAAGCCACACTGCCGGATGTTCTCCTTTCAAATGGTCTCCACGGTGGCTGATTTCCAGTTTAATTTGCTCCCTAACCTTTAAGAATAATTTTGTTTTAAGCTCTGTCTTCGAATGCTTTGTTGTTTGTACTACTCTTTTATGTCCAAGTTGGCCAATGGGGTTTGAACCTGCTGTTAGCTTCATTTAAAAAACCCTCTTTGGATCCATTTAAATGTTATTGCAGGATAAAGGCTCACAGAGATGCTGCCCAAAGCCGTTCACCACTGTGTGACATTTTAAACCAAGCCGAGAACCCTCAGGCCTTCATGGAGCGTTTTACCAACTCTCTTTGAACTTAGAATATTAATGCTCTTCTTTTTTATTCAGATCCACTATAATATGGAAGTATATAATGCCATTCCCCTCATTATATGCTTTGTCATTCACCTATACGTCTTCTTCCCAGAGAAACAGAGTGATGTTTGCTGCTTAAAGTAGTAGTTGCTTAAGGGCTAAAACTAAAAATAACAAAGAGAGAAAGAAAGAAATTAAAGATGGAAATAAAGTACAGCCAAATGTTTTGTTTTATTTGTTTGCTTGTTTCACATTGCAATATATTTAGTCAAATTAAAATCTTTGGGAAACATATATACACACACACACACACACACACACACACACACACACACACACACACACACACACACACACACATCAATTATTGTAATGGCTTTGCACTCTCAACATAATGACGTATGCACTACTATTCAACTGTTTAGGGTAAGTTTGTTTGTTTAAGAAATTGTTACTTGTATTCAACATTATAAATAAATTGATGGAAAGTAAAAACTTACATTGTTACAAAAAAGCTTTTAAGTTTTAAATTCATGAAAGAATCTTAAAAAAAGTATACAGTTTCCACATAAAAAGCAGCATACAGTAAGTGTTTTTGACGTTGATAATAATAAGAAATGTTTTCTGAGCTGAAAATCAGCATATTAAAATGATTTCTGAAGGATCGTGTGACACTGAAGACTGGAGTAATGATGCTGAAAATTCAGCTTGGATCACAGGAATACATTTTATTTTAAAATATATTAAAATAGAAAACAGATATTGTAAAATGTACAAATATTTCACAATAGTATACAATTTTCCTGTATTTTTGATCAAATAAATTCATCATTGATGAGCATAAGAGACTTCTTTCAAAAGCATTCAAAGATCTTACAAACTTTTGAACACTATTTTTAAGCACATTATTATGATACTGTATGCATGTATGCAAGCTTAAAATGTAATACTAAAAATTCATACAGTATGTAACCCTTGTGCTGTTTATTTCATGTTGTGAACTCAATTTTTTATAGAATTATCTGTACAATAATCATCTGTTTTATTGACCTTTTTTTTATAATAATTTTCTTGCCTTTTGAGCTCTTAATATACTGAACTTTGCCTTTAATGTCCTTTATGTCAACTAACTTGGTCACCTAGAATTTAGTGTACATAAAAGCAGCAATAACGAAAGGACACTTTCTGTCTCTTTGTAAATGTCTGTGGGTACGTGTGTATTTCTGGAGCTCATGATGGCCCAGGGTCGTGTAGCTGATTGCCTGTTTTGTGGGAGAATGGGCTTTTATAAGCTGGAGGGTCTGCACTTACCTCTGATTACCACAAAGCCCTCATATTCCCAAGGGCTCGTAGATGAAGCACTCTAGTGAGTCAAGGTTAGCCTTGAGTCATATACAGTCGCCAGAACACATCGTCATGTCGCAGAGCCATCCGGCCTGAGTCCATAAAGAGACTCTTCATTTATCACGAGGAGTGTGAATGTGTTACTTAAAGCCCTTTTTACTTCTCCACTGTTGTTTTTCATGCTCAGGCTGACTTTAAACCTGTCCGAATTGCGGTAAATCATGTTCTTGAAAATCAGCAGCTTGTACTTGATTACTCGTAATCATGCAATCTTGTGTTTCATTGTGATCATAAAGCCTAAAACTGGACTGAAAATGTCCCACACTTCACCTGTTTCTCCTCTCCATGCCACTTTTCCTCTGTGGGATCCTGATCATGATGTGAGTCCTCCTGTTTTTAGCCAGATTTGATACTTCAATTATTTTTGATGCTTCAACTCTTATGCTGTACATTTTTTAAGTAATCAGAGTTCTGGTTTTATTATTATGTGTATTTTTTAAGTCTCTTTTGCTTACCAAGGCTGTATTTATTTTGTCAAAATTAAAGTACAACAGTAATATTTAAAAATATTATTATTTTCAGCAGCCATTATTCCAGTCTTCTGTGTCTGATATCCTGATTTGCTGCTCAATAAACATTTTATTATTGTCAATGTAGAAAACTGTTTTTGCTGCTTAATATTTTTGTGGAGCCAGTGATATAATACCACTTAAAAGTTTGAGGTAAGGATTAAAAAATATATATAATAATACTTTTATTTAGTAAATTGATCAAAAGTGACATAAAGTAAATACATGTATAATTGTAGAAATAGTAATGTGTGTGTGTGTGTGTGTATATATATATATATATATATATTATAGCTATAAATATATTGAAATATTGTTTATACAGTAAGTAAAGGCAACAGGATATACATTTATTTCACTTTGGGTTTAATGAAGAGGTCCTTTGTTGGAACTTTGGAGATTAAATGAACAACAAGAGATGATATCACTGATCAATAATTCTACCAGGTTTTTATTATTCAGTAAATATCATGTTTTTCCCACAGTTCGCTGTTCAGAGAAATCTCATTGGACGTCTCATATTGTCAGCTCACGCAAGACGATTTTGCCTGCGGGTACAAGATAAGGAGACACCAATTAACTGGAAGCTTACTGGTGATAAAACGGAGCCCTTCTGCAGTATGCTTCATGTAGAAAGTGATGGCTGTGTTTCTCCTTCGGAGACCATTTGGAATTAGCGGAAAGAATTGAACAGCCTTAGATTAATTTCATTAGCTGTGTGCTTCTGTGATAGAATAATAGGGTGCCAGAAGGAGAAGGACTCTTCAGCGTTTCAAAGGTCAAAATATTGGAGCGCTTGGATGATTCAAGTGGCAGCATGAAATCTGGAAAATACTCTGTTGCAAACTAGTTTCTTGTTCTTGAAATCGGACCGCTACTTCACAGAAGTATCTTGTAGGCTTGTGTTCATACACCAGTTTTATCATTAATACACAAAATAGCATTTCATGTTTTGTTCTCATTTAAATGTAAAAATTATCTGGAGCTGCAAAACAACAACAACAACAACAACAAATTTGACACTTCTTCCCTGTATCTATTTATATTTTGTCAATGCAGGACTAAGCATGTGCATGGTAGGTGATTCTAGACTGAATGATTTCTAACGGTCTCTTTGTCGTGTCCAGTGAAGACACACTTTATCTGTTGCTGCGCAGCACGGTCTTAGGTCTCCTTAAGTGCAAACAACCAATATATAATGCCCTATTTTGACATGGCAGTACCATTATTTCTATTGTTGAGATCACAGTCATGCAAGAACTTCTACCGTCCCTTCACTGGCCCTTTGCAGGTCTTGCAAAAATCATTGAAAAATCATATATGGGCCCAGCCTACATGTGATGACATCATGTATGAGCTATTATATTGGTGTTAATTGTAAATTTGGTGTCAATTTTGTCTTCTCTTAAAAACTCTCTTTATTTCTTTATCTTTTACGATTTATAGCATATAACAGATGTGTTTTTATATCCCCCAGTGTGGTTTCACACAGTGTGACTTTATATCTTAAAGTGTGGCTTAATATCTCATAATATGGCATCATGTCTCATAGTAGGACTTTATATCTCAAAGTGTGGTTAATATCTCATAATGTCATGTACTATCTCACAGTGGGACTTTATCTCATAATATAGTTTTTGTGACTATATCTCACTATGTATACATCGCAATTTAAATGTATATCTCTCAATGTGGCTTAATATCTCATAATATGACTTTATCTTATAGTGTGACTATATCTCACAATATGATTATTTCTTTTTCTTTTTACTTAATCTAAACATTTAACCTTAACTTAATCTTACAGAAGTCTTGCTTCCTGTCCACTGTGCATGTAGTTTAATGCTGTAGTTTCAAGTGGTTGTAAATGACTGTAGTCCTCCTTTGAATGACATTTAAAGTCTGTGTAAACAAACATTATATTTGCAGTGTGACTATATCTCACAATATGAATATTTATTTTTATTTTTACTTAATCTAAACATAATCTCATAATAAGGCTTAATATCTCATAATATGACTATTTCCCACAATGAGGCTTAATATCTCATAATGTGACTTTTTATCGTATAGTGTGACTATATATATCACAATATGATTATTTATTTTTACTTAATCTAAACATTTAACCTTAACTTAATCTTACATAAGTCTTGCTTCTTGTCCATTGTGCATGTAGTTTAATGCTGTAGTTTCAAGTGGTTGTAAATGACTGTAGTCCTCCTTTGAATGACATTTAATAATAAATGGCTCATAACGCTGTGAGTGGGTGTACCATACACCACTGGGTGAGGAAAGAGCACTCAACATCCTGTAGTGATCATTGCGCTTGTGATTGCCTGTTAATATCACTTAGTGTGTTACGGCAAAAATTTGTCTCATGTTTCACCGACACAAACACATGAACTCATTATCATATTGTTTCTCCCACTGGTCAAGTTCTTTTTTCAGTGCTGTTGAGTGTTGCCAAGTCAATTTAAATTACCCACCCCTGCTGTTCTTTTAATGTCAGAGTTTTCTCACTTTCTCATATTTTCTTTCCTTTGTTCAAGTAGCGTGAGTCATATATCCACGCTTCAGTCAGGATAACACCCCCTCTATAGAAATCCAGCGATGCTTAAACCGGCACATCTGACACTCTTGAATTGTTGCAGCTTCTGCATTATTATACTCTAGATTAAGAATAAATTGGAGCACAAAAGTCATACTGACTGTGAAAAATGTCATCCTGACTATCATAATTATTTCAGCGCTAATCACCATATTCTCATGTGCCCTTTCTGTCTATCTTTTGTCTTTGTGTAGGTAAGTATGCCTTGCGAGACCTCGTGCACCGGCTCCCGGGTGGGAGCAATGCTAGCGGAAGCAGCGGGGGTACAGCAAACAGCACAGTGGGTAAAACAATGTGCGATGACACCGTTACGGCTATATGCTGTGCCCTACACGAGGTCATCACCAAGAACATGGAGAACGCCAAGGCCTTACGAGATGCCGGTGGCATTGAGAAACTCATCGGTATTGCTAGGAGTAAAGGAGACAAGTAAGTAGTCTTTGTTTTTTGTTTTTTTATAATAAGCTTGCATCTACTAAAATGGCCTACAGTGTTCGCTAACCACTAGGCCTTAGCTTTGTTTTTGCTCATGTTTTCATGGACACTGGGGCCGGAAAGTTATTTTGTTCACCAGAAATTGTGCGGTGCTCTTGGAGATTTTATTTTCCAGCTACACACGGTATGAGTCAGACCTCAATACGCATTTCATGAGCTTCAAGGCCGCATTGTCTACAGATGTTCGGCTACATCATATATGCATCTGCAACGCACCCGACATGAGTCGCTTATTCAGTGTCTGCTAAACTGTCATGAAGAAAAGCAAACTTGGAGGAAGAACACGTCCACTTTTGCCATAGCTAACAAAAAAAGGGCTGATGTTTGATTTGCTGCATCCTTGAGTATAACGCTAAATATCATAAGGATGTATGTAACAATGATTCAACAGAGTTAATGGGTGTTATCTGCCATGACAATGCTGAAAAAAACTCCCTTAACTTATGTAAAACCAATGTAACACAGCCTTGACACTGGCTTATTGGTTTTTTGAATAGCGAGAAGATATACAGAGTGGTCCAGATGAGATTGAAAACTGCTGTAATTTAAACCTAGAAGTGAACAACATTTTATTTTATTTTATTTATTTGTACTTTATTATTTGATTTTGTTTTGAGTATAGTAAGCGTGCACAAACATACAAGGAATTTTGTTGTCTGCATTGAGTTTCTGGAAGCCATTATTTCTCATTCTGATATAAAAAAAAAATTATCATTTTGTTTTGTTTTATTTTATTATTTGATAACCTCTTAGCAGGATTATAGCATAATTAAAAAGTATAAAAAAATACTTTAGTATAGGGACCAGTTCTCACTATTAGCTAGTTTATTAGCATGCCTATTATTAACATATTGACTGTTTATTAGTGCTTATAAAGCACATATTCTGCATGACCATATTCTACATCCCTAATCCTACACAATACCTAAATTTAACAACTGCATTACCAATTATTAATAAGCAGCAAATTAGTAGTTTATTGAAGCAAAAGTTGTAGTAATGGTTTGTTAATAGAGACAATTGGACCTTAAAGAGTGACCACAAAATTTAGTATTATTTTATATATTTTTTTTTTGTTTTGTTATTGTGTATAGATTTGGCATATTAATATAGATGTATTCAGTTGCAATACATGGCATGTTATTGCATGCAACAGGTGTTTCAAATGCATCATCCTATTATATTTTATTATATTTATTCATTGTCCAAGCCTTTCTATATGCTGCTTGCTTTAGCCTCTTAGAGACACCAAGTAGGCGGTCTGACAGTGAGCGAGTGATGACACTGTCAAAGACATTAGTCCGACCCTCATCAAACTGACACTTCATGCGACTGCTTTATATCCCCATCAGCTATTCATATACTGTGCCCACCCCGTTGGAGCCAATATGGCGATGACAGCTGCTTCCAGTTTCCCGCTGAGAGGTTATCAAAGGGACAAGCCACTCGGGTGCTTGTTGTCTGGATATAGCACAAATGCAACCGGTTGATTTAGCACAGGCACGTAGCAGCAACCATTGTGCTTGTTCTGATATGCATCAGATTTTATGGCTTTTTGAATTTGAAGTGGATTGATTTGGTGCAGATTTTGATATGTGCTCAACACATCATGCATGGCAAAATAATGAACTCACTGCTCTTGGCTGAACAACTTGTTTTCTTTTCTTTTTTTATAATAAGCTATTTAAAAAGAAACAAATACAGAAACTGCTTTTAAATATGCTTTCAAAATGATTTTAAACTTTTTTTTCCGGACATACTACTCATTTGGCACTCAACTTTTCGCTTACTGTATAGTTTCCACAAGTGAAATCTGCACTGATGCAAACTCCACAGAAAATCTGACAGACTTTACATCACCGATGTGAGGGGTTTCATTTGAGATGAGCCTGAGTTAACTGAAGATCTGAGCGTGTTGAAAGATGAGGGGAGGGACAAATCAAACATACAGCTCCACCTCTACGAATCAATTTTTCCATTTGTGAGAGGAAGTGATGAAGGACGAACGGCATTCATTTCCTCCATTGAAGCCATGTTCAAAGATTTTCCTCTAACTTCATTTCAAGTGGCAATTGTAAATTGTTCCATTGTGTCCTTTGAGCAGAAATGGATTGACTCGGCTCGGCGGAAGACAAAAGGCACAGCTGTTCTATCAAATCAGCTGAAGTCAAATCATTTGTGTCATTTTTGAGAACCAAGGGATTGTTTCTTTTGTTTGTGGTGCATTGTTAATCATGACAAAAGCTGCTGTCCGTGTGAAATGTTTGCACAGACAGCAGAGAAAACATCGAATGCTTTCTTAGGAACAGTCCTCTGAGCAACAATGCACCAAGATTGGATTTTCATTTTCATGTTATGTTTTGGTATTGGCATTTTGATCTTAGAGTTAGAATATTTTGTCAACTTTCTACAATTAAAATGTGTTATTTTAGAGTTGTCTCTGTTATATTGATGTACTGCATATACAGTATATATATATACTGGAGAATTTGGTTTAACCTGGCGTGTGTTCGGTTCAACGCGCAGTATATCCCAAAAATGTTTTTCTGTAATGTAATCCATCAAAACATCAAAAGTACACTACTATTCAGAAGTTTTGAGTTGGTAAGACTTTTTCTTCTCATATGTAAATGAATTTAGTAATAAAACAAGTTAAAATAACTGTTTTGTATGTTAATATATTTGAAAATGTATCACAAATTATTGTGATGGCAAAGCTGAATTTTCAGCATCATTAGTCATTATTATCAGTTTTCAGTCACATGATCCTTCAGAAATCATTCTATTGTGCAGATTTGCTGCTCAAGAAACATTTCTTATTATTATCACTGTTGAAAACAATTGTGCTGCTTAATATTTTTGTAAAAACTGTGATGCAGGTTTTTACAGGATTTTTAGGATGAATAAAAGTAAAATAAATGTCTTGGATTTATTTATTTTTTGTAATAACATAATTTTTTAATTACTAACATTAGTATGTTGTAAGTCGTCAAAAGGCTTTTAAAATGTCAAATTTTTACAGATAATAATAATTCACTCTTGAAACATTTCCATTTATTGCTGTTGACTCTACTTGTTTGTTTACTTCTCTCTCTCTCTCTCTCTCTCTCTCTCTCTCTCTCTCTCTCTCTCTCTCTCTCTCTCTCTCTCTCTCTCTCTCTCTCTCTCTCTCTCTCTCTCTCTCACAGACACTCACCTAAAGTAGTAAAGGCAGCATCTCAGGTTCTCAGTAGCATGTGGCAGTACAGAGATCTCCGGAGCCTTTATAAGAAGGTAGGAGACCTGCTTCCACTCTCGACAGCTGTGTCCCACTTCATCCGTCCCAACCTGAGGAATTCATTTAGCATGCTAACTGATCTTCCACTCCCACACGATTGTGCTTGAACTTTTAGAGAAATGTTTTAGAATGAAAAACACTGGAGAAGAGTTTTTGTACCCCTCCTCTCCGACAAAGATGTGCAACCCACTATTTATTCAACACAACACCTTGTAGCCGACTGAAAGCATTAATCCGCAGCGACTAGCAATGAATGCTCTATTGAGAAGTAACGGCAGGGCTGAAGAGATATTTCCATTCAATAAGTGCTCGTTGCACTTACTATTGTGTGTATCCGTTCAGATGTCTCCTTTGCAGATTATTGAGGCAAACTTTGGCCTTGGCGAGCGCTGATGGCATTCAGAACGTATTGTATGGTCTGAACAGCATGGTGAATAGACTGACGTGAGGAGACCTTGTATGAATGTTGCCATATTTCAGCAATTAAAAGCAGATTTATTTTCATTTCCAAACCAAACTTTTTTTAAGCTAGCGTTTGGGAGCTTTGAATAAACAATATGCTCATGAAATTAAATTTAATTAAGGGCAATAGGAATTAACCTACTTACATGTAGCCAGACCTCTCGTGTTGCATTCAAACAAAAATAATGAGCAGCTAAAGTAGTGTTAAACATTAACAAGGTCAAACCAAGCCAAAATGTTCCTAAATGAACTACTAATAAGAGCATGAGAAGATAAATTTGTCCCCCACAAGCGCTAGAAGCCTCTAGGCTGCGAGAACACACCGTTTCCCTTCGCTGAGCAATCTCCGTCCTGACAGATATGACACTTGGTGGTGAGGAACGTCCCGGACCGAGCTCTATAATGTGTCGTTCTGCCCGCTTGGCTCTGCAGAAAAGGCGTTGAAGAATTACAGCCCACGGAGACGGCAACGGATGCCACGCTGACCTTTAGAGATGAGAAAAGGCCAAGAGCCGACTGCCTGCACCGCCGAGATGAGTCTAGAAGTGTATCTGAGGAAATGGAGACGCCCCCTCCCCGAACTGCGTCGGAGAGCGAATTCACAATGCCTGTTTGACATGCCTCCTGATGAAAATGCCTGTAATGATATGTAATTATGGATGTTTGTGAGTTTACCCCGCTGAGCTCATCGCCATCAAAACCAATGTCGAATTACAAGCTCTAATTTCATGTGCACATACTATTAATTACCCTCTCTGTCTTTTTTATATTTAAAGGGTTCGACGAAAAGTACCATGTGTAGATTATAATGAAAGAGAGTAATTAGATTAAACGGCGATTCCCATTATGCTAGCTGACTAAATATCTATAAATAATGTCGAAGCGCTCACAGGTTCACCGTAGCATTGTGTTTGCATGCCGCCTTGAGGCAGGTTATCGAACAGCTGCTTTAGCTGACACAGATAAAGTGACAAGGTCAAGGATGTGGAGGACAGCCGGAGCTGTAAATGCATCGTCAGAGAGGCCGGAGTTGTTAAATCTATACTAATGCTTATTATAAACAGTTCTCTGATTGATTTTCAAGGGATAGAGCTCTGTGGATCCCTCTCACGCATTCCAGCCCCCTCCAGGCTGGGTTTGCAAAGATCTTTTAAACCTCCCACAACCTAACCTGTTTCCTCCAACACAGCTGAGCCCTGGAAATGTCACCGGGGATGGTATTAAGCAAAGGGCAGCAAGAAAGAGATTGCTATTATTAACATTTGCAGAGCCCCGTCTCTCATCTTATGAGTGCATAATGACAGTTGTTCCACGTGGATGTGTCTTTCTCTCCCTCCGTTGAAATTAAAGGTGTCAATTGGATGAGTCGGGCCACCTGAGGCGCGATTCTTTGTGTTTTGGGTGGTGTGATGATAAAGCTGACAGAGAAGAGGGAACACAAGTGGGGAGGGAAGCGAAAACAAGAGGTTTGGGAAGCCAGACACCTCCCAAGGCTATGAACAATGGCCTCGTGCCCAGGAAGCATCTGTGATCTTTTGGTTTTGATGCTTCTAGCCAGTATTGGAGGAAGTTGTGTGTTATGGAGTGTAACAGTGTTAAATAATATACTTCTGTGCAGAGGTGGAAAGTAACGAATTACATTTACTCGCGTTACTGTAATTGAGTAGCTTTTTTGTGTACTTGTACTTTTTAAGTAATTTTTAAATCTGTAATTTTACTTTTACTTAAGTATATTTTGTGTGAAGTATTGTACTGCTACATTTTAAAACACATTCGTTACTGAGTAAAAAAAATCGCTCCGTGGAAACAACTGCAGCAAATAATGGGCAGAAGAAGAAACTGGCGCTAAAAATCACAAGAAAGATGCAGACGGACAAGACAGGCGTTAATGGTGCAGACCCAGCTGAAAACCAGACCCCGTCGTATTCTGCTGAAGTTGAACTCGAACGAAATGAAGTGAACTCCTGGCCATATATTCATGCTCTATTATGCAGTGTTAGCTGTGTTTGCCTCGTGAGACCGAACTAGCAGCTTATAACATCTCGACATCGCCCGTCGCAAGCATGTAGAGGTAACATAAGGTAATTACTTACATCCTTGCATTGGTGGTTAAAATGAAGCTTTGACGGTTTAGCAAAAGGTTTTGCACAAATGAGCCAAAAAGACAGTGGTGCAGGGTGTGCAATATCATCTGAGATAATATAATAATTGTTGTTTTAACGATGTGCGATTTGACATTATCAGTATTTTGCCAAAAACCAAACAAATCACTCTAAACAGTGTGCCGTGAAATCTAGTAACGCTAGATAAGACTAACAGTTAACGTTAGTCCACGTGCATCTGGAGTGCTTTCTTTCACTGCGTGATTCAGTCTGTTAAATGCATTTAGAATGATCACAAAATTGAAGATATAGAAGCAGAAAATGTATATATTTATATAATTTAATATAGTAAGTCAACATCACATGAATAATGCCGTTTTTCTCAAAAAAAGCACCATGATTACATAGGCCTGTAGTTTTTCTTTTTACAACAGTTAAAAAAACAAGTTAATTAAGAGACTTGCGTTTTAGACACCATATTGCCTGTTTTTGCTCTATTTCGACAAAAATAATTCCATACACAGCCACCATACACAGTTTTGCGTCTCTGACTCTGAGCAATGACGTGTTTCATTCCTTGAATTAACCGTTTAAATGATTCTGTTCAATCACAATGACTCTCTTATGAGTGACTTGCTGACACCTACTGGTGGTTCTAATGTAACATTTAAAGTATCTTTTGATTTTTGTATTTCAAATGACTATTTAACATTTGTGACCCTGGCCTGGAGCACAAAACCAGTCTTAAGTCGATGGGGTATATTTGTAGCAATAGCCAACAATACATTGTATGGGTCAAAATTATACATTTTTCTTTTATGCCAAAAATCATTAGCATATTATGTAAAGATCATGTTCCATTAGTATATTTTGTAAATTTCCTACTGTAAATATATCAAAACTAAGAGCTTAATTTGAACAACTTTAAAGGAGATTTTCTCAATATTTGGATTGTTTGCACCCTCAGATTCCAGATTTTCAAATATTATCCGATCATAACAAACCATACATCAATGGAAATATGATTTATTCAGCTTTCAGATGATGTATAAATCGCAATTTAGGAAAATGGACCCTTATGGTTTTGTGGTTCAGGGTCACATTTTATGTCTTATTTATCAAAACATTATTTCTGCATTTGTAACTGCAGGCTAAATGCATTCATGTCAGTGTGTAATACATCTATGCCACTTCAGATGAAGCTTCTGCGTTTCCTCTGCATTGCAAAGATAAATTTTGTTGATACTGATTTAATTTCCCTGGTAACAGCCCAAATGTCTTATTATTCTAATTAACCGATTCCTTTAATTAAAAACACCTAGTTTGAGATTTATAGGCCCATATCCCAGGTGTGTCAAACTCAGTTCCTGGAGGGCCACAGCCCTAAAGAGTTTAGTTCCAACCCTGCTCCAACACACACACCATGTAGTTTTCAAATAAGCCTAAATGATTAGTTTAGCTGGATCAGATGTGTTTAATTAGGGTAATATCTACACTGTGTAGGGCTGTGGCCCTCCAGGAACTGAGTTTGACACCTTTGGTCTATCCAATTTTTTCCTCCCTCCCACTGTTAAAATGTAACTAAGTACTTTTTACTCTGAGTAAATTTTAAATGAGCTACTTTTTACTTTTACTTGAGTATATTTTTAGACTGGTACTTTTACTTGTACTTAAGTAAAATTTCAGTAATGTAATGGTACTTTTACTTGAGTAGAATATTTTTGTACTCTTTCCACCTCTGCTTCTGTGTATGCGTTATTTTCCTTTTGGCTTCTTGTTTTATAATTTCTTTAGAAATTAATACATGTAAATTATAATTTTTTCAGATAGATAGATAGATAGATAGATAGATAGATAGATAGATAGATAGATAGATAGATAGATAGATAGATAGATAGATAGATAGATAGATAGATAGATAGATAGATAGATAGATAATCACTATTGATTATTGTATTTCTCTAATTTAGTATTAAATATTGTGTATAACAAAAAAATATAAAATACAAAAAGCATGCTCCAAAAGGAAAAACCCGGGGGGGTGAAAACTTTTTGAAGATCAGGGTAAAATTTACTTTTGTCTTCTGCAAAACATTTGACTATCTTCTGTAGCCTCTGAAGGGCAGTACTAAATGAAAATAATATGATAGTTAGGCAAAATAAGAAAAATGTACACATCTCCATTCTGTTCAAAAGTTTTCACCCCCAGCTCTTAATGTATGGCTTTTCCTTCTAGAGCATCAGTGAGCGTTTGAACCTGTAATAGTTGCAAATGAGTCCCTCGGTTGTCCTCGGTGTGAAAAGATGGATCTCAAAATCATAGTCATTTTTGGAAAGGGTTCAAATACACAAAAATGCTGGAAAACCAAATAATTTGTGGGACCTGAAGGATTTTTCTAAAGAACAGCAGGCAGTTTAACTGTTCAGGACATTCAGGTAACAACACAGTATTAAGAATCAAGGGGATGTAAACTTTTGAACGGGGTAATTTTTATCAATTAAACTATTATTTTCTCTTAAAGTACTAAATAAACAATAGCATGCATTTGTATGATCCCTCTTATTTTGGTAAAATAATTTACATCTGAAAGGAGGATGTAAACTTTTGACCTCAACTGTATATATATTTATATTAAAATATATGTATTATATTTACATATTGTTTAAAATATATTTGATTAAACAATCTCTTTATGTTCTGGCCGCTTGCGGTAGACCAAAGCCTGAACGATTTTTATATTTCACAGATTCATTGTTTGAGTTTGTGCATTGCATGTATGCTCTAGGGAGGTTCAGATGTACTGTAAACAGATTTTGAAAACAACTGCTTTTTGAAAAGTTTTCGGCCTATAATCCATAAATATTTATAATTTTGCATAATAAAATGCATCTATTTCATATAAAGTTACAGCAGTTGATCTACATAGACAGAAATCTTTGAACAAGTGCAGACGGCATCCAGCTCCATCTACTAATAAGGTTATGTGTGTTTGTGAGAAAGGCCAGAAGCGCTTGGCTTGATTTACTCATTATGATGTAGAGCAGGACTAAGATGAAGTGAAGTTCTAGCCTGAGAGAAGAGAGAAGTTGCTTATGCCATTGATCTTGAGCCTGAAGCCTCACTCATGTTCTGCTGAGAGGTGTTGCATTCAGCTGGCAGCCTCCTGAGATGCAATTCCACAGTCATCCTTCCCCAACGCTCTCTACGAGGAAGTATCAGGGTAGTCAATTTCCTCACCGACCCGGGGGAGCCAATGCAGCAAGAGCAGCGCTCCTGGCTCCATCCGCCTCTGGGAGTGTAATAATGAGCGCTTGCCATTGGTTTGCTTCAGTGCACATTTCCACACCAGAAGTATTTTTTTCTGTCTGACACTTAAGCAGCATTATTGAGGAATCACGAGTAGGCAGGTTGCCATAAATGACTCATCTTTGCACGGTCTGCTTGGTCTTTTCAGTCTTGGTCTGAGTCAGAATCAGTCCTGTAATGGTGCTTCATGCGTTCAACTGGAACTAACAGAATTAATTGGACGTTTTTGAGTTTAAAAGACGAACGTGCATTTACCGTTCGCCCTTTTTACACCTCAGGAACAGTTACCTTAGCACGAAAGTCCATCAATTCAAGCAAATTAATCTCTTAGACCTGATAAAGTAGAAATAAAGGAGTTATGGGATGTAATGAACGCAGAAAGATTATTTAATCACATTGAAACTCAGTCTTCCCTGCAAGTATTGTTTTCAAATGGAAGGAACTTTTCAAAGGAAGTATCCATCTTTACTGGTATCTTTTATTGCACAGCCAGCCCAAATGTCCATCATCATGAAGAATAAAAGAAAAGGTTTTAATTTCTTCCTCATGTGGGAACCTCAAAGTTCAAGTAACACTTACATCAGCGAAAGTAAAAGAAAAGGACAAACTCCCCTACTGAAGAGGTCTTTAGTCGACAGGCGACAAATACAGTTTTCTCCTCGTTCCGTGCCTCTCTTCACGCCCCTTGGAGCCTTCAGATACCTGTCCAATGTCATTATTTGCAACAGGCACATTAGGTGGAGAGCGGTGGTTTCTCCTGCCAGAGTTTCTGCCGTGTTGAGAAAGTAGGGCAGCTTTGAACTGCACTGAGTCGAAGGGGCCGACCGTTTGATCTATTCCTCACCTTTCCAACAAAAGCAATGTCACGGAGGGGCAAATGGGATATCAAGGGTAGTGTTCGGTGTATCTGTTGGAGAGCTTGGTCAGTAGACAGCAAGTTTTCGGACATTCTCCTTGTTTCGTTATTGTGTATTTGTAGCCTGTTAACACAGATGTAGCTAGCAGAAATTGAGCTTCTTCATTGACCCATTCTGAGACCTCGTAAGATGTTTGAGCTCGTACTCTGCTCTGCATTAACGGCCACATGAATCAACTTTATGAATTATTGAATCTTTTTTCAGTGAGAGTGAACTTATGTATGATCTGATACATGCTCTTAATATCTTATACAAGCAACATGATCCACTCAAACATTTGAAAGAGTTCATATTTAAATACAATCAGACCATCCAGGAGGATATCGAACATATTTGATATTTTGAGGAAATTTTAGAGCACATATTATATTAATTTGTCGCTCATTACAAGTCTGGTTTGTGATCTTCAGTCATCTGCTTAGATATTAAAAGTTGTGTAGTGTATTACAACCTTAAGTTTTCTTTTTAGTAATGTAATACATGACTGTATGCTCTCAGCACACTGACTCAGCAGACCCATTGATTTATGTTCACAGTGATATCACGTGTCATAGAGCCAGTGGCCAATGGCTTCAGTTTATCTCCTCCATCAGCCTTTCAGGTTCCTTCAGTCACACATCAAACAGGCTTTCTCCACAGCCACTGACTCCAGATCATTCGTCCATTGATTTCTGTACCTCCATCCGCCCATTGATTTTTGTAATGACTCCACACTGGGAGGCCGTAAGCTAAAGAGTGGGCTAATGTAGCGTACATAGATACTGGATGTTGTGTTGCACGCCATGGTCTGGTAGATAAAATAAATGAATTTATTCTTTATTGGAAACTATTCTCTGTCTCTTTCTTTCTTTTTCTAGGATGGCTACTCACAGTATCACTTTGTTGGCTCTGCCTCAACAATAGAGAGAGACAGACAGAGACCGTACTCATCCTCACGCACTCCATCAGTATCTCCGGTCCGGATGTCCCCTAATAACCGATCAGGTGAGTATCCGGATTTATCTTTCTCAACAATGACAACTTCCACATTTTGATCTGAAATGCTGAAATAGCGAGTCGCTGTCCATGGTCCTGAAGTCCAAGATCTTCAGCCTGGATTTAAAACCATTACCAACAGCAGGTTGATTCTCTCTTTAACCCTGATAGAATCCTATTTTACTGATGGGGATTTCTCAATGCATCCTGGGACTCAAGGTTAATGATCCACACTACTGTTGGGGTTAGTGGATTCATGGCCGGCTGGTTGTACCTCTAATACCTTTTCCGGTAGACTTAGCATCTCGCTGAAGCAGAAAAGTACTTTTAGCAGATTCAGAATTTGAGAGGACCGTTGCCGGTGGAGGCTGAGCAGCAGAAGTGGGAATTTTAGAGCTAATGGGTCTTTAAATGGCTGGAAGGTGAATAGAGTGATGAAACAAGTTCTTTCTTCCTTAATGCAAAATGTAAGGTTTTATATTACATTTTGTATTGAATTCCTTCCAAGGCAATTTATGGTCTTATCAATGATGAATATATAGCCAGTGTTATCTTGCAGTTTTATTTATTAAAAAAATTCCATGATATAATATAATATTAGTGGTCGAACAGATATGGTTTTTTATTCGATTAGAAAGGCTGATGATCGATATAAAGCCTATATATGTGTATATATATATATATATATATGTATATATATACACATATATAAATACAGTATATATACATGTATATAGATAATAATATAATAGTGACATTTATATATATAATTTGTAATTACATTTTTTATTTAATTAATATTTAAGGAATCTGAAATCATTTGAAAATGAGATTAAAAAATTTATGTGGAAAATAAACATACTTTAGGTGACAACTTTATTCTGTAATTCTATAAACAGTATTTTTCACAAAATAGTGTTTGGTTTGGTTTGTGACTACAAATAAAATGTTGGGGTTAAGTAAATCAGATGTTAATTCATGGATTCAGTAAAGGATTCATTAGGCCAATTTTGTCAGGGTGATTCATTAAAAGATTTGGGTCATAAGTGTCATTTCGTTCATTAATCGGATTAAACTAAACATTGTTTTTACACACAGACAGGAAAGTGCGTTATCTTTGCATTCAGATCAGGCTGCAAGCCCACATCTCATGTAAAATGTCATTTATTTTGCCATGACTCTAGATTCAGTTGGCTATCGGTGTAGGAAACTTGGCGTAGAGCAGTGCTCACATGATTCAACATGCTCTCTGTAGCTTTTTAGAATAAATTGATTTATTGTCTGCTTGTTTTTCTCAGTTGAATCTCTGTCTCCAGTCATCCTCTGGCTTGCAGCTGTTTCATGCTGTTCTGTTGTCTGCAGGCGTTTCCTCTATGGTCTGAGCTCCATTGTGTGTCATGAAAACGGTGAATGGTAGACTTTTGCAAGAGATCAAAGCACTCAGAGTTAGACGGAAAGAAGTAAGGTAGGAGAAAGAGAGACAGTGGCGTGTCTAAGGTCTTGTAGGCGTACTGAGAGTAGCTGCGCTCTTTGGCTCAGAGCATCAGAATGTGACGGCAGGGTCTCGCCTGTGCTACTCAATTAATATTTCCTCAGATACATGTGAGCTCAATGCCAAAATAATACAGCAAAACTGACAATACTATGTAATTAATTCACAACTCTGCAATTATTTCTAATACCACGACCTTTCCATTTAGTTGCAGCATTAGAGACGTGTATTCACTGTGCGGAAATATATTTATTTGTATACTCATTATTATCAAGTTCTGGCAACTTTTTATTTCAAATTGAAGCAGCCAAAAGTGGTGCAACACTAGAGTATCAAATTTAAGGTAATACATTTGTTTTAGTATTATATACACTTTATTTTATTTATTATTATACAAATATTAAAATCAAAACTCTTTTTTTGCAATTATTTCAACTTGTTTAATATGCCATTGCTAAGAGCTCCTCAATAAATAAGCTCAGGAGCCACAAAACCGTTTTTTTTTTTTTTTTATTTTAGGCAAATAGACACGATCATATCATGATTTGATATAATATGACATTGTATATGATATATTTCTGCTATAAATCAGCTTTTATTTTTATTTTTTAATGATTCGCTAAATTAAATATTTTACAAATAAAAGGTTCTTATTTGCTTGCTTTACTTTCTTTTTTCATTGGAACTTGATGGACTCATACAGCGTAAGATTATTCATAACAAATGCATAAATCTGGCTGAAGTGCAAAAACAGCTTCACTTATAATGTAACACTTGTATAAAAAATTAAATCAAAACCATAATAGATTCTAAATATGATTGGATGAGCCACATTTGGCACCATTGTAAAATTAGCTGAAATAACCTGCAGCACCTGCACACAGTCTACTTCTGTATTAATGCACTAAGTTGTGCAATGTTACATGGCAACCGTAAACGTATAGTTAGAGGAGACACCAGCAGAGCGTCGTGATACATCAAAAGAGAATCACTCCCATTATAATCAACGGATACACTGGAAGCGCTCATCACAGTTTGCAGAGTAGATTATGGTTTTGTGTTTGGTGCATGTGTGGATATATTTATGTAGAATAATAAAGTACGGCGGGCTCTGGAGCGGACTCTGCGAGCTCCTGGGACGGAGGCGGGCTCTGGAGCGGACTCTGCGACACCCACAGTGAAGGAAGAGCCACACAACAAGGCATAGTCCAAAAGGCCCCTCAAACTCCCATTATACACTCCTCCAGAAAACAAAGATTTATTAAACATGGCCTTGATGTCACTATTGAGTCCAAAATAAAACAAGTCCTTGAATAGATACTGCGTACAATGGGACCTGGTAAGACAGCTCACAAAACTGGTGAACATACTCCTCCATAGTCAGGCCTCCTGGCGAAGATGTAGGAGTTGGCCACGCTGTCCATAGTTGGGCTGGGTAGTCGAGATGACGCTGCTGGATCCGAAGCGTGAAGTCTTCTGTAAGGAATGGTCAGAGGCAGTGGATCCACTTGCAGCAATATTTAATGGGCAGAATCAAACAGGCAAGGTCAGCAGGCAAAAACAGGAATATCAGAGGCAGGGCAGAGACGTAAACAATACCAGGCAGAAGTCGGGGTCACAGGCACAGGTTCAGAGATCCAAGGTCAGGCAGTCCGGGGTGAAACACAGCGATAGCAGGATGAATAGGAGAACGCTCAGAAATGTAACCAGGGGAAAACAAGACTTCGCACTGGGTGAGTGTTTGTGTGCTGCTTTTATGTGAGTGAGAGAATGAGGTGCAGGTGTGGTGAGGCAATCAGAGTTGATGAGTGAATGGTGACAGCTGTGTGATTGGTGTAATGGTGGACGGGAATGTGTGAGTGCAGTGCATGATGGGAAATGTAGTCCATGGGTGATGTGCAGTTTGAGTGAGTGGGAACCAGATTCATGACACTTACCTTATTTCATTTGTTTCCACTGCTGTCCTGAAGCGCGCTTCAGCTTCAACTCTCCGCATAAACGATTGGATATGCGCCTAGCGCACATTTATCTCGGTTAAATGATTAAACTAACATTTTGATATGCTTTAAGTATTTTATATCTATAGATTTTATTTTCGGCAAGTTGTAATTACATCGCATTACATTGTCTCATTTGATTTCTTCATATTGCGTTAATATCTCATAACAGTAAATCAGTAAAAGAATCAAAATTGCACTACGAATGTATGATTAGCCTGTTTTTGCACTTCCTGTTTTCCCTGCTTGAGAATTTCTGTCCAATGAATGGATGACCTTAGCACACGTGTGGTTTTGTCTACAATTTCTGGTTCACTTGCAAAAAGGGCAGTGTGAAAGCGAACCGCACCAAACAAAACAAAAAACATTCTATTTGGTCGAGATTAAAGCAAGTGAACTAGCACACTTTCCTGGTGTGAATGCTCTACGTGAAGACTGAACTGTTTGCCCTGACGGAAAGAGCTTTTTACTGTCACAATTTAAGATTTTTCAGAGAAAAAGGAAAGTTTGCCTTCACACCTGAGTTTTTATAGACATACAGATTGCTAATTTCTTTTTTAACCTATATAACATAGTTGTTCAAGTTCACAAACATTAAATTTCAACAATAAATGGTTAATGTCATCAGATTTCTTAGGAATTTACTTTCATTCACATGGAATTTATTGACAATAATGGTTGTTGTGTTATTTTGTATATCAGGACATATATGCAGTGCTGTAGGCAAGGAGATACACACATGTTTAGCAATATTTGAGTGTTCCTCTCCTGATACCATTGAAGCGCAGACAGAAAAGCTCTTTTGCCAAATCCAGCTAAATCACAAAGATCTGCTGTGCAGCACATCTCTTTACAATATCATTTTTCCTACATGTCCTTCAAAAAATATTGTTTTCATTTTCTAGCATTAAGCTCATCAACTGTTTGGTAGAGTTGCAGCTTTACCTGAAGAAAATCAAATCAGAAAGCACTGTACACTGAGTTAAATGCATCAGTAGTGATTTTCTGCTAAACTGCTTTGTGTTTCTGAGAGTCTGTATTCGTGAGGTTTATGGAAACATGACAGGAGCCTTTGAGATTCTCATTGCTTGTTGACTCCGTAACCGCTGGAGCTCCTCGATGTTTAAGACCGATAATCAGTTATGTGCATATTTTTGCAAAATGATGCATTGTTGAGGAGCAATGATTAGATTAGGAGTCATATCGAGGCAGTTTAGAGGAGGGTAAAGCACTTTCGGTTATAATCTGATTATGGGTTTGAAATAATTAGCATGCTAATGTTTCTCTTGGCCATTGTGGGTAGAGTGGTGCTCAAAGCTATTATGTGTTTTATTGGAGTGTATGTAAAAAAGAGCATGTGTATATGTTTCGTGGTCAAGGCTAATCAGTAATAGGGGTTTGTGCGAGCGTGTGTGTGTGTGTGTGTGGGTGTGTCTAAATCCTTCTATGCTGGCCAAAGAGGTCTTCCGTGCCTGTGAGCCCTCGGGTAGCTGTGTGCTTTGGAGATAGTGCCGCTGCCCCCTATCCAGGGATCCAGGCTCGATCAGACCGGGCTGTAGGAGGGCCGGAGGGGGAGTGGCGCTGATCCGGTTAGAGCATTGAGGCTGGAAGGGATTTTTAGGCACAGAGGAAAGACTCTCTCCTGATATCTGTGACCTTCATACAGCTGTTTTGAAGTGGCTTGGACAAAACAGAGTTCATGGACAGAGGGTGAAATCAGGTCTGACAGCACAGTTATAGGCCAGTTTAGATTAGGGCCACCCCATCCTGTTCTTGAAGATCTACCTTCCCGCAAAGTTCAGCTCCAACCCTGATCAAACACAACCAGCTAATTAAGATATTCAGGAGCACTTGATAATTATAGACAGGTGTGCTGGATCAGGGTTGGAACTGAATTCTGCAGGTAAGTAGATCTCCAGGACCAGGTTTGGGCACCCTTGGTTTAGATAATACAAGAAATCTGCTTGTATTATAATTCTGCATGAAGTAATGGAGAAGGACTTGTGCTGAATTATATTTAACGTTTGGGTCCATTGGTAGTATTGGGTCCTTCCAATTCTGAGATATAGAGAGGACGGAGAGTTCCCCCTCGTTATTAAGGAACAGCGGGATTATCACAGGAGATTCAACGTTTATTCAGGATGTCAGTGGCTCAATTGGATGCTTTGCTAGTGATACTAGAGCCACATATTAAAAAGAAGACCACCGATTTCTGTGAACTCTGTGTGCAAAGATCTATATACAGTGCTTTGTTCTGCGAGGTGAAGTGGATGGACAATCGCCATTCTGGATTTTGGTGTTCATTGGTGTTCAAATACTTGCCACGGATGCAAAAAACACAAAAAAAGAGTGTGTAAATGTGATTGACATAACATGAGATCGTATTTATTTTTTAACGTGTGAAAATTGTGGACAACATTTTCACTCTATGTGGAATGATCTTGAGTCTGAAAAATCTTTCCGAAATGTTCCCACATTAAAAAATGAATACGACCTCATGTTATGTAAATCACGTTTACACACTTCCTCGAAAATTGTTCATCCATCATAAAAAAAATCGGATCAGGTTCTATTTTTGATTGATTGATTGATTCGATTGTTAATTTTTCGCATCTGTGGAAAGCATGAGCTTGCCACAGATGCTGTTTTTTAGTAACCCTTAGACCCTCCAGCATATAGCAGTTTTCTAACAATAACAAAGAAACACTACTTAGCAGCGCCATAGCCAGTGCTGGGTTGATTTGTTACAAATTGTAATCTGTTACTGATTACAAATTACGTTAAAAAAGTGTAGTCAGTAATGTTATCAAGATTACAAATTTTATGTAATGTATTCTGATTACTTTTGGATTACTTTTAGATTACTTTTGACATAATATATATTAGGGATGTTTGTCTCCAGAACTGAGGCCGATGCAATATGCATCTGGATGCATAGCCAATGATACGATACATCAAAGATGCATATGAAGCAACTACCGATGCGATATGATATGAATCACCCCATTACGATGCAGTGCGATCTGATTTCGATTCGATTCAACACAGTGTGATTTAATGCAATATGATTCAATGGAAAAAATATAATGCTATGCATTTCATTATTGTACAGATAATTTGCTTTATTTCTTTGGTTCAGACAGACAGCCTTGTTAATCTATATTCTAAGTGACTCTCAGGATACGGCTCGGTCTCCGTAGTGTTGTAAATTCGTCATATTCACGTAGCAGCAGTGATGAGAGAAAGCGCTTGAGAAACAGTTTAGAGAGGAGAAATCAATCTACATATAAAATGTCGGACACAAATTATTGGTCACTTTCTAAATAAGAAAAGTATAGTGCATCTACAAATAATTATATATAAATAAATTGTTTTTCATAATGCAAATATGTGAGAAATGATGCATTGTGATACAAATGCCAACGTTTGTGCCAATGCACCGATGTGAATTGGTGAATCTTGCCATCCCTATTATTTATCAATTTAAATGTTAAATCCAGATTACATGCAAGTAGTGACTACCCAACACTGACCATAGAAATCACCCATAACCCCTAATATTTCCTCTGGTCTACTTACTTCCATAGAGGTGGTGTTTGTCACACTGTAACTTTTCTGTCATGACTTGATGCTTTTTTTCCAAAATATGGCACTTCAAGGACAAATATGGTATTCTTTGTGTGATTTCTTGTTTATATGACTTTGAGCTGGGTAGATTGGAGCTGGCTGTTACAGGACCTGTTGGAAACATCCTTCATGCTGTCATGCTAAACAGCACTAATGATGAATAATGATGCACATTTCTGCATGTCCAGCCTCGTACAGGCAGGAAATTATGAACAAAGACAGTAAGAAGGGGAGAGAGAAAATTGGACAAAAATAAAAAGAAATTGAAAAAAGAGCAAAGAACTACAAAGTCAAAGTTGGTTACACCGACATAAAGATGGCAGACAGAACAATATCTAAATAAAAAAGAGAAGTCACAAAGTGTAAAATCAGGCCAGTGTATCTCCAGATGCCCAGTAAGGTTTGTGTCTCCAGATGCCCAGTAAGGTTTGTGTCTCCAGATGCCCAGTAAGGTTTGTGTCTCCAGATGCCCAGTAAGGTTTGTGTCTCCAGATGCCCAGTAAGGTTTGTGTCTCCAGATGCCCAGTAAGGTTTGTGTGATGATTTGAATTGCAGCCAGCGCCCCCACCTCACCAAGAGAGATGATCAGCATCAAGGACAGGAAGAGCGACTACGACTCCACTGGAACCAACGCCAGTTACCATGGAAACAAAGGAGAGCACGCTTCCAGAAAAGACACAATGGCAGGTAGGTCTAACTTCAGGAGGAGGAGGAAATCTGAGTTTTATTTCAAGCACTTAACAGCAAATCAACTAGATGTCCACTTACAGAACAGTTTTCTGAGCTTTTTATATAAAATTACTTTTGAATGGACAAACAAATAACACAGTCTAAACTCTACCATTCAAGAAAACATCCATGGTACGTTATTTTTCAAATGCTGCTGCAGAATGTCAAGTTTTACTCAAGAGAATGTGAACTTGAATATTTACAATAACTTTGATGTAAATTAAAAACAAGGCAACATAGAGAACACAGTGATTTTATATCCATGAATAAGAATATGTATTAATATATATATAATATTTTGTATTTATTGTTATATTGGTGCATATAAATTATATCAATGCGGATATATAGTTATATAATTAAAATATATTAATATTTTAATTGCATGCATTTATTGATAATATTAATATGTATTAATTTGTATTTATATTAATTTCATTTGTACTGTAAATATTAAGGGGGACAACGACATATCTAACAGGATTGATCCATTATTAATTGTGTATCAAAATGTCATAATATACAAATCCAAATTCGTTTGATACTGAAATGTTGTATTTTAATATATGTGAGAGAAAAAACTACACTGTCTGGGTTTGAACTTGTAAGTGTTATTAGGATGAAGTGTGCTTACGGTCCATCAAGCTTTATCCCCGACTCACATTTGGTTGAAATAGAGCCCAGAGATCCTTGCTACAGCCCTGCCAGAGTATCTTATAAAAGGATGGATTTGTTTCACTCTCAATACGTACAGTTTCCAGAGTTTTTCATAGCTGTTTAATGCTTGATTTATTTTAAAAACATTCCCTGCACATTCACACTCTCGCTTTCATCCCACAGTTCAAACCTCCTGTGGAACATCCACATTGTTCCGCAACTCGTACGAGACTTCAAATGACGAGATCAAACACAACCAGGTGAGCAATGAATCAGCCTGAGACGTCTCAACTAACCAGGGTCAAACAGGGACTGCATGACTTCCAAGGCTGCATGAGAAATATGTCTCCAATTGTGGAAAATCAGACACATTTACGTTTACTACAACTGGTTTGCGGCTATGCTGGGGTAAGTCATTAGTGAATGTTTTCAACACAAGGCAGCTGTCTATCTACCAATCCAGAACTGTGTTGGCAAACAAAAGTCTGAAGATCTATTCGTTCTTGCATAGACCTGTCAGATGTTGTTTATTTGACTTTGTGAGTCGTCATGCTATGCTAATGAATCGCAACTATATGCTTCCAAGTGCTAGGCACTTTGGCCGTATAGAAGATATATTACTTCTACTTGACAAGGTTCATCATGGTAAATTTTCAGATTTCATATGGATAAAGTTGGCCAGATGTCCCTGGCACGCTTCCGAACCACACCGTATGTTGAGTCAGTCGACAGAAATGCTTTCCCAGACGAGCAGCTGCGAGGAGGCTGGGTACTGATAAGCCTGGCTTCCACATGGACCTTTCCTTTCTGTAGCTGGAGAGCATTCAGCTCGGAATCTTTTTCAATTAGTAACATCTCATTTTCTGCTTCAAATCTCTCTGTTATCGAAAGCAGCTCTGAATGGACAGAATAATGTGAATTTAAAGGGTTATATCACTTAGATTACTCACCTCGTGTTGTTCCAAACTCACATGGCTTGCTTCCACAAAAGGAGATGTTTGGCAGGATGTCTGCGTATGAAAAATATTCTGTTTTTGTTTTCATGAAATAGTAAATGGGTCATGAAATTCAGTTTCAGATTTTTACATTTATAAAAAAAAAAATATATCCCATCCTCATTGCACTCTCTTTGAAAAACACTCAATTTCAAGGGGCGTTACCTCTCGCAGATGCAGACGTAAATGCCCACTGCTGCGATTGGCTAAATTCACTGCACCATATCCATAATAAAAAAATTATCTGGTGAGGGGTCAGAATTCAGAACAACACCAGCAGCATGTTTAGAATAATTCATAAAACAGTCCGTTCTGAAATGTGAAGAATAAATGAAAACTTTATCTCTCAGTGTCTCAGGCACATCATTAAAAATAAACTGAAGTCATGCATTTCTAATGCTCAGATCTTTAGGAGGCTATGCAAGGAAGTGCGGTTTCTATACATCCACTGACAGAACAACGTCTTAGTTTGACAGTCTTACTCCTCGGATTGCTTACGATGATGATGCATATAAGGGGCGTCTCAAGGAGAATTGTGACATCACGATTTTCCAAATTTCTAATCAGAGTGTTTCAGAAGACTATAGAATAATTCATGGTTTAAACTGGTGAGTTAGTTTTGAATTTTGATTCTGGCAATATTTTGATTCTCCATTTCATGACACCTTTAAGTGTTCATTGCGAAGATATTTTGCTATAGCAGCTGGAAATTATAGAGTATTTTAAAAACTCCAGACAGCAGTAAATTCATAAATACATACAGGGCCAAACATTATTGAATGGTTTGTAATTTTCAACCCATTTTACTGATGCTACCAAGACATCACAAATAATTCTTGCAAATTTTGGGATGAATTGACCAACTCTTACAGGCTTAAATGTACAACAGAACTCAACAGTGAGATTTTTCTGTTTGCCAGATCACAAAATAGTAGTACACACATTTTTATGTATTTATTTATTCATTTATTTGACTTTTTTTCAACTTTTTATATATAAATAATTTGTTTTCCAAAGTGTTGTTTATTATTGCAAATATTTTCACACATTTTTCATTATTTGTTCATCAAATATTATATAATTATTAAACAGGAAACTCATAATTGAATACATACATGGCCAAAAATTACTTATTGATTTGTAATTTAACCAATTTTTTACTGTTGTTACCAAGACTATTACAAGTCATTGTTGCAATTTCAGCAAAAACTCAAAGATCATTTTAGCTCGTTTAAAAGTTGCCAAGAATAATTTTTCACTGAGAACTACATTTGTGTTTGAAAGGCATAATGTATGTACATTATCAAATGTATGATAAGCACTGGGCCATCTTTATTGTTGAGCTTTGAACAATATAAAAGAACATCAGGTCCAAATAAATTGATTTTTGAAGCAAAACATCTGCCTTTTCCTCCCAAATTTGAGATGTGAGACTATTGTGTTGATCAACTTCACTCATAAATCCTTGTTTCACTTCAGGTCCCAGTGCCGCCCGCACCACAGGAACCGCCGCGCAACGACTACGAGGCGTACCCCATCTATCAAAACTCCACTAGGAACTTTGAGGAACCATTTTTTGAGGATCAGGTCCATCGCCCCCCTCCTGCCACCGATATGAATATGCACCTGGGACTCAAGTCCACTGGGAATTACGTGGACTTCTACTCTGCCGCCCGGCCCTATAGCGAACTCAACTACGAAACGAGTCACTACCCCGCGTCCCCCGACTCTTGGGTTTAGGACTTTGAGCACGTAGAGGCCGGGAAACTGCATGTGCATGCATATCACAAAACATTTTTCAGCGAGTTTTGTTAGTCGAAGCTGGTTCCATGGCAAATATGAGGGAGTTGAGCAGAAAAAAAGAAAAGGAGAGAGAAAAGAAGGCCTTGACAGAGAGAGAAAGAATGCATGAGATGAGAGCGAGCACATACTTTAAAGAGCAGCGGAAGCTTAACCTTTGGAGTAGAAAGTGGGTTTGTATTGAAAGGTATTTGAAAAGTGTAGAGGAAAAAAACTGAAATATAGAAGAGGAAGGCGAGGTATGTAAGCACAAGAAAATTAAGTTTGTAAAACGAGCTACGGGATCAGCTTTTCACCATTTTTGAAACGTTCTTTTCATTTATTGGTGGCTCAAAAGCTTTTTATTTACACATTTTCCACACAATTTTTATTTGATCTTTTTTAATTCGATGTAAAGTATTTGGTGTACATTAAAGAGATTCATTGCACAAGTGCATTGTGTAAATTACACAGACCACTCGGTTCTTCCCATGGCTTTGGGTATTTGTTTTACAGTACAAGAAAAAGACAAAAAACTAAAAAAGAATCCTCAGAGAGAGATGTGTTAACCTTCAGTGTCCCTTCCCCGAAATTACATTCAAAGAACAAGGATGTAAATGCCAGTATCGTTCGTTCTGAAAACGTGAATATGTCTGTGGCAACTAAAACAAAAGCAGATGAAGACCGGAGCATCGTTCCACTCTCCTCTCCTCGTCGATGAAGTGCTTTCTCACTGCCTACAAAAATAGATGTAGATTCTTTTTTCAACTTCACTTTTTTCTTTCTTGGTGACTCAGTGTGGAATAAAAATAAATGCGGCTATTTATCATCCATATTTGCAGGAAAACGGCCTGTTTTAGACCTTGATCTCAGTTTTCCGTGATAAGTGACTGTGCCAAATCTCTTCAATCAGCACTGGAGACATTTTTAAGTTTTTCAATTAGTGACTTCTTCGATTTGTACCTGCGTTTTTGTTCATAAGTGTGTTTTACTGGAATTAAGCGGCATCTAGAAAACACTGGAATACTACCAGGAGGGCAAAACGTAACTTTGCGAGCTTAATTCCCTCCAAAGATGTACAAAAAAACCCTGTCTCTCGATGTTAGTTGAGTGTGTGCTGTATGTCGATCAGTGTTTGCTATGAGAGGCTTTGTTTCTGACACGTGGCTTCTTCTGTTTGACTTGACCAGAGATGACGAACTGCTACACTGAGATGTTAATAGAGAATGATAAATATATAAATATGAATATAAATATAGATCTATATAATTTTTATGTGCTGATGTCAGTGTCACTGAAAGCAACAAACCAGAAAAGACTTGTGCAAAAAAAAAAAAAGAAAACGATTCTGTTTACCTTCATGTTCTGATTCCAGAGAAAATGAAACTTGAAATGTTGACCTGGTCCCAGTTGTGTTGTTACCAAGCTACTAAAATAATCACGCTGGATTTGGATGATGTTCTAATGTCAGGACAATAAATTACTCTTTGCGATTTGGAGCCGTTTTCTTATGTCCAGTGGATGTGACACAAAATCATTTTCACACCCGAACAATTCAAAGCAGTTACACCGCTGCTTGGACACTAGGTGGCGCTATGGAGTATGTTTCGCTACACAATGGCCACATACACACTGCAGCTAAATTCAGTTGTCAATTCACCTCTTAGTGCTTTTTGTCCACACAGAGTTCAGTCATTTATGAAAGTGACTACCACATTCTTCAACAAAATTGACTTCTGAAAAATGCAGGTAGTTTTAACCACATTGGCAGAAATTGACGCTGCGTGGAACATAACTGAACAACCAGTTATTTAATTTCGTTGGCCTTTCAGAGTTGTGGTGCAAGAAACCACAGCCAAGGAGTTACGTCTTGACTCAGTGTTGCCAAATCTTGCTATAAAAAAGAATAAGAACAAGCATATAATAAACTTAAATAAACCATTACCTTGGAAATAAACAACATACCAAAATATTGCAACCTGCACTTGCCAACTTTATTATCCTCATGAAATGAATCGCTTTATGAGCCAAGCCCAAAGACGCTTAATAAGAGGTGCTTTTCGTAACTGAGCTCGCTCTGCAAAGCAATCATCCAAACAGAAAGCACGATGACTCTGTAAACTGTGGTTTAGTTACAATTTCAGAACATAACTTTGGTCGCTGTGGTATTATATAGTTAAAAATGGCTGATACCAAAAACACGATGCCAGAATGCTGCTATGGTCAGGCTACTATAGTCATAGCAGTTACAAGAGTGAGTTCTGTTCCATACACACACACACACACAAAGATAATCTGAGGATTCACACCTGAATTTAAATCTATTTAAACACTTGTCAGCAGTGTTGGGAAGGTTACTGTGGAAATGCAGGCATAATAGGATACAGATTACAAGTTTCCCTATTTAAAAAGTAATAAGTAGTATAATATCAATTACATTTAATTACTTTTCTACATTCTAAAAATGTTTTCAACTGTTAATCATTTTGAAACATGTAAAGCAGGCAGGGTTAACCTTGCAGTAGTCCTCAACACTGATTACAGTGAGACTTTCAAAATCCTTCATCACTTGAATTAAGATTAAAATCATTTCAAATTAAAGCACAGCCAGCACAACATCTGACTTTAGCGCCTCTTTTTATTTACAGACCGTTCTGAGTTTAAATACAGATTTAAAATCATACTTTAATAACTGATACTGTTTTTAAAACCAAATCTTGAAATCAATCTAACAATGCCTTGGGGGAAAAACAGCTAATCTTAAACGATAAAGCATATACATAAAACAACATAGGAAATAAAACAGTTATTAAATAAGCACGTGTCACTGGTGAACTCAATCATATCTGTATGTGTGTGAAAATATTCAGATATAACCCCTTTGTCATCTTTAACAGTTTCATAAGTAACCATCATCTAATTACAAATGATTTCTCAGTAACTAACAGATTACAGTGCCAACCGCTTGCAAGTGTTTGAGTTTTTGGTGTATTAACAGGAAATCGAGACCTGTTGTTGTCAAGTCACTTCATTAATAATATCACCCTCCCTTTAAACCATAACATTTCTGTACATGGCATGCCTACATAGTCCACATTAATGTGGTTTTGTATTACGTTAATGATATTATGTGTTTTCTGTATTCATAATAGCATTGTAAATGTCTTTTAAACATTTGGAGACTCGCCAAGTAGGATTACAAAGAACCTTTGGCCAGAGACCCACAATTCCTTGTATTGATCCGCTCCTCCACCACTTCCAGCCGGGTGCGGTGTTGTCAGATCCACAGCCATCTGAATGCTCCATCACCGTGATGAAAGAGACTACGGGAGCGTTCCCTAGGAAACAGGAAAACAGAAGCAAAGGATGCTGGCTTTGAATCCTTCCCATAATCCACAGCTCAGTGGAGAGCACAGTTTCAGAGCATTACATCCCCAGCAGGCTTTGCATGATGTACAAAAGGGGCTTCTTGCGCCGATTTAGGCTACCCAACAATTCGCACATGGGCACACAGACGTGAAGAGAGGGTCTGTAACTGTTATTACCTGTAGCGGCCGAGCGGGAGAGGAAATAAATAAGCACACGGGATTCTCCTCTTAGAGAAGGAGGATGTGGCGGCTCATGTCTGCCGAGGCATTATGGGGATTAAGTAACAGGCACCTTAAATTTAGCCCTTTGAGAAGGACTCTATCTGCTCATATCCTGTCAGTATGAGTATTGTCATAACTTCTCTCTTTTCATGGACAGAGTTCCTCCATCCAGCACAGAAGAGAGCAGGAGGGTCCTGATGGTCATGGTAATGCAAGGGAATTTTAAAACGGATTCTGAAGTAAAAGTCAGAGGGAAGCCACATCTTTTTCTAGTTTTTGCTTTTCTCTGTAATATTGCATCAGCTTGATGTAGTAGCTGGAGTAAAACTTGCCCTCGAGCGATCCTGATAACATCAGCCTGTCCGCTGAGGGTCTTATTGAAGACATTTGTACACTAGTAAGTGTCCTTGTTGAAATCTATTTTTTTTAAGATTTTTTTTTCTTCCTGACATACAACTGGAAATCTGCCTCAGCGATATCGTATAAAATGATTCCTTACAAGCAAGTACACGTGAGCTGACTGGGATTGTCAGGGAAAAGTCAATGAAATGTGATCATTGAATATTATCCGTACACTTCCGTTCTTAAGTTTGGATTAAGTAAGATTTTTAAGGGTTTAAATGGCCAAGGCAGCATTGATTTGATTACAAATACAGTTAACACATTAATGTGAAATATTATTACAATGTAAAACAGCTTTTTTTCTATATATTTAAAAATAATAATTTATTCCTGATGACAAAGTTGAATTTTCAGCAGCCATGTCTCCAGTCTTCTTCCAATAGAAATCAGTTTCATATGCTGATTTGGTGCTCAAGAAACATTAACTATTTTTGCTTAATGTTTTTATGGAAACCCTGGTCATATCTTTTTCAGTATTATTTGGTGAATAGAAAGTTCAAAAGAATAGCATCTAGGAAACTTTAGTTTTAAATGTCACTTTTGATTAGTTTAATGTGCCCTTGATGAATACATGTATTAATTCTTTCAAAATCTAACTGAGCCCATTTGAACGGTAGTGTATAATGGCAGAAGAAATATTTTATGTAACAAACCCTTAAAAATAAAGGTTCTTTTATTAGCATCTGGTTCCACAAAGAAACTTTAACATACCTTTCATTGCACAAAAAGTTATTTAGATTTTTTTAATTTTCTTCAAATTATTAATTTAAGACCTGTTGACTGAAAGGTTCTTTGGGGAACCAAAAAGATTATTCTATGGCATCACTGCAAAAATCATTTGAAGCCTTCATTTTTCAGAGTGTATCAGGACCCTCGCTGACGAGCAAAGTGCTGCGAGAGGTACAAATTGAGTCTCCTCATCTGGAGTCTATTATCAGATTTGTGAGTCTAGACTTACAAACATTATCAAGTCAATAATGTTATATTAACATTATTTGCAGACTTGAATTCTGGGATATATTAGTCTGAATGTTGGCAATTGTAGACTGCTTGTCTCCGTTATAACCTGTAAATGTTTCTTACTCACAGGTTGAAATATTTCAGTGCAACACTCAGTCAGTGTTAGACCCTTTCTATCTCACCCCCTCGGCTCTGTGAAGTTGTAAAATTAAATTCAGAGGGTGTGCAGAATAGCTCCTGAACCCATGTGATGATTAGGTGTTCAATACGTACCAAAGTTTCATTTTCAGTGTGTGCCGCCTCACACTGTGGGATTATAATCTAATGTGGCATGAAAATAGGTCTTCAATTGAACAATGTGATTTATTTTACACCAGGGCAAATACGGCAAGAACTCTAAACCCATCTCTCTCCATTCTGTTGACACATCCATGAATTAAAGTCCAAAATGTAGATTTGGCACAAAATCAATTTCTGTGTGGACAAAAGTTAAATAAAAGGATCATCAGCCCACTGCAGATGAAATTATTCATGAAGGGAAAATTAATTTTCATCAGGATTCATTCTTGAGTATGAACCGACTGAACAGGGTTGATAGTTTAATAGACATCTGTGAATGTCAGACGCTACATTTTTGTGCCAGACCTGATTAAATCCGTAATTTCCCAACAAAATGACCAGTAGTTACTTTTTCATGTGATACAAGGGAATATCAAAAGGGGTTGGGACACCCCCAAAAAAGTCTACTATTATAATCATAATGATTGTTTTTGCATTGTAACATAATTATCAGAACAATTAAAATCATTCTACTCCACAGCCATATCACCCTGCAGCCCAAGACTGGTTGCCCACTGAAGCTAAGCAGGGTTGAGCCTGGTCAGTATCTGGATGGGAGACCTCCTGGGAAAACTAGGTTTCTGTTGGAAGAGGTGTTAGTGAGGCCAGCAAGGGTTGCTCACCCTGTGGTCTGTGTGGGTCCTAACGCCCTAGTGTAGTGACGGGGACACTATACTGTCAAAAAGCACCGTCTTTCGGATGAGACATTAAACCGAGGTCCTGACTCTCTGTGGTCATTAAAAATCCCATGGCACTTCTCGTAAAGAGTAGGGGTGTAACCCCGGTGTCCTGGCCAAATTCCCACCACTGGCCCTTATCAATCATGACCTCCTAGTAATCCCACACACTTGATTGGCTCTATGACTCTCTCTCCTCTCCACCTGTAGCTGGTGTGTGGTGAGAGCATTCACTTGATTGGCTCTATGACTCTCTCTCTCCTCTCCACCTGTAGCTGGTGTGTGGTGAGAGCATACACTTGATTGGCTCTGTGACTCTCTCTCCTCTCCACCTGTAGCTGGTGTGCGGTGAGCGCATACACTTGATTGGCTCTATAACTCTCTCTCCTCTCCACCTGTAGCTGGTGTGTGGTGAGAGCATTCACTTGATTGGCTCTATGACACTCTCTCTCCTCTCCACCTGTAACTGGTGTGGTGAGCGCACTGGTGCCGTTATCCTGTGGCTGCTGTCGCATCATCCAAGTGAATGCTGCACATTGGTGATGATTAAGGAGAGACCACCCCCCCTCAACATGATTGTAAAGTGCTTTGGGTGTATAGCATTACACAATAAAAGCACTATATAAATCATTAATTCGTTCAGTCATACAATTGTCATTACTGTCATGTAAAATATACTCTTAATCTAATAACATGAAATTAAGATCAAATTTTATCATGATTTTTATAATAATACTTGCTTCTACAACACTTATTTTCAATGTATTGGCGATTTTTACATACTTTAGGCCTAAATATTAAAATAATAAAAAATGAAATACAATTATATTTATATAAAAATGTTTTATGAATTATACATATTTATTTCATTTAATATGAACCAAAATATGTTTTACTGTAAAATAAAACAAAAACATTGACTTTTGCAGTAATAATAATTATTTTAAAATACTAAAATTACCAGACATTACAGTATTAAGAATTGTGGGGAAAATGTGCTGAATATGTCGTGAAATGTGGAGGGGGTGAAATGATACAGTATGTAGACCTTTCTTGACAGGTTGTCACAAAGTGCCTCAATCTTTAAAAGTTCTCAATAATAATCAGAACAGTATGCATTAGAACATGCACGCTAAAGGTTACATAAAGCTCCCATCAGTCTCCCATGATAGGTCCAATGTGAACGTAGTGCTTACTGACAGAGTCAGACATTACTGCCACAGATTTCTCTGCACAATACAACTCTTCAAACAGTGAGCGATATAAATAATGATCAAATACTGCCTCTGTCAGGCTCAGATCAGCAGCTCCTCTAGGTCCTAAAACCTTTGATTTCCTTGCACTGTATGACAACTGTTTTCTTAAACCCAGAACACACTAGGCGTTTTGAGGTCACCGATGTATATACTTTAATGATGGAATACTTCACCGAGCAACTATGGACGGCATCTGATGCTACAAATGCAGAATTCTGCTCCAAAATATTTGATCATATATAGATTTGTATGCAGACTGCATTATTTTACCAGCTGCTTTAAAAAGTGCCATTCCACAAGGCTTGCTTGTGTGGCTTGTTTCAAAATGAAGACTCCTGACATTTATTAAAGCATTAGTCTCCCATCTAGTGGTCATGATTCACCTCAGTGTAAATTCATCAACGTAGCTCAACATCTGCCAGGTGCACAGAGTGCTATAGGGCAAACATCTCCGATTTATCCTATTGGAAAATCTGACTTATGTACGTGTGAAAACAAAACCTGATTTACCGATACTGAGAAACCATATTGAGAAATTGTGTTTGCATCACAGCTTCTGACTTGAAAAGCCTTGGGCCAAACTCTGGCCCTATTGATACATAAATTCTGCACACAATAACACAGGGATTAATATTAAATATAAAGGACCATGATCTCAAATAGCATTCCAAAACGTTTAATAGGAGGAACCCCTTGTGTTGTGTAGCCTACTTGTGGAAAACTGACACGATTACCTTTCCTCTTAGTGCAAACATTACTTACCATTAAAATTATGATTAGAATGAATATTTTCTCTTAATTGCAGCTCTGCATCATCTGATATGATGTATTAGGCCTACCAGCTGTAATATGAGCACAAGCACTGTCGGGAGTTCTTGAATAAATTCTCACCATACATAATATTTTATAAGATTCCCTATTTTATATCTGCTAAAGTTTCCCAAACATGCATTTTAACCTTCGTAAAATTTAATACAGGGTTTTCACACTGCGCTTAATGCTTAATCAGATCAGCTTAACCACCCTCTCTTTTTACATAGAGAGGGTTACAGCGCACCGCATTAAAATAAATGATCATTCATGTTTTCAACCACTTGCCAAACTCAAAAATGAAACTAAAATGAAAACATCTTTGAGAGCAGGGGCAGGCCCCTGGTGTTTCAGGGGCCGTACACAGCTTGCATATTCTGTCTATAGGGAGGATCGGCTCTGCCGGTGTATCATCAGCCTTATAGACACCAGTTCCTGACGTTCTTCTTTTATCCAGCCAAGAGCTGTATTTTGCGTATCATATGTTCATGCAGCGGTCAGGTATTCAGTCTGTATTTCACACCGCACGATGAGAAACGGCTTGAGCTGCTCCGAAACACAGAATAGCATCACAGAATAGCCTACAAGAGGGGTGTTGCTGTTATTTTTTCATCTTAATTACTTAGCTTTTTAATATATTAATAAAAATACATTAATTCATGTAAATATTATAGTCTTAAGTTATCACATCCCCCCCGAGGATAACACCCCATACCCCACCCACCCCCTACAAGAGAGGTGTTGCTGTTATTTTCTCATCTTAATTACTTAGTTTTTTATATATTAATAAAAATAAATAGTGAATTGAACTAACCACCCCCCATTCCCCCGTCTGTAAGTTGTTTGTACAAGCAGATGATTTCCAGATCAACATCTTGCAGTTGCAGACGTGCTGTATGTGTTGTGTATATCCAGGATTAATTGTTAACCCTGGTAAATTATGAGCAGTGTGAAAGGTGAAGGATTCCTTACACGCAGGGTTCAGAATGACCCAGAGTTAATGATCTCCGGTATGAAAAAGACCACATCTCATGTGAGTAATATACAACCATCAATATAATTTAAATTATTAAACACATGTAGGCCTACTCGTGATTTCTTTATGGGTGCATTTTCTTCCCTCTCTCTATCGCCTGTTTGGGCTAGTATGAATGTATTAATAAAAGCTACACGGCTCGTCTACAAATGCATGCAGGTTTGCATTTTCTAGTTCTCGTATGTTCCACCAGACTTTCCATAGTAAAGAGGAGGAACGTCCTTTCTCAATAACCGCTCTTATTGGTTGGAGCCGACCAGGGCGTCATCACGCACCGTTGCCAAACAATGGGTAGGAAAAAGCCACGTTGACGAAGTCGACAGAAGTGTGCGTTAATTTTAGCCAGAAAACTGAAGAATTTGTTTTATTTTGAAGACAACGAAGCAACTCTTTGGAAGAAGCTCTTGACACCAACCATGTCATCGCCGCCCAAAGAGAAAACCGAGACGAAAGCTGGACATCTTCCTGCAGGTAATGTGGCTGTGCTACTGCTTCTGCTGCTGTTGTTTTTCTGCTTGTGGGAAGTCTAGCGGATCATTCCACCAATGGACGCCTTTTTCATTTGGAAAATGCGATTTATAAAGTGCATTACTGTAGATTTTAGACATTGCATTGGATATCTTATTTAATCAATGTTATTGTATTTGCATTGTGCCATCCCGGGTTGATACTGCTATATAAATAAAACAATTTTGGGACATAACTATGGAGACTATTAAATAAAATGACTTTTTGTTCTATTAGCGATGTGCTCAGGGTCATGACACTGTTAGGTGTTTTTTGTTTCTACTAAGTTTCTTTACTGTGCAAAAACATGGTAACACGGTTGAGTGTTTAGTATATATGATTATTATTGCGTATAATGAAATAAGGATAAGTTGGAGAGACAGGGCTGGAATGGGCAAAAAAGGCTTTCTACAAAAATATAACATAAGTTAACGTTCCTGGATTTTGGTTGGAGCGTCAAGAAAAGCCCCTATAATAACAGAGTAAAAGTTGGTGTCAGCTCTTCATTGTTTACACATGCTCACAAGAGATGTGAAAGGCATAATTTTATGGAATTTCCCCAGTGCATGATTCAGCTGATGTGTTCTGCTGCTTGCAAGCTCTTCCCCAGTAGCCATTGTCTCTAAGAGGTGCAGTGTATGTTAAAGATCAACCATGTTTGATTATGTGACATGGCACAGATTTTCATCCAAATATTTTTACTTTCACAAAATGTAAACGTGTGATAGTGCATTGTGTTTCTCTCTGTTAGCATATCTGTCAGTGCGGAGTAAAGTACACAGAAAAATCAGATAACAGCGTGTGTAATGGCCCTACAAGTAGGCCAAGGGGAAAAAGATAGCATAAAGTTACACATTAAAGTGGCCACTTGTGATTTATGTTATTTGATGATATTGTATAATAAATGTAATTTCAGTTACCACCAGTGTCTGGAAATAAACTGTGTTTATTTGTGTGGCAGTGAGAGCAGGAGGCATGCGGATCGTTCAGAAGCACCAGTCTGGAAATGATGTGCCAGACAAGAAGAATGACAAAGACAGTGAAGAATATGAGACTGAGATGTAAGTATGCTGACCTTCATATTTCTTAAAAATGATTTCAATTCCAGTTCACATACACCTCTGCACTGACAGAGTTTTTTTTTCTAATGAAGCATATGGCCGTCTCTATTTTCAGCTATAGCTTGTCAGAATCATTATGGCTTTGTTTTTTATTGATTGATTTTATTTGTGAAGTATATTTGAAGAGATTCTAGGCTCATAAGTTTTATAGTTCTGATGCTTCTCCAACAGAGAATAAAAATCAAATAGGTTTTAGTTCTTATACATCACTTCATAACTCTGTTGTATCTATATGCTCATGTTTATACGTTTTAGTTTAGTTTACTTGCACGCTACCAACCTTTTAAACCCTCAGATAAACTATTTATCCTATATATGCATAAATGTACATTTAATTGAATTGCATCTTTTGTGATTTGATAATTGCAAGTCATATCTCGTTTTAATTTTTAATGTGATTAATCATGCAGTCCTAACTTCTAAGTAACACAATTCTTTATAGACTTTAGTAACGCTATTAAAGTCTTGGTTCAGCATTGAGTCTGAGTTGAACATTTGTTCAGTGACACAGGTGTGCAGTTCCCATATGACTGCGCACATGGAGAGGTTTCTGCTAAAACAAGACATGTTTTTCTTAGCTTGGACTTTCTCTGCTCTGTGTTGGTGAAGTGGCCCACGCTAAACCAGAATATTTAATATGATGATGAAGTCACTGTTAGTGCCCATCTGTCTCTCGATGACTAAGAGTGAAGGTGAATTTGGCCGTCTTTAAACACATTTCTTAATTGGTGAGCACATGACAATCATTTTTGGTTGCAAACTCAATGTAATAATCTTGGGTGTGTCAGTTAGGAAAATGTAGCAACAGCCGGATATCGCCACATGTTCTTTTTTCCTTGTTCTTCATTGTGGTTGAGTGTGTTAAGATTTCTTTCTTCTTGTTGCTAGGTAGCTTTCTATCTGTTAGTTGTGCAAGTGCACATGTGCAGTGCAAAAGTTTTACAGTGCTCAGAATCAGATTTCCATTTGCTTTTGTGTTGTGTCATAGCTGACCAGTTTTCCGTGCTACTGAGGTGTGTTCACAGGGTTTGACTGCTGATTCTGATGGGCTTTGTTAGCGATCCCCTTCACGGTACCTGATGACTGATGGGCCGCCCCGTTACAGTGGGTCTGCAAGCGAGCACTTATCAGCTCGCTCAACCTGCTGCAGGAAATCCTAAGTGTTTCATTCCTGAACGAGCTGAAAGCTGCTTTTAATATCTCTTTGGCTTTCCTTTAGAAACGTGGCAGCTGTTCATGAGTGGACATTTCCGAGAAGAGGTTGAAATGTGGTTTCAGTGCCCAAGCACTGTGATGTCAGAATGTGATCTGTCCACCCACGTTATTAGGGTTGGCATTTTCTCGCACCGCTGGCAAGGCAAGAGGAAACTCGCCATTTTCCTGTGTAGTCTCTTTGTGCTCGGATCGTTTTCCAAAGCTAGTTTTAGTTATAAACAATGAGATTCTTTTCATGGTTATTATGGTGGTTGGTTATTATCAGTTTATTCAATCTTTTTCCTGTAGTTATAGGCTAATAGTATGTTATAGGCCAGTTATGTCTCTTCAGCTTTTTTGTTGATTCCCAAAACCCCCAATTTAATTGTTTTTATTATGTTTGTATAAATATTTTTTTAAATATCCCCCCTTAATCAGGAGAGTTTAATTCAAAGTTATGTAAAATTAAAAACAAGAACAAATCATTACATTACAATTATCTGACATAAATCTGATTCAATAATATATATATATGATATAATATATATATATAACACCGAGATGAATAACTAGCTTATGTAAGTTTATTAATAAGGCATATGCAAAAAAAGATACTTATTATATAGTGGTTTTGGCTATTCATTTTGATTGGTAGTGTTGCCATAGAAACTCATAATTCCAAATCAAAGGAAACTAACAGCTCAGAGCTAATATTAATGTTTCTATTTAGAGCCACTAGAAAGTGAAATGATCATACCCTAATTTTAGAAGTGATATGGATAATCAAATTACATTTACCAACCAAGGAGCCAGTTTCGCATCTGATCCACCATGTTACTTGTGGCCCTTCATTATAATGTATGCATGTGGGGGACTCACAAAACTAAACATAATAATCCATCAGCAAACATGAGTCATTTTGCTGAATGCTTGCCATAAAAGATGTCTGACACGCATTTAGTGAGTCAAAAGAAAAATAATTTACCAATATGATGTACCAGACAAGGACAAAATGCAAGACAATAGTTGCAAATAGAAGCTCAACAACAGAGAGACAGAAACCAAAATCCTTCACAATACATCCTCAGAAAGTGCTGTGGAATTAAATTAGGACCTCTGTGACCCTGTCTCAGCTGGGTTTAGTTTCAAAATGCTGGAATGAAGGAAATCGTACAGTGTTTGTACAAGGCCAATGCACAAGACCTGGTATAATGAGCCAAAACTGAACAATAGACCGAAGTAAGATGCCTGAATTGTCATCTTAAACTCGATTTTCGTTTTGTTTGGCGAAAGCTAAGCCGTGTCCTCTGCAAATATTATTCCTTCACAATGCTCAACACGCCTTTAAACAAATTCACAGATGTTTTCAGTGAGATCAGGATTGAAGTCTAATGCTTTCCTTGGCCACGGATCATTGAACCTTTATGAGCAGCTCTGGAGTGAGAACGTCCATCTCAAAATTGAGTTTCAGTTTGATTGAAGTGTCCCTGCTCTGTTTTTCATCTTTTATTATAGATAATACATTTTTAAATGTGTCTGGTGACCGAATGTGCCAGACGTGCACACGCTCTCCCATGTCTTGCTCTGTTCACTCTTCCTCCATGTTCTCTTTGCTATCAGAGGGATGGCCTGTAAGCAGGTGGCTTCTGATGGAAAATTGCACATTTGTCGAAGCAAGTCAAGTGACACTGTCTGGGGACCACTTGTCAAATGTGATTTGGGCTTCTCAGATGGATCGGAGGCCAAAATGGAATGGGTCTGAGATGCTAATGTGATGTGCTGTGCTGGTGAGCTCACTCCTTAAAGAGTCCGCCTCCGCTGTCTTCCCTGTCCTTTCTCCATACTTAAGCCCAGAGTATATTTTGGCCATCCACGATTCGCAATGATCCATCATTTTTGTCATCAGGAGTGTCCATGCATACAGCGTAATTGGCATTACTGATGGAAAGTTTGGGGTCGTCAATATTTTTGGAATGTTATCGAAGTCTCTTATGTTCATCAAGGCTTCATTTATTTGATCAAAAATACAGTAATATTGTGAAGTATTGTTGCAATTTTCTATTTGAATACATGTAGTTTTGAATAAAATGTAATTTCAGCAGCAGTTAATCCAGTCTTCTGTGTTGCATGATCATTCTAATATGCTGATTTAGTCATTTGAAAACAGTTGTAATATTTAGGTTGTAAGTTGTAATACAGTCGTGATATTTTTATGGATAGATGTGAATAAAAATAGATGAACAGATAATAGAATGATACATCTTTGAATAGAAAATTAAAAACAGCAAAAAAGTTTGTAAAAAAACGTCTGGTCTGATGAGTCTTGATTTCTGCGACATTCAGATGATAGGGTCAGAATTTGGCGTAAAGAACATGAAAGCATGGATCCATCCTGCCTTGTCTCATCGCTTCAGTCTGTTGGTGGTGGTGCAATGGTGTGGGGGGATATTTTCTTGGCACACTTTGGGCCCCTTAGTACCAATTGAGCATCGTTTAAACGCCACAGCCTACCTGAGTATTGTTGCTGACCATGTCCATCCCTTAATGACTACAGTGTACCCATCTTCTGATTAGGGCTGTGACGGTATTGGATTTTTCCTTACCGCGGTGAAGCAGCAACAAATATCGCGGTTTGGCGGTTAATCGCACGACGACCCAACCCCCCTCAGTAAAAAATTGACGTGGTCGCACTTGTGCAAGTCTGCGTCTGCACGCTGCAGAGCCACAGCACATTGTAGCAAGAGTCAGATTTCACTGATCACGTGAAGAGATGCACGCGAGCATTTCGTGGGTAGAGCCTACACTCACTGCATCAGCACGAGCGCGAAGGTGCACGCAGCCGGACTAAGCTCAACACACTGGAGGATTTGGTTTTCAAACTAAAGTAAAAGACTGCTTCTTAAACCAGAGAAGGTGACACAAATAATACTGATAAAAAAGAACGGGTTGAATGTTAAACACTTTCGTTACCATATAGCTATAAACTAGATTAATTAATGCATGCTGATTAACTTTTATCATAATGTTGTATCAAAAAGATAAAGTTGCGACCAGTGGGAAGAATGAGTAGAGCCCTGAATGACTTGATCAAGAACGCATGCAGCTTGTAAATGAACATGGAAATTAATAATAATAAAGTCGTCGTCTTTATTCTTAAAACAGCAAATTAAATTAACAATAACAAAATAATATTAATCTCTATAACTTCGTTTTTTTTTCAATATCTTCTGAGTTTAATAGTAATTATGGAACAGTCTTTGTCATCGTTTGTAACCCATTCTTTGTACAAATTATTAAAAGAATAACAACCTGAGCAAGCTGCAGAAACAACAAGCGAGCTCAACATGCCCCATGCTTAGTTCTGGTGAGTTGTGCTAAACTTCGATTCCTGTTTCTTTAGACATTGTTTTTCGGGTAAGACTCCGTGGATATAAACACACTTGTCCAAAAGCAACTTGTTGAAAACTGTGTTTGTTGAAACGGATAGGTTGTAACAGCAAATTAGGATGTAATTAATATTATTTGACTATTCGTTAGGCTACATTTATAATAACAACCTTTTTAAAGTGCAAAATAAAATGTTTTTTCTTCTTCCTGACCGACCGTTCCCGCGAAATACATCTCGTTTCCAGAATCTCACAATGACATTTCCTCTACTGAAAGAGAGAGAGATAACAAATAAAAATGTAGTCTGCACAAAAATTATTTTATTGTAGGCTATTTATTTTATTCGTTTTGTCCAGAATCAAATTAGTTTTACATTTTGTTGTCAACGTAATAATAACTGTCGCAGAGAGAAAAAAATAATAATAATGTAGGCCAGTTTGTACAAAAATTTAAAAATAGCATGTTTGTTATTTTTATTCTTCTTGTCAAAATACTAAATTTGTTTAACCTTTTGCTGTCAACACGGAAAAGTGTCGCAGAAAAAAAAGACATCTGTCATTTAAATGTATATGTAAAATATGAACAAAACCGTTGGCTTACATTGCAAAATTAAATCTCTTTTTCATGAAACCAAACAATTTAACTTCCCTGAGAAGAATGTCCCGTGTCAGATTTGCCTGTCATGGGTTTCTTCGCAGTAAACTGGCCATTTTGCAGTCGCAGTTGAAGAATCCACACTTAGCTAAACTTCACCATTATTCTGCTCTGTCACTCATCGACGGGGCTCTGGGCAAAACCCTGCCGTGCCGCGCCCGCTTCACTCAAATACGATTTTAAAGATGCAAGTGAAAGATTAGATAATTTGTTTATTAACAACTACATTAAAATAAAAGCAAGCACGGGCATGTGCTATTAGCAGTCAGGGCTTAATCTGAACAAACCCGGTCCGGATCAGCACCTCCGAAACTCCGATCATCTCATCTGACGAATCCTCTTCCTCCAGAGAAATACGTTTGTGTCAGGATTATTGTAGTTTTGCATTTTTAAATTCGTTTTTATTTTAATATTGCTTTCAATTTTCGCTAAAAATGTAAGTTTCGTTTTTATTTTTTTATAATTTGGTTAATTTTAGTGTAGTTTTTATTTTGTGGAGTTTTCTACCCTATACAGGTTAGTTTCGGTTTTAATTTGAGTTGTAGTAATTAAAGTTTAGCAGAATTAACAGAACACTTCCAGAGCACAGACCAAAGACATTGTAATTTAAACGTATTGACGCAAACCACCAGCGACACTAAATTAAAGCATGCTGAGATTAGAAAATTATTAATTTGATTATTTTATATAGTCGCTATTGGTTTCGTTTTGTTTGAGCTTGTCATTGTTTTTTATTCTTCTTTCTTTCTTTCTTGTCTTAGTGCCTTTATTTTTGTCAAATACAGTTCTTAATACAACATATTTCACCATTTAAACATGTATAACATTTCTTATTTTTAAATTCGTTTAACAAGCATTTTAGAAGTAAAAATAAAACTTTCATAGTCGCAAAAAACCCTGATGTGGCTCGTTTAGGTGACTTGGTTTGCTTTGCATAAAATAAAATCGTTTACTGTTTTATAGATTACATGAAACAAACCTATATTTGACAAAAAAAAGTAAGTGGCACTGAGAACTAATTTCACCCGAAGAGAAGGCAAAATATCTGCATGCACTCAAAGCAAACCCAGACTCTGGACTGTCATATAGGATATGGGTTACAAAAAAACTACCCAAACATTACAAAAAAATGTTTAATAAAATAACCGTGATTTTATATGCACACAATAAAAGCAACTGATGCAAGCTGGTAATCACTTAAGAGGGTCAACGGAGTGATTGCGTGAATGATCCGTTACCTCTCCATCCTCTGATGCCGGATCGATCACCCCGCTTTATTACACCAATTAAACACTGTATATGATAAACGCTAAATATTGAGTATTCCACTAGGCTAAAACACAGCAAAACACGGTTTTGGGTGTACGTAAGCCTATTTAATAGATAATATTACACTTGTTATCTCCACCGCGCTTTCTCTCTCACACACATACATTTATAATCTTACCTTTTAGAAGCGCGTGTCTGGCTTTAAAACTCATCAGACAGCACCAGCAGCAAAAGGAATTCATGTCTGGATAGTTTTATTCGATTTGATGACATTTATGAATGAACATTATAATGTTTTGCATGTAGAGTAGCCTATTGATGACGCTCAGTTGGGGGGCGGCACAGGAGCGGCATTACTATGAAGCAAAGTTAATTTAGATGTAGAATAACTAAGCAGTGATAACGAATGCCCAAAAGATAAACTACAAATATCTGTCCCTTTGCCCCCCTGACTGTGTTGCTGCCGAGGCGACTGCCTTGTTCGCCTATATGCACATGCAGATCGCCTGTTCTGTCAGGGTGCCGTTATGCACATGCAGATCGCCTGTTCTGTCAGGGTGGCGTTATGCACATGCTGCGCACTGTGCGCAATAAAACACATGACACAGAAGCACTGGTGCCTGCGTGCAGCGTGGCGGTTAGAGGGAGTAAAACACACAGATATGCTGTTCTGAAAGGATGTCGGAACGGGAGATTGTTAGACCGCCCACTCCCGTTCAAATTACACCAGAGTTACCGACCGTTACCGTGTTTTATTCCCGCGTTGCAAGACATCTGGTCGGATCCCGCGAAAAACAGTGCGGTGATGACGGTTATGACCTCAACACCGCGGTCGCATCTCATTACCGCGGTGAAGCGGTAATGCGGTTATCGTCACAGCCCTACTTCTGATGACTACTTCCAGCAGGATAATGCACCATGTCACCAAGCTTAAATCATCTCAGAAGGGTTTCTTGAACATGACAAGTTCACTCGCTCACTTACAGACCCGCTGTAACGGAGCGGCCCATCAGGTACCGGGGTGGAGAGGATCGCTAACAAAGCCATAAAGCCCATCAGAATCAGCAGTCAAACCCTGTGAACACACCTCAGTAGCGTTGTAAATTTCACTTTAATCAAATGGTCTCCACAGTCACCAGATCTCAATCTAATAGAGCACCTTTGGGATGTGGTGGAACGGGAGATTCGCATCATGGATGTGCAGCCGACAAATCTGCAGCAACTGTGTGATGCTATCATGTCAATATGAACCACAATCTCTGAGGAATGTTTCCAACACCTTGTTAAGTCTATGCCACAAAGAATTAAGGCAGTTCTGAAGGCAAAAGTGGGTCCAATCCGGTACTAGCAAGGTGTACCTATTAAAGTGGTCAGTGAGTGTGTGTGTGTGTATATATATATATATATATATATAATACATTTTATAACATTGCTTATTTTGTGAAATCTGGATTGACGTTTATTTTCATTGAAATAGTTAGTCAGTATGTCTGATTTAGAAGTTGTAAACAGTTTTCATGAGACTGTAAGAGTGTGTGTAACACACGGAGTGTGATTGCTGGTAACTGGCAGGCAGATTCAGGTCATTAGCTGATGCCTGGAACAGAAGCTGTTTCTGTAGAAGCTCATAGGCTGGATTGCAACTATTCTCACACACTGCAGTCAATTTTTAGCCACTTTACAGTAACTTCATCCACTGCGCTGGGGGAAACAACACCACATTTCAGCCCCTGCTAAAGCGCATCCCACTGCCTGCGCTCCTCAGCAGATGAAGCGATGGTGAAAATTGGGATGGGGTGCTGACTTTTAATAAAGCAACACAAAAAAAAGGAAAATAAAAATTGACAGTTTGATGACAATTATTTCCACGCTAGTTTGCCTCTCTGCACTGTTTAGCGAAGTGAGATGACGCTATTGGAATAATGGGCTCTTGGTGTGTTGTTTCAGTTTATCTGCTTAAATTTGCCTCACTGCTGTGTCGGAAGAATTCCTGTATCTATATGTTATCTCATTACCGCAGAAGTTACTTTTCAAATGTTCCGCCTGTCAGTCAAACCACACATGGAGCTGCATAACTAAAGTCCCAATCTGACTTTCCCATTCGCCCTGAGAAAAAGATCTTTTGTTGCATTATCTAGATTTGTTTTCCCAACTGAATCCTAAAATCGAGTATTTTAGTTTGGCAACACGTGTTTCCCATTTTTTCATCATCGTCTTTTGGCAGGAATGTGAATTTCTAATTTAGGAAAGACCTCAAGGGTTAGTTTCACTACTGCAAACTGTTGCATGATTATAAGGAACAGATACCAATGTCGTTTTACCCCATACCTATTTCAGAGGGCAAGGGCTTTTTAATATCGGATAATAGTAATTATAGCAAGCCATTCATCAGAGTGCTTTTGTGTCCGCGTCGTGCCACCTGTGTGTGGTTTTTCTAATCTATCATCAGGCCACACAGAAAGCTCAGCAGAATTGTAACACCTCTCATTAACTCCTGCTCGTGTCATTTCATGTTTGTTTGTTGAATATTTTGGTTCAGTTGATTATGGTTTCAGCAAGGGTGTACTACTCTGAGCTCTGTTTTACAGATGCTTTCCTCCGTCCACCCCTGTGTTTGTATTCTGTTGATGTTGATGTCGGTCTTGTTTGCCGAGGCTAAGCATGGAGCTTCAGGTCCAGTCCAATTTTTCTTCATTTGCACGGTTCATTCCCTTAGCTCCAGACGAGAGGTTTTTGCTGTTTCCTCCTGATTTAGCTCATCAGTAAATAAAAGCTATGCCACGGGGTTGCCATGACGACAGCAAGTTGTGAGCGTCTGTGCCGACTTGTTAATAGCAGCAATCGCCTTTGCTTCTGAAGCTGAGTTTGCTTGTAATGTAGCAGCTCACTCTCTTCCTACACACACTCTCTACAGGGGGTCTTCCCACATCATACATACCACTCAAAAGTTTGAGATCGGAAAGACTTTTATATATATATTTCTATTTTGAATAAATGCTGTTCTCTTTAACTTTTTATTCCATCAAAGAATCCTGACAAAAGTATCACAGGTTCCAAAAAAACAATTAAGCTCCAAAAAAATGTCAACATTAATAAATCAGAATGATTTCTGAAATATCATGTGAAAAATCTGTTATGCATCACATGAATAAATTATATTTTACAGTATATTAAATTAGAAAAACTTTATTTTAAATTGTAGTAATATTTCACAATATTATGTGTATGTATGTATGTATGTATATACACACACACACATATATATACACACACACACACACACACACACACAAACACATTACTCCAGTCTTCAGTGCCACATGATCTATCAGAAATAATTACAATATGATGATTTGCTGCTTGGTAAACATTTCTTACTATAATCAGTATTGATATTAACAAATATTTTTTGTGGAAAACACATAAGTAAGATAGATTTAAAAATCTACATTAACCATTATTCACCAAGAAAACTTTCCATTTATCAAAGAATTCTGGAAACAAATGCATCTCGGTTTACACAAAAATATACTAAGCAACAAATACTTCCTCTACCTTAATAAGAACTATTGTTAATAACTAAGCATCCATAATAATTGATAACTGAGCATCAAATCAGCATATTGGAATGATTTGAGAAGGATCATGTGACACTGCTGCCTTCTGTATAAATTGTAGACTGCGTCTTCACAAGAAAATTCTGCCTTGCTTTCACTTAAATATTTCAGTTATTGGCCTTCATTAACCTTGTAATCTATTTCAGCTTGTGTTAAATCATGTCTGGCCTGGTGTTAACCCAAGCACACTGCTGCCACCCTCAGGAGAGGAATGGCTTTGCTGAGAAAAGAGTGTGCGTGAACTGTGTACCCCATTTATATTTTATGTATGATAAATCTTAATCTGGACACAAAGAAAGTTCAAAGTATTGGGGTTAATAATTATATCCCAATACCTTTTTGAATGACCTCCAAAGGAGAAATAGATAACATGTATTTGATCAGTTTTTTATGTTCTCATCCTTTCCATTCAGCAAATTCTAAACAAGTTATAACAGTTTATAAATATAACCCTGCTTGCTTTTTTGAATTCATTCACGGTATGATTTCAACAACTTGGCATTTGATCCCAAAATCTCACATTTTCTTGAAACAGGGCTTTATAAGATTTTTGCCCTCAGAAAATGGAGTGTCCGCTTAATCTGAGATTATACAGCTGTCTCTTTTAAAAGATAGGAAGCCATGAGACCGGTTGAGCTGCTCTGTTATGCCTCAAAGTGAGATTATCCCTTTGGCAAGTCTCTCTCTCTCTCTTTTTCACTGTCTTGAGTTATCTTTGGAGTTTCCTTGGCTTCTCAGCGAGATGAAAGCCACAAATTCTGACATATACTGGATTTCACAGCATTAGAGATGAAGCTCGTTCTCACAATGCTCTCATTTATGTTCAGTCTCAAGTATGTTGAGACATCAGGATGGGTCTCACGCTGCGATAACAAGTTAATTGTCTCCTTTTCTAGCTCTGTTTCCTGCAGCGTGCGAGCGATGGTGTAATGTACTGCAGGCGCTGTAGTACTTGACAGGGGCTTCTGGAAAACAGCCACTCTTCAAACTTTCTCTTTGACATTATAATTCTATTTCCAATAGACTGTTTTTCTTGTCAAGGTCAATTATCACTCTTGACCTTCTCTTCTGACTTAGTGCTTTAAGGGAAACGGTTGGCTTTGGAGAATGAATGAATGAGAGTCATATCTGAGGCTGACGGCTTGCACAAGCCTGGGGCCATGTTTCTGTGCTCAGATGGTGGCGGTAAATTCCCTGTCCCTCTGGAATTTTTATAGGTCATTTTGTACCTTACCCACTGCCTGGAGCACCTGGTTTTGCGTCAGACCCCTCCGCTTACTCCCCCCTAGTTTCCACATGCAGGCCTTGAGAACTGACCAGGATTTAAAGGAAGAGTTCACTTATAAAATTTAAATTTTGTCATCATTTACTCACCATTAGAACTGGGTAGTAACTGATTACATGTAATCTGATTACGTAATCAGATTACAAAAATGAAGTACTTTGTAATTAGATTAAATTACATTTTAAAATGATCTCTATCAGACTAGTTACTTTTTTTATTGATTACTTGATTACATATATTCACACAATAGCAATATATTATTCATAATTTATTATTTCTCCCTAATTCTTATTCATCTTTACGATTTTCCTTTCGGTTATGCCTACGTTATTATTTTCTTTGCATTTTAATATCAATCTGGTGCAATCAATCTGGTGCAAGGTTCAGTATTATAGTATGGTTTATTGTTATTTGATTGATTCAACAGTGGATTCAGTTTAAATTATTTCCCAAAAATATTTTATAATATTTCATATATTTATTTTAGTTTATAATATCAAAATGCATTTACTTTTCAGTTGAACTCATCAGTGCCATGCGGTCTATTGGTTAATGTTAACCAATGTACAAATAGATATTTAGACAGTATCTTGTTTTACTTATCTGTGATATTGTATTCCATGATAGGCCATAATTAGAAGAATAATGATCATGCTAATCCAGCTGTAATTGTTGACTCGGTGAATGTCGATCACACATGCAGAATGTGAAATCTATATGATGTTGTTTCCATCAGCGCTGTAGCTAATTTGCTGCATTAGCATTCCATCCATGCATTGGATTAGACACGTGTCCGGACGCTGAAGACGCTTCCTTCCAGCGGGCATCTGCTGACAGCCGTGTCAGGTCTCTGATTGAGCTCGATTTTACTCCAGCTTCCGCGCACATAATGATGCTGCCTGTTGACCTTTAGCTAATCAGCACAGGCCTCACACTTTGATTTCATGCAGCCGACAATCTGCTGTTAGCTCGGCGTTGATAAAATGATAAAATATGTATTTGCGGATGCTGATAAATGATCTTTCACAAAGCCTTGCTATATCTTTTGTGCTTTGTGATATAGCTACAATACATTGCCTTAATACATCTTAAGTATAATTCATAACTATTCACATAAAGTTTACTTTTCAAATATTAACATTAAAGTATATTATATACTTAATAGTTAAGTCAATACAGCCATTTAATTCAAATGTAATATCCATGAACGCTCAAAGTCTGTAAGGCAACAATGTCAATCTGAGATACAGTGGGATTTGCTATACATTCAAATCACATTTAAACAATCTGAAACGTAAAGAGTGAAATTAGTTAGTTAATACTGTAGTTGGGGAGGATTTAGTTGGAAGAAGAGGCATCCATGCATTTGACAGCTGTGTCAGGTCTCTGATTGAGCTCGATTTTACTCCAGCTTCCGCGCACATAATGATGCTGCCTGTTGACCTTTAGCTAATCAGCACAGGCCTCACACTTTGATTTCATGCAGCCGACAATCTGCTGTTAGCTCGGCGTTGATAAAATTATAAAATATGTATTTGCGGATGCTGATAAATGATCTTTCACAAAGCCTTGCTATATCTTTTGCTTTGTGATATAGCTACAATAAATTGCCTTAATAAATCTTAAGTATAATTCATAACTATTCACATTCAGTAATTCATAATTGTCTAATTTTTATTCATTATTTATCTTTTTAAAGTTTACTTTTCAAATATTAACATTTAAAGTATATTATATACTTAATAGTTAATTAAATACAGCCATTTAAGTCAAATGTAATATCCATGAACGCTCGAAGTCTCTAAGGCAACAATGTCAATCTGAGATACAGTGGGATTTGCTATACATTCAAATCACATTTAAAAAATCTGAAACATAAAGAGTGAAATTAGTTAGTTAATACTGTAGTTGGGGAGGATTTAGGTAGAAGAAGAGGAAAATGTACTATTGATCTCACTAGTTGCGGTTTAAATTCACATTCACATGTGTTGGATCCCTTATAATCCTAATTGGTTTATATGTTTGGAAACCTCATCTCGTTTCACTCATCTTACCTGCAAACACAAACTTCTGAATACATTTAGTTTAAAGGTATCTGGCCTAGACACAAGGCAGCACTATTGAGCCAAATCTGGCTGAAATCCGTGAAAGGATTTTCCCCCTCTCTAAAATATGAGTGGTGTTATTCATTACTAGAATACAGAGTTGTTTGTGTTCTCCTTCACATATTCCCTGTGGAAAAATTAATGATGCTAAAAAATCTGAGGCTGATTAATATTACAATCCGTTGCTGTTTGACATGAGAATGGTTTGCTTCATAGACACTTTGTCATCTGTTTTGCTTATACTTCATTAAAACTAGCTCATATTTAAATGTGTTTGTTTTAAATATATTGCTTTCTGTTTGTAACTGTGGCTTTCTTATTTCCCCCGATCTTTAGCCCACCAAAGCTACATGTTGTGGTCTCAGGAGTTGTCACTAAGGTAGGTACACATGCAAATTGATTATATAACATCTAAATAGAAGGCCAGATTGCCTCTGGTCCAACATTTTAAGTTTTTATTGGTACCAGTTAACTTTCTATTGGCTTCATGAATGAATGAATGAAGCATTTATTCTAATCTTATTGGTCTGTCACTTTTACTTTTAGACATTTTAGACATTAGAAGTGCTGTATATATAACAAATATTGAAGGATGTAAATGTTTTGAATAGACCTATAGAAACATTCATATTCAACATTTACCTGCAAACCAATATTTGCATCTGGTGTGAACCGTCCTTTTAAATAATCAAAAGCAGCACCAAATCAAACCTGCTCCTATTTAAAATCACCAAAGCTTGGCTTTCTGAAACCTGAACCCGAGGCTCAGACATAGACAGTTTGCTCTGATAAAAGGCGTTTTATTCTTGCATCACTTATTGAGATGATATCAATAGTAAAATGCGCTGGAGACTCTGTATTTCGTTTGCTGAAGAGCTCGTCCCATAGAGACCACTCTGCTCATTTCCAGCCCGAGCTGACCTTAATCCGCTCCGCCGCCACAGGATTGGCCGCGTCTCAGGATTTATTGTCTTGATGGAGGCTGTGACATAATGCATCCATCTGTGCACGCCTACAAGAATGAGCGACTTGAGCATGCAGCGTTATGTGAGATATTTTGCTATATTATATACAGTCCTCGATAAAAACATGTCAGGTGTATAAGAGAACATTGTGTATGATTACGCATGTCACAGTGTGTGACCCTAGATGCACATGAAGCACTTTTACTGAGGCAGTGGGCTCCTTTTACTTTGAAGTGATGTGAAAAGTGCTCAAGTGGCACAATTTCTGCAATATTTCCTCTCTAAATACTCGCATCTGAGGCTCTTTTTGTCCTCTGGCAAGCTGGTAAACAGACCGAAAACAGAACATGCCACGCTTGTGTTCAGTCTTGGCTCGTTACACTGTCTTGGACTGTCCACCCTGTAATCTACTTCCAAAGCTTCACATATTTGCTCTGAAAGACTCTCATACAGATTAAAGTGATGCTGAAGAATGTCTGCGACTGCTGCTTTCTGGCAAAGGTGTTTTTCTCCTCACTGGGCATCCAGCGGCTGCTTGTCAGATGCTTCTGTGTGCTGCTTTTCTTTTTATGTTAATAGACACGAAACTAAGGCAAAGAGCTCTCAGCATCTCTTAAAAAGTAGTTTAGGTTTTTTTAAAGATTGCAACCAGAAGATATAAACAGATGTCTTTGTTGTTGCTAATATGAATCGTCATAATTAAGTAATATCAAAGTCAGGTACAAATATCATTCTGAGCAACAGCACAGCTGTGAGTGTGATATTACTTAGAAATGTAATATTTGACATTACATACAAAACATTCAAATGCTTGTTCTGAGCAGAAAATAATATTATGTTGTGGTGTTTACAGCTTTCTTTTCAAAAGGTAACCATTTAGAAGTAAATAAAAGGAAAGTTAATGAATTATTCAAATGGTAGGACACGGTGTTATTTGTATTTTTTAACTAATGAAGCGAAATATTAATGTTGTTAAGCATTTACAAAATAATGATTTTCTCTGAAAACATGAACAAATATTCCTTCTAATTGTTAAAATTAGTCAATTTAATTTAGTTAATTTTCACTTGTTCCTTTAGTTTAAGATTCAAGGTCCAGTTTTTTAATCCCTGTCTATCATTTTTATTAAATTTGTGCTATTTTTTTATGCATTTTATTTTTTATTACTATAAGAACTTTTGTTTCAGTTTTAGACTAGATCTGTTTACGTTTGTATTCATTACCATTTAGTAATTTTAGTGCTTCAGCTTATTATGGTTAGTTTCCAAAACAATATTTCACATTTTCTTTAAATTCTCATGATGCTTTTGAGAAAAGCAGACTTGGTTAACAACCGAACACTCTTGGAACACCCTTTGGCCAATCAGATTAGAGAACCACGACTGAGTTTTGAACATTTATTGATGTGAATTACTGCACACAAGGCATTTGTCATGTCACTTATCATATGCACATATTGTAATTAGCTGTGTTGTTATTGGTTGTCCTTCTCAGGGGGATAAAGACTTCACCCCTGCTGCTGCCCAGGTGGCCCATCAGAAACCTGTGCCTGCGGTACAGAAGCTGCCCACGGCCCACCACTTCAACCAGCACATCCACCAACCCCGGAAGTGAGCCTTACACAACTCTAGACCACCTCGGCCCCCCGCACAGGGCCAGGACCACACCACCCCAAACACCTGCTCAGGTTGCCAGGGATCTCTTGCCATCAAGCATTCCGTACGCCCCCCTTACGTCTGTGCCTGCAAGTGTCCTGTTTCCACCCGTATCATGACATGCGTTCCTCTTCCTGTTTTTACCTGTAGATCATTGCAACACTAAACAATTGAAAGCTCCATTGCAAATCACTGATCAGAAGCATGTTAATTATGTGCATTCATGAGGGGGTGCATGGAGCTGTTTTAGTTTGTTTTAATGAATAGTTCCAGAGATGTAAATTGTATAATCTATAATCGTTTTTTTTAGTTGGTGAATGTTGTATATTAGGCATTAGGAACTGGGTGTGGCTATCTGAATAAAGAGTTAATATAAAACCACACTCGCCTTGCTCTTGAAAACACATTCATAAGATAAAATTGCATTGCCTGATGGAAATATCAGTCCTTTCGCAAAAAAAGTAGTAATATGTAAGGCTGAAATTATTTACAAAACTGTAATAGGGAGTCCGTGTCCTTTGGGTTTAATTAATTTCCGAAATTTTCGGAGAATACATTTCCCAGACAAAATAATCGGTTATTGAAAGATTGCAAATTAATGTTATAAAATATAGAGGGGTAAATACTATAGTGATCAGTGCCTGTGTGTGTGTGTGTGTATGTATTTGAATATACATATACAGACACATTAAATATAATTTTCTTTCTTTTATTTCGAATTGAATTAATTGCAGACATTTATATAGATTAAAAAGAGGAATATCAAGGTTTGCTTAATAAAAATCATGTGTGTGCACGTGTGTAAGAGTCCACGATAATAGAAAAGAACACATTTAAGGTTGTAATTATCTTAAAAGCTTTTTTGCCATTTTGAGCTGTTCATGACGGCAGTCTGAACTGAATTGTACTAATTTGTGGAGAATAAAATGTAGAGGAATTTCATTATTCGCATTGCATGCACTGAAAGTAAAAAAAACTAAATTAAACAATTGCCATGTCTTTTTTGTCCTATTAAATATTTTTATGAGGTTAGTAAATATATGCACTCAGCTCAGCATGAAAAGTTCATGTGTAATCCCATGGCCCACTTTTCATGGTCTATGAGCTAGTAGAGAGTGGCGAAGCCCGTCAGCTTCCTGTTCCATGCGGCGCTGAGCCGCCAAACCGAATGCCACTCAGGATTTGCCCCGTTCTCTTCCTCTGTTTCATTATCGCTTGTTTTCCAGCTCTCCTCCTATCCTGCTCTGTTCACTTTGTGCTCTGCTCAGGTGTCGATAAGAGCCAGCAGCTGCCGCAAACTTCAGGTTGTTCCCACAGCATGTTCTGGGCCCAAAGCAGCAAGACTTATGCATGCGTGCCATTAGCAGACCAGCTGGCCAAACCTGCTGTTCCCACTCGGACAAGGTGAACCTCAAAAGCATGAGTGGCAGCTAAACCCTTACGAAATGTCCTGTTTCAGGTCAAGGTTGTACTTTTCCACAGCATGGTATTGGAAATCGAGCATTGGCTTTGAAGCCTGTTCAGAGTGACCCAAACCCTGGGGTCTAGCTGACATTCAGGCCTTCTCGGTGTGTTTGTTTTTGATAGGCTATCAGCGCTAGCGCAGATCCCACATCAGCTTCACTGTTCTTCACACAGTGTTGTCCTGAGGCAAGTGCTGACCTTGCAAGACTGATAAGTCCCCCGGCGTCTAGCAGCTCGTGCGGTGACCTTAATAGCTTAATGTGGTGTGCTTCACCTTTACTCATGCTCAGAGTCCAACAAATGGAGTCACACTTTGGATTTATAAAGTAGTTTTTATTCCAAAATTACAATGAGATTCTTCCAAGCATTGCTGGTCATTACTTTTGGTTTACAACCTAAATTAGTGTAAACAGTGTTATTTTAAGATAACAGGATGACCTGACATTAGGTTTTCATTTGTTTAGCTGTGTGGAGTGTGTTTTGTGTAGTCTGAGTGTTGGGCACCGAGGCACGGTGGTGCTGTTTGAGATTATGTGACAGTCAGTGAGAAGATAGTTCAAGCAGATAACCCTACACATTCTTTAATTAAACACTAGATTTTTCTGCATGCAGAAGCATTCATACCTGAGATTTGTTGTGATATGTTTGAATTTGGATGAACTGTTTCCAGCTCTGAAAGAAATTATAAGGGAGAGCGGGGTAAGTTGTGCCACTTTTTACTTAAGCTGCCTCCCATGAGAAGGGATGAAAAAAGTATATGCCTAATATTTCAGGATGCATCCTATGTGTTTATAAAAGGGCCCATGTTAGGGTAAACTGTCATGTCAAGGTTAAAACGAATCATTGGGAAATAATTTACATATTAAAATAACAAATAAGGGAGGAAAATAGTAAGTTGGAAAAAGTCTTACTTTGCTGCACATTATTTGCATTTTCATATTCCAAGATGTCCATGATGAGGTTAAATATTAAGAATATTTAATAATAATTTTCAGCGTTTATATTATTAATAACAGTATTTCCTATATTTGAAGGCAAAGTTCACTTTTACCATTGGAGAGCCACTGGCACAGCTTGCCACAAAGCTATTGTTTTTGGAAAATGGTTTAATAATTCATGGCTTATATTTAGCTAAATAATTTGTTTATTCACCAATATATAAGACTTGCAAAGATTTGGGTCGGTAAGATTTTTACAAATGTTTTTAAAGAATTATCTTATGCTCAACAAGACTGCATTTATTTAATAAAAAAAGTAATACTGTGAAATATTATTTAGAATAAAGAATAAAAAGTTCAGAAGAGTCTTGAAGAACAATTCTTCAGTCACTTTTGATTCATTTAATGTGTCCTTGCTACATAAAAGTATTAATATCTTTAAAACAAATCTCACTCACCCTAAACTTTGACAGTAGTGTGTATTATATATATTTTTAAACCTGTATACATTTGTGTTGGATTTAATTTAGAACTATTTACTTTGACATGCATAAATAAATGTTTAGTCTTTTTTAAATGCACCTCTGCATCACAGGCAGTTTTGTATGTAGATGGTATTGCAAAGACACATCTTACCCCACTCTCCCCATATAGCAAATACCATTTGGTAAAAGACAATGCGTGTTTTTTTCAGTTATAGGTTCAGAACAAAACATTAGTAGTATAAATAATCGTTAAAATACAAAATATCAAATAAGATCCATGATATCACTACCTCTTTTTCCATCTTTCATTACTTGCTGGTGATTGTCTGTAGCATTTGTCTCAGGAATGTGTGCAAATACAGGCAGATGTGCTGCTGAAATGCCATCAAATGATAGAAAACTTGTTTAAAAATGAGGTGTTGACAGAGTATGTCTGTTAAATACATTCACAATGCTACTGTTAAATCTGAAACCATGCTAGCATTTGGACAACTCTAAAAATCAAAAGAACCCTATTTTAAGAATGTAAACAAAGTAGCATCTGGTTTTAGGTTTTAGTGTACACACATTAGCTGATCTGGTTAACTATTTTCCTGATGCTCAAAACACATGAAAGGGATTAAAGGAGATGTTCACTTTAAATCCTTAACATTACCCCATTTTAAGATAAAGGAGTTATAAAGCATTTAACATTATAAAAATAAATAACAATAAATAGTAAAATAAATTTGAATCTAACATCAAAATTGCATTTCAAGTATTAAATAGTGAGCAGTGTGTTTGCACACACTTATTTCCTTTTTCCCGTAGTGAGTTGACTCTTCGTTATGGCCTCCAGTCTTTTCTTTTCCGCCTGCTCTGCTTTCTTTCGCTCCTCTTTCAGTTCTTTATACCTCCACTTTGGGATCTGAAGCAACTGGTCGTCTATATGGCTGCTTTTCCGCCGCACTTTCTCCGGCTTGTAGGTTGGCGTAGGTGCCTTGGTAATCCTCACTTTGGGCAGCACCGTACCTGGCCTAATGCTGCTCCTCTTCAGCAGGTGTAAGGGGAGCAGACTGGCCCTGCGGATGGCTGGAGAGGAAGAGGAGGAGCCGTCTGATTGGGCCTGGGGTTGCAGACTGGCACGGCGATCTTTCGATTTAGACACCAGCTGACAGCGGGAGTTCTGGAAGAGACGGTTGTAGTTATCGAGGCGTTCAGGTCCCTGACTTTTCAGCTGCTCAATGCGATGTTTTTTTAGTATCTCCTGAACAGAGTACCGGCGTTTTCCCACACAGGGCGGGCTGCCGGGGCACACCGTTCGACATGCCGTTGCGATGCACGGGCTCCCCAGTGATGTTGTCATGCGCACCATGTGATCTAAAACCCCGTCTTCTGAAGCCTCGGTGACGTTACTGATGTCAAAAAAGTCACTTAGTGTCTCTGATATTTTCTGAATGCAGCCTTTGGGCGCCTGAGCTTTGGCCACCAGCGCGGACAGAAGGGGCCACTCAGACCGATAGGTGTCGCAGAACTGTTCCGCACACGGCAGCTGCACCAGCCGCGTCATGGCGAACACCGTGTCATAGCGGCTTGTGAAGATGGCCCACTCTCGCGCAGTGAACTTCCTCCCGTTGTCCCTGGCATTTATGTCAGCTCCTGATCAAGAAAGCAAATGTGATTATTTAATTTAAGTTAGAATTACGGTAATAAATCCGGCTTGTAAAAAAGTGTAATACAATTCAGAATCTGCTTTGACTTATCACCTGACCACTGTAGCGTCATGCAGAAACATTCATAATAGTGGTAAGTTTAGCAGTAAAATTTAGTTATTTTGAAAGAATTCTGTTTAATGAATCCTATTATTGAGTTACAACTGAGTTCATTATGTAGCTCTTGCCTTACAACAACAAACACAGCAAAAAAAATGGTACATATTGTTTACTACATTCTATGTTTAAATAATTTGAAACAATTTTTGAAGAAATCATGAATAAACAGTGAATAAATAATGACAACTTTTAAAATGTGGGTTTAACCATCTAAAATCAGTAAGTAAATCTGTGGTATGATTATGTATGCATTCTATCCTTGTCTTGTAGCTAAACTGCTGCTTTATATTATAGTGTTTCCTGGCACGTCTGTCAGTCCATCACACAGTGATCTGAGGCTCGAGTACCTGCCAGCATCAGGGCTCTGACACATTCCACTCGACCCTGTATAGCAGCTTTCATCAGAGCGGTGAAACCGTGGCAGTTCCTCTTCTCGATGTCAAGCCCGGGAAAGTAGTTGAGTAGGTAGTTAGTGATTGTGATGTGACCTGCAATTGTTCAGGTGATTTATGGAAATGCAGTCAGCTGTTGAATATGTAACAACATTTCTAGGACACTCAGCGGTTCATTTCTAGTAGTATTTGGAAGTTTTCACACTCATCCATTTACTTTGAATGTTGAAACACTAGTTACTTAAACTTTACGGTAATCTAAATGTAAATGTGTGCAGGTATGATTTGGATTGAGGGTGTCTGATCGCTCTTACCCGCCTGAGCAGCAGTGGTAAGGGCTGTATTGCCTTCCTTGTCCTGCCAGTTCACATCCAGGTGAGGACACTGGGAGAGAGCAACCACCACATCCACGTACCCTTGGTAGCATGCCACTATTAGTCCAGTCTGCAAAGTCAACACACACACAAGGCATTACTGTCAAGAATTTTCCACCCTGGCCAGGAACATTCAGTGGAACTAGCAGTTCGTAAATCTGAGGAACATAGTTGAGTATTGATACAGATTTCACCATTCAATTTCCATTTGGATTTGGATATATGTATGGTAACCTATACAAGGAACTCTGTCAGTATATTTCTATAATATTACATGTAAAGTCAAAATATAATGAATATGTAATAAGGTGTATATATTTAACAAATCGATCCTCTCTAGAGTTCATTTTAATGGCTTTCCTGAGGTAAACGTAACGTTACTTGACACGTTGTTTACAAGTGTTTTACCAACGTCTATCCACCATTAAAATGCTGATTTAGCAATTGCAAAAGATGTTATATATTTCTTTCAACAAGTTGCCACTTGAATGGATTGATTGCATTTTGCGATAAAATTGAGCTTTGATTCACAATTCATGTTTTTGATTCAATTCGATTCAGTTCACAATTATATTTTTTCGATTTTGCTTAATGATTTGATTTTTTTAGGTGTGTTCATTGATTAAACAGTGTTTACCAAGAATAGTTTTTGGTTTGTGCATCAGTGAAATGGTATGATGGGCGAGTTTGAATTAGGAATTCTAATCTGGCTTGACGTATGCAGATTCAAACCTGAAAATATACAGAATTGCAAGTATTTCACAGTGTCATTGGCATGATGAAGCAGTGCGGCTGATTTTGGGGGGTGGGGGGTCCTGTAGGCATCTGGCATGCATGTTTCTCTCTTCACAGTCAGTCTGGCCTGTTTAAGTGTGAACGGTAAGAGTGTGGAACGGAGTGTCAGCAGCGTCTCATCAGACTGACACACAGCTGGAGGCTGCGGACTAAAAATAAACCCAAGACAAGCTAATTTTACACGGCTATGACAATAAGAGACGATGCTTCCAGTTGCTGCACATCAGATGACGGTGAAAGTGTTTGATTGTATGTAATTTTATTGATGGTTAATATACAGAGACATTAGTGAGCCATTAGTAGGTCAAGTTTCTAACTGTAAACACTGTGGCCATGTGACACTGTGAGAACATTATCATATGACCTCTGATTTGTATGTATTAAGTATATTATTGCACTAGTATGATGCTTTTTTGGAGCTTGAATGATGGTCGCTATTAACTGTTGTTGTGTCGTGAAAGAAAAGTGAAATATTATTTTGTGTTCAATACAAAACAAATCAGCATACAAATGTGAAACAACACGAGGGTGAGTAAATTACATCTTTTTTGTTTTGCAGTTTTGCTTTTCATAAAGTATTTTGTATAAATACAGTTGCACTGTAAACTCATTTATAGGTAGCTTTATTATTAAACTTTTAATTTAGAGATGCAACCCGTTTCTGTTTGTCTGCATCGTTATATCAAATATACTGAGCTTGGTTTGAATACAAGTGTAGACATGTGGGGTAATCTGTGGCCTGGCTTGATTCTTAAAATAGAAAGGATTAGCCTTGTGAGCCATTGAATGAAAGAGGAGTTACAGGATTTGTCCTCTAGTTCAGCTTTGACAATGAAGACAAAATACATTGTCTATGATCCTTCTAAAAATATCTTTGCATATCATATTTGAGGATGTGAAATGCAAAGTTTAACCTTTAACGATGTACGATATTACGCACTAATACTAAAAAGTAGTATTATGTTTACTTTGAACATTAGTTTACTTATTGAGCATCACTAGAAGCATTTGTAAGATGAATAGTAATATATGACAGACTGGTAAAACAAGCTGGCCTCAAAACAGTGTGACAGGAAAAGGCTGGTAATATCGTGTCAGTCTGGCTGTGAAGTACTGAGTCCCAGAAAACAGGTCAGTGGGTAACATCCATCCACAGATATTCCACCAATGACTTGATATTACACAAAGCACCGTCCTTCAGATGAGACGTTAAACCAAGATCCTGACTCTCTGTGGTCATTAAAAATCCCAGGATGTCCTTCGAAAAAGAGTAGGGGTGTCTGACCATCATGACCTCCTAATCATCCCCATACACTGATTGGCTTCATCACTCTGTCTCCTCTCCACCAATGAGCTGGTGTGTGGTGGGCGTTCTGGCGCACTATGGCTGCCGTCGCATCATCCAGGTGGATGCTGCACATTGGTGGTGGTTGAGGAGATTCCCGCCTTCTATGTAAAGCGCTTTGAGTACCCAGAAAAAGCGCTATATAAATGTAACTAATTATTATTATTTACATCAACACCAGGCTCAAAGTGATCCTGATGCATTCATCAACTGGAAAGCCCTACCTGCACAGCAGTGTCTAAATGAAATCGAATCTGCCAGAGAGTTGTCAGTTAAGCTGGCTGTATTTTCTTCCCCGCTGGGCCCAGTGTTGTAGTTTAACACTATTTAGCTTTACTGAAATCAGCCCAGATTCTTGATACCATCAAATGCAAGAATACAGATTTGCAAGAACACGTATACTGAACTCCTATAGCAATAGTAGATGCATGGTAAACAGGATAGTAGGGGTCATAAGTATGGATAAAAGTAATGGAAAATAAAGATGGGCTTGAAAATGCAGATGTTATGCTTCCTGTCATGATATTAACAGTTCACTCAAAATAGGCCTTTGAATCAACAGCACTTTAAAGATATTTACCTGATGCTTTGTAACATAAAACTAGTAATTATAATCTCATTAAGTATTTTGATGTTTATACAGCGATTAGTTATTTTCCACAAATCTTTGATGTTCCAACTGTACTGGGATGTTTTACTGTGGTGTCACTCTTCTTCTGTGTTTGCAGCATTCCAGTATGTGAGCGGTATGATGTAACGCTGTAAATAATAACGTTAGTCAGTTTTTAGTAGTTACCTTTATGTGAATTTGCTTAAGTATGACAACAAAAATACAGTAATGTTCTGAAATATTATTATAATGTAAAATAACTCTTTTCTAAAATACATGTATTGCTTTGATGGTAAATTAGAATTTTCAGAAGTCAGTCTTCAATGTCACATGATCCTGAAGAAATTATTCTAATATGCTGATTTGGTGCCCAAATCATTATCGGGGTTCAGTTAATACTAATAGTTCTTCTTATTATTGTTATTATCATCTATGTTGACAACTCAATTTTTGCGACATGAACAACAATACATTTTTTTGTGATTCTTTGATGAATATAAAGTTCAACAAACAGCATTTATTTGAAATTGCGATATTTTGTAACATTATATAAATGTCTTTACTGTCACTTTTGATCAACTGTATCCTTGTTAATGTATTAATTTCCTTAAACATGTATTTAATAAAAAATAACGTTCTTACCTCAAACTCCTGAATGGTTCATTACAGTTTCCTCAAAATAGTAATGTTTTTAACATTGATCATAATAAGAATTATGTTAGCACCAAATCAGCATATTAGAATGATTTCTGAAGGATTAATGGCTGCTAAAAATATATATATTTTAAATATATTCAAATGGAGTCAGCTATTTACAATTGTAATAACATGTCACAATATTTAGTTTTTTACTGTGTTACTGTATTTTGTCAAGTCAATTCGGCCCAGGAAGAGATGTAATGATTACTGGGTGACTAATGCCCTTATTTACAGCATTACACCATACACTGTCTCAAATGAACAGAGCACATGCTGGAACGATTAGTGGGGAAATCCTGTGCCTGTTGCTCTGAACTGTCTTGTAGAAGAAGAGTGATGAGAGAAGAGATGAACCTGTGTGAAGAGAGGTTTCCCAGAGGAATTCCACTGTCTCATCCCACTACAGCTCTGTCTGTTAGCCTACCAGGAATGGATAGCCATGCCATCATATCAGCTTCCCTTTATAGAGTGTATTGATTTTATGTTTTTAAACACATTCTCTTGAATCTAAGCTTTTACGTTGTAATGTGATACATTCTGAACTGTCGAGGCCTCGAGCTCTGGGAGGTGATGTCATTTGGGGACTCATTTTTGTGAGGAATGACCAGGTTTGGGCTAGAAAGAGAAAAGGCAAGAGGCTTGTTCTTGTGACTGTGCAACTCCATTATTAAAACCTCAAGTCCTGCAAATTATTTGTGCATTCCTCGTGCACACTTTGCGAAATGTGTTTTGCATTTAGCGTTTATATAATGTAATTATCCCACAACACATGCCTTAGAGGTCACAGCAGACTGCCAGAATCATCCCTGAAACTTCACATGTTTGATGTTCATGAGAAATTGATTGTCTAACTAATTTTGTTAGTGGAGCGTTATAACTCTACCACATTCACACCATAATATAAAGGTAAAGGCTAGATCACACTGCCCCAATAAGAAGTGTTGGGTTATGTTAGATATTTGTTGGACTATCACAATTAAGCTAGGTTAGATTGAAGTACTTTGGGTACAATCTTTGGGTATCTTGTATAAAAGTGCTTATTCAAGGTTTGGCATGTGGACAGCCTTTGCATTCCTCAATTTTTACCACAAACGTATACATAATTAATTAAGCTCCCGTCATTAACAACTATGAAACAACGCCTTGCTCTATATCAAAATTTATTTAAAAAACTCTATAAACCTAAAAATAATAATAACAAACTATTTAAATCTGTTCTGTTTTGTATGTGTGGAAATAAAACTCACACAATTCGTAACATTTCCAGTAGGCCTACTTTTTATTTGTAACATTTCCTCTGTTTAGCTATTAAAGTTGTTTTCTGGTCTCCTTTGCCTCCAAGTGCTTTAACTATTAGCTCACTCATTGGTTCTCAACTCATTAAAAGTCGATTTGGACATGTTCAAGCAAGACGGTTCTCAGTTAAGTGAGTTGTAAAAGTAGTTCACCCAAAAATGAAAATTTGTTAATTTATCCATCCTTAGGCCATTCAAAATGTGAATTTTTTTTCTTCAGTGTGGAACAATAAATACGTTTTTTTAGCTGAAATCTGATCCTTAGTGATTCATAAAGTGAAACTCAATGGCTGCCATCACTTTGAGACTCAAAAAAACATATCATGCAACACAAAATTTATACCCGTGGCTCCAGCCGATAAATTGAGGTCTATATGACAATACATTATTTGCAGCATTATTACCTGTAATTCATAGCCTCAGTCAAACGGTCCAGAGTGATGGCCAGTTCACGAGCAAATGATTCTTTTGAACCGGGTCTTTTTAGTGAACTAGATGAATCAGTTCACCAAATCAGACTAAACCTTCTGAAACCGTTTGCAGCTCGAGAAGCACAGATCTACAAGTTACTCAATCAAAGCTCACTTTTGGACATAACCAGCAGTCACTCTGAGGATTATACCAGTGTATATGATGCTGGTTTTTGCCAACTCATTCAGTGCTCAGTTCCTCCAACCATACACTGAACTGAGGAAACAGTTTAAAATTGAACCAAAGAATAAGTGAGCTGCTGATACGAGTGAACCAAACACTTGAATAAATGAGCACAATGAAAGTTTTTATGGCTTGAGTTGAGTTGATCATAGTTTATTCGCTAAGTAAAACGTTCAGTTTCTTCCACAGACCGTACCGTATTCCGCAAATCAGCCAAAAATACAGAGATATGAACGTTTGCTCATATTGCCAGCCCTACCTTGAAGAAACGTGCATTTGGTAATATTTAGCTCGATGCGCCCTCTTATGGCCTCAGGAGAGAAGTCAAAAGCTTGTTTTTGTTTCTAGCTGAATTGATGCCTTTTAAATTAGAATATAATTCGAATTTTGATAATATTTTTGTAAAAAAATCGAATTTAGTTTTTCAGCCAATTTGACAGCACTGGTAGCCACGGGTATTAACTGAGAAGCTTTTTTAGACCCTCAAAGTGCCAGTAGCCATTGACTTACATTTTATAAACCACAAAGGACAATGGTTTCAGCTGTTCTACTGAAGTTGAGTAAATTAACAGCAAAGTTTTGTCTCTTTTACCTGGATTATTGCAAGTCACACAAACTAGATGAGATATTTCTCAGACCGCTTCGCACACCCCTGATTCAATTCAATACGTAAATTAATCATTCAGACCAGTTTTGTTCAATTGTTTACACAAGTTGATATGATTCTTTAGGGTCTTAATACAAAGTCTATAACATACTTAGGTTAAAATGTCTCAATGGTAATGTAAAAAACACCTTCTTTACCCTGTCAAAATCAGCATATGTTTTATGTCGTAGAATAAAAAGTCAAAGTATCTTGAGCTTGTGTGAACCATGGACCTTATTTAAGGGATTTAACCATAATCCCCTTCAAAAAACCCATTGACTCTGGGACGATGGAACCGGAAGTGCTAAAATGCTAACTCACTTCCGGGTTTTCGCCTACAAAGTGACATCATAGTTCCACCACTCTATTCCCTTCAAAGCGAAAGTAACGTTAATCCTCTGCATCTGCCTCTTCAGCAGCTCAGATGTCAGGAGTAAATGACGACTGCTATATTCATTATTACATCCAACAACAAAACACCTCAATTACTTAATCTGAAACATCTTGTCTTCACCTGTACCAGAGTCTCAGCTAGCTCAGGGCGGGTCTAAGATAAAACGGTCTTGTCAATCAACTATCGTGGGAGCGGCCAGTACAGAACTATGTCATTCTGACAGGAATCTCAGAACATCCTGATTTGAGAGAGGGAATTTTAAAATAGGGAATAAAAAAAAGCACTGGGTGGATTTTTATCATTATAGGATGGATGTGCACACACACATTTATGTTCAAACAACTTGTAAATTAATTTAGCATCTGATGACCCCTTAAAATGAAAATATCCAACTCAAGAAAACAATTCGTTACAACCTTGTTGCACACTTCTCCTAGCATGAGATAGAATGGGTACTGTAATGTAAAGTGCGATAAATCTTAATTATTAATTCCATTTGTGCCTGATATACTTACTCTATTGTTTTTGTCCGTCTCCTGAACATCCTCCTCCGTGACACCTTGTCTAATCATCAGTTTCATTATAAGCGCGTTGTTGTTGCAACACGCCTGAAAAAAGGACAGCGGTGTGGGACTCTCCGGGGAAGGGGTTCTCTCCGAGTCAGTGAAGTCATCGTCCGGGGGATAAAAGGAGTCATCTGAGGCGATACTCCTGGTATCCGGCAGGTCTGAGAAGTCATCCAGGTCCTCGAAGTCCTCGTCCAACTCGACCGAGCCGAGGTATTGATCATAATCGCTATCGGCCGATTCCTCCACGATAGTGGGACAGATCTGGGCGCTTTTAGCATGTTTAAGTGGTTTAACTTTTCCTGGAGATGATACTCCGCCATCCCTGCTGTCCGTTATCAGAACCATTTAACCCAATAGGATAAAATCCTCAAGTCATGCGGATCAAACACATCCTGGTCTCCTTCGGCTGCATTTAGGTTTGTTAAAGTCATAGATAACGTTACCAAACGAGCACAAATGCTAATTTAAAAAGCGTTATACTCCAAACTGAGGTTCAAATCTTCTTTTAAATATCCGC